>OY744535.1:1244981-1867472 GCA_963556195.1 Sepiola atlantica | reverse complement strand
TTTGTTCAAGTTGTGGATCCTTGATGTTTGAAAATAGATGATGTCGTTTAAAGTCGGATTCTTAAGCATTGTAAATAGATGACTTTGTTAGAGTTGCGGATCGTACATGTTTGAAAATAGATGATATCGTTTTAGTCGGATTATAAAGCATTGTAAATAGATGACTTTGTTCAAGTTGCGGATACTTAATGTTTGAAAATAGATAATATCGTTTAAAGTCGGATTCTAAAGCATTGTAAATAGATGACTTTGTTTCAGTTTCGGATTCTTAAGGTTTGAAAATAGATGATTTCGTTTAAAGTCGGATTCTAAAGCATTGTAAATAGATGACTTTGTTCAAGTTGGCGATTCTGAAAGTTTGAAAATAGATTATATCGTTTAAAGTGAGATTCTAAAGCATTGTAAATAGATGACTTTGTTCAAGTTGCGGATTCTTAAGATTTGAAAATAGATGATATCGTTTAAAGTCGGATTCTAAAGCATTGTAAATAGATGACTTTGTTTAAGTTGCGGACTCTTATAGTTTGAAAATAGATGATATCGTTTCAAATCGGATTCTAAAGCATTTTAAATAGATGACTTTGTTCAAGTTGCGGATTCTTAAGGTTTTAAAATAGATGATATCGTTTAAAGTCGGATTCTAAAACGCTGTTAGTAGATGACTTTGTTCAAGTTGCCGATTCTTAATGTTTGTAAAATAGATTATATCTTTTAAAGTCGGATTCTAAAGCATTGTAAATAGATGACTTTGTTCAAGTTGCAGACTCTGAAGGTTTGAAAATAGATGATGTCGTTTAAATCGGATTCTAAAGCATTGTAAATAGATGAATTTGTTCAAGTTTCCGATTCTTAAGGTGTGAAAATAGAAGTTATCGTTTAAAGTTCGATTCTAAAGCATTGTAAATTGATGACTGTATTCAAGTTGCGGACTGCTAAGGTTTGAAAATAGATGATATCGTTTAAAGTCGGATTCTAAAGCATTGTAAATAGATGACTTTGTTCAAGTTGCGGATTCTGCAGCTTTGAGAATAGACAGTATTGTTTACAGTCGGATTCTAAAGCATTGTAAATAGATGACTTTGTTCAAGTTGCGGATTCTTTAGGTTTGAAAATAAATAGTATCGTTTAAAGTCGGATTCCAAAGCATTGTAAATAGATGACTTTGTTAAAATTGCGGATTCTTTAGGTTTGAAAATAGATGATATAGTTTCAAGTCGGATTCAAAAGCATTGTAAATAGATTACTTTGTTCAAGTTGCGGATTCTTAAGGTTTGAAAATAGATGATATCGTTTATAGTCGGATTCTAAAGCATTGTAAATAGATGACTTTGTTCAAGTTGCCGATTCTTAATGTTTGAAATTAGATGATATCGTTTAAAGTCCGATTCTACAGCATTGTAAATAGATTACTTTGTTCAAGTTGCATACTCTTAACGTTTGAAAATAGATGATATCGTTTAAAGTGGGATTCTACAGCATTGTAAATAGATTACTTTGTTCAAGTTGCGGATTCTAAAGGTTTGAAAATAGATTATATGGTTTAAAGTCGGATTCTAAAGCATTGTAAATAGATTACTTTGTTCAAGTTGCGGACTGCTAAGGTTTGAAAATAGATGATATCGTTTAAAGTCGGATTCTAAAGCATTGTAAATAGATGACTTTGTTCAAGTTGTTGGATTCTTAGAGTTTGAAAATAGATGATATCGTTTAAAGTCGGATTCTAAAGCATTGTAAATAGATGACTTTGTTCAAGTTGCGAGTTGTTTAGGTTTAAAAGTAGATTATATCGTTTAATGTCGGATACTAAAGCATTGTAAATAGATTACTTTGTTTAAGTTGGTGATTCTTAATGTTTGAAAATCGATGATATCGTTTAAAGTCGGATTATAAAGCATTGTAAATTTTTGACTTTGTCTAAGTTGTGGATTCCTGATGTTTGAAAATAGATGATATCGTTTAAAGTCGGATTCTTAAGCATTGTAAATTAATGACTTAGTTAGTGTTGCGGATCCTTAATGTTTGAAAATAGATGATATCGTTTAAGTCGGATTATAAAGCATTGTAAATAGATGACTTTGTTCAAGTTGCGGATACTTAATGTTTTAAAATAGATGATATCGTTTCAAGTCGGATTCTAAAGCATTGTAAATAGATTACGTTATTCAAGTTGAATACTCTTAAGGTTTGAAAATAGATGATATCGTTTAAAGTGGGATTCTACAGCATTGTAAATAGATTACTTTGTTCAAGTTGCGGATTCTTAAGGTTTGAAAATAGATTATATGGTTTAAAGTCGGATTCTAAAGCATTGTAAATAGATTACTTTGTTCAAGTTGACGACTGCTAAGGTTTGAAAATAGATGATATCGTTTTAAGTCGGATTCTAAAGCATTGTAAATAGATGACTTTGTTCACGTTGGTTGATTCTTAGAGTTTGAAAATAGATGATATCGTTTAAAGTCGGATTCTAAAGCATTGTAAATAGATGACTTTGTTCAAGTTGCGAGTTGTTTAGGTTTAAAAGTAGATTATATCGTTTAATGTCGGATACTAAAGCATTGTAAATAGATTACATTGTTTAAGTTGCGGATTCTTAATGTTTGAAAATCGATAATATCGTTTAAAGTCGGATTATAAAGCATTGTAATTTTTTGACTTTGTTCAAGTTGTGGATCCTTGATGTTTGAAAATAGATGATGTCGTTTAAAGTCGGATTCTTAAGCATTGTAAATAGATGACTTTGTTAGAGTTGCGGATCGTACATGTTTGAAAATAGATGATATCGTTTTAGTCGGATTATAAAGCATTGTAAATAGATGACTTTGTTCAAGTTGCGGATACTTAATGTTTGAAAATAGATAATATCGTTTAAAGTCGGATTCTAAAGCATTGTAAATAGATGACTTTGTTTCAGTTTCGGATTCTTAAGGTTTGAAAATAGATGATTTCGTTTAAAGTCGGATTCTAAAGCATTGTAAATAGATGACTTTGTTCAAGTTGGCGATTCTGAAAGTTTGAAAATAGATTATATCGTTTAAAGTGAGATTCTAAAGCATTGTAAATAGATGACTTTGTTTAAGTTGCGGACTCTTATAGTTTGAAAATAGATGATATCGTTTCAAATCGGATTCTAAAGCATTTTAAATAGATGACTTTGTTCAAGTTGCGGATTCTTAAGGTTTTAAAATAGATGATATCGTTTAAAGTCGGATTCTAAAACGCTGTAAGTAGATGACTTTGTTCAAGTTGCCGATTCTTAATGTTTGTAAAATAGATTATATCTTTTAAAGTCGGATTCTAAAGCATTGTAAATAGATGACTTTGTTCAAGTTGCAGACTCTGAAGGTTTGAAAATAGATGATGTCGTTTAAATCGGATTCTAAAGCATTGTAAATAGATGAATTTGTTCAAGTTTCCGATTCTTAAGGTGTGAAAATAGAAGTTATCGTTTAAAGTTCGATTCTAAAGCATTGTAAATTGATGACTGTATTCAAGTTGCGGACTGCTAAGGTTTGAAAATAGATGATATCGTTTAAAGTCGGATTCTAAAGCATTGTAAATAGATGACTTTGTTCAAGTTGCGGATTCTGCAGCTTTGAGAATAGACAGTATTGTTTACAGTCGGATTCTAAAGCATTGTAAATAGATGACTTTGTTCAAGTTGCGGATTCTTTAGGTTTGAAAATAAATAGTATCGTTTAAAGTCGGATTCCAAAGCATTGTAAATAGATGACTTTGTTAAAATTGCGGATTCTTTAGGTTTGAAAATAGATGATATAGTTTCAAGTCGGATTCAAAAGCATTGTAAATAGATTACTTTGTTCAAGTTGCGGATTCTTAAGGTTTGAAAATAGATGATATCGTTTATAGTCGGATTCTAAAGCATTGTAAATAGATGACTTTGTTCAAGTTGCCGATTCTTAATGTTTGAAATTAGATGATATCGTTTAAAGTCCGATTCTACAGCATTGTAAATAGATTACTTTGTTCAAGTTGCATACTCTTAAGGTTTGAAAATAGATGATATCGTTTAAAGTGGGATTCTACAGCATTGTAAATAGATTACTTTGTTCAAGTTGCGGATTCTAAAGGTTTGAAAATAGATTATATGGTTTAAAGTCGGATTCTAAAGCATTGTAAATAGATTACTTTGTTCAAGTTGCGGACTGCTAAGGTTTGAAAATAGATGATATCGTTTAAAGTCGGATTCTAAAGCATTGTAAATAGATGACTTTGTTCAAGTTGTTGGATTCTTAGAGTTTGAAAATAGATGATATCGTTTAAAGTCGGATTCTAAAGCATTGTAAATAGATGACTTTGTTCAAGTTGCGAGTTGTTTAGGTTTAAAAGTAGATTATATCGTTTAATGTCGGATACTAAAGCATTGTAAATAGATTACTTTGTTTAGGTTGGTGATTCTTAATGTTTGAAAATCGATGATATCGTTTAAAGTCGGATTATAAAGCATTGTAAATTTTTGACTTTGTCTAAGTTGTGGATTCCTGATGTTTGAAAATAGATGATATCGTTTAAAGTCGGATTCTTAAGCATTGTAAATTAATGACTTAGTTAGTGTTGCGGATCCTTAATGTTTGAAAATAGATGATATCGTTTAAGTCGGATTATAAAGCATTGTAAATAGATGACTTTGTTCAAGTTGCGGATACTTAATGTTTTAAAATAGATGATATCGTTTCAAGTCGGATTCTAAAGCATTGTAAAGGGATGACTTTGTTCCAGTTTCGGATTCTTAAGGTTTGAAAATAGATGATTTCGTTTAAAGTCGGATTCTAAAGCATTGTAAATAGAAGACTTTGTTCAAGTTGCGGATTCTTAAGATTTGAAAATAGATGATATCGTTTAAAGTCGGATTCTAAAGCATTGTAAATAGATGACTTTGTTCAAGTTGCGGACTCTCATGGTTTAAAATAGATGATATCGTTTAAAGTCGGATTCCAAAGCATTGTCACTAGATGACTTTGTTCAAGTTGCGGATTCTTAATGTTTGAAAATAGATGATATCGTTTAAAGTCGGATTCTAAAGCATTGTAAATAGATGACTTTGTTCAAGTTGCGGACTCTTAGGGTTGGAAAATAGATGATAATGTTTAAAGTCGGATTCTAAAGCATTGTAAATAGATGACTTTGTTCAAGTTGAGGATTCTCAAGGTTTGAAAATAGATGATATTGTTTAAAGTCGGATTCAAAAGCATTGGAAATAGATGACTTTTTACAAGTTGCGGATTGTCAAGGTTTTAAAATAGATTATATCGCTTTAAGTCGGATTCTAAAGCATTGTAAATAGATGACTTTGTTCAAGTTGCGAGTTGTTTAGGTTTTAAAGTAGATGATATCGCTTAATGTCGGATACTAAAGCATTGTAAATAGATGACTTTGTTTAAGTTGCGGATTCTTAATGTTTGAAAATAGATGATATCGTTTAAAGTCGGATTCTAAAGCATTGTAAATAGATGAATTTGTTCCAGTTGCGGATTCTTAAGGTTTTAAAATAGATTATATCTTTTAAAGTCGGATTCTAAAGCATTGTAAATAGATGACTTTGTTCAAGTTTCGAGTGGTTAATGTTTAAACATAGATGATATCGTTTAATGTCGGATACTAAAGCATTGTAAATAGATGACTTTGTGCATGTTGCCGATTCTTCAGGTTTGAAAATAGATGATATCGTTTAAAGTAGGATTCTAAAGCATTGCAAATAGATGACTTTGTTCAAGTTGCTGAATCTTAAGGATTGAAAATAGATGATATCGTTTAAAGTCGGATTCTAAAGCATTGTAAATAGATGACTTTGTTCAAGTTGCGAGTTGTTAAGGTTTAAAAGTAGATGATATCGTTAAATGTCGGATACTAAAGCATTGTAAATAGATGACTTTGTTAAAGTTGATGATTCTTAATGTTTAAAAATAGATGATATAGTTTAAAGTCGGATTCTAAAGCATTGTAAATAGATTAATTTTTTTAAGTTACGGATTCTTAATGTTTGAAAATAGATGATATCGTTTAAAGTTGAATTCAAAGCATTGTAAATAGATGACTTTGTTCAAGTTGCCGATTCTTAATGTTTGAAAATAGATGATATCGTTTACAGTCGTATTCTAAAGCATTGTAAATAGATTACTTTGTTCAAGTTGCAGACTCTCAATGTTTGAAAATAGATGATATCGTTTCAAATCGGATTCTAAAGCATTTTAAATAGATGACTTTGTTCAAGTTGCCGATTCTTAAGGTTTAAAAGTAGATGATATCGTTAAATGTCGGATACTAAAGCATTGTAAATAGATGACTTTGTTTAAGTTGCCGATTCTTAATGTTTGAAAATAGATGATATCGTTTAAAGTCGGATTCTAAAGCATTGTAAATAGATGAATTTGTTTAAGTTACGGATTCTTAATGTTTTAAAATAGATGATATCGTTTAAAGTTGAATTCTAAAGCATTGTTAATAGATGACTTTCTTCAAGTTGCGGATTCTTAATGTTTGAAAAGCGATGATATCGTTTAAAGTCGGATTCTAAAGCATTGTAAATCTTTGACTTTGTTCAAGTTGCGGATTCTTGATGGTTGAAAATAGATGATATCGTTTAAAGTCGGATTCTAAAGCATGGTAAATAGATGACTTTGTTAGAGTTGCGGATCCTTAATGTTTGAAAATAGATAATATCGTTTAAGTCGGATTATAAAGCATTGTAAATAGATGACTTTGTTCAAGTTGTGGATTCTTAATGTTTTAAAATAGATGATATCGTTTCAAGTCGGATTCTAAAGCATTGTAAATAGATGACTTTGTTCCAGTTTCGGATTCTTAAGGTTTGAAAATAGATGACTCGTTTAAAGTCGGATTCTAAAGCATTGTTTATAGATGACTTTGTTCAAGTTGCCGATTCTTAAAGGTTGAAAATAGATTATATCCTTTAAAGTCGGATTCTAAATGATTGTAAATAGATGACTTTGTTCAAGTTGCGGATTCTTAAGATTTGAAAATAGATGATATCGTTTAAAGTCGGATTCTAAAGCATTGTAAATAGATGACTTTGTTCAAGTTTCGGACTCTTATGGTTTGAAAATAGATGATATCGTTTAAAGTCGGATTCTAAAGCATTGTCAATAGATGACTTTGTTCAAGTTGCGGATTCCTGATGTTTGAAAATAGATGATATCGTTTAAAGTCGGATTCTAAAGCATTGTAATTTGATGAATTTGTTTAAGTTGCAGATTCTTAAAGATTGAAAATAGATGATATCGTTTAAAGTCGGATTCTAAAGCATTGTAAATAGATGACTTTGTACAAGTTGGGGATACTTAATGTTTGAAAATAGATGATATCGTTTAAAGTCGGAATCTAAGGCATTGTAAATAGATGACTTTGTTCCAGTTGCGGATTCTTAAGGTTGGAAAATAGATGATATCGTTTAAAGTCGGATTCTAAAGCATTGTAAATAGATAACGTTGTTCAAGTTGCCGATTCTTAAAGTTTAAAAAATAGATTATATCGTTGAAGTCGGATTCTAAATCATTGTAAATAGATGACTTTGTTAAAATTGCGGATTCTTAAGATTTGAAAATAGATGATATCGTTTAAAGTATGATTCTAAAGCATTGTAAATAGATGACTTTGTTCAAGTTGCGGATTGTCAAGGTTTTAAAATAGATTATATCGCTTAAAGTCGGATTCTAAAGCATTGTAAATAGATGACTTTGTTCAAGTTGCGAGTTGTTAAGGTTTAAAAGTAGATGATATGGTTTTATGTCGGATACTAAAGAATTGTAAATAGATGACTTTGTTTAAGTGGCGGATTCTTAATGTTTGAAAATAGATGATATCGTTTAATGTCGGATTCTAAAGCATTGTAAATAGATGAATTTGATTAAGTTGCGGATTCTTAATGTTTGAAAATAGATGATATCGTTTAAAGTCGGATTCTAAAGCATTGTAAATAGATGACTCTGTTAAAGTTGCGGATACTTAATGTTTGAAAATAGATGATATCGTTTAAAGTCGGATTCTAAAGCATTGTAAATAGATTACTTTGTTCCAGTTGCGGATTCTTAAGGTTTGAAAAAAGATGATATCGTTTAAAGTCGGATTCTAAAGCATTGTAAATAGATGACTTTGTTCCAGTTGCGGATTCTTAAGGTTTGAAAATAGATGATATCGTTTAAAGTCGGATTCTAAAGCATTGTAAATAGATCACGTTGTTCAAGTTGCCGATTCTTAAAGTTTAAAAAATAGATTATATCGTTGAAGTCGGATTCTAAATCATTGTAAATAGATGACTTTGTTAAAATTGCGGATTCTTAAGATTTGAAAATAGATGATATCGTTTAAAGTCGGATTCTAAAGCATTGTAAATAGATGACTTTGTTCAAGTTGCGGACTCTTATAGTTTGAAAATAGATGATGTCGTTTAAAGTAGGATTCTAAAGCATTGTAAATAGATGACTTTGTTCAAGTTGCGGATTGTCAAGGTTTTAAAATAGATTATATCGCTTAAAGTCGGATTCTAAAGCATTGTGAATAGATGACTTTGTTCAAGTTGCGAGTTGTTAAGGTTTAAAAGTAGATGATATCGTTTAATGTCGGATACTAAAGAATTGTAAATAGATGACTTTGTTTAAGTGGCGGATTCTTAATGTTTGAAAATAGATGATATCGTTTAATGTCGGATTCTAAAGCATTGTAAATAGATGAATTTGATTAAGTTGCAGATTCTTAATGTTTGAAAATAGATGATATCGTTTAAAGTCGGATTCTAAAGCATTGTAAATAGATGACTCTGTTAAAGTTGCGGATACTTAATGTTTGAAAATAGATGATATCGTTTAAAGTCGGATTCTAAAGCATTGTAAATAGATGACTTTGTTCCAGTTGCGGATTCTTAAGGTTTGAAAAAAGATGATATCGTTTAAAGTCGGATTCTAAAGCATTGTAAATAGATGACTTTGTTTAAGTTGCGCATGCTTAATGTTTGAAAATAGATGATATCTTTTAAAGTGTGATTCTAAAGCATGGTGAATAGATGACTTTGTCTATGTTGCCGATTCTTCAGGTTTGAAAATAGATGATATCGTTTGAAAGTCGGATTCTAAAGCATGGTAAATAGATGACTTTGTTCATGTTGCCGATTCTTCAGGTTTGAAAATAGATGATATCGTTTGAAAGTCGGATTCTAAAGCATTGTAAATAGATGAATTTGTTTAAGTTGCGGATTCTTAATGTGTGAAAATAGATGATATCGTTTAAAGTCGGATTCTAAAGCATTGTAAATAGATGACTTTGTTCAAGTTGCGGATTGTCAAGGTTTTAAAATAGATTATATCGCTTAAAGTAGGATTCTAAAGCATTGTAAATAGATGACTTTGTTCAAGTTGCGAGTTGTTAAGGTTTAAAAGTAGATGATATCGTTTAATGTCGGATACTAAAGAATTGTAAATAGATGACTTTGTTTAAGTGGCGGATTCTTAATGTTTGAAAATAGATGATATCGTTTAATGTCGAATTCTAAAGCATTGTAAATAGATGAATTTGTTTAAGTTGCGGATTCTTAATGTGTGAAAATAGATGATATCGTTTAAAGTCGGATTCTAAAGCATTGTAAATAGATGACTTTGTTCAAGTTGCGGATACTTAATGTTTGAAAATAGATGATATCGTTTAAAGTCGGATTCTAAAGCATTGTAAATAGATGACTTTGTTCCAGTTGCGGATTCTTAAGGTTTGAAAAAAGATGATATCGTTTAAAGTCGGATTCTAAAGCATTGTAAATAGATGACTTTGTTAAAGTTGCGCATGCTTAAGGTTTGAAAATAGATGATATCTTTTAAAGTGTGATTCTAATCATTGTAAATAGATGACTTTGTTCTAGTTGCGAGTTGTTTAGGTTTAAAAGTAGATGATATCGTTAAATGTCGGATACTAAAGCATTGTAAATAGATGACTTTGTTTAAGTTGCCGATTCTTAATGTTTGAAAATAGATGATATCGTTTAAAGTCGGATTCTAAAGCATTGTAAATAGATGAATTTGTTTAAGTTACGGATTCTTAATGTTTGAAAATAGATGATATCGTTTAAAGTTGAATTCTAAAGCATTGTAAATAGATGACTTTCTTCAAGTTGCGGATTCTTAATGTTTGAAAATCGATGATATCGTTTAAAGTCGGATTCACAAGCATTGTAAATCTTTGACTTTGTTCAAGTTGCGGATTCTTGATGGATGAAAATAGATGATATCGTTTAAAGTCGGATTCTAAAGCATTGTAAATAGATGATTTGTTAGAGTTGCGGATCCTTAATGTTTGAAAATAGATGATATCGTTTAAGTCGGATTATAAAGCATTGTAAATAGATGACTTTGTTCAAGTTGCGGATACTTAATGTTTTAAAGTAGATGATATCGTTTCAAGTCGGATTCTAAAGCATTGTAAATAGATGACTTTGTTCCAGTTTCGAATTCTTAAGGTTTGAAAATAGATGATTTCGGTTAAAGTCGGATTCTAAAGCATTGTAAATAGATGACTTTGTTCCAGTTTCGGATTTTTAAGGTTTGAAAATAGATGATTTTGTTTAAAGTCGGATTCTAAAGCATTGTAAATAGATGACTTTGTTACAGTGGCCGATTATTAAAGTTTGAAAATAGATAATATCGTTTAAAGTCGGATTCTAAATCATTGTAAATAGATGACTTTGTTCAAGTTGCGGATTCTTAAGATTTGAAAATAGATGACATCGTTTAAAGTCGGATTCTAAAGCATTGTAAATAGATGACTTTGTTCAAGTTGCGGACTCTTATGGTTTGAAAATAGATGATATCGTTAAAAGTCGTATTCTAAAGCATTGTAAATAGATAGCTTTGTTCAAGTTGCGGATTCTTAATGTTTGAAAATAGATGATATCGTTTAAAGTCGGATTCTAAAGCATTGTAAATAGATGAATTTGTTTAAGTTGCGGATTCTTAAGGATTGAAAATAGATGATATCGTTTAAAGTCGGATTCTAAAGCATTGTAAATAGATGACTTTGTTCAAGTTGCGGATTCTTGATGTTTTAAAATAGATGATATCGTTTAAAGTCGGATTCTAAAGCATTGTAAATAGATAACGTTGTTCAAGTTGCCGATTCTTAAAGTTTAAAAAATAGATTATATCGTTGAAGTCGGATTCTAAATCATTGTAAATAGATGACTTTGTTAAAGTTGCGGATTCTTAAGATTTGAAAATAGATGATAACGTTTAAAGTCGGATTCTAAAGCATTGTAAATAGATGACTTTGTTCAAGTTGCAGACTCTTATGGTTTGAAAATAGATGATGTCGTTTGAAGTCGGATTCTAAAGCATTGTAAATAGATGACTTTGTTCAAGTTGAGGATTCTCAAGGTTTGAAAATAGATGATATTGTTTAAAGTCGGATTCTAAAGCATTGGAAATAGATGACTTTGTTCTAGTTGCGGATTGTCAAGGTTTTAAAATAGATTATATCGCTTAAAGTAGGATTCTAAAGCATTGTAAATAGATGACTTTGTTCAAGTTGCGAGTTGTTAAGGTTTAAAAGTAGATGATATCGTTTAATGTCGGATACTAAAGAATTGTAAATAGATGACTTTGTTTAAGTGGCGGATTCTTAATGTTTGAAAATAGATGATATCGTTTAATGTCGAATTCTAAAGCATTGTAAATAGATGAATTTGTTTAAGTTGCGGATTCTTAATGTGTGAAAATAGATGATATCGTTTAAAGTCGGATTCTAAAGCATTGTAAATAGATGACTTTGTTCAAGTTGCGGATACTTAATGTTTGAAAATAGATGATATCGTTTAAAGTCGGATTCTAAAGCATTGTAAATAGATGACTTTGTTCCAGTTGCGGATTCTTAAGGTTTGAAAAAAGATGATATCGTTTAAAGTCGGATTCTAAAGCATTGTAAATAGATGACTTTGTTAAAGTTGCGCATGCTTAAGGTTTGAAAATAGATGATATCTTTTAAAGTGTGATTCTAAAGCATGGTAAATAGATGACTTTGTTCATGTTGCCGATTCTTCAGGTTTGAAAATAGATGATATCGTTTAAAGTAGGATTCTAAAGCATTGTAAATAGATGACTTTGTTCTAGTTGCCGATTCTTAAGGATTGAAAATAGATGATATCGTTTGAAAGTCGGATTATAAAGCATTGTAAATAGATGACTTTGTTCTAGTTGCGAGTTGTTAAGGTTTAAAAGTAGATGATATCGTTAAATGTCGGATACTAAAGCATTGTAAATAGATGACTTTGTTTAAGTTGCCGATTCTTAATGTGTGAAAATAGATGATATCGTTTAAAGTCGGATTCTAAAGCATTGTAAATAGATGAATTTGTTTAAGTTACGGATTCTTAATGTTTGAAAATAGATGATATCGTTTAAGTCAGATTATAAAGCATTGTAAATAGATGACTTTGTTCAAGTTGCGGATACTTAATGTGTTAAAATAGATGATATCGTTTCAAGTCGGATTCTAAAGCATTGTAAATAGATGACTTTGTTCCAGTTTCGGATTCTTAAGGTTGTAAAATAGATGATTTCGTTTAAAGTCGGATTCTAAAGCATTGTCAATAGATGACTTTGTTCAAGTTGCGGATTCTTAATGTTTGAAAATAGATGATATCTTTTAAAGTCGGATTCTAAAGCATTGTAAATAGATGAATTTGTTTAAGTTGCGGATTCTTAAGATTGAAAATAGATGATATCGTTTAAAGTCGGATTCTAAAGCATTGTAAATAGATGACTTTGTTCAAGTTGGGGATACTTAATGTTTGAAAATAGATGATATCGTTTAAAGTCGGAATCTAAAGCATTGTAAATAGATGACTTTGTTCCAGTTGCTGATTCTTAAGGTTTGAAAATAGATGATATCGTTTAAAGTCGTATTCTAAAGCATTGTAAATAGATAACGTTGTTCAAGTTGCCGATTCTTAAAGTTTAAAAAATAGATTATATCGTTGAAGTCGGATTCTAAATCATTGTAAATAGATGATTTTGTTAAAGTTGCGGATTCTTAAGATTTGAAAATAGGTGATATCGTTTAAAGTCGGATTCTAAAGCATTGTAAATAGATGACTTTGTTCAAGTTGCGGACTCTTATGGTTTGAAAATAGATGATGTCGTTTAAAATCGGATTCTAAAGCATTGTAAATAGATTACTTTGTTCAAGTTAAGGATTCTCAAGGTTTGAAAATAGATGATATTGTTTAAAGTCGGATTCTAAAGCATTGTAAATAGATTACTTTGTTCAAGTTGCGGATTGTCAAGGTTTTAAAATAGATTATATCGCTTAAAGTCGGATTCTAAAGCATTGTAAATAGATGACTTTGTTCAAGTTGCGAGTTGTTAAGGTTTAAAAGTAGATGATATCGTTTAATGTCGGATACTAAAGAATTGTAAATAGATGACTTTTATAAGTGGCGGATTCTTAATGTTTGGAAATGGATGATATCGTTTAATGTCGGATTCTAAAGCATTATAAATAGATGAATTTGATTAAGTTGCGGATTCTTAATGTTTGAAAATAGATGATATCGTTTAAAGTCGGATTCTAAAGCATTGTAAATAGATGACTTTGTTCAAGTTGCGGATACTTAATGTTTGAAAATAGATGATATCGTTTAAAGTCGAATTCTAAAGCATTGTAAATAGATGACTTTGTTCCAGTTGCGGATTCTTAAGGTTTGAAAAAAGATGATATCGTTTAAAGTCGGATTCTAAAGCATTGTAAATAGATGACTTTGTTTAAGTTGCGCATGCTTAATGTTTGAAAATAGATGATATCTTTTAAAAGTGTGATTCTACAGCATGGTAAATAGATGACTTTGTTCAAGTTGCCGATTCTTAAGGATTGAAAATAGATTATATCGTTTAAAGTAGGATTCTAAAGCATTGTAAATAGATGAATTTGTTTAAGTTACCGATTCTTAATGTTTGAAAATAGATGATATCTGTTAAAGTGTGATTCTAAAGCATTGTAAATAGATGACTTTGTTCAAGTTGGGGATACTTAATGTTTGAAAATAGATCATATCGTTTAAAGTCGGAATCTAAAGCATTGTAAATAGATGACTTTGTTCCAGTTGCGGATTCTTAAGGTTGGAAAATAGATGATATCGTTTAAAGTCGGATTCTAAAGCATTGTAAATAGATAACGTTGTTCAAGTTGCCGATTCTTAAAGTTTAAAAAATAGATTATATCGTTGAAGTCGGATTCTAAATCATTGTAAATAGAGGACTTTGTTAAAATGGCGGATTCTTAAGATTTGAAAATAGATGATATCGTTTAAAGTCGGATTCTAAAGCATTGTAAATAGATGACTTTGTTCAAGTTGCGGATTGTCAAGGTTTTAAAATAGATTATATCGCTTAAAGTCGGATTCTAAAGCATTGTAAATAGATGACTTTGTTCAAGTTGCGAGTTGTTAAGGTTTAAAAGTAGATGATATATTTTAATGTCGGATACTAAAGAATTGTAAATAGATGACTTTGTTTAAGTGGCGGATTCTAAATGTTTGAAAATAGATGATTTCGTTTAATGTCGGATTCTAAAGCATTGTAAATAGATGAATTTGATTAAGTTGCGGATTCTTAATGTTTGAAAATAGATGATATCGTTTAAAGTCGGATTCTAAAGCATGGTAAATAGATGACTTTGTTCATGTTGCCGATTCTTCAGTTTTGAAAATAGATGATATCTTTTGAAAGTCGGATTCTAAAGCATTGTAAATAGATGACTTTGTTCAAGTTGCCGATTCTTAAGGATTCAAAATAGATGATATCGTTTAAAGTAGGATTCTAAAGCATTGTAAATAGATGACTTTGTTCTAGTTGCGAGTTGTTAAGGTTTAAAAGTAGATGATATCGTTAAATGTCGGATACTAAAGCATTGTAAATAGATGACTTTGTTTAAGTTGCCGATTCTTAATGTTTGAAAATAGATGATATCGTTTAAAGTCGGATTCTAAAGCATTGTAAATAGATGAATTTGTTTAAGTTACGGATTCTTAATGTTTGAAAATAGATGATATCGTTTAAAGTTGAATTCTAAAGCATTGTAAATAGATGACTTTCTTCAAGTTGCGGATTCTTAATGTTTAGAAAATCGATGATATCGTTTAAACTCGGATTCTAAAGCATTGTAAATCTTTGACTTTTTTCAAGTTGCGGATTCTTGATGGTTGAAAATAGATTATATCGTTTAAAATCGGATTCTAAAGCATTGTAAATAGATGACTTTGTTAGAGTTGCGGATCGTTAATGTTTGAAAATAGATGATATCGTTTTAGTCGGATTATAAAGCATTGTAAATAGATGACTTTGTTCAAGTTGCGGATACTTAATGTTTTTAAATAGATGATATCGTTTCAAGTCGGATTCTAAAGCATTGTAAATAGATGACTTTGTTCCAGTGTCGGATTCTTAAGGTTTGAAAATAGATGATTTCGTTTAAAGTCGGATTCTAAAGCATTGTTTATAGATGACTTTGTTCAAGTTGCCGATTCTTAAAGTTTGAAAATAGATTATATCCTTTAAAGTCGGATTCTAAATTATTGTAAATAGATGACTTTGTTCAAGTTACGGATTCTTAAGATTTAAAAATAGATTATATCGTTTAAAGTCGGATTCTAAAGCATTGTAAATAGATGACTTTGTTCAAGTTTCGGACTCTTATGGTTTGAAAATAGATTATATCGTTTAAAGTCGGATTCTAAAGCATTGTCAATAGATGACTTTGTTCAAGTTGCGGATTCTTAATGTTTGAAAATAGATGATATCGTTTAAAGTCGGATTCTAAAGCATTGTAAATAGATGAATTTGTTTAAGTTGCAGATTCTTAAGGATTGAAAATAGATGATATCGTTTAAGTCGGATTATAAAGGATTGTAAATAGATGACTTTGTTCAAGTTGCGGATACTTCATGTTTTAAAGTAGATGATATCGTTTCAAGTCGGATTCTAAAGCATTGTAAATAGATGACTTTGTTCCAGTTTCGGATTCTTAAGGTTTGAAAATAGATGATTTCGGTTAAAGTCGGATTCTAAAGCATTGTAAATAGATGACTTTGTTCAAGTTGCGGATACTTAATGTTTGAAAATAGATGATATCGTTTAAAGTCGGATTCTAAAGCATTGTAAATAGATGACTTTGTTCCAGTTGCGGATTCTTAAGGTTTGAAAAAAGATGATATCGTTTAAAGTCGGATTCTAAAGCATTGTAAATAGATGACTTTGTTTAAGTTGCGCATGCTTAATGTTTGAAAATAGATGATATCTTTTAAAGTGTGATTCTAAAGCATGGTAAATAGATGACTTTGTTCATGTTGCCGATACTTCAGGTTTAAAAATAGATGATATCGTTTGAAAGTCGGATTCTAAAGCATGGTAAATAGATGACTTTGTTCATGTTGCCGATTCTTCAGTTTTGAAAATAGATGATATCGTTTGAAAGTCGGATTCTACAGCATTGTAAATAGATGACTTTGTTCAAGGTTCCGATTCTTAAGGATTGAAAATAGATGATATCGTTTCAAGTAGGATTCTAAAGCATTGTAAATAGATTACTTTGTTCTAGTTGCGAGTTGTTTAGGTTTAAAAGTAGATGATATCGTTAAATGTCAGATACTAAAGCATTGTAAATAGATGACTTTGTTAAAGTGGGCGATTCTTAAAGTTTGAAAATAGATTATATCGTTTCAAGTCGGATTCTAAATCATTGTAAATATATGATATTGTTAAAGTTGCGGATTCTTAAGATTTGAAAATAGATGACATCGTTTAAAGTCGGATTCTAAAGCATTGTAAATAGATGACTTTGTTCAAGTTGCGAATTCTTAAGATTTGAAAATAGATGATATCGTTTAAAGTCGGATTCTAAAGCATTGTAAATAGATAGCTTTGTTCAAGTTGCGGATTCTTAATGTTTGAAAATAGATGATATCGTTTAAAGTCGGATTCTAAAGCATTGTAAATAGATGAATTTATTTAAGTTGCGGATTCTTAAGGATTGAAAATAGATGATATCGTTTAAAGTCGGATTCTAAAGCATTGTAAATAGATGACTTTGTTCAAGTTGCGAATTCTTAAGATTTGAAAATAGATGATATCGTTTAAAGTCGGATTCTAAAGCATTTTAAATAGATGACTTTGTTCAAGTTTCGGACTCTTATTGTTTGAAAATAGATGATATCGTTTAAAGTCGGATTCTAAAGCATTGTAAATAGATAGCTTTGTTCAAGTTGCGGATTCTTAATCTTTGAAAATAGATGATATCGTTTAAAGTCGGATTCTAAAGCATTGTAAATAGATGAATTTGTTTAAGTGGCGGATTCTTAAGGATTGAAAATAGATGATATCGTTTAAAGTCGGATTCTAAAGCATTGTAAATAGATGACTTTGTTAGAGTTGTGGATCCTTAATGTTTGAAAATAGATGATATCGTTTAAGTCGGATTCTAAAGCATTGTAAATAGATGACTTTGTTCAAGTTGCGGATACTTAATGTTTCAAAATAGATGATATCGTTTAAAGTCGGATTCTAAAGCATTGTAAATAGATGACTTTGTTCAAGTTGCCGATTCTCACGGTTTGAAAATAGATGATATTGTTTCAAGTCAGATGCTAAAGCATTGTAAGTAGATGACTTTATTACAGTTGCGGATTCTTAAGGTTTGAAAATAGATGATAATGTTTAAAGTCGCATTCTAAAGCTGTGTAAATAGATGACTTTGTTCAAGTTGCGGATTCTTAAGGTTTGAAAATAGATTATATCGTTTAACGTCGGGTTAAAAGCATTGTAAATAGATGACTTTGTTCCAGTTGCGGATTCTTAAGGTTTAAAACTAGATGATATCGTTGAAAGTCGGATTCTAAAGCATTGTAAATAGATGACTTTGTTCAAGTGTCCGATTCTTAAGGTTTGAAAATAGAGGATATCGTTCAAAGTCGGATTCTAAAGCATTGTAAATAGATGACTTTGTCCAAGTTGCCGATTCTAACGGTTTGAAAATAGATGATATTGTTTAAAGTCGGATTCTAAAGCATTGTAAATAGATGACTTTGTTCAAGTTGCCGATTCTTAAGGATTGAAAATAGATGATATCGTTTAAAGTCGGATTCTAAAGCATTGTAAATAGATGACTTTGTTCTAGTTGCTAGTTGTTAAGGTTTAAAAGTAGATTATATCGTTAAATGTCGGATACTAAAGCATTGTAAATAGATGACTTTGTTCAAGTTGCGGATACTTAATGTTTCAAAATAGATGATATCGTTTAAAGTCGGATTCTAAAGCATTGTAAATAGATGAATTTGTTTAAGTTGCAGATTCTTAAGGATTGAAAATAGATGATATCGTTTAAAGTCGGATTCTAAAGCATTGTAAATAGATGACTTTGTTCAAGTTGGGGATACTTAATGTTTGAAAATAGATGATATCGTTTAAAGTCGGATTCTAAAGCATTGTCAATTGATAACGTTGTTCAAGTTGCCGATTCTTAAAGTTTAAAAAATAGATTATATCGTTGAAGTCGGATTCTAAATCATTGTAAATAGATGACATTGTTAAAGTTGCGGATTCTTAAGATTTGAAAATAGATGATATCGTTTAAAGTAGGATTCTAAAGCATTGTAAATAGATATCATTGTTCAAGTTGCGGACTCTTATAGTTTGAAAATAGATGATGTCGTTTAAAGTCGGATTCTAAAGCATTGTAAATAGATGACTTTGTTCAAGTTGCGGATGGTCAAGGTTTTAAAATAGATTATATCGCTTAAAGTCGGATTCTAAAGCATTGTAAATCAATGACTTTGTTCAAGTTGCGAGTTGTTAAGGTTTAAAAGTAGATGATATCGTTTAAAGTCGGATTCTAAAGCATTGTAAATAGATAGCTTTGTTCAAGTTGCGGATTCTTAATCTTTGAAAATAGATGATATCGTTTAAAGTCGGATTCTAAAGCATTGTAAATAGATGAATTTGTTTAAGTTGCGGATTCTTAATGTTTGAAAATAGATGATATCGTTTAAAGTCGGATTCTAAAGCATTGTAAATAGATGACTCTGTTAAAGTTGCGGATACTTAATGTTTGAAAATAGATGATATCGTTTTAAGTCGGATTCTAAAGCATTGTAAATAGATGAATTTGTTCCAGTTGCGGATTCTTAAGGTTTGAAAAAAGATGATATATTTTAAAGTGTGATTCTAAAGCATGGTAAATAGATGACTTTGTTCATGTTGCCGATTCTTCAGGTTTGAAAATAGATGATATCGTTTGAAAGTCGGATTCTAAAGCATGGTAAATAGATGACTTTGATCATGTTGCCGATTCTTCAGGTTTGAAAATAGATGATATCGTTTGAAAGTCGGATTCTAAAGCATTGTAAATAGATGACTTTGTTCAAGTAGCCGATTCTTAAGGATTGAAAATAGATGATATCGTTTAAAGTAGGATTCTAAAGCATTGTAAATAGATGACTTTGTTCTAGTTGCGAGTTGTTTAGGTTTAAAAGTAGATGATATCGTTAAATGTCGGATACTAAAGCATTGTAAATAGATGACTTTGTTTAAGTTGCCGATTCTTAATGTTTGAAAATAGATGATATCGTTTAAAGTCGGATTCTAAAGCATTGTAAAAAGATGAATTTGTTTAAGTTACGGATTCTTAATGTTTGAAAATAGATGATATCGTTTAAAGTTGAATTCTAAAGCATTGTAAATAGATGACTTTCTTCAAGTTGCGGATTCTTAATGTTTGAAAATCGATGATATCGTTTAAAGTCGGATTCTAAAGCATTGTAAATCTTTGACTTTGTTCAAGTTGCGGATTCTTGATGGATGAAAATAGATGATATCGTTTAAAGTCGGATTCTAAAGCATTGTAAATAAATTACTTTGTTAGAGTTGCGGATCCTTAATGTTTGAAAATAGATGATATCGTTTAAGTCGGATTATAAAGCATTGTAAATAGATGACTTTGTTCAAGTGTCGGATACTTAATGTTTTAAAGTAGATGATATCGTTTCAAGTCGGATTCTAAAGCATTGTAAATAGATGACTTTGTTCCAGTTTCGGATTCTTAAGGTTTGAAAATAGATGATTTCGGTTAAAGTCGGATTCTAAAGCATTGTAAATAGATGACTTTGTTCCAGTTTCGGATTCTTAAGGTTTGAAAATAGATGATTTTGTTTAAAGTCCGATTCTAAAGCATTGTAAATAGATGAATTTGTTTAAGTTGCGGATTCTTAAGGATTGAAAATAGATGATATCGTTTAAAGTCGGATTCTAAAGCATTGTAAATAGATGACTTTGTTCAAGTTGCGGATTCTTGATGTTTGAAAATAGATGATATCGTTTAAAGTCGGATTCTAAAGCATTGTAAATAGATAACGTTGTTCAAGTTGCCGATTCTTAAAGTTTAAAAAATAGATTATATCGTTGAAGTCGGATTCTAAATCATTGTAAATAGCCGACTTTGTTAAAGTTGCGGATTCTTAATATTTGAAAATAGATGATATCGTTTAAAGTCGGATTCTAAAGCATTGTAAATAGATGACTTTGTTCAAGTTGAGGATTCTCAAGGTTTGAAAATAGATGATATTGTGTAAAGTCGGATTCTAAAGCATTGGAAATAGATGACTTTGTTCAAGTTGCGGATTGTCAAGGTTTTAAAATAGATTATATCGCTTAAAGTCGGATTCTAAAGCATTGTAAATAGATGACTTTGTTCAAGTTGCGAGTTGTTAAGGTTTAAAAGTAGATGATATCGTTTAATGTCGGATACTAAAGAATTGTAAATAGATGACTTTGTTTAAGTGGTGGATTCTTAATGTTTGAAAATAGATGATATCGTTTTATGTCGGATTCTAAAGCATTGTAAATAGATGAATTTGTTTAAGTTGCGGATTCTTAATGTTTGAAAATAGATGATATCGTTTAAAGTCGGATTCTAAAGCATTGTAAATAGATGACTTTGTTCAAGTTGCGGATACTTAATGTTTGAAAATAGATGATATCGTTTAAAGTCGGATTCTAAAGCATTGTAAATAGATGACTTTGTTTAAGTTGCGCATGCTTAAGGTTTTAAAATAGATAATATCTTTCAAAGTGTGATTCTAAAGCATGGTAAATAGATGACTTTGTTCATGTTGCCGATTCTTCAGGTTTGAAAATAGATGATATCGTTTAAAGTAGGATTCTAAAGCATTGTAAATAGATGACTTTGTTAGAGTTGCCGATTCTTAAGGATTGAAAATAGATGATATCGTTTGAAAGTCGGATTATAAAGCATTGTAAATTGATGACTTTGTTCTAGTTGCGAGTTGTTAAGGTTTAAAAGTAGATGATATCGTTAAATGTCGGATACTAAAGCATTGTAAATAGATGACTTTGTTTAAGTTGCCGATTCTTAATGTTTGAAAATAGATGATATCGTTTAAAGTCGGATTCTAAAGCATTGTAAATAGATGAATTTGTTTAAGTTACGGATTCTTAATGTTTGAAAATAGATGATATCGTTTAAAGTTGAATTCTAAAGCATTGTAAATAGATGACTTTCTTCAAGTTGCGGATTCTTAATGTTTGAAAATCGATGATATCGTTTAAAGTCGGATTCTAAAGCATTGTAAATCTTTGACTTTGTTCAAGTTGCGGACTCTTGATGGTTGAAAATAGATGATATCGTTTAAAGTCGGATTCTAAAGCATTGTAAATAGATGACTTTGTTAGAGTTGCGGATCCTTAATTTTTGAAAATAGATGATATCGTTTAAGTCATATTATAAAGCATTGTAAATAGATGACTTTGTTTTAAGTTGCGGATACCTAATGTTTTAAAATAGATGATATTATTTCAAGTCGGATTCTAAAGCATTGTAAATAGATGACTTCGTTCCAGTTACGGATTCTTAAGGTTTGAAAATAGATGATTTCGTTTAAAGTCGGATTCTAAAGCATTGTTTATAGATGACTTTGTTCAAGTTTCCGATTCTTAAAGTTTGAAAATAGATTATATCGTTTAAAGTCGGATTCTAAATTATTGTAAATAGATGACTTTGTTCAAGTTGCGAATTCTTAAGATTTGAAAATAGATGATATCGTTTAAAGTCAGATTCTAAAGCATTGTAAATAGATGACTTTGTTCAAGTTTCGGACTCTTATTGTTTGAAAATAGATGATATTGTATAAAGTGTGATTCTAAAGCATTGTAAATAGATAGCTTTGTTCAAGTTGCGGATTCTTAATCTTTGAAAATAGATGATATCGTTTAAAGTCGGATTCTAAAGCATTGTAAATAGATGAATTTGTTTAAGTTGCGGATACTTAATGTTTGGAAAATAGATGATATCGTTTAAAGTCGGATTCTAAAGCATTGTAAATAGATGATTTTGTTCCAGTTGCGGATTCTTAAGGTTTGAAAAAAGATGATATCGTTTAAAGTCGGATTCTAAAGCATTGTAAATAGATGACTTTGTTTAAGTTGCGCATGCTTAAGGTTTGAAAATAGATAATATCTTTTAAAGTGTGATTCTAAAGCATGGTAAATAGATGACTTTGTTCATGTTGCCGATTCTTAAGGATTGAAAATAGATGATATCGTTTAAAGTCGGATTCTAAAGCATTGTAAATAGATGACTTTGTTCTAGTTGCCGATTCTTAAGGATTGAAAATAGATGATATCGTTTGAAAGTCGGATTATAAAGCATTGTAAATTGATGACTTTGTTCTAGTTGCGAGTTGGTAAGGTTTAAAAGTAGATGATATCGTTAAATGTCGGATACTAAAGCATTGTAAATAGATGACTTTGTTTAAGTTGCCGATTCTTAATGTTTGAAAATAGATGATATCGTTTAAAGTCGGATTCTAAAGCATTGTAAATAGATGAATTTGTTTAAGTTACGGATTCTTAATGTTTGAAAATAGATGATATCGTTTAAAGTTGAATTCTAAAGCATTGTAAATAGATGACTTTCTTCAAGTTGCGGATTCTTAATGTTTGAAAATCGATGATATCGTTTAAAGTCCGATTCTAAAGCATTGTAAATCTTTGACTTTGTTCAAGTTGCGGACTCTTGATGGTTGAAAATAGATGATATCGTTTAAAGTCGGATTCTAAAGCATTGTAAATAGATGACTTTGTTAGAGTTGCGGATCCTTAATGTTTGAAAATAGATGATATCGTTTAAGTCGGATTATAAAGCATTGTAAATAGATGACTTTGTTCAAGTTGCGGATACTTAATGTTTTAAAATAGATGATATTGTTTCAAGTCGGATTCTAAAGCATTGTAAATAGATGACTTCGTTCCAGTTTCGGATTCTTAAGGTTTGAAAATAGATGATTTCGTTTAAAGTCGGATTCTAAAGCATTGTTTATAGATGACTTTGTTCAAGTTTCCGATTCTTAAAGTTTGAAAATAGATTATATCGTTTAAAGTCGGATTCTAAATTATTGTAAATAGATGACTTTGTTCAAGTTGCGAATTCTTAAGATTTGAAAATAGATGATATCGTTTAAAGTCGGATTCTAAAGCATTGTAAATAGATGACTTTGTTCAAGTTTCGGACTCTTATTGTTTGAAAATAGATGATATCGTTTAAAGTCGGATTCTAAAGCATTGTAAATAGATAGCTTTGTTCAAGTTGCGGATTCTTAATCTTTGAAAATAGATGATATCGTTTAAAGTCGGATTCTAAAGCATTGTAAATAGATGAATTTGTTTAAGTTGCGGATTCTTAAGGATTGAAAATAGATGATATCGTTTAAAGTCGGATTCTAAAGCATTGTAAATAGATGATTTGGTTCCAGTTGCGGATTCTTAAGGTTTGAAAATAGATGATATCGTTTAAGTCGGATTCTAAAGCATTGTAAATAGATGACTTTGTTCAAGTTGCGGATACTTAATGTTTCAAAATAGATGATATCGTTTAAAGTCGGATTCTAAAGCATTGTAAATAGATGACTTTGTTCAACTTGCCGATTCTCACGGTTTGAAAATAGATGATATTGTTTCAAGTCAGATGCTAAAGCATTGTAAGTAGATGACTTTATTACAGTTGCGGATTCTTAAGGTTTTAAAATAGATGATAATGTTTAAAGTCGCATTCTAAAGCTTTGTAAATAGATGACTTTGTTCATGTTGCGGATTCTTAAGGTTTGAAAATAGATTATATCGTTTAACGTCGGGTTAAAAGCATTGTAAATAGATGACTTTGTTCCAGTTGCGAATTCTTAAGGTTTAAAACTAGATGATATCGTTGAAAGTCGGATTCTAAAGCATTGTAAATAGATGACTTTGTTCAAGTGTCCGATTCTTAAGGTTTGAAAATAGAGGATATCGTTCAAAGTCGGATTCTAAAGCATTGTAAATAGATTACTTTGTCCAAGTTCCCGATTCTAACGGTTTGAAAATAGATGATATTGTTTAAAGTCGGATTCTAAAGCATTGTAAATAGATGACTTTGTTCAAGTTGCGGATTTTAAAGGTTTGAACTTAGATGATATCGTTTAAAGTCGGATTCTAAAGCATTGTAAATAGATGACTTTGTTCAAGTTGCGGATTCTTAAGGTTTGAAAATAGATGATATCGTTTAAAGTCCGATTCTAAAGCATTGTAAATAGATGACTTTGGTCAAGTTGCGCATTCTCAAGGTTGGAAAATAGATGATATCGTTAAAAGTCGGATTCTAAAGCATTGTAAATAGATGACTTTGGTCAAGTTGCGGATACTTAAGGTTTGAAAATAGATGATATCGTTTAAAGTCGGATTCTAAAGCATTGTAAATAGATGACATTGTTAGAGTTGCGGATTCTTAATGTTTGAAAATAGATGATATCGTTTAAGTCGGATTCTAAAGCATTGTAAATAGATGACTTTGTTCAAGTTGCGGATACTTAATGTTTGAAAATAGATAATATTGTTTAAAGTCGGATTCTAAAGCATTGTAAATAGATGACATTGTTAGAGTTGCGGATTCTTAATGTTTGAAAATAGATGATATCGTTTAAGTCGGATTCTAAAGCATTGTAAATAGATGACTTTGTTCAAGTTGCGGATACTTAATGTTTGAAAATAGATAATATTGTTTAAAGTCGGATTCTAAAGCATTGTAAATAGATGACTTTGTTAGAGTTGCCGATTCTTAAGGATTGAAAATAGATGATATCGTTTGAAAGTCGGATTATAAAGCATTGTAAATTGATGACTTTGTTCTAGTTGCGAGTTGTTAAGGTTTAAAAGTAGATGATATCGTTAAATGTCGGATACTAAAGCATTGTAAATAGATGACTTTGTTTAAGTTGCCGATTCTTAATGTTTGAAAATAGATGATAACGTTTAAAGTCGGATTCTAAAGCATTGTAAATAGATGAATTTGTTTAAGTTACGGATTCTTAATGTTTGAAAATAGATGATATCGTTTAAAGTTGAATTCTAAAGCATTGTAAATAGATGACTTTCTTCAAGTTGCGGATTCTTAATGTTTGAAAATCGATGATATCGTTTAAAGTCGGATTCTAAAGCATTGTAAATCTTTGACTTTGTTCAAGTTGCGGACTCTTGATGGTTGAAAATAGATGATATCGTTTAAAGTCGGATTCTAAAGCATTGTAAATAGATGACTTTGTTAGAGTTGCGGATCCTTAATGTTTGAAAATAGATGATATCGTTTAAGTCATATTATAAAGCATTGTAAATAGATGACTTTGTTTTAAGTTGCGGATACTTAATGTTTTAAAATAGATGATATTGTTTCAAGTCGGATTCTAAAGCATTGTAAATAGATGACTTCGTTCCAGTTACGGATTCTTAAGGTTTGAAAATAGATGATTTCGTTTAAAGTCGGATTCTAAAGCATTGTTTATAGATGACTTTGTTCAAGTTTCCGATTCTTAAAGTTTGAAAATAGATTATATCGTTTAAAGTCGGATTCTAAATTATTGTAAATAGATGACTTTGTTCAAGTTGCGAATTCTTAAGATTTGAAAATAGATGATATCGTTTAAAGTCAGATTCTAAAGCATTGTAAATAGATGACTTTGTTCAAGTTTCGGACTCTTATTGTTTGAAAATAGATGATATCGTTTAAAGTCGGATTCTAAAGCATTGTAAATAGATAGCTTTGTTCAAGTTGCGGATTCTTAATCTTTGAAAATAGATGATATCGTTTAAAGTCGGATTCTAAAGCATTGTAAATAGATGAATTTGTTTAAGTTGCGGATACTTAATGTTTGAAAATAGATGATATCGTTTAAAGTCGGATTCTAAAGCATTGTAAATAGATGATTTTGTTCCAGTTGCGGATTCTTAAGGTTTGAAAAAAGATGATATCGTTTAAAGTCGGATTCTAAAGCATTGTAAATAGATGACTTTGTTTAAGTTGCGCATGCTTAAGGTTTGAAAATAGATAATATCTTTTAAAGTGTGATTCTAAAGCATGGTAAATAGATGACTTTGTTCATGTTGCCGATTCTTAAGGATTGAAAATAGATGATATCGTTTAAAGTCGGATTCTAAAGCATTGTAAATAGATGACTTTGTTCTAGTTGCCGATTCTTAAGGATTGAAAATAGATGATATCGTTTGAAAGTCGGATTATAAAGCATTGTAAATTGATGACTTTGTTCTAGTTGCGAGTTGTTAAGGTTTAAAAGTAGATGATATCGTTAAATGTCGGATACTAAAGCATTGTAAATAGATGACTTTGTTTAAGTTGCCGATTCTTAATGTTTGAAAATAGATGATATCGTTTAAAATCGGATTCTAAAGCATTTTAAATAGATGAATTTGTTTAAGTTACGGATTCTTAATGTTTGAAAATAGATGATATCGTTTAAAGTTGAATTCTAAAGCATTGTAAATAGATGACTTTCTTCAAGTTGCGGATTCTTAATGTTTGAAAATCGATGATATCGTTTAAAGTCGGATTCTAAAGCATTGTAAATCTTTGACTTTGTTCAAGTTGCGGACTCTTGATGGTTGAAAATAGATGATATCGTTTAAAGTCGGATTCTAAAGCATTGTAAATAGATGACTTTGTTAGAGTTGCGGATCCTTAATGTTTGAAAATAGATGATATCGTTTAAGTCGGATTATAAAGCATTGTAAATAGATGACTTTGTTCAAGTTGCGGATACTTAATGTTTTAAAATAGATGATATTGTTTCAAGTCGGATTCTAAAGCATTGTAAATAGATGACTTCGTTCCAGTTTCGGATTCTTAAGGTTTGAAAATAGATGATTTCGTTTAAAGTCGGATTCTAAAGCATTGTTTATAGATGACTTTGTTCAAGTTTCCGATTCTTAAAGTTTGAAAATAGATTATATCGTTTAAAGTCGGATTCTAAATTATTGTAAATAGATGACTTTGTTCAAGTTGCGAATTCTTAAGATTTGAAAATAGATGATATCGTTTAAAGTCGGATTCTAAAGCATTGTAAATAGATGACTTTGTTCAAGTTTCGGACTCTTATTGTTTGAAAATAGATGATATCGTTTAAAGTCGGATTCTAAAGCATTGTAAATAGATAGCTTTGTTCAAGTTGCGGATTCTTAATCTTTGAAAATAGATGATATCGTTTAAAGTCGGATTCTAAAGCATTGTAAATAGATGAATTTGTTTAAGTTGCGGATTCTTAAGGATTGAAAATAGATGATATCGTTTAAAGTCGGATTCTAAAGCATTGTAAATAGATGATTTTGTTCCAGTTGCGGATTCTTAAGGTTTGAAAATAGATGATATCGTTTAAGTCGGATTCTAAAGCATTGTAAATAGATGACTTTGTTCAAGTTGCGGATACTTAATGTTTCAAAATAGATGATATCGTTTAAAGTCGGATTCTAAAGCATTGTAAATAGATGACTTTGTTCAACTTGCCGATTCTCACGGTTTGAAAATAGATGATATTGTTTCATATCAGATGCTAAAGCATTGTAAGTAGATGACTTTATTACAGTTGCGGATTCTTAAGGTTTGAAAATAGATGATAATGTTTAAAGTCGCATTCTAAAGCTTTGTAAATAGATGACTTTGTTCAAGTTGCGGATTCTTAAGGTTTGAAAATAGATTATATCGTTTAACGTCGGGTTAAAAGCATTGTAAATAGATGACTTTGTTCCAGTTGCGAATTCTTAAGGTTAAAAACTAGATGATATCGTTGAAAGTCGGATTCTAAAGCATTGTAAATAGATGACTTTGTTCAAGTGTCCGATTCTTAAGGTTTGAAAATAGAGGATATCGTTCAAAGTCGGATTCTAAAGCATTGTAAATAGATTACTTTGTCCAAGTTCCCGATTCTAACGGTTTGAAAATAGATGATATTGTTTAAAGTCGGATTCTAAAGCATTGTAAATAGATGACTTTGTTCAAGTTGCGGATTTTAAAGGTTTAAACTTAGATGATATCGTTTAAAGTCGGATTCTAAAGCATTGTAAATAGATGACTTTGTTCAAGTTGCGGATTCTTAAGGTTTGAAAATAGATGATATCGTTTAAAGTCCGATTCTAAAGCATTGTAAATAGATGACTTTGGTCAAGTTGCGCATTCTCAAGGTTGGAAAATAGATGATATCGTTGAAAGTCGGATTCTAAAGCATTGTAAATAGATGACTTTGGTCAAGTTGCGGATACTTAAGGTTTGAAAATAGATGATATCGTGGAAAGTCGGATTCTAAAGCATTGTAAATAGATGACATTGTTAGAGTTGCGGATTCTTAATGTTTGAAAATAGATGATATCGTTTAAGTCGGATTCTAAAGCATTGTAAATAGATGACTTTGTTCAAGTTGCGGATACTTAATGTTTCAAAATAGATAATATTGTTTAAAGTCGGATTCTAAAGCATTGTAAATAGATGACATTGTTAGAGTTGCGGATTCTTAATGTTTGAAAATAGATGATATCGTTTAAGTCGGATTCTAAAGCATTGTAAATAGATGACTTTGTTCAAGTTGCGGATACTTAATGTTTGAAAATAGATAATATTGTTTAAAGTCGGATTCTAAAGCATTGTAAATAGATGACATTGTTAGAGTTGCGGATTCTTAAAGGTTTAAAATAGATGATATCGTTTAAGTCGGATTCTAAAGCATTGTAAATAGATGACTTTGTTCAAGTTGCGGATACTTGATGTTTGAAAATAGATAATATTGTTTAAAGTCGGATTCTAAAGCATTGTAAATAGATGACATTGTTAGAGTTGCGGATTCTTAATGTTTGAAAATAGATGATATCGGTTAAAGTCGGATTCTAAAGCATTGTAAATAGAGGACTTTCTTCAAGTCGCGAGTTGTTTAGGTTTAAAAGTAGATGATATCGTTTAATGTCGGATACTAAAGCATTGTAAATAGATGACTTGGTTTAAGTTGCGGATTCTTAATGTCTGAAAATAGATGATATCGTTTAAAGTCGGATTCTAAAGCATAGTAAATAGATGAATTTGTTTAAGTTGCGGATTCTTAATGTTTGAAAATAGATGATATCGTTTAAAGTTAGATTCTAAAGCATTGTAAATAGATGACTTTGTTCAAGTTGCGGATTCTTTAGGTTTACAAATCGATGATATCGGTTAAAGTCGGATTCTAAAGCATTGTAAATAGATGACTTTGTTCAAGTTGCAGATTCTTGATGTTTTAAAATAGATGATATCGTTTAAAGTCGGATTCTAAAGCATTGTAAATAGATGACTTTGTTCAAGTTGCAGATACTTAATGTTTGAAAATAGATGATATCGTTTAAAGTCGGATTCTAAAGCATTGTAATTAGATGACTTTGTTCAAGTTGCCGATTCTTAAAGTTTGAAAATATATTATATCGTTTAAAATCGGATTCCAAATCATTGTAAATAGATGACTTTGTTCAAGTTGCGGATTCTTAAGATTTAAAAATAGATGATATCGTTTAAAGTCGGATTCTAAAGCATTGTAAATAGATGACTTTGTTCAAGTTGCGGACTCTTATTGTTTGAAAATAGATTATATCGTTTCAAGTCGGATTCTAAAGCATTGTAAATAGATTACTTTGTTCAAGTTGAGAGAAGCTCAAGGTTAGAAAATAGATGATATTGGTTAAAGTCGGATTCTTAAGCATTGTAAGTACATTACTTTATTACAGTTGCGGATTCTTAAGGTTTGAAAATAGATGATAATGTTTAAAGTCGCATTCTAAAGCATTGTAAATAGATGACTTCGTTCAAGTTGTGCATTCTTGAGGTTTGTGAATAGATGATATCGTTTAAAGTCGGATTCTAAAGCACTTTAAATAGATGACTTTGTTCAAGTTGCGGATTCTTAAGGTTTGAAAATAGATGATATCGTTTAAAGTCGGATTCTAAAGCATTGTAAATAGATGACTTTGTTCAAGTTGCAGATTCTTTAATGTTTGAAAATAGATGATATCGTGTAAAGTCGGATTCTAAAGCATTGTAAGTAGATGACTTTGTTCAAGGATCCAATTCTTAATGTTTGAAAATACATGATATCGTTTAAAGTCGGATTCTAAAGCATGTTAAATAGATGACTTTGTTCATGTTGCCGATTCTTCAGGTTTGAAAATAGATGATATCGTTTGAAAGTCGGATTCTAAAGCATGGTAAATAGATGACTTTTTTCATGTTGCCGATTCTTAAGGTTTGAAAATAGATGATATCGTTTGAAAGTCGGATTCTAAAGCATTGTAAATAGATGACTTTGTTCAAGTTGCCGATTCTTAAGGATTGAAAATAGATGATATCGTTTAAAGTAGGATTCTAAAGCATTGTAAATAGATGACGTTGTTCTAGTTGCGAGTTGTTTAGGTTTAAAAGTAGATGATATCGTTAAATGTCGGATACTAAAGCATTGTAAATAGATGACTTTGTTTAAGTTGCCGATTCTTAATGTTTGAAAATAGATGATATCGTTTAAAGTCGGATTCTAAAGCATTGTAAATAGATGAATTTGTTTAAGTTACGGATTCTTAATGTTTGAAAATAGATGATATCGTTCAAAGTTGAATTCTAAAGCATTGTAAATAGATGACTTTCTTCAAGTTGCGGATTCTTAATGTTTGAAAATCGATGATATCGTTTAAAGTCGGATTCTAAAGCATTGTAAATCTTTGACTTTGTTCAAGTTGCGGATTCTTGATGGATGAAAATAGATGATATCGTTTAAAGTCGGATTCTAAAGCATTGTAAATAGATGACTTTGTAGAGTTGCGGATCCTTAATGTTTGAAAATAGATGATATCGTTTAAGTCGGATTATAAAGCATTGTAAATAGATGACTTTGTTCAAGTGTCGGATACTTAATGTTTAAAAGTAGATGATATCGTTTCAAGTCGGATTCTAAAGCATTGTAAATAGATGACTTTGTTCCAGTTTCGGATTCTTAAGGTTTGAAAATAGATGATTTCGGTTAAAGTCGGATTCTAAAGCATTGTAAATAGATGACTTTGTTCCAGTTTCGGATTCTTAAGGTTTGAAAATAGATGATTTTGTTTAAAGTCGGATTCTAAAGCATTGTAAATAGATGACTTTGTTAAAGTGGCCGATTCTTAAAGTTTGAAAATAGATTATATCGTTTAAAGTCGGATTCTAAATCATTGTAAATAGATGACTTTGTTCAAGTTGCGGATTCTTAAGATTTGAAAATAGATGACATCGTTTAAAATCGTATTCTAAAGCATTGTAAATAGATGACTTTGTTCAAGTTGCGGACTCTTATGGTTTGAAAATAGATGATATCGTTTAAAGTCGTATTCTAAAGCATTGTAAATAGATAGCTTTGTTCAAGTTGCGGATTCTTAATGTTTGAAAATAGATGATATCGTTTAAAGTCGGATTCTAAAGCATTGTAAATAGATGAATTTGTTTAAGTTGCGGATTCTTAAGGATTGAAAATAGATGATATCGTTTAAAGTCGGATTCTAAAGCATTGTAAATAGATGACTTTGTTCAAGTTGCGGATTCTTGATGTTTGAAAATAGATGATATCGTTTAAAGTCGGATTCTAAAGCATTGTAAATAGATAACGTTGTTCAAGTTGCCGATTCTTAAAGGTTAAAAAATAGATTATATCGTTGAAGTCGGATTCTAAATTATTGTAAATAGATGACTTTGTTAAAGTTGCGGATTCTTAAGATTTGAAAATAGATGATATCGTTTAAAGTCGGATTCTAAAGCATTGTAAATAGATGACTTTGTTCAAGTTGAGGATTCTCAAGGTTTGAAAATAGATGATATTGTTTAAAGTCGGATTCTAAAGCATTGGAAATAGATGACTTTGTTCAAGTTGCGGATTGTCAAGGTTTTAAAATAGATTATATCGCTTAAAGTCGGATTATAAAGCATTGTAATTTTTTGACTTCGTTCAAGTTGTGGATTCTTGATGTTTGAAAATAGATTATATCGTTTAAAGTCGGATTCTTAAGCATTGTAAATAGATGACTTTGTTAGAGTTGCGGATCCTACATGTTTGAAAATAGATGATATCGTTTTAGTCGGATTATAAAGCATTGTAAATAGATGACTTTGTTCAAGTTGCGGATACTTAATGTTTGAAAATAGATGATATCGTTTAAAGTCGGATTCTAAAGAATTGTAAATAGATGACTTTGTTTCAGTTTCGGATTCTTAAGGTTTGAAAATAGATGATATCGTTTAAAGTCGGATACTAAAGCATTGTCAATAGATGACTTTGTTCAAGTTGCGGATTCTGAAAGTTTGAAAATAGATTATATCGTTTAAAGTGTGATTCTAAAGCATTGTAAATAGATGACTTTGTTCAAGTTGCGGATTCTTAAGATTTGAAAATAGATGATATCGTTTAAAGTCGGAGTCTAAAGCATTGTAAATAGATGACTTTGTTTAAGTTGCGGACTCTTATGGTTTGAAAATAGATGATATCGTTTCAAATCGGATTCTAAAGCATTTTAAATAGATGACTTTGTTCAAGTTGCGGATTCTTAAGGTTTTAAAATAGATCGTATCATTTAAAGTCGGATTCTAAAACATTGTAAGTAGATGACTTTGTTCAAGTTGCCGATTCTTAATGTTTGTAAAATAGATTATATCTTTTAAAGTCGGATTCTAAAGCATTGTAAATAGATGACTTTGTTAAAGTTGCAGACTCTGAAGGTTTGAAAATAAATGATGTCGTTTAAATCGGATTCTAAAGCATTGTAAATAGATGAATTTGTTCCAGTTTCTTATTCTTAAGGTGTGAAAATAGTAGTTATCGTTTACAGTTCGATTCTAAAGCATTGTAAATTGATGACTGTATTCAAGTTGCGGACTGCTAAGGTTGTAAAATAGATGATATCGTTTAAAGTCGGATTCTAAAGCATTGTAAATAGATGACTTTGTTCAAGTTGCGGATTCTTCAGCTTTGAGAATAGACAGTATTGTTTACAGTCGGATTCTAAAGCATTGTTAATAGATGACTTCGTTCAAGTTGCCGATTCCTAAGGTTTTAAAATACATGATATCGTTTAAAGTCGGATTCTAAAGCATTGTAAATAGATGACTTTGTTCAAGTTTCCGATTGTTAAGGTTTGAAAATAGATAATATCGTTTAAAGTCGGATTCTAAAGCATTGTAAATAGATGATATTGTTCAAGTTGCAAATTCTCAAGGTTTAAAAATAGATGATATCGTTTATAGTCGGAGTCTAAAGCATTGTAAATAGATGACTTTGTTCAAGTTGCGGATTCTTAAGATTTGAAAATAGATGATATCGTTTCAAATCGGATTCTAAAGCATTTTAAATAGATGACTTTGTTCAAGTTGCGGATTCTTAAGGTTTTAAAATAGATCGTATCATTTAAAGTCGGATTCTAAAACATTGTAAGTAGATGACTTTGTTCAAGTTGCCGATTCTTAATGTTTGTAAAATAGATTATATCTTTTAAAGTCGGATTCTAAAGCATTGTAAATAGATGACTTTGTTCAAGTTGCGGAGTGTGGAGGTTTGAAAATAGATGATATCGTTTAAAGTCGGATTCTAAAGCATTGTAACTATATGACATTGCGACAGTTGCGGATTCTTAAGGTTTTAAAATAGATGATATCGTTTAAAGTCGGATTCTAAACATTGTAAATAGATGACTTTGTTCAAGTTGCGGATTCTTTAGGTTTGAAAGTAGATGATAACTTTTAAAGTCGGATTTTAAAGCATTGTAAATAGATGACTTGTTCAAGTCGCCGATTCTTAAGCTTTTAAAATAGATGATATCGTTTAAAGTCGGATTCTAAAGCACTGTAAATAGATGACTTTGTTCAAGTTGCCGATTCTTCAGGTTCGAAAATAGATGATATCGTTAAAAGTCGGATTCTACAGCATTGCAAATAGGTGACATTGTGTAAGTTGCGGATTCTAAATGGTTTGAAAATAGATGATATCGTTTAAAGTCGGATTCTAAAGCATTGTAAATAGATGACTTTGTTCCAGTTGCGGATTCTTTAGCTTTGAAAATAGAAGATATCGTTTAAAGTCGGATTCTGAAGCATTGTAAATAGATCACTTTGTTCAAGTTGCCGATTCTTAAGGTTTGAAAATAGATGATATCGTTTAAAGTCGGATTCTAAAGCATTGTAAATAGATGACTTGTTCAAGTCGCCGATGGTTAAGCTTTTAAAAAAGATGATATCGTTTAAAGTCGGATTCTAAAGCACTGTAAATAGATGAGTTTGTTCAAGTTGCCGATTCTTAAGGTTCGAAAATAGATGATATCGTTTTTAGTCGGATTCTAAAGCATTGTTAATAGATGACATTGTAATAGTTGCGGATTTTTAAGGTTCGAAAATAGATGATATCGTTTAAAGTCGGATTCTAAAGCATTGTAAATAGATGACTTTGTTCAAGTTGCGGATTCTTAAGGTTTGAAAATAGATGATATCATTTAAAGTCGGCCCCTAAAGCATTGTAAATAGATGACTTTGTTCAAGTTGCGGATTCTTGAGGTTTGAAAATAGATGATATCGGTTAAAGTCGGATTCTAAAGCATTGTAAATAGATGACTTTGTTCAAGTTGCGGATTCTTAAGGTTCGAAAATAGATGATATCGTTTAAAGTCGGATACTACAGCATTGTAAATAGATTACTTTGTTCAAGTTGCCGATTCTTAAGGTTCGAACATAGATTATATCGTTTAAAGTCGGATTCTAAAGCATTGTAAATAGATGACTTTGTTAAAGTTCCAGATTCTTAAGGTTTGAAAAAAGAGGATATCGTTTAAAGTCGGATTCTAAAGCATTGTAAATAGATGACTTTGTTCAAGTTGCGGATTATTAAGGTTTGAAAATAGATGATATCGTTTAAAGTCGGATTCTAAACATTGTAAATAGATGACTTTGTTCAAGTTGCGGATTCTTTAGGTTTGATAGTAGATGATAACTTTTAAAGTCGGATTTTAAAGCATTGTAAATAGATGACTTGTTCAAGTCGCCGATTCTTAAGCTTTTAAAATAGATGATATCGTTTAAAGTCGGATTCTAAAGCACTGTAAATAGATGACTTTGTTCAAGTTGCCGATTCTTCAGGTTCGAAAATAGATGATATCGTTAAAAGTCGGATTCTACAGCATTGCAAATAGGTGACATTGTGTAAGTTGCAGATTCTTAAGGTTTGAAAATAGATGATATCGGTGAAAAATCGGATTCTAAAGCATTGTAAATAGATGACTTTGTTCAAGTTGCGGATTTTTAAGGTTTGAAAATAGATGATATCGTTTAAAGTCGGATTCTAAAGCATTGTAAATAGATGACTTTGTTCATATGGCGGATTCTTAAAGTTTGAAAATAGATGATATCGTTTAATTTCGTATTCTACAGCATTGTAAATAGATGACTTTGTTCCAGTTGCGGATTCTAAAGGTTTGAAAATAGATGATATCGTTTAAAGTCGGATTCTAAAGCATTGTAAATAGATGACTTTGTTCCAGTTGCGGATTCTTTAGCTTTGAAAATAGAAGATATCGTTTAAAGTCGGATTCTGAAGCATTGTAAATAGATCACTTTGTTCAAGTTGCCGATTCTTAAGGTTTGAAAATAGATGATATCGTTTAAAGTCGGATTCTAAAGCATTGTAAATAGATGACTTGTTCAAGTCGCCGATGGTTAAGCTTTTAAAAAAGATGATATCGTTTAAAGTCGGATTCTAAAGCACTGTAAATAGATGAATTTGTTCAAGTTGCCGATTCTTAAGGTTCGAAAATAGATGATATCGTTTTTAGTCGGATTCTTAAGCATTGTTAATAGATGACATTGTAATAGTTGCGGATTTTTAAGGTTCGAAAATAGATTATATCGTTTAAAGTCGGACTCTAAAGCATTGTAAATAAATGACTCTGTTCTAGTTGCCGATTCTTAAAGTTTTAAAAATAGATGATATCGTTTAAAGTCGGATTCTACAGCATTGTAAATAGATGACATTGTTACAGTTTCGGATTCAGAAGGTTTGAAAATAGATGATATCGTTTAAAGTCGGATTCCAAAGCATTGTAAATAGATGACTTTGTTCAAGTTGCGGATTCTTGAGGTTTGAAAATAGATGATATCGGTTGAAGTCGGATTCTAAAGCATTGTAAATAGATGACTTTGTTCAAGTTGCGGATTCTTAATGTTCGAAAATAGATGATATCGTTTTAAGTCGGATTCTACAGCATTGTAAATAGATGACTTTGTTAAAGTTGCCGATTCTTAAGGTTCGAACATAGATGATATCGTTTAAAGTCGGATTCTAAAGCATTGTAAATAGATGACTTTGTTAAAGTTGCAGATTCTTAAGGTTTGAAAAAAGAGGATATCGTTTAAAGTCGGATTCTAAAGGATTGTAAATAGATGACTTTGTTCAAGTTGCGGATTCTTGAGGTTTGAAAATAGATGATATCGGTTAAAGTCGGATTCTAAAGCATTGTAAATTGATGACTTTGTTCAAGTTGCGGATTGTTAAGGTTTGAAAATAGATTACATTGTTAACAGTCGTATTCTAAAGCATTGTAAATAGATGACTTTGTTCAAGTTGCGAGGTCTTAAGGTTTGAAAATAGATGATATCGTTTAAAGTCGGATTCTAAACATTGTAAATAGATGACTTTATTCAAGTTGCGGATTCTTTAGGTTTGAAAGTAGATGATAACTTTTAAAGTCGGATTTTAAAGCATTGTAAATAGATGAACTGGTCGGAGTCGCCGATTCTTTAGCTTTTAAAATAGATGATATCGTTTAAAGTCGGATTCTAAAGCACTGTAAATTGATGACTTTGTTCAAGTTGCCGATTCTTCAGGTTCGAAAATAGATGATATCGTTAAAAGTCGGATTCTAAAGCATTGTAAATAGATGACTTTGTTCAAGTTGCGGATTTTTAAGGTTTGAAAATTTATGATATCTTTTAAAGTCTGATTCTAAAGCATTGTAAATAGATGAATTTGTTAAAGTTGCGGATTCTTAAGGTTTGAAAATAGATGATATCGTTTAAAGTCGGATTCTAAAGCATTGTAAATAGTTGACTTGTTAAAGTCGCAGATTCTTAAACTTTTAAAATAGATAATATCGTTTAAAGTCGGATTCTAAAGCATTGTAAATAGATGACTTTGTTCAAGTTACGGATTCTTAAGGTTTGAAAATAGATGATATCGTTTAAAGTCGGATTCTGAAGCATTGTAAATAAATGACTTTGTTCAAGTTACGGATTCTTAAGGTTTGAAAATAGATGATATCGTTTAAAGTCGGATTCTGAAGCATTGTAAATTGATGACTTTGTTCAAGTTGCCGATTCTTAAGGTTTTAAAATAGATAATATCGTTTAAAGTAGGATGCTAAAGCATTGTAAAAAGATGACTTGTTCAAGTCGCCGATGGTTAAGCTTTTAAAAAAGATGATATCGTTTAAAGTCGGATTCTAAAGCACTGTAAATAGATTAGTTTGTTCCAGTTGCGGATTCTTAAGGTTCGAAAATAGATGATATCCGTTTAAGTCGGATTCTAAAGCATTGTAAATAGATGACATTGTAATAGTTGCGGATTCTTAAGGTTCGAAAATAGATGATATCGTTTAAAGTCGGATTCTACAGCATTGTAAATAGATGACTTTGTTCAAGTTGCCGATTCTTAAGGTTCGAACATAGATGATATCGTTTAAAGTCGGATTCTAAAGCATTGTAAATAGATGACTTTGTTAAAGTTGCAGATTCTTAAGGTTTGAAAAAAGAGGATATCGTTTAAAGTCGGATTCTAAAGGATTGTAAATAGATGACTTTGTTCAAGTTGAGGATTCTAAAGGTTTGAGAATAGATTACAATGTTTAAAGTCGGATTCTAAAGCATTGTATATAGATGACTTTGTTCAAGTTGCGGAGTCTTAAGGTTTGAAAATAGATGATATCGTTTAAAGTCGGATTCTAAAGCATTGTAAATATATGACTTGTTAAAGTCGCCGATTCTTTAGGTTTGAAAATAGATAATATCGTTTAAAGTAGGATTCTAAAGCATTGTAAATGGATGACTTGTTCAAGTCGCCGATTCTTAAGCTTTTAAAATAGATGATATCGTTATAAGTAGGATTCTAAAGCATTGTAAATCGATGACTTGTTCAAGTCGCCGTCGGTTAAGCTTTTAAAAAAGATGATATCGTTTTAAGTCGGATTCTAAAGCATTGTAAATAGATGACATTGTAATAGTTGCGGATTTTTAAGGTTCGAAAATAGATGATATCGTTTAAAGTCGGATTTTAAAGCATTGTAAATAGATGACTTTGTTCAAGTTGCGGATTCTTAAGGTTTGAAAATAGATGATATCGTTTAAAGTCGTATTCTAAAGCATTGTAAATAGATGACTTTGTTTTAGTTGCAGATTCTTAAGGTTTGAAAATAGATGATATCATTTAAAGTCGGCCCCTAAAGCATTGTAAATAGATGACTTTGTTCTAGTTGCGGATTTTTAAGGTTCGAAAATAGACGGTATCGTTTAAAGTTGGATTCTACAGCATTGTAAATAGGTGACTTTGTTAAAGTTGCAGATTCTTAAGGTTTGAAAAAAGAGGATATCGTTTAAAGTCGGATTCTAAAGGATTGTAAATAGGTGACTTTGTTAAAGTTGCAGATTCTTAAGGTTTGAAAAAAGAGGATATCGTTTAAAGTCGGATTCTAAAGGATTGTAAATAGATGACTTTGTTCAAGTTACCGATTCTTAAGGGGTGTAAAATAGATGATATTGTTTAAAGTAGGATTCTAAAGCATTGTAAATAGATGACTTTGTTCAAGTTGCGGATTCTTGAGGTTTGAAAATAGATGATTATGTTTTTAGTCGGATTCTAAAGCATTGTAAATAGATGACTTTGTTCAAGTTGCGGAGTCTTAAGGGTTGAAAATAGATAATATCGTTTAAAGTTGAATTCTAAAGCATTGTAAATAGATGACTTTGTTCAAGTTGCCGATTCCTAAGGTTGTAAAATAGATGATATCGTTTAAAGTCGGATTCTAAAGCATTGTAAATTGATGACTTAGTTCAAGTTGCAGATTTTTAAGGTTTGTAAATAGATGATATTGTATAAAGTCGGATTCTAAAGCATTGTAAATAGATGACTTGTTCAAGTCGCCGATAGTTAAGCTTTACAAAAAAGATGATATCGTTTAAAGTCTGATTCTAAAGCACTGTAAATAGATGACTTTGTTCAAGTTGCCGATTCTTAAGGTTCGAAAATAGATGATATCGTTTAAAGTCGGATTCTAAAGCATTGTAAATAGATGACATTGTAATAGTTGCGGATTCTTCAGGTTTGAAAATAGATTATATCGCTTAACGTCGGATTCTAAAGCATTGTAAATAGATGACTTTGTTCCAGTTGCGGATTCTTCAGGTTTGAAAATAGATGATATCGTTTAAAGTCGGATTCTAAAGCATTGTAAGTAGATAACTTTGTTCAAGTTGCCGATTCTTGAAGTTTGAACATAGATGATATCGTTTAAAGTCGGATTCTAAAGCCTTGTAAATAGATGACTCTGTTCACGTTGCGGATTCTTATGGTTTAAAAATAGATAATATCGTTTAAAGTCGGATTCTAAAGCATTGTAAATAGATGACTTTGTTCAAGTGGCGGACAAAAATAGATGATATCGTTTAAAGTCGGATTCTAAAGCATTGTAAATAGATGACTGTTCACGTTACCGATTCTTGATGTTTGAAAATAGATGATATCGTTTTAAGTCGGATTCTAAAGCATTGTAAATAGATTACTTTGTTCTAAGTTGCATACTCTTAAGGTTTTAAAATAGATGATATCGTTTCAAATCGGATTCTAAAGAATTGTAAATAGATGACTTTGTTCAAGTGGCCGATTTTTAAGGTGTGAAAATAGATGTTATCGTTTTAATTTGGATTCTAAAGCATTGTAAATAGATGACTTAGTTCAAGTTGCGGATTCTTAGGGTGTGAAAATACATACTATCGTTTAAAGTCGGATTCTAAAGCATTATAAATAGATGACTTTGTTCAAGTTCGTGGATTCTTAGGGTGTGAAAATACATGGTATCGTTTAAAGTCGGATTCTAAAGCATTGTAAATAGATGAGTTTGTTCAAGTTGCGGATTCTTAGGGTTTGAAAATAGATGATATCGTTTAAAGTCGGATTCTAAAGCATTGTAAATAGATGACTTTTTTCAAGTTGCGGATTCTTTATGTTTGAAAACAGAGAGTATCGTTCAAGTCGGATTCTAAAGCATTGTAAATAGATGACTTTGTTAGAGTTGCGGATTCTTAAAGTTTGAAAATAGATTATATCGTTTAAAGTCGGATTCTAAATCATTGTAAATAGATGACTTTGTTCAAGTTGCCGATTCTTAAGGTTTGAAAATAGATGATATTGTTTAAAGTCGGATTCTAAAGCATTGTAAGTAGATGACTTTATTACAGTTGCGGATTCTTAAAGTTTGAAAATAGGTGATATCGTTTCAAGTCGGATTCTAAAGCATTGTAAATAGATGACTTTGTTCAAGTTGAGAATTCTCAAGGTTTAACAATAGATGATATTGTTTAACGTCGGCTTCTTAAAGCATTGTAAATAGATGACTTTGTTCAAGTTGCGGATTCTTAATGTTTAAAAATAGATGATATCGTTTAAAGTCGGATTCGAAAGCATTGTAAATAGATTACTTTGTTCAAGTTGCAGGCTCTTAAGGTTTGAAAATAGATAAAGTCGTTTCAAATCGGATTCTAAAGCATTGTAAATAGATGACTTTGTTCAAGTTTCAGATTCTTAAGGTGTAAAAATTGATGTTATCGTTTAAAGTCGGATTCTAAAGCATTGTAAATAGATGACTTTGTTCAAGTTGCGGATTCTTGATGTTTGAAAATAGATGATATCGTTTCAAGTCGGATTCTAAAGCATTTTAAATAGATGCCTTGTTTCAAGCTGAGGATTCTCAATGTTTGAAAATAGATGATATTGTTTAAAGTCGGATGCTAAAGCATTGGAAATAGATGACTTTGTTCAAGTTGCGGATTGTCAAGGTTTGAAAATAGATTATATCGCTTAACGTCGGATTCTAAAGCATTGTAAATTGATGACTTTGTTAAAGTTGCGGATTATTAAGGATGGAAAATAGATGATATCGTTTAAAGTCGGATTCTAAAGCATTGTAAATAGATGACTTTGTTCAAGTGGCGGACTCTTAAGGTTTGAAAATAGATGATATCGTTTAAAGTTCGATTCTAAAGCATTGTAAATAGATGACTTTGTTCAAGTTGCCGATTCTTAAGGATTGAAAATAGATGATATCGTTTATAGTCGGATTCTAAAGCATTGTAAATAGATGACTTTGTTCAAGTTGCGAGTTGTTTAGGTTTAAAAGTAGATGATATCGTTTAATGTCGGATACTAAAGCATTGTAAATAGACGACTTTGTTTAAGTTGCGGATTCTTAAGGGTTTAAAATAGATGATATCGTTTAAAGTCGGATTCTAAAGCATTGTAAATAGATGAATTTGTTTAAGTTGCGGATTCTTAATGTTTGAAAATAGATTATATCTTTTGAAGTTGGATTCTAAAGCATTGTAAATAGATGACTTTGTTCAAGTTGCGGATTCTTAATGTTTGAAAATCGATGACATCGTTTAAAGTCGGATTCTAAAGCATTGTAAATAGATGACTTTGTTCAAGTTGCGGATTCTTGATGTTTTAAAAAAGATTATATCGTTGAAAGTCGGATTCTAAAGCATTGTAAATAGATTACTTTGTTAGAGTTGCGGATCCTTTCTGTTTGAAAATGGATGATATCGTTTAAAGTCGGATTCTAAAGCATTGTAAGTCGATGACTTTGTTCAAGTTGCCGATTCTTAAGGTTTGAAAATAGATGATATTGTTTAAAGTTGGATTCTAAAACATTGTAAGTAGATGACTTTATTACAGTTGCGGATTCTTAAGGTTTGAAAATAGGTGATATCGTTTCAAGTCGGATTCTAAAGCATTGTAAATAGATGACTTTGTTCAAGTTGAGAATTCTCAAGGTTTAACAATAGATGATATTGTTTAAAGTCGGCTTCTAAAGCATTGTAAATAGATGACTTTGTTCAAGTTGCGGATTCTTAATGTTTGAAAATAGATGATATCGTTTAAAGTCGGATTCTAAAGCATTGTAAATAGATTACTTTGTTCAAGTTGCAGGCTCTTAAGGTTTGAAAATAGATAAAGTCGTTTCAAATCGGATTCTAAAGCATTGTAAATAGATGACTTTGTTCAAGTTTCCGATGCTTAAGGTGTAAAAATTGATGTTATCGTTTAAAGTCGGATTCTAAAGCATTGTAAATAGATGACTTTGTTCAAGTTGTGGATTCTTGATGTTTGAAATTAGATGATATCGTTTCAAGTCGGATTCTAAAGCATTTTAAATAGATGCCTTGTTTCAAGCTAAGGATTCTCAATGTTGGAAAATAGATGATATTGGTTAAAGTCAGATTCTAAAGCATTAGAAATAGATGACTTTGTTCAAGTTGCGGATTGTCAAGGTTTGAAAATAGATTATATCGCTTAACGTCGGATTCTAAAGCATTGTAAATTGATGACTTTGTTAAAGTTGCGGATTATTAAGGTTAGAAAATAGATGATATCGTTTAAAGTCGGATTCTAAAGCATTGTAAATAGATGACTTTGTTCAAGTGGCGGACTCTTAAGGTTTGAAAATAGATGATATCGTTTAAAGTTCGATTCTAAAGCATTGTAAATAGATGACTTTGTTCAAGTTGCCGATTCTTAAGGATTGAAAATAGATGATATCGTTTATAGTCGGATTCTAAAGCATTGTAAATAGATGACTTTGTTCAAGTTGCGAGTTGTTTAGGTTTAAAAGTAGATGATATCGTTTAATGTCGGATACTAAAGCATTGTAAATAGATGACTTTGTTTAAGTTGCGGATTCTTAAGGGTTTAAAATAGATGATATCGTTTAAAGTCGGATTCTAAAGCATTGTAAATAGATGAATTTGTTTAAGTTGCGGATTCTTAATGTTTGAAAATAGATTATATCTTTTGAAGTTGGATTCTAAAGCATTGTAAATAGATGACTTTGTTGAAGTTGCGGATTCTTAATGTTTGAAAATCGATGATATCGTTTAAAGTCGGATTCTAAAGCATTGTAAATAGATGACTTTGTTCAAGTTGCGGATTCTTGATGTTTTAAAAAAGATGATATCGTTGAAAGTCGGATTCTAAAGCATTGTAAATAGATCACTTAGTTAGAGTTGCGGATCCTTTCTGTTTGAAAATGGATGATATCGTTTAAAGTCGGATTCTAAAGCATTGTAAGTAGATGACTTTGTTCGAGTTGCCGATTCTTAAAGTTTGAAAATAAGTTATATCGTTTACAGTCGGATTCTTAATCATTGTAAATAGATGATTTTGTTCAAGTTGCGGATTCTTAAGATTTGAAAATAGATGATATCGTTAAAAGTCGGATTCTAAAGCATTGTAAATAGATGACTTTGTTCAAGTTGGGGATTCTTAAGGTTTGAAAATAGATGATATCGGTTCAAATCGGATTCTAAAGCATTGTAAATAGATGACTTAGTTCAAGTTTCCGATTCTTAAGGTGTGGAAAATGATGTTATCGTTTAAAGTCGGATTCTAAAGCATTGTAAATAGATTACTTTGTTCAAGTTGCGGACTGCTAAGGTTTGAAAATAGATGATATCCTTTAAAGTTTGATTCTAAAGCATTGTAAATAGATGACTTTGTTCAAGTTCGTGGATTCTTAGGGTTTGAAAATACATGGTATCGTTTAAAGTCGGATTCTAAAGAATTGTAAATAGATGACTTTGTTCAAGTTGCGGATTCTTAGGGTTTGAAAATAGATGATATCGTTTAAAGTCGGATTCTAAAGAATTGTAAATAGATGACTTTGTTCAAGTTGCGGATACTTAATGTTTGAAAATAGATGATATCGTTTAAAGTCGGATACAAAAGCATTGTAAATAGATGACTTTGTTCCAGTTGCGGATTCTTTATGTTTGAAAATAGATGATATCGTTTCAAGTCGGATTTTAAAGCATTGTAAATAGATGACTGTGTTCAAGTTGCAGATTCTTCAGGTTTGAAAATAGATGATATCATTTAAAGTCGGGCCCTAAAGCATTGTAAATAGATGACTTTGTTCAAGTTGCGGATTCTTAAGGTTCGAAAATAGATGATATCGTTTAAAGTCGGATTCTACAGCATTGTAAATAGATGACTTTGTTCAAGTTGCGGATTCTTAAGGTTCAGACATAGATGATATCGTTTGAAGTCGGATTCTAAAGCATTGTAAATAGGTGACTTTGTTAAAGTCGCAGATTCTTAAGGTTTGAAAAAAGAGGATATCGTTTAAAGTCGGATTCTAAAGGATTGTAAATAGATGACTTTGTGCAAGTTACCGATTCTTAAGGGGTGTAAAATAGATGATATTGTTTAAAGTCGGATTCTAAAGCATTGTAAATAGATGACTTTGTTCAAGTTGCGGATTCTCAAGGTTTGAAAATAGATGATTATGTTTTAAGTCGGATTCTAAAGCATTGTAAATAGATGACTTTGTTCAAGTTGCGGAGTCTTAAGGGTTGAACATAGATGATATCGTTTAAAGTCGGATTCTGAAGCATTGTAAATAGATGACTTTGTTCAAGTTGCCGATTCTTAAGGATTGAAAATAGATAATATCGTTTATAGTCGGATTCTAAAGCATTGTAAATAGATGACTTTGTTCAAGTTGCGAGTTGTTTAGGTTTAAAAGTAGATGATATCGTTTAATGTCGGATACTAAAGCATTGTAAATAGATGACTTTGTTTAAGTTGCGGATTCTTAAGGGTTTAAAATAGATGATATCGTTTAAAGTCGGATTCTAAAGCATTGTAAATAGATGAATTTGTTTAAGTTGCGGATTCTTAATGTTTGAAAATAGATTATATCTTTTGAAGTTGGATTCTAAAGCATTGTAAATAGATGACTTTGTTCAAGTTGCAGATTCTTAATGTTTGAAAATCGATGATATCGTTTAAAGTCGGATTCTAAAGCATTGTAAATAGATGACTTTGTTCAAGTTGCGGATTCTTGATGTTTTAAAAAAGATGATATCGTTGAAAGTCGGATTCTAAAGCATTGTAAATAGATTACTTTGTTAGAGTTGCAGATCCTTTCTGTTTGAAAATGGATGATATCGTTTAAAGTCGGATGCTAAAGCATTGTAAGTAGATGACTTTGTTCGAGTTGCCGATTCTTAAAGTTTGAAAATAATTATATCGTTTACAGTCGGATTCTTAATAATTGTAAATAGATGATTTTGTTCAAGTTGCGGATTCTTAAGATTTGAAAATAGATGATATCGTTAAAAGTCGGATTCTAAAGCATTGTAAATAGATGACTTTGTTCAAGTTGGGGATTCTTAAGGTTTGAAAATAGATGATATCGTTTCAAATCGGATTCTAAAGCATTGTAAATAGATGACTTAGTTCAAGTTTCCGATTCTTAAGGTGTGGAAAATGATGTTATCGTTTAAAGTCGGATTCTAAAGCATTGTAAATAGATTACTTTGTTCAAGTTGCGGACTGCTAAGGTTTGAAAATAGATGATATCCTTTAAAGTTTGATTCTAAAGCATTGTAAATAGATGACTTTGTTCAAGTTCGTGGATTCTTAGGGTTTGAAAATACATGGTATCGTTTAAAGTCGGATTCTAAAGCATTGTAAATAGATGACTTTGTTCAAGTTGCGGATTCTTAGGGTTTGAAAATAGATGATATCGTTTAAAGTCGGATTCTAAAGCATTGTAAATAGATGACTTTGTTCAAGTTGCGGATACTTAATGTTTGAAAATAGATGATATCGTTTAAAGTCGGATACAAAAGCATTGTAAATAGATGACTTTGTTCCAGTTGCGGATTCTTTATGTTTGAAAATAGATGATATCGTTTCAAGTCGGATTCTAAAGCATTGTAAATAGATGACTGTGTTCAAGTTGCGGATTCTTTAGGTTTGAAAATAGATGATATCGTTTAAAGTCGGATTCTAAAGCATTGTAAATTGATGACTTTGTTCAAGTTGCGGATTATTAGGGTTGGAAAATAGATGATATCGTTTAAAGTCGGATTCTAAAGCATTGTAAATAGATGACTTTGTTCAAGTTGCGGACTAAAATAGATGACATTGTTTAAAGTACGATTCTAAAGCATTGTAAATAGATGACTTTATTACAGTTGCGGATTCTTTAGGTTTGAAAATAGATGATAATGTTGAAAGTCGCAATCTAAAGCATTGTAAATAGATGACTTTGTTCAAGTTGCGGATTCTTAAAGTTTGAAAATAGATGATATCGTTTAAAGTCGGATTGCAAACTAGTGTAAATAGATGACTCGGTTAAGGTGCGGATTCTTTAGGGTTGAAAATAGATGATATCGTTTAAAGTCGGATTCTACAGCATTGTATATAGATGACTTTGTTCAAGTGGCCGATTCTTAAAGTTTGAAAATAGATGATATCGTTCAAAGTCGGATTCTAAAGCATTGTAAATAGATGACTTTGTTCAAGTTGCGGATTCTTAATGTTTGAAAATAGATGATATCGTTTAAAGTCGGATTCTAAAGCATTGTAAATAGATGACTTTGTTCAAGTGGCGGACTAAAATAGATGATATCGTTTGAAGTCGGATTCTAAAGCATTGTAAATAGATAACTTTGTTCAAGTTGCATACTCTAAAGGTTTGAAAATAGATGATATCGTTTCAAATCAGATTCTAAAGAATTGTAAATAGATGAGTTTGTTCAAGTTGCGGATTCTTAGGGTTTGAAAATAGATGATATCGTTTAAAGTCGGATTCTAAAGCATTGTAAATAGATGACTTTGTATAAGTTGCAGATTCTTAAGGTTTGAAAATAGATGATATCATTTAAAGTCGGCCCCTAAAGCATTGTAAATAGATGACTTTGTTCAAGTTGCGGATTCTTGAGTTTTGAAAATAGATGATATCGGTTAAAGTCGGATTCTAAAGCATTGTAAATAGATGACTTTGTATAAGTTGCAGATTCTTAAGGTTTGAAAATAGATGATATCATTTAAAGTCGGCCCCTAAAGCATTGTACATAGATGACTTTGTTCAAGTTGCGGATTCTTGAGGTTGGAAAATTGATGATATCGGTTAAAGTCGGATTCTAAAGCATTGTAAATAGATGACTTTGTTCAAGTTGCGGATTCTTAAGGTTCGAAAATAGATAGTATCGTTTAAAGTCGGATTCTACAGCATTGTAAATTGATGACTTTGTTCAAGTTGCCGATTCTTAAGGTTCGAACATAGAGGATATCGTTTAAAGTCGGATTCTAAAGCATTGTAACTAGGGTACATTGTTAAAGTTGCAGATTCTTAAGGTTTGAAAAAAAAGGATATCGTTTAAAGTCGGATTCTAAAGGATTGTAAATAGATGACTTTGTTCAAGTTACCGATTCTTAAGGGGTGTAAAATAGATGATATTGTTTAAAGTCGGATTCTAAAGCATTGTAAATAGATGACTTTGTTCAAGTTGCGGATTCTCAAGGTTTGAAAATAGATGATTATGTTTTAAGTCGGATTCTAAAGCATTGTAAATAGATGACTTTGTTCAAGTTGCGGAGTCTTAAGGGTTAGAAATAGATAATATCGTTTAAAGTGGAATTCTGAAGCATTGTAAATAGATGACTTTGTTCAAGTTGCCGATTCTTAAGGTTTGAAAAAAGATTATATCGTTTAAAGTCGGATTCTAAAACCTTGTAAATAGATTACTTTGTTAAAGTTGCGGATTCTTAACGTTTGAAAATAGATGATATCGTTTAAAGTCGGATTCTAAAGCATTATAAATGGATGACTTGTTCAAGTCGCCAATTCTTAAGCTTTTAAAATAGATGATATCGTTTACAGTCGGATTCTAAAGGATTGTAAATAGATGACTTTGTTAAAGTTGCCGATTCTTAAGGGGTGTAAAATAGATGATATAGTTTAAAGTCGGATTCTAAAGCATTGTAAATAGATGACTTTGTTCAAGTTGCGGATTCTTAAGGTTTGAGAATAGATTATAATGTTTAAAGTCGGATTCTAAAGCATTGTAAATAGATGACTTTGTTCAAGTTGCGGAGTCTTAAGGGTTGAACATAGATGATATCGTTTAAAGTCGGATTCTGAAGCATTGTAAATAGATGACTTTGTTCAAGTTGCGGATTTTTAAGGTTTAAAAATTGATGATATCTTTCAAAGTCTGATTTTAAAGCATTGTAAATAGATGACTTTGTTCAAGTTGCCGATTCTTTAGGTTTGAAAATAGATGATATCGTTTAAAGTCGGATTCTAAAGCATTGTTAATAGATGACTTTGTTCAAGTTGCGGATTCTTAAGGTTTGAAAATAGATGATATCGTTTAAAGTCGGATTCTAAAGCATTGTAAATAGATGACTTTGTTCAAGTTGCGTAGTCTTAAGGGTTTAACATAGATGATATCGTTTAAAGTCGGATTCTGAAGCATTGTAAATAGATGACTTTGTTCTAAGTTGCGGATTCTTAAGGTTTAAAAATAGATGATATCGTTTAAAGTCGGATTAGAAAGCATTGTAAATAGATGACTTTGTTCAAGTTGCGGATTCTTAAGGTTTGAAAATAGATGATATCGTTTAAAGTCGGATTCTAAAGCATTGTAAATAGATGACTTGTTAAAGTGGCCGATTCTTAAGATTTTAAAATAGATGATATCGTTTAAAGTCGGATTCTGAAGCATTGTAAATAGATGACTTTGGTCAAGTTGAGGATTCTTAAGGTTCGAAAATAGATGACATCGTTTTAAGTCGGATTCTAAAGCATTGTAAATACATGACATTGTAATAGTTGCAGATTTTTAAGGTTCGAAAATAGATGATATCGTTTAAAGTCGGATTCTAAAGCATTGTAAATAGATGACTTTGTTCCAGCTGCGGATTCTGAAGGTTTGAAAATAGATGATATCGTTTAAAGTCGGATTCTAAAGCATTTTAAATAGATGACTTTGTTTAAGTTGCGGATTCTAACGGTTTGAAAATAGATGATATCATTAAAAGTCGGCCTCTAAAGCATTGTAAATAGATTACTTTGTTCAAGTTGCGGATTCTTGAGGTTTTAAAATAGATGATATCGTTTAAAGTCGGATTCTACAGCATTGTAAATAGGTGACATTGTTGTAGTTGCAGATTCTTAAGGTTTGAAAATAGATAATATCGTATAAAGTCGGATTCTAAAGCATTGTAAATAGATGACTTTGTTCAAGTTGCGGATTCTTAAGGTTTGAAAATAGATGATATCGTTTAAAGTCGGATTCTGAAGCATTGTAAATAGATGACTTTGTTCAAGTTGCGGATTCTTAAGGTTTGAAAATAGATTATAATGTTAACAGTCGGATTCTAAAGCATTGTAAATAGATGACTTTGTTCAAGTTGCGGAGTCTTAAGGTTTGAAAATAGATGATATCGTTTACAGTCGGATTCTAAAGGATTGTAAATAGATGACTTTGTTATAGTTGCCGATTCTTAATGGGGGTAAAATAGATGATATAGTTTAAAGTAGGATTCTACAGCATTGTAAATAGATGACTTTGTTCAAGATAAGGATTCTTAAGGTTTGAGAATAGATTATAATGTTTAAAGTCGGATTTAAAGTCGGATTCTAAAGCATTGTAAATAGATGACTTTGTTCAAGTTGCGGAGTCTTAAGGGTTGAAAATAGATGATATCGTTTAAAGTCGGATTCTAAAGCATTGTAAATCGATGACTATGTTCTAAGTTGCGGATTCTTAAGGTTAAAAATATATTATATCGTTTAAAGTCGGATTCTGAAGCATTGTAAATTGATGACTTTGTTCAAGTTGAGGATTCTTAAGGTTTGAGAATAGATTACAATGTTTAAAGTCGGATTCTAAAGCATTGTATATAGATGACTTTGTTCAAGTTGCGGAGTCTTAAGGGTTGAAAATAGATGATATCGTTTAAAGCCTGATTCTAAAGTATTGTAAATAGATGACTTTGTTCAAGTTGCGGATTTGTAAGGTTTGAAAATTTATGATATCTTTACAAGTCTGATTCTAAAGCATTGTAAATAGATGAATTTGTTCAAGTTGCCGATTCTTAAGGTTTGCAAATAGATAATATCGTTTAAAGTAGGATTCTAAAGCATTGTAAAAAGATGACTTGTTCAAGTCGCCGATGGTTAAGCTTTTAAAAAAGATGATATCGTTTAAAGTCGGATTCTAAAGCACTGTAAATAGATGAGTTTGTTCCAGTTGCCGATTCTTAATGTTCGAAAATAGATGATATCGTTTTAAGTCGGATTCTAAAGCATTGTAAATAGATGACATTGTAATAGTTGCGGATTTTTAAGGTTCGAAAATAGATGATATCATTTAAAGTCGGATTCTAAAGCATTGTAAAAAGATGACTTTGTTCAAGTTGCGGAGTCTTAAGGGTTGAACATAGATGATATCGTTTAAAGTCGGATTCTGAAGCATTGTAAATAGATGACTTTGTTCTAATTTGCGGATTCTTAAGGTTAAAAAATAGATGATATCGTTAAAAGTCGGATTCTAAAGCATTGTAAATAGATGACTTTGTTCAAGTTGCGCAGTCTTAAGGTTTAAAAATAGATGATATGGTTTAAAGTCGGATTCTAAAGCATTGTAAATAGATGACTTGTTAAAGTGGCCGATTCTTAAGATTTTAAAATAGATGATATCGTTTAAAGTCGGATTCTGAAGCATTGTAAATAGATGACTTTGGTCAAGTTGAGGATTCTTAAGGTTCGAAAATAGATTATATCGTTTGAAGTCGGATTCTAAAGCATTGTAAATAGATTACTTTGTTCAAGTTGCAGATTTTTATGGTTTGAAAATTAATGAAAAACTTTTTAAAGTCTGATTCTAAAGCATTGTAAATAGATGACTTTGTTCAAGTTGCCGATTCTTAAGGTTCGAAAATAGATAATATCGTTTAAAGTCGGATTCTACAGCATTGCAAATAGGTGACATTGTGTAAGTTGCAGATTCTTAAGGTTTGAAAATAGATGGTATCGTTTAAAGTCGGATTCTAAGGCATTGTAAATAAATGACTTTGTTCAAGTTGCGGATTCTTAAGGTTTGAAAATAGATGATAACCTTTAAAGTCGGATTCTGAAGCATTGTAAATTGATGACTTTGTTCAAGTTGCCGATTCTTAAGGTTTGAAAATAGATAATATCGTTTAAAGTAGGATTCTAAAGCATTGTAAATAGATGACTTGTTCAAGTCGCCGATGGTTAAGCTTTTAAAAAAGATGATATCGTTTAAAGTCGGATTCTAAAGCACTGTAAATAGATGACTTTGTTAAAGTTGCCGATTATTAAAGTTCGAAAATAGATGATATCGTTTTAAGTCGGATTCTATTGTCTTGTAAATAGATGACATTGTAATAGTTGCGGACTTTTAAGGTTCGAAAATAGATGATATCGTTTAAAGTCGGATTCTTAAGCATTGTAAATAGATGACTTTGTTCCAGTGGCGGATTCTTAAGGTTTAAAAATAGATGATATCGTTTAAAGTCGGATTCTAAAGCATTGTAAATAGATGACTTTGTTCAAGTTGCGGATTCTTAAGGTTCGAAAATAGATGATATCGTTTAAAGTCTGATTCTACAGCATTGTAAATAGGTGACATTGTTGTAGTGTCAGATTCTTAAGGTTTGAAAATAGATGATATCGTTTACAGTCGGATTCTAAAGGATTGTAAATAGATGACTTTGTTCAAGTTGCCGATTCTTAAGGTTCGAAAACAGATGATATCGTTTAAAGTCGGATTCTAAAGCATTGTAAATAGATGACTTTGTTCAAGTTGCCGATTCTTAAGGTTTGAAAATAGATAATATCGTTTAAAGTAGGATTCTAAAGCACTGTAAATAGATGACTTGTTCAAGTCGCCGATGGTTAAGGATTTAAAAAAGATGATATCGTTTAAAGTCGGATTCTAAAGCACTGTAAATAGATGAGTTTGTTCCAGTTGCCGATTCTTAAGGTTCGAAAATAGATGATATCGTTTTAAGCCGGATTCTAAAGCATTGTAAATAGATGACATTGTAATAGTTGCGGATTTTTAAGGTTCGAAAATAGATGATACCGTTTAAAGTCGGATTCTAAAGCATTGTAAATAGATGACTTTGTTCAAGTTGCGGAGTCTTAAGGGTTGAACATAGATGATATCGTTTAAAGTCGGATTCTCAAGCATTGTAAATAGATGACTTTGTTCTAAGTTGCGGATTCTTAAGGTTTAAAAATAGATGATATCGTTTAAAGTCGGATTCTAAAGCATTGTAAATAGATGACTTTGTTCAAGTTGCGCAGTCTTAAGGTTTAAAAATATATGATATGGTTTAAAGTCGGATTCTAAAGCATTGTAAATAGATGACTTGTTAAAGTGGCCGATTCTTAAGATTTTAAAATAGATGATATCGTTTAAAGTCGGATTCTGAAGCATTGTAAATAGATGACTTTGGTCAAGTTGAGGATTCTTAAGGTTCGAAAATCGATGATATCGTTTTAAGTCGGATTCTAAAGCATTGTAAATAGATTACTTTGTGCAAGTTGCAGATTTTTATGGTTTGAAAATTAATGAAAAACTTTTTAAAGTCTGATTCTAAAGCATTGTAAATAGATGACTTTGTTCAAGTTGCGGATTCTTAAGGTTTCAAAATAGATGATATCGCTTAAAGTCGGATTCTACAGCATTGCAAATAGGTGACATTGTGTAAGTTGCAGATTCTTAAGGTTTGAAAATAGATGGTATCGTTTTAAGTCGGATTCTAAAGCATTGTAAATAAATGACTTTGTTCAAGTTGCGGATTCTTAAGGTTTGAAAATAGATGATAAACTTTTAAAGTCGGATTCTGAAGCATTGTAAATTGATGACTTTGTTCAAGTTGCCGATTCTTAAGGTTTGAAAATAGATAATATCGTTTAAAGTAGGATTCTAAAGCATTGTAAATAGATGACTTGTTCAAGTCGCCGATGGTTAAGCTTTTAAAAAAGATGATATCGTTTAAAGTCGGATTCTAAAGCACTGTAAATAGATGACTTTGTTAAAGTTGCCGATTATTAAAGTTCGAAAATAGATCATATCGTTTTAAGTCGGATTCTATTGTCTTGTAAATAGATGACATTGTAATAGTTGCGGATTTTTAAGGTTCGAAAATAGATGATATCGTTTAAAGTCGGATTCTTAAGCATTGTAAATAGATGACTTTGTTCCAGTTGCGGATTCTTAAGGTTTGAAAATAGATGATATCGTTTAAAGTCGGATTCTAAAGCATTGTAAATAGATGACTTTGTTCAAGTTGCGGATTCTTAAGGTTCGAAAATAGATGATATCGTTTAAAGTCGGATTCTACAGCATTGTAAATAGGTGACATTGTTGTAGTGTCAGATTCTTAAGGTTTGAAAATAGATGATATCGTTTACAGTCGGATTCTAAAGGATTGTAAATAGATGACTTTGTTAAAGTTGCCGATTCTTAAGCTTTTAAAATAGATGATATGGTTTACAGTCGGATTCTAAAGGATTGTAAATAGATGACTTTGTTAAAGTTGCCGATTCTTAAGGGGGGTAAAATAGATGATATAGTTTAAAGTAGGATTCTAAAGCATTGTAAATAGATGACTTTGTTCAAGTTGAGAATTCTTAAGGTTTGAGAATAGATTATAATGTTTAAAGTCGGATTCTAAAGCATTGTAAATAGATGACTTTGTTCAAGTTGCGGAGTCTTAAAGGTTGAAAATAGATGATATCGTTTAAAGTCGGATTCTAAAGCATTGTAAATAGATGACTTTGTTCTAAGTTGCGGATTCTTAAGGTTTAAAAATAGATTATATCGTTTAAAGTCGGATTCTGAAGCATTGTAAATAGATGACTTTGTTCAAGTTGAGGAATCTTAAGGTTTGAGAATAGATTACAATGTTAAAAGTCGGATTCTAAAGCATTGTATATAGATGACTTTGTTCAAGTTGCGGAGTCTTAAGGGTTGAAAATAGATGATATCGTTTAAAGTCGGATTCTAAAGCATTGTAAATAGATGACTTTGTTCTAAGTTGCGGATTCTTAAGGTTTAAACATAGATGATATCGTTTAATGTCGGATTCTAAAGCATTGTAAATAGATGACTTTGTTCAAGTTGCGGATTTTTAAGGTTTGAAAATTTATGATATCTTTTAAAGTCTGATTCTAAAGCATTGTAAATAGATGAATTTGTTCAAGTTGCGGATTCTTAAGGTTTGAAAATAGATGATATCGTTTAAAGTCGGATTCTAAAGCATTGTAAATAGATGACTTGTTAAAGTCGCCGATTCTTAAGCGGTTAAAATAGATAATATCGTTTAAAGTCGGATTCTAAAGCACTGTAAATAGATGACTTTGTTAAAGTTGCCGATTCTTAAGGTTCGAAAACAGATGATATCGTTTAAAGTCGGATTCTAAAGCATTGTAAATAGATGGTTTTGTTCAAGTTGCCACTTCTTAAAGTTGGAGAATAGATTATATCGTTTAAAGTCGGATTCTAAAGCATTGTAAATATATGACTTTGTTCAAGTAGCGAACTCTTAAGGTTTGAAAATAGATGATATTGTTTAAAGTCGGATTCTACAGCATTGTAAATAGATGACTTTGTTCCAGTTGGTGATTCTTAAGGTTTGAAAATAGATGATATTGTTTAAAGTCGGATTCTAAAGCATTGTAAATAGATGACTTTGTTCAAGTTGCGGATTCTTAAGGTTTGAAAATAGATGACATCGTTTAAAGTCGGATTCTAAAGCATTGTAAATAGATGACTTTGTTCAAGTTGCGGATTCTTAAGGGTTGAAAATAGATGATATCGTTTAAAGTCGGATTCTAAAGCATTGTAAATAGATGACTTTGTTCAAGTTGCGGATTCTTAAGGTTTGAAAATAGATGATATCGTTTAAAATCGGATTCTAAAGCATTGTAAATAGATGACTTTGTTCAAGTTGCCGATTCTTAAGGTTTGAAAATAGATGTAATCGTTTGAAGTCGGATTCTAAAGCATTGTAAATAGATGACTTTGTTCAAGTTGCGGATTCTTAAGGTTTGAAAATAGATGATATCGTTTAAAGTCGGATTCTAAAGTATTGTAAATAGATGACTTTGTTCAAGTGTCGGATTCTTAAGGTTTGAAAATAGATGATATCGTTTACAGTCGGATTCTAAAGCATTGTAAATAGATGACTTTGTTCAAGTTGCGGATTCTTTAGGTTTAAAAATAGATGATATCGTTTAAAGTCGGATTCTAAAGCATTGTAAATAGATGACTTTGTTCAAGTTGCGAGTTCTTAAGGTTAAAAACTAGATGATATCGTTTAATGTCGGATACTAAAGCATTGTAAATAGATTACTATGTTCAAGTTACGTATTCTTAAGGTTTGAAAATAGATGATATCATTTAAAGTCAGATTATAAAGCATTGTAAATAGATGACTTTGTTCAAGTTGCGGATTTTTTAGGTTTTAACATAGATTATATCGCTTAAAGTCGGATTCCAAAGCATTGTAAATAGATGACTTTGTTCATGTTGCAGATTTTTTAGGTTTGAAAATTAATGATATCGTTTAAAGTCGGATTCTAAAGCATTGTAAATAGAGGACTTTGTTCAAGTTGCCGATTCTTAAGCTTTGAAAATAGATGATGTCGTTTAAAGTCGAATTCCAAATCATTGTAAATAGATGACTTTGTTCAAGTTGCCGATTCTTAAGGTTTTACAATAGATGATATTGTTTGAAGTCGGATTCTAAAGCATTGTAAATAGATGACTTGTTCAAGTCGCCGATTCTCAAGCTTTGAAAATAGATGATATCGTTTAAAGTCGGATTCTAAAGCACTGTAAATAGATGACTTTGTTCCAGTTGCCGATTCTTAAGGATTGAAAATAGATGATATCGTTTAAAGTCGGATTCTAAAGCATTGTAAATAGATGACTGTGTTCAAGTTGCGAGTTGTTAAGGTTTAAAAGTAGATGATATCGTTTAATGTCAGATACTAAAGCATTGTAAATAGCTGACTTTGTTTAAGTTGCGGACTTTAAATGTTTGAAAATAGATGATATCGTTTTATGTGTGATTCTAAAGCATTGTAAATAGATGAATTTGTTTAAGTTGCGGATTCTTAATGATTGAAAATAGATGATATCGTTTAAAATTGGATTCTAAAGCATTGTAAATAGATGATTTTGTTCCAGTTGCGGATTCTTGATGTTTGAAAATAGATGATATCGTTTAAAGTCGGATTCTAAAGCATTGTAAATAGATGACTTTGTAAGAGTTGCGGATCCTTAATGTTTGAAAATAGATCATATCGTTTAAGACGGATTCTAAAGCATTGTAAATGGATGACTTTGTTCAAGTTGCGGATACTTGATGTTTGAAAATAGATGATATCGTTTAAAGTCGGATTCTAAAGCATTGTAAATAGATGACTTCGTTCCAGTTCAGGATTCTTAAGGTTTGAAAATAGATAATATCGTTTCAAGTCGGATTCTAAAGCATTGTAAATAGATGACTTTGTTCAAGTTGCCGATTCTTAAAGTTTAAAAATAGATTATATCGTTTAAAGTCGGATTCTAAATCATTGAAATTGATGACTTTGTTCAAGTTGCGGATTCTTAAGATTTGAAAATAGATTATATCGTTTAAAGTCGGATTCTAAAGCATTGTAAATAGATGACATTGTTCAAGTTGCGGACTCTTATAGTTTGAAAATAGAGTATATCGTTTCGAGTCGCATTCTAAAGCATTGTAAATAGATGACTTTGTTCAAGTTGAGGATCTTCAAGGTTTGAAAATATATGATATTGTTTAAAGTCGGATCCCAAAGCATTGTAAATAGATGACTTTGTTCAAGTTGGTGGATTCTTAGAGTTTGAAAATAGATGATATCGTTTAAAGTCGGATTCTAAAGCATTGTAAATAGATGACTTTGTGTAAGTTGCGGATTCTTAGGGTTTGAAAATAGATGATATCGTTTTAAGTCGGATTCTAAAGCATTGTAAATAGATGACTTTGTTACAGTTGCGGATCTTTAAGGTTTGAAAATAGATGATATCGTTTAAAGTTAAATTCTAAAGCATTGTAAATAGATGACTTTGTTCAAGTTGCCGATTCTTAAGTATTGAACATAGATGATATACTTTCAAGTCGGATTCTAAAGCATTGTAAATAGATGACTATGTTCAAGTTGCCGATTCTTAAAGTTTGAAAATAGATTATATCGTTTAAAGTCGGATTCTAAATCATTGTAAATTGATGACTTTGTTCAAGTTGCAGATTCTTAAGATTTGAAAATAGATTATATCGTTTAAAGTCGGATTCTAAAGCATTGTAAATAGATGACTTTGTTCAAGTTGCGGACACTTATAGTTTGAAAATAGAGTATATCGTTTCGAGTCGGATTCTAAAGCATTGTAAATAGATGACTTTGTTCAAGTTGAGGATCGTCAAGGTTTGAAAATAGATGATATTGTTTAAAGTCGGATCCTAAAGAATTGTAAATAGATGACTTTGTTCCAGTTGGTGGATTCTTAGAGTTTGAAAATAGATGATATCGTTTAAAGTCAGATTCTAAAGAATTGTAAATACATGACTTCGAGTAAGTTGCGGATTCTTAAGGTTTGAAAATAGATGATACCGTTTTAAGTCGGATTCTAAAGCATTGTAAATAGATGACTTTGTTCAAGTTGCTGATTCTTGATGTCTGAAAATAGATGATATCGTTTAAAGTCGGATTCTAAAGAATTGTAAATAGATGACTTTGTAAGAGTTGCGGATCCTTAATGTTTGAAAATAGATGATATTGTTTAAAGTCGGATTCTAAAGCATTGTAAATAGATAATTTTGTTCAAGTTGCGGACTCTTATAGTTTTAAATTAGAGTATAGCGTTCAAGTCGGATTCTAAAGCATTGTAAATAGATGACTTTGTTCAAGTTGAGGATCTTCAAGTTTTGAAAATAGATGATATTGTTTAAAGTCGGATTCTAAATTTACAATGGTAAATAGATGACTTTGTTCAAGTTGCGGATTCTTAAGGTTTGAAAATAGATGGTATCGTTTAAAGTCGGATTCTAAAGCATTGTAAATACATGACTTTGTTCCAGTTGACGATTTTGAAGGTTTGAAAATAGATGATATCGTTTAAAGTCGGATTTTAAAGCATTGTAAATAGATGACCTTGTTCAAGTTGCGGATTCTTAAGGTTTGGACATAAATAATATTGTATTATGTCGGATTCTAAAGCATTGTAAATAGATGACTTTGTTCAAGTTGCGGATTCTTAAGGTTTGAAAATAGATGATATCGTTTAAAGTTGGATTCTAAAGCATTGTATATAGATGACTTTGTTCAAGTTGCCAATTCTAAAGGTTTGAAAATAGATAATATCGTTTAAAGTGGGATACTAAAGCATTGTAAATAGATGACTTTGTTCAAGTGGCCGATTCTTAAGGTTTGAAAATAGATGATATCGTTTAAAGTGTGATTCTAAAGCATTGTAAATAGATGACTTTGTTCAAGTTGCGGATTCTTTGAGTTTGAAAATAGATGATATCGTTTGAAGTCGGATTCTAAAGCATTGTAAATAGATGTCTTTGTTCAAGTTGCGGACTCTAAAGGTTTGGAAATAGAGGATATTGTTTAAAGTCGGGTTCTAAAGCATTGTAAATAGATTATTTTGTTCCAGTTGCGGATTCTTTATGTTTGAAAATAGATGATATCGTTTCAAGTCGGATTCTAAAGCATTGTAAATAGATGACATTTTTCAAGTTGCAGATTCTTAAAGTTTGAAAATAGATTATATCGTTTAAAGTCGGATTCTAAATCATTGTAAATAGATGACTTTGTTCAAGTTGCCGATTCTTAAGGTTTAAAAATAGATGATATTGTTTAAAGTCGGATTCTAAAGCATTGTAAGTAAGTGACGTTATTACAGTTGCGGATTCTTAAGGTTTGAAAATAGGTGATATCGTTTCAAGTCGTCTTCTAAAGCATTGTAAATAGATGACTTTGTTCAAGTTGAGGATTCTCAAGGTTTAACAATAGATGATATTGTTTAAAGTCGGCTTCTAAAGCATTGTAAATAGATGACTTTGTTCAAGTTTCCGATTCTTAAGGTGTCAAAATAGATGTTATCGTTTAAAGTCGGATTCTAAAGCATTGTAAATAGATGGCTTTGTTTAAGTTGCGGACTGCTAAAGTTTAAAAATAGATAATATATTTTAAGTCAGATTAAAAAGCATTGTAAATAGATGACTTTGTTCAAGTTGGTGGATTCTTTATGTTTGAAAATAGATGATATCGTTTCAAGTCGTATTCTAAAGCATTTTAAATAGATGACTTTGTTCAAGCTGAGGATTCTCAATGTTTGAAAATAGATGATATTGTTTAAAGTCGGATTCTAAAGCATTGGAAATAGATGACTTTGTTCAAGTTGCGGATTGTCAAGGTTGGAAAATAGATTATATCGCTTTACGTCGGATTCTAAAGCATTGTAAATAGATGACTTTGTTCATGTTTCAAGTTGTTAAGGTTTGAAAATTGATGATATCGTTTAATTTCGTCTACTAAAGCATTGTAAATTGATGACTTTGTTCAAGTTGCGGATTCTAATGGTTTGAAAATAGATAGTATCGTTTAAAGTAGGATTCTAAAGAATAGTAAATAGATAACTTTGTTCAAGTTGCGGATTCTTCAGGTTTGAAAATAGATGATATTGTTTAGAGTCGGATTCTAAAGCATTGTAAATAGATGACTTTGGCCAAGTTGCGGATTCTTAATGTTTTAAAATAGACGATTTCGTTTAAAGTCGGATTCTAAAGCATTGTAAATAGATGACGTTGTTCAGTGGCGGACTCTTAAGGTTTGAAAATAGATGATCCCGTTTCAAGTCGGATTCTAAAGCATTGTAAATCTTTGACTTTGTTCAAGTTGCGGATTCTTGATGTTTGAAAATAGATTATATCGGTTAAAGTTGGATTCTAAAGCATTGTAAATAGATCACTTTGTTGAAGTTGCGCACTCTTAAGGTTTGAAAATAAATGATATCGTTTAAGGCGGATTCTAAAGCATTTTAAATAGATGACTTTGTTCAAGTTGTAGATTATATAGGTTTGGAAATAAATGATATCGTTTAAAGTGTGATTCTAAAGCATTGTAAATAGATGACTTTCTTCAAGTTGCGGATTTTAAGGTTTAAAAATAGATGATATCGTTTAAAGTCGGATTCTAAAGCATTGTAAATAGATGTCTTTGTTACAATTGCGGACTCTTAATGTTTGAAAATAGAGGATATTGTTTAAAGTCGGATTCTAAAGCATTGTAAATAGATTATTTTGTTCAAGTTGCCGATTCTCAAGGTTTGAAAATAGATGATATCGTTGAAAGTCGGATGCTAAAGCATTGTAAGTAGATGACTTTATTAGAGTTGCGGATTCTTAAGGTTTGAAAATAGATGATAATATTTAAAGTCGCATTCTAAAGCATTGTAAATAGATGACTTTGTTCAAATTGCGGATTCTGAAGGTTTGAACCTAGATGATATCGTTTAAATTCAGATTGGAAAGCATTGTAAATAGATGACTTTGTTCAAGTTGCAAGTTCTTAAAGTTTCAAAATAGATGATAATGTTTATCGTCGTTTTCTAAAGCATTGTAAATAGATGACTTTGTTCAAGTTGCGCATTTTTAAGGTTTTAAAATAAATGATATCGTTTAAAGTGTGATTCTAAAGCATTTACAATAGATGACTGTGTTCAAGTTACGGATTCTTAAAGTTTGAAAATAGATTATATCATTTAAAGTCGGATTCTAAATCATTGTAAATAGATGACATTGTTCAAGTTGCCGATTCTTAAGGTTTAAAAATAGATGATATTGTTTAAAGTCGGATTCTAAAGCATTGTAAGTAAGTTACATTATTACAGTTGCAGATTCTTAAGGTTTGAAAATAGGTGATATCGTTTCAAGTCGGCTTCTACAGCATTGTAAATAGATGACTTTGTTCAAGTTGCGGATTCTTAATGTTTGAAAATAGATGATATCGTTTGAAGTCGGATTCTAAAGCATTGTAAATAGATTACTTTGTTAAAGTTGCAGGCTCTTAAGGTGTGAAAATAGATAAAGTCGTTTCAAATCGGATTCTAAAGCATTGTAAATAGATGACTTTGTTCAAGTTACCTATTCTTAAGGTGTCAAAATAGATGTTATCGTTTAAAGTCGGATTCTAAAGCATTGTAAATAGATGGCTTTGTTTAAGTTGCGGACTGCTTAAGTTTAAAAATAGATAATATATTTTAAAGTCAGATTAAAAAGCATTGTAAATAGATGACTTTGTTCAAGTTGGTGGATTCTTAGGGTTCGAAAATAGATGATATCGTTTAAAGTCGGATTCTAAAGCATTGTAAATAGATGATTTTGTTCAAGTTGCGGATTCTTTATGTTTGAAAATAGATGATATCGTTTCAAGTCGTATTCTAAAGCATTTTAAATAAATGACTTTGTTCAAGCTGAGGATTCTCAATGTTTGAAAATAGATGATATTGTTTAAAGTCGGATTCTAAAGCATTGGAAGTAGATGACTTTGTTCAAGTTGCGGATTGTCAAGGTTTGAAAATAGATTATATCGCTTAACGTCGGATTCTAAAGCATTGTAAATAGATGACTTTGTTCAAGTTTCAAGTTGTTAAGGTTTGAAAATTGATGATATCGTTTAATTTCGTCTACTAAAGCATTGTAAATTGATGACTTTGTTCAAGTTGCGGATTCTAATGATTTGAAAATAGATAGTATCGTTTAAAGTAAGATTCTAAAGCATAGTAAATAGATAACTTTGTTCAAGTTGCCGATTCTTAAGGTTTGAAAATAGATGATATCGTTTAAAGTCGGATTTAAAAGCATTGTAAATAGATGACTTTGTTCAAGTTGCGGATTCTTCAGGTTTGAAAATAGATTATATGGTTTAAAGTCGGATTCTAAAGCATTGTAAATAGATGACTTTGTTCAAGTTTCCGATTCTTAATGTTTATAAATAGATGATGTCGTTTAAAGTCGGATTCTAAAGCATTGTAAATGGATGACTTTGTACAAGTTGCGGATTCTAAAGTTTTGAAAATAGATGATATTGTTTAGAGTCGGATTCTAAAGCATTGTAAATAGATGACTTTGGCCAAGTTGCGGATTCTTAATGTTTTAAAATAGACGATTTCGTTTAAAGTCGGATTCTAAAGCATTGTAAATAGATGACGTTGTTCAGTGGCGGACTCTTAAGGTTTGAAAATAGATGATCCCGTTTCAAGTCGGATTCTAAAGCATTGTAAATCTTTGACTTTGTTCAAGTGGCGGATTCTTGATGTTTGAAAATAGATTATATCGGTTAAAGTTGGATTCTAAAGCATTGTAAATAGATTACTTTGTTCAAGTTGCGCACTCTTAAGGTTTGAAAATAAATGATATAGTTTAAGGCGGATTCTAAAGCATTTTAAATAGATGACTTTGTTCAAGTTGCAGATTCTTAAGGTTTGAAAATAGATGATATCGTTTAAAGTGTGATTCTAAAGCATTGTAAATAGATGACTTTCTTCAAGTTGCGGATTTTAAGATTTAAAAATAGATGATATCGTTTAAAGTCGGATTCTAAAGCATTGTAAATAGATGTCTTTGTTACAATTGCGGACTCTTAATGTTTGAAAATTGAGGATATTGTTTAAAGTCGGATTCTAAAGCATTGTAAATAGATTATTTTGTTCAAGTTGCCGATTCTCAAGGTTTGAAAATAGATGATATCGTTGAAAGTCGGATGCTAAAGCATTGTAAGTAGATGACTTTATTAGAGTTGCGGATTCTTAAGGTATGAAAATAGATGATAATATTTAAAGTCGCATTCTAAAGCATTGTAAATAGATGACTTTGTTCAAATTGCGGATTCTGAAGGTTTGAACCTAGATGATATCGTTTAAAGTCAGATTGGAAAGCATTGTAAATAGATGACTTTGTTCAAGTTGCAAGTTCTTAAAGTTTCAAAATAGATGATAATGTTTATCGTCGTTTTCTAAAGCATTGTAAATAGATGACTTTGTTCAAGTTGCGCATTTTTAAGGTTTTAAAATAAATGATATCGTTTAAAGTCGGATTCTAAAGCATTTACAATAGATGACTGTGTTCAAGTTACGGATTCTTAAAGTTTGAAAATAGATTATATCGTTTAAAGTCGGATTCTAAATCATTGTAAATAGATGACTTTGTTCAAGTTGCCGATTCTTAAGGTTTAAAAATAGATGATATTGTTTAAAGTCGGATTCTAAAGCATTGTAAGTAAGTTACGTTATTACAGTTGCAGATTCTTAAGGTTTGAAAATAGGTGATATCGTTTCAAGTCGGCTTCTACAGCATTGTAAATAGATGACTTTGTTCAAGTTGCGGATTCTTAATGTTTGAAAATAGATGATATCGTTTGAAGTCGGATTCTAAAGCATTGTAAATAGATTACTTTGTTAAAGTTGCAGGCTCTTAAGGTGTGAAAATAGATAAAGTCGTTTCAAATCGGATTCTAAAGCATTGTAAATAGATGACTTTGTTCAAGTTGCGGAGTCTTAAGGGTTGAACATAGATGATATCGTTTAAAGTCGGATTCTGAAGCATTGTAAATAGATGACTTTGTTCAAGTTTCCGATTCTTAAGGTGTCAAAATAGATGTTATCGTTTAAAGTCGGATTCTAAAGCATTGTAAATAGATGGCTTTGTTTAAGTTGCGGACTGCTTAAGTTTAAAAATAGATAATATATTTTAAAGTCAGATTAAAAAGCATTGTAAATAGATGACTTTGTTCAAGTTGGTGGATTCTTAGGGTTCGAAAATAGATGATATCGTTTAAAGTCGGATTCTAAAGCATTGTAAATAGATGATTTTGTTCAAGTTGCAGATTCTTTATGTTTGAAAATAGATGATATCGTTTCAAGTCGTATTCTAAAGCATTTTAAATAAATGACTTTGTTCAAGCTGAGGATTCTCAATGTTTGAAAATAGATGATATTGTTTAAAGTTGGATTCTAAAGCATTGGAAATAGATGACTTTGTTCAAGTTGCGGATTGTCAAGGTTTGAAAATAGATTATATCGCTTAACGTCGGATTCTAAAGCATTGTAAATAGATGACTTTGTTCAAGTTTCAAGTTGTTAAGGTTTGAAAATTGATGATATCGTTTAATTTCGTCTACTAAAGCATTGTAAATTGATGACTTTGTTCAAGTTGCCGATTCTAATGCTTTGAAAATAGATAGTATCGTTTAAAGTAAGATTCTAAAGCATAGTAAATAGATAACTTTGTTCAAGTTGCCGATTCTTAAAGTTTGAAAATAGATGATATCGTTTAAAGTCGGATTTAAAAGCATTGTAAATAGATGACTTTGTTCAAGTTGCGGATTCTTCAGGTTTGAAAATAGATGATATCGTTTAAAGTCGGATTCTAAAGCATTGTAAATAGATGACTTTGTTCAAGTTTCCGATTCTTAATGTTTGAAAATAGATGATGTCGTTTAAAGTCGGATTCTAAAGCATTGTAAATGGATGACTTTGTACAAGTTGCGGATTCTTAAGTTTTGAAAATAGATGATATTGGTTAAAGTCGGATTCTAAAGCATTGTAAATAGATGACTTTGTTCAAGTTGCGGATTCTTAATGTTTTAAAATAGACGATTTCGTTTAAAGTCATATTCTAAAGCATTGTAAATAGATGACGTTGTTCAGTTGCGGACTCTTAAGGTTTGAAAATAGATGATCCCGTTTCAAGTCGGATTCTAAAGCATTGTAAATCTTTGACTTTGTTCGAGTTGCGGATTCTTGATGTTTGAAAATAGATTATATCGTTTAAAGTCGGATTCTAAAGCATTGTAAATAGATTACTTTGTTCAAGTTGCGCACTCTTAAGGTTTGAAAATAAATGATATCGTTTAAGGCGTATTCTAAAGCATTTTAAATAGATGACTTTGTTCAAGTTGCAGATTCTTAAGGTTTGAAAATAGATGATATCGTTTAAAGTGTGATTCTAAAGCATTGTAAATAGATGACTTTCTTCAAGTTGCGGATTTTAAGGTTTAAAAATAGATGATATCGTTTAAAGTCGGATTCTAAAGCATTGTAAATAGATGTCTTTGTTCAAATTGCGGACTCTAAATGTTTGAAAATAGAGGATATTGTTTAAAGTCGGATTCTAAAGCATTGTAAATAGATTATTTTGTTCAAGTTGCCGATTCTCAAGGTTTGAAAATAGATGATATCGTTGAAAGTCGGATGCTAAAGCATTGTAAGTAGATGACTTTGTTCAAATTGCGGATTCTGAAGGTTTGAACCTAGATGATATCGTTTAAAGTCAGGTTGGAAAGCATTGTTAATAGATGACTTTGTTCAAGTTGCAAGTTCTTAAAGTTTCAAAATAGATGATAATGTTTATCGTCGTTTTCTAAAGCATTGTAAATAGATGACTTTGTTAAAGTTGCGCATTTTTAAGGTTTTAAAATAAATGATATCGTTTAAAGTCGGATTCTAAAGCATTTACAATAGATGACTGTGTTCAAGTTAAGGATTCTTAAGGTTTGAAAATAGATGATATCGTTTAAAGTGTGATTCTAAATCATTGTAAATAGATGACTTTCTTAAAGTTGCGGATTCTTAAGGTTTAAAAATAGATGATATCGTTTAAAGTCGGATTCTAAAGCATTGAAAATAGATGACTTTGTTCAAGTTGCAGATTCTTAAGGTTTGAAAATAGATGATATCGTTTAAAGTCGGATTCCAAAGCATTGTAAATAGATGTCTTTGTTGAAGTTACGGATTATTAAGGTTTGAAAATAGATGATATCGTTTAAAGTCGGATTCTAAAGACTGTAAATAGATACTTTGTTCAAGTTGCACCGTCTAAAGGTTTAAAACTAGATTATATCGTTTCAAGTCGTCTTCTAAAGCATTGTAAATAGATGACTTTGTTCAAGTTGCCGATTCTCAAGGTTTCAAAATAGATGATATTGTTTAAAGTCAGATTCTAAAGCATTGTAAGTAGATGACTTTATTACAGTTGCGGATTCTTAAGCTTTGAAAATAGATGATAATGTTTAAAGTCGCATTCTAAAGCTTTGTAAATAGATGACTTTGTTCAAATTGCTGATTTTTAAGGTTTGAAAATAGATGATATCGTTTAAAGTCGGATGCTAAAGCATTGTACATAGATGACTTTGTTCAAGTTGCGGATTCTAAAGGTTTGAACCTTGATTATATAGTTAAAAGTCGGATTCTAAAGCATTGTAAATAGATGACTTTGTTCAAGTTGCGGATTCTTAATGTTTGAAAATAGATGATATCGTTTAAAGTCGAATTCTAAAGCATTGTAAATAGATAACTTTGTTCAAGTGTCTAATTCTTAAGGTTTGAAAATAGATGATATCGTTCAAAGTCGGATTCTAAATCATTGTAAATGGATGACTTTGTTCAAGTTGAAGATTCTTAAGGTTTGAAAATAGATGATATCGTTTAAAGTCGGATTCCAAAGCATTGTTAATAGATGTCTTTGTTGAAGTTACGGATTCTTGAGGTTTGAAAATAGATGATATCGTTTAAAGTCGGATTCTAAAGCATTGTAAATAGATACTTTGTTCAAGTTGCACCGTCTAAAGGTTTGAAAATAGATTATATCGTTTCAAGTCGTCTTCTAAAGCATTGTAAATAGATGACTTTGTTCAAGTTGCCGATTCTCAAGGTTTCAAAATAGATGATATTGTTTAAAGTCAGATTATAAAGCATTGTAAGTAGATGACTTTATTACAGTTGCGGATTCTTAAGGTTTGAAAATAGATGATAATGTTTAAAGTCGCATTCTAAAGCTTTGTAAATAGATGACTTTGTTCAAATTGCTGATTTTTAAGGTTTGAAAATAGATGATATCGTTTAAAGTCGGATGCTAAAGCATTGTACATAGATGACTTTGTTCAAGTTGCGGATTCTAAAAGTTTGAACCTAGATTATATAGTTAAAAGTCGGATTCTAAAGCATTGTAAATATATGACTTAGTTCAAGTTGCGGATTCTTAATGTTTGAAAATAGATGATATCGTTTAAAGTCGGATTCTAAAGCATTGTAAATAAATGACTTTGTTTAAGTTGCAGATTCTTAAGGTTTAAAAATAGATGATATCGTTGAAAGTCGAATTCTAAAGCATTGTAAATAGATGACTTTGTTCAAGTGTCTAATTCTTAAGGGTTGAAAATAGATGATATCGTTCAAAGTCGGATTCTAAATCATTGTAAATGGATGACTTTGTTCAAGTTTCGGATTCTTAAGGTTTTAAAATAGATGATATCGTTTAAAGTCGGATACTAAAGCATTGTAAATAGATGACATTGTTAAAGTTGCGGATTCTTTATGTTTGAAAATAGATGATATCGTTTAAAGTCGGATTCTAAAGCATTGTAAATAGATGACTTTGTTCAAGTGTCTGATACTGAAGGTTTGAAAATAGATGATATCATTTAAAGTCGGATTCTAAAGCATTGTAAATAGATGACTATTTTCAAGTTGCCGATTCTCAAGGTTTGAAAATAGATGATATTGTTTAAAGTCGGGTTCCAAAGCATTGTAAATAGATGACTTTGTTAAAGTTGCAGATTCTTAAGCTTTGAAAATAGATGATATCGTTTAATGTCGGATGCCAAAGCATTGTAAATAGATGTCTTTGTTCAAGTTGCGGATTCTTAAGGTTTGAAAATAGATGATATCGTTTAAAGTGTGATTCTAAAGCATTGTAAATAGATGACTTTGTTCAAGTTGAGGATCTTCAAGGTTTGAAAATAGATGATATTGTTTGAAGTCGGAGTCTAAAGCATTGTAAATAGATAACTTTGTTCAAGTTGGTGGATTCTTAGGGTTTGAAAATAGATGATATCGTTTAAAGTCGGATTCTAAAGCATTGTAAATAGATTATTTTGTTCAAGTTGCCGATTCTCAAGGTTTGAAAATAGATGATATCGTTGAAAGTCGGATGCTAAAGCATTGTAAGTAGATGACTTTATTAGAGTTGCGGATTTTTAAGGTTTGAAAATAGATGATAATATCAAAAGTCGCATTCTAAAGCATTGTAAATAGATGACTTTGTTCAAATTGCGGATTCTGAAGGTTTGAACCTAGATGATATCGTTTAAAGTCAGGTTAGAAAGCATTGTAAATAGATGACTTTGTTCAAGTTGCAAGTTCTTAAAGTTTCAAAATAGATGATAATGTTTATCGTCGTTTTCTAAAGCATTGTAAATAGATGACTTTGTTCAAGTTGCGCATTTTTAAGGTTTTAAAATAAATGATATCGTTTAAAGTCGGATTCTAAAGCATTTACAATAGATGACTGTGTTCAAGTTACGGATTCTTAAGGTTTGAAAATAGATGATATCGTTTAAAGTGTGATTCTAAAGCATTGTAAATAGATGACTTTCTTAAAGTTGCGGATTCTTAAGGTTTGAAAATAGATTATATCTTTTAAAGTCGGATTCTAAAGCATTGTTAATAGATGAATTTGTTTAAGTTGCGGATTCTTAATGTTTGAAAATAGATGATATCGTTTAAAGTCGGATTCAAAAGCATTGTAAATAGATGTCTTTGTTGAAGTTACGGATTCTTATGGTTTGAAAATAGATGATATCGTTTAAAGTGTGATTCTAAAGCATTGTAAATAGATGACTTTCTTAAAGTTGCGGATTCTAAAGGTTTGAACCTAGATTATATCGTTAAAAGTCGGATTCTAAAGCATTGTAAATAGATGACTTAGTTCAAGTTGCGGATTCTTAATGTTTGAAAATAGATGATATCGTTTAAAGTCGGATTCTAAAGCATTGTAAATAAATGACTTTGTTTAAGTTGCAGATTCTTAAGGTTTAAAAATAGATGATATCGTTGAAAGTCGAATTCTAAAGCATTGTAAATAGATGACTTTGTTAAAGTGTCTAATTCTTAAGGTTTTAAAATAGATGATATCGTTCAAAGTCGGATTCTAAATCATTGTAAATGGATGACTTTGTTCAAGTTGCAGATTCTTAAGGTTTGAAAATAGATGATATCGTTTAAAGTCGGATTCCAAAGCATTGTAAATAGATGTCTTTGTTGAAGTTACGGATTCTTGAGGTTTGAAAATAGATGATATCGTTTAAAGTCGGATTCTAAAGCATTGTAAATAGATACTTTGTTAAAGTTGCACCGTCTAAAGGTTTGAAAATAGATTATATCGTTTCAAGTCGTCTTCTAAAGCATTGTAAATAGATGACTTTGTTCAAGTTGCCGATTCTCAAGGTTTCAAAATAGATGATATTGTTTAAAGTCAGATTATAAAGCATTGTAAGTAGATGACTTTATTACAGTTGCGGATTCTTACGGTTTGAAAATAGATGATAATGTTTCAAGTCGCATTCTAAAGCTTTGTAAATAGATTACTTTGTTCAAATTGCTGATTTTTAAGGTTTGAAAATAGATGATATCGTTTAAAGTCGGATGCTAAAGCATTGTACATAGATGACTTTGTTCAAGTTGCGGATTCTAAAGGTTTGAACCTAGATTATATAGTTAAAAGTCGGATTCTAAAGCATTGTAAATTGATGACATTGTTCCAGTAGCGGATTCTTAGGGTTGGAAAATAGATGATATCGTTTAAAGTCGGATTCTAAAGCATTGTAAATAGATGACTTTGTTCAAGTGGCGGACTCTTAAGGTTTGAAAATAGATGATATCGTGTAAAGTTCGATTCTAAAGCATTGTAAATAGATGACTTTGGTGAAGTTGCGGATTCTTAAGGTTTGAAAATAGATGATATCGTTTAAAGTGTGATTCTAAAGCATTGTAAATAGATGACTTTGTTCAAGTTGATGATCTTCAAGGTTTGAAAATAGATGATATTGTTTGAAGTCGGAGTCTAAAGCATTGTAAATAGATAACTTTGTTCAAGTTGGTGGATTCTTAGGGTTTGAAAATAGATGATATCGTTTAAAGTCGGATTCTAAAGCATTGTAAATTGATGACTTTGTTCCAGTAGCGGATTCTTAGGATTGGAAAATAGATGATATCGTTTAAAGTCGGATTCTAAAGCATTGTAAATAGATGACTATGTTCAAGTGGCGGACTCTTAAGGTTTGAAAATAGATGATATCGTGTAAAGTTCGATTCTAAAGCATTGTAAATAGATGACTTTGGTGAAGTTGCCGATTCTTAAGGATTGAAAATAGATGATATCGTTTATAGCCGGATTCTAAAGCATTGTAAATAGATGACTTTGTTCAAGTTGCGAGTTGTTTAGGTTTAAAAGTAGATGATACTGTTAAATGTCAGATACTAAAGCATTGTTTATAGATGACTTTGTTTAAGTTGCGGATTCTTTAGGTTTGAAAATAGATGATATCGTTTAAAGTCGGATTCTAAAGCATTGTTAATAGATGAATTTGTTTAAGTTGCGGATTCTTAATGTTTGAAAATAGATTATATCTTTTAAAGTTGGATTCTAAAGCATTGCAAATAGATGACTTTGTTCTAGTTGCGGATTCTTAATGTTTGAAAATCGATGATATCGTTTAAAGTCGGATTCTAAAGCATTGTAAATAGATGACTTTGTTCAAGTTGCGTATTTTTGATGTTTAAAAATAGATGATATCGTTTAAAGTCGGATTCTAAAGCATTGTAAATAGATTACTTTGTTAGAGTTGCGGATCCTTTCTGTTTAAACATAGATGATATCGTTTAAAGTCGGATTCTAAAGCATTGTAAATAGATGTCTTTGTTCAAGTTGCGGATACTTAATGTTTGAAAATAGGTGATATCGTTTAAAATCGGATTCTAAAGAATTTGTTCCAGTTGCGGAGTCTTAAGGTTTAAAAATAGATGATATCGTTTAAAGTCGGATTCTAAAGCATTGTAAGGAGATGACTTTGTTTAAGTTGCCAATTCTTAAAGTTTTAAAATAGATTATATCGTTTGAAGTCGGATTCTAAATCATTGTAAATAGATGAGTTTGTTCAAGTTGCGGATTCTTAAGATTTGAAAATAGATGATATCGTTTCAAATCGGATTCTAAAGCATTGGATATAAATTACTTTGTTCAAGTTGCGGATTCTTAAGGTTTGAAAATAGATGATATCGTTGAAAGTCGGATTATGAAGCATTGTAAATAGATGACTTTGTTCAAGTTGCCGATTCTTAATGTTTGTAACATAGATGATATTGTTTAAAGTCGGATTCTAAAGCATTGTAAATAGATGACTTTGTAAAAGTTGCGGATTCTTAAGGTTTGAAAATAGATGATATCGTTTCAAATCGGATTCTAAAGCATTGTAAATAGATTACTTTGTTCAAGTTGCAGGATCTTAAGGTTTGAAAAAAGATAAAGTCGTTTCTAATCGGATTCAAAAGCATTGTAAATAGATGACTATGTTCAAGTTTCCGATTCTAAAGGTGTCAAAATAGATGTTATCGTTTAAAGTCGGATTCTAAAACATTGTAAATAGATGACTTTGTTTAAGTTGCAGACTGCTAAGGTTTGAAAATAGATAATATCTTTTGAAGTCAGATTCAAAAGCATTGTAAATAGATGACTTTGTTCAAGTTGGTGGATTCTTAGGGTTCGAAAATAGATTATATCGTTTAAAGTCGGATTCTAAAGCATTGTAAATAGATGACTTTGTTGAAGTTGCGGATTCTTGATGTTTGAAAATAGATGATATCGTTTCAAGTCGGATTCTAAAGCATTTTAAATAGATGACTTTGTTCAAGCTGAGGATTCTCAATGTTTGAAAATAGATGATATTGTTTAAAGTCGGATTCTAAAGCATTGGAAATAGATGACTTTGTTCAAGGGTCGGATTGTCAAGGTTTGAAAATAGATAATATCGCTTAACGTCGGATTCTAAAGCATTGTAAATTGATGTCTTAGTTCATGTGGCGGATTCTTAGGGTTTAAAAATAGATGATATCGTTTAATGTCGGATTCTAAAGCATTGTAAATAGATGACTTTGTTCAAGTTGCGGATACTTAATGTTTGAAAATAGATGATATCGTTTAAGGTCGGATACAAAAGCATTGTAAATAGATGACTTTGTTCCAGTTGCGGATTCTTAATGTTTGAAAATAGATGATATCGTTTCAAGTCGGATTCTAAAGCATTGTAAATAGATGACTTTGTTTTAGTTGCAGATTCTTAAAGTTTGAAAAAAGATTATATCGTTTAAAGTCGGATTCTTATTCATTGTAAATAGATGACTTTGTTCAAGTTGCTGATTCTTAAGGTTTGAAAATAGATGATATTGTTTAAAGTCGGATTCTAAAGCATCGTAAGTAGATGACTTTATTACAGTTGCGGATTCTAAAGGTTTGAAAATAGATGATATCGTTTCAAGTCGGATTCTAAAGCAGTGTAAATAGATTACTTTGTTCAAGTTGAGGATTCTTCAGGTTTAACAATAGATGATCTTGTTTAAAGTCGGATTCTAAAGCTTTGTAAATAGATGACTTTGTTCAAATTGCTGATTCTTAAGGTTTGAAAATAGATAATATCGTTTCAAATCGGATTCTAAAGCATTGTAAATAGATGACTTTGTTCAAGTTTCCGATTCTTTAGGTGTGAAAATAGATGTTATCGTTTAAAGTCGGATTCTAAAGCATTGTAAATAGATTAATTTGTTTAAGTTGCGGACTGCTAAGGTTTGAAAATAGATAATATCTTTTAAAGTCAGATTCTAAAGCATTGTAAATAGATGACTTTGTTCAAGTTGGTGGATTCTTAGGGTTCGAAAATAGATGATATCGTTTAAAGTCGGATTCTAAAGCATTGTAAATAAATGACTTTGTTTAAGTTGCGGATTCTTAAGGTTTAAAAATAGATGATATCGTTGAAAGTCGAATTCTAAAGCATTGTAAATAGATGACTTTGTTCAAGTGTCTAATTCTTAAGGTTTGAAAATAGATGATATCGTTCAAAGTCGGATTCTAAATCATTGTAAATGGATGACTTTGTTCAAGTTTCGGATTCTTAAGGTTTTAAAATAGCTGATATCGTTTAAAGTCGGATACTAAAGCATTGTAAATAGATGACATTGTTAAAGTTGCGGATTCTTTATGTTTGAAAATAGATGATATCGTTTAAAGTCGGATTCTAAAGCATTGTAAATAGATGACTTTGTTCAAGTGTCTGATACTGAAGGTTTGAAAATAGATGATATCATTTAAAGTCGGATTCTAAAGCATTGTAAATAGATGACTATTTTCAAGTTGCCGATTCTCAAGGTTTGAAAATAGATGATATTGTTTAAAGTCGGGTTCCAAAGCATTGTAAATAGATGACTTTGTTAAAGTTGCAGATTCTTAAGCTTTGAAAATAGATGATATCGTTTAATGTCGGATGCCAAAGCATTGTAAATAGATGTCTTTGTTCAAGTTGCGGATTCTTAAGGTTTGAAAATAGATGATATCGTTTAAAGTGTGATTCTAAAGCATTGTAAATAGATGACTTTGTTCAAGTTGAGGATCTTCAAGGTTTGAAAATAGATGATATTGTTTGAAGTCGGAGTCTAAAGCATTGTAAATAGATAACTTTGTTCAAGTTGGTGGATTCTTAGGGATTGAAAATAGATGATATCGTTTAAAGTCGGATTCTAAAGCATTGTAAATAGATTATTTTTTTTAAGTTGCCGATTCTCAAGGTTTGAAAATAGATGATATCGTTGAAAGTCGGATGCTAAAGCATTGTAAGTAGATGACTTTGTTAGAGTTGCGGATTTTTAAGGTTTGAAAATAGATGATAATATCAAAAGTCGCATTCTAAATCATTGTAAATAGATGACTTTGTTCAAATTGCGGATTCTGAAGGTTTGAACCTAGATGATATCGTTTAAAGTCAGGTTGGAAAGCATTGTAAATAGATGACTTTGTTCAAGTTGCAAGTTCTTAAAGTTTCAAAATAGATGATAATGTTTATCGTCGTTTTCTAAAGCATTGTAAATAGATGACTTTGTTCAAGTTGCGCATTTTTAAGGTTTTAAAATAAATGATATCGTTTAAAGTCGGATTCTAAAGCATTTACAATAGATGACTGTGTTCAAGTTACGGATTCTTAAGGTTTGAAAATAGATGATATCGTTTAAAGTGTGATTCTAAAGCATTGTAAATAGATGACTTTCTTAAAGTTGCGGATTCTTAAGGTTTTAAAATAGATGATATCGTTTAAAGTCGGATTCTAAAGCATTGAAAATAGATGACTTTGTTCAAGTTGCAGATCCTTAATGTTTGAAAATAGATGATATCGTTTAAAGTCGGATTCCAAAGCATTGTAAATAGATGTCTTTGTTGAAGTTACGGATTCTTAAGGTTTGAAAATAGATGATATCGTTTAAAGTCGGATTCTAAAGACTGTAAATAGATACTTTGTTCAAGTTGCACCGTCTAAAGGTTTGAAAATAGATTATATCGTTTCAAGTCGTCTTCTAAAGCATTGTAAATAGATGACTTTGTTCAAGTTGCCGATTCTCAAGGTTTCAAAATAGATGATATTGTTTAAAGTCAGATTCTAAAGCATTGTAAGTAGATGACTTTATTACAGTTGCTGATTTTTAAGGTTTGAAAATAGATGATATCGTTTAAAGTCGGATGCTAAAGCATTGTACATAGATGACTTTGTTCAAGTTGCGGATTCTAAAGGTTTGAACCTAGATTATATAGTTAAAAGTCGGATTCTAAAGCATTGTAAATAGATGACTTAGTTCAAGTTGCGGATTCTTAATGTTGGAAAATAGATGATATCGTTTAAAGTCGGATTCTAAAGCATTGTAAATAAATGACTTTGTTTAAGTTGCAGATTCTTAAGGTTTAAAAATAGATGATATCGTTGAAAGTCGAATTCTAAAGCATTGTAAATAGATGACTTTGTTCAAGTGTTTAATTCTTAAGGTTTTAAAATAGATGATATCGTTCAAAGTCGGATTCTAAATCATTGTAAATGGATGACTTTGTTCAAGTTGCAGATTCTTAAGGTTTGAAAATAGATGATATCGTTTAAAGTCGGATTCCAAAGCATTGTAAATAGATGTCTTTGTTGAAGTTACGGATTCTTGAGGTTTGAAAATAGATGATATCGTTTAAAGTCGGATTCTAAAGCATTGTAAATAGATACTTTGTTCAAGTTGCACCGTCTAAAGGTTTGAAAATAGATTATATCGTTTCAAGTCGTCTTCTAAAGCATTGTAAATAGATGACTTTGTTCAAGTTGCCGATTCTCAAGGTTTCAAAATAGATGATATTGTTTAAAGTCAGATTATAAAGCATTGTAAGTAGATGACTTTATTACAGTTGCGGATTCTTAAGGTTTGAAAATAGATGATAATGTTTAAAGTCGCATTCTAAAGCTTTGTAAATAGATTACTTTGTTCAAATTGCTGATTTTTAAGGTTTGAAAATAGATGATATCGTTTAAAGTCGGATGCTAAAGCATTGTACATAGATGACTTTGTTCAAGTTGCGGATTCTTAAGGTTTGAACCTAGATTATATAGTTAAAAGTCGGATTCTAAAGCATTGTAAATAGATGACTTAGTTCAAGTTGCGGATTCTTAATGTTTGAAAATAGATGATATCGTTTAAAGTCGGATTCTAAAGCATTGTAAATAGATGACATTGTTAAAGTTGCGGATTCTTTATGTTTGAAAATAGATAATATCGTTTAAAGTCGGATTCTAAAGCATTGTAAATAGATGACTTTGTTCAAGTGTCTGATACTGAAGGTTTGAAAATAGATGATATCATTTAAAGTCGGATTCTAAAGCATTGTAAATAGATGACTATTTTCAAGTTGCCGATTCTCAAGGTTTGAAAATAGATGATATTGTTTAAAGTCGGGTTCCAAAGCATTGTAAATAGATGACTTTGTTAAAGTTGCAGATTCTTAAGCTTTGAAAATAGATGATATCGTTTAATGTCGGATGCCAAAGCATTGTAAATAGATGTCTTTGTTCAAGTTGCGGATTCTTAATGTTTGAAAATAGATTATATCTTTTAAAGTTGGATTCTAAAGCATTGCAAATAGATGACTTTGTTCAAGTTGCGGATTCTTAATGTTTGAAAATCGATGATATCGTTTAAAGTCGGATTCTAAAGCATTGTAAATAGATGACTGTGTGCAAGTTGCGGATTTATGATGTTTAAAAATAGATGATATCGTTTAAAGTCGGATTCTAAAGCATTGTAAATAGATTACTTTGTTAGAGTTGCGGATCCTTTCTGTTTAAAAATAGATGATATCGTTTAAAGTCGGATTCTAAAGCATTGTAAATAGATGTCTTTGTTCAAGTTGCGGATACTTAATGTTTGAAAATAGGTGATATCGTTTAAAATCGGATTCTAAAGAATTTGTTCCAGTTGCGGAGTCTTAAGGTTTGAAAATAGATGATATCGTTTAAAGTCGGATTCTAAAGCATTGTAAGGAGATGACTTTGTTTAAGTTGCCAATTCTTAAAGTTTTAAAATAGATTATATCGTTTGAAGTCGGATTCTAAATCATTGTAAATAGATGAGTTTGTTCAAGTTGCGGATTCTTAAGATTTGAAAATAGATGATATCGTTTCAAATCGGATTCTAAAGCATTGGAAATAAATTACTTTGTTCAAGTTGCGGATTCTTAAGGTTTGAAAATAGATGATATCGTTGAAAGTCGGATTCTGAAGCATTGTAAATAGATGACTTTGTTCAAGTTGCCGATTCTTAATGTTTGTAAAATAGATGATATTGTTTAAAGTCGGATTCTAAAGCATTGTAAATAGATGACTTTGTAAAAGTTGCGGATTCTTAAGGTTTGAAAATAGATGATATCGTTTCAAATCGGATTCTAAAGCATTGTAAATAGATTACTTTGTTCAAGTTGCAGGCTCTTAAGGTTTGAAAAAAGATAAAGTCGTTTCTAATCGGATTCAAAAGCATTGTAAATAGATGACTATGTTCAAGTTGGTGGATTCTTAGGGTTCGAAAATAGATTATATCGTTTAAAGTCGGATTCTAAAGCATTGTAAATAGATGACTTTGTTGAAGTTGCGGATTCTTGATGTTTGAAAATAGATGATATCGTTTCAAGTCGGATTCTAAAGCATTTTAAATAGATGACTTTGTTCAAGCTGAGGATTCTCAATGTTTGAAAATAGATGATATTGTTTAAAGTCGGATTCTAAAGCGTTGGAAATAGATGACTTTGTTCAAGGGTCGGATTGTCAAGGTTTGAAAATAGATAATATCGCTTAACGTCTGATTCTAAAGCATTGTAAATTGATGTCTTAGTTCATCTTGCGGATTCTTAGGGTTTAAAAATAGATGATATCGTTTAAAGTCGGATTCTAAAGCATTGTAAATAGATGACTTTGTTCAAGTTGCGGATACTTAATGTTTGAAAATAGATGATATCGTTTAAAGTCGGATACAAAAGCATTGTAAATAGATGACTTTGTTCCAGTTGCGGATTCTTAATGTTTGAAAATAGATGATATCGTTTCAAGTCGGATTCTAAAGCATTGTAAATAGATGACTTTGTTTTAGTTGCAGATTCTTAAAGTTTGAAAAAAGATTATATCGTTTAAAGTCGGATTCTTATTCATTGTAAATAGATGACTTTGTTCAAGTTGCTGATTCTTAAGGTTTGAAAATAGATGATATTGTTTAAAGTCGGATTCTAAAGCATCGTAAGTAGATGACTTTATTACAGTTGCGGATTCTAAAGGTTTGAAAATAGATGATATCGTTTCAAGTCGGATTCTAAAGCAGTGTAAATAGATTACTTTGTTCAAGTTGAGGATTCTTCAGGTTTAACAATAGATGATCTTGTTTAAAGTCGGATTCTAAAGCTTTGTAAATAGATGACTTTGTTCAAATTGCTGATTCTTAAGGTTTGAAAATAGATAATATCGTTTCAAATCGGATTCTAAAGCATTGTAAATAGATGACTTTGTTCAAGTTTCCGATTCTTAAGGTGTGAAAATAGATGTTATCGTTTAAAGTCGGATTCTAAAGCATTGTAAATAGATGACTTTGTTTAAGTTGCGGACTGCTGAGGTTTGAAAATAGATAATATCTTTTAAAGTCAGATTCTAAAGCATTGTAAATTAATGACTTTGTTCAAGTTGCGGATTCTTAGGGTTCGAAAATAGATGATATCGTTTAAAGTCGGATTCTAAAGCATTGTAAATAGATGACTTTGTTCAAGTTGCGGACTCTTATGGTTTGAAAATAGATGATATCGTTTCAAGTCGGATTCTAAAGCATTGTAAATAGATGACTTTGTTCAAACTGAGGATTCTCAATGTTTGAAAATAGATAATATTGTTTAAAATCGGATTCTAAAGCATTGGAAATAGATGACTTTGTTCAAGTTGCGGATTGTCAAGGTTTGAAAATAGATTATATCACTTAACGTCGGATTCTAAAGCATTGTAAATAGATGACTTTGTTCAAGTTTCAAGTTGTTAATGTTTAAAAATTGATTATATCGTTTAATGTGGGATACTAAAGCATTGTAAATTGATGACTTAGTTCATGTTGCGGATTCTTAGGGTTTAAAAATAGATGATATCGTGTAAAGTCGGATACAAAAGCATTGTAAATAGATGACTTTGTTCCAGTTGCGGATTCTTAATGTTTGAAAATAGATGATATCGTTTCAAGTCAAATTCTAAAGCATTGTAAATAGATGACTTTGTTTAAGTTGCAGATTCTTAAAGTTTGAAATAAGATTATATCGTTTAAAGTCGGATTCTTATTCATTGTAAATAGATGACTTTGTTCAAGTGGCCGATTCTTAAGGTTTGAAAATAGATGATATTGTTTAAAGTCGGATTCTAAAGCATCGTAAGTAGATGACTTTATTACAGTTGCGGATTCTTAAAGTTGGAAAATAGATGATATCGTTTCAAGTCGTATTCTAAAGCATTGTAAATAGATGTCTTTGTTCAAGTTGCGGACTCTAAAGGTTTGAAAATAGAGGATATTGTTTAAAGTCGGATTCTAAAGCATTGTAAATAGATTATTTTGTTCGAGTTGCCGATTCTCAAGGTTTGAAAATAGATGGTATCGTTGAAAGTCGGATTCTAAAGCATTGTAAATAGATGACTTTGTTCAAATTGCGCATTCTAAAGGTTTGAACCTAGATGATATCGTTTAAAGTCAGATTCTAAAGCATTCTAAATAGATGACTTTGTTCAAGTTGCAAGTTCTTAAAGTTTCAAAATAGATGATAATGTTTATAGTCGTTTTCTAAAGCATTGTAAATAGATGACTTTGTTCAAGTTGCGCATTCTTAAGGTTTGAAAATAAATGATATCGTTTAAAGTCGGATTCTAAAGCATTTACAATAGATGACTGTTTTCAAGTTACGGATTCTTAAGGTTTTAAAATAGATGATATCGTTTAAAGTGTGATTCTAAAGCATTGTGAATAGATGACTTTCTTCAAGTTGCGGATTCTAAAGGTTTAAAAATAGATGATATCGTTTTAAGTCGGATTCTAAAGCATTGTAAATAGATGACTTTGTTCTAGTTGCAGATTCTAAAGGTTTAAAAATAGATGATATCGTTTAAAGTCGGATTCCAAAGCATTGTAAATAGATGTCTTTGTTCAAGTGGCGGATTCTTAAAGTTTGAAAATAGATGATATCGTTTAAGTCGGATTCTAAAGCATTGTAAATAGATATTTTGTTCAAGTTGCACCGTCTAAAGGTTTGAAAATAGATGATATCGTTGAAAGTCGGATTCTAAAGACTTGTAAATAGATGACTTTGTTCAAGTTGCCGATTCTCAAGGTTTCAAAATAGATGATATTGTTTAAAGTCGGATTCTAAAGCATTGTAAGTAGATGACTTTACTACAGTTACGGATTCTTAAGGTTTGAAAATAGATGATAATGTTTAAAGTCGCATTCTAAAGCTTTGTAAATAGATGACTTTGTTCAAATTGCTGATTCTTAAGGTTTAAAAATAGATGATATCGTTTAAAGTCGGATTCTAAAGCATTGTAAATAGATGACTTTGTTCAAGTTGCGGATTCTAAAGGTTTGAACTTAGAAAATATCGTTGAAAGTCGGATTCTAAAGCATTGTAAATAGATGACTTTGTTCAAGTTGCGGATTCTTAAGGTTTTAAAATAGATGATATCGTTTAAAGTCGGATACTAAAGCATTGTAAATAGATGACATTGTTAAAGTTGCGGATCTTTATGTTTAAAAATAGATGATATCGTTTAAAGTCGGATTCTAAACCATTGGAAATAGATGACTTTGTTCAAGTTGCGTATTCTAAAGGTTTGAAAATAGATGATATCGTTTAATGTCGGATTCTAAAGCATTGTAAATAAATGACTTTGGTAAAGTTTGAGATTTTTAAGGTTTGAAAATACATGATATCGTTTAATGTCGGATGCCAAAGCATTGTAAATAGATGTCTTTGTTCAAGTTGCGGATTCTTAATGTTTGAAAATAGATGATATCGTTTAAAGTGTGATTCTAAAGCATTGTAAATAGATGACTTTGTTCAAGTTGAGGATCTTCAAGGTTTGAAAATAGATGATATTGTTTGAAGTCGGAGTCTAAAGCATTGTAAATAGATAACTTTGTTCAAGTTGGTGGATTCTTAGGGTTTGAAAATAGATGATATCGTTTAAAGTCGGATTCTAAAGCATTGTAAATTGATGACTTTGTTCCAGTAGCGGATTCTTAGGGTTGGAAAATAGATGATATCGTTTAAAGTCGGATTCTAAAGCATTGTAAATAGATGACTTTGTTCAAGTGGCGGACTCTTAAAGTTTGAAAATAGATGATATCGTGTAAAGTTCGATTCTAAAGCATTGTAAATAGATGACTTTGGTGAAGTTGCCGATTCTTAAGGATTGAAAATAGATGATATCGTGTATAGCCGGATTCTAAAGCATTGTAAATAGATGACTTTGTTCAAGTTGCGAGTTGTTTAGGTTTAAAAGTAGATGATATCGTTAAATGTCAGATACTAAAGCATTGTTAATAGATGACTTTGTTTAAGTTGCGAATTCTTTAGGTTTGAAAATAGATGATATCGTTTAAAGTCGGATTCTAAAGCATTGTTAATAGATGAATTTGTTTAAGTTGCGGATTCTTAATGTTTGAAAATAGATTATATCTTTTAAAGTCGGATACTAAAGCATTGTAAATAGATGACATTGTTAAAGTTGCGGATTCTTTATGTTTGAAAATAGATGATATCGTTTAAAGTCGGATTCTAAAGCATTGTAAATAGATGATTTGTTCAAGTGTCTGATACTGAAGATTTGAAAATAGATGATATCATTTAAAGTCGGATTCTAAAGCATTGTAAATAGATGACTATTTTCAAGTTGCCGATTCTCAAGGTTTGAAAATAGATGATATTGTTTAAAGTCGGGTTCCAAAGCATTGTAAATAGATGACTTTGTTAAAGTTGCAGATTCTTAAGCTTTGAAAATAGATGATATCGTTTAATGTCGGATGCCAAAGCATTGTAAATAGATGTCTTTGTTCAAGTTGCGGATTCTTAAGTTTTGAAAATAGATGATATCGTTTAAAGTGTGATTCTAAAGCATTGTAAATAGATGACTTGGTTCAAGTTGATGATCTTCAAGGTTTGAAAATAGATGATATTGTTTGAAGTCGGAGTCTAAAGCATTGTAAATAGATAACTTTGTGCAAGTTGGTGGATTCTTAGGGTTTGAAAATAGATGATATCGTTTAAAGTCGGATTCTAAAGCATTGTAAATTGATGACTTTGTTCCAGTAGCGGATTCTTAGGGTTGGAAAATAGATGATATCGTTTAAAGTCGGATTCTAAAGCATTGTAAATAGATGACTTTGTTCAAGTGGCGGACTCTTAAGGTTTGAAAATAGATGATATCGTGTAAAGTTCGATTCTAAAGCATTGTAAATAGATGACTTTGGTGAAGTTGCCGATTCTTAAGGATTGAAAATAGATGATATCGTTTATAGCCGGATTCTAAAGCATTGTAAATAGATGACTTTGTTCAAGTTGCGAGTTGTTTAGGTTTAAAAGTAGATGATACTGTTAAATGTCAGATACTAAAGCATTGTTTATAGATGACTTTGTTTAAGTTGCGGATTCTTTAGGTTTGAAAATAGATGATATCGTTTAAAGTCGGATTCTAAAGCATTGTTAATAGATGAATTTGTTTAAGTTGCGGATTCTTAATGTTTGAAAATAGATTATATCTTTTAAAGTTGGATTCTAAAGCATTGCAAATAGATGACTTTGTTCAAGTTGCGGATTCTTAATGTTTGAAAATCGATGATATCGTTTAAAGTCGGATTCTAAAGCATTGTAAATAGATGACTGTGTTCAAGTTGCGGATTTATGATGTTTAAAAATAGATGATATCGTTTAAAGTCGGATTCTAAAGCATTGTAAATAGATTACTTTGTTAGAGTTGCGGATCCTTTCTGTTTAAAAATAGATGATATCGTTTAAAGTCGGATTCTAATACATTGTAAATAGATGTCTTTGTTCAAGTTGCGGATACTTAATGTTTGAAAATAGGTGATATCGTTTAAAATCGGATTCTAAAGAATTTGTTCCAGTTGCGGAGTCTTAAGGTTTGAAAATAGATGATATCGTTTGAAGTCGGATTCTAAATCATTGTAAATAGATGAGTTTGTTCAAGTTGCGGATTCTTAAGATTTGAAAATAGATGATATCGTTTCAAATCGGATTCTAAAGCATTGGAAATAAATTACTTTGTTCAAGTTGCGGATTCTTAAGGTTTGAAAATAGATGATATCGTTGAAAGTCGGATTCTGAAGCATTGTAAATAGATGACTTTGTTCAAGTTGCCGATTCTTAATGTTTGTAAAATAGATGATATTGTTTAAAGTCGGATTCTAAAGCATTGTAAATAGATGACTTTGTAAAAGTTGCGGATTGGTAAGGTTTGAAAATAGATGATATCGTTTCAAATCGGATTCTAAAGCATTGTAAATAGATTACTTTGTTCAAGTTGCAGGCTCTTAAGGTTTGAAAAAAGATAAAGTCGTTTCTAATCGGATTCAAAAGCATTGTAAATAGATGACTATGTTCAAGTTTCCGAGTCTTAAGGTGTCAAAATAGATGTTATCGTTTAAAGTCGGATTCTAAAACATTGTAAATAGATGACTTTGTTTAAGTTGCAGACTGCTAAGGTTTGAAAATAGATAATATCTTTTGAAGTCAGATTCAAAAGCATTGTAAATAGATGACTTTGTTCAAGTTGGTGGATTCTTAGGGTTCGAAAATAGATTATATCGTTTAAAGTCGGATTCTAAAGCATTGTAAATAGATGACTTTGTTGAAGTTGCGGATTCTTGATGTTTGAAAATAGATGATATCGTTTCAAGTCGGATTCTAAAGCATTTTAAATAGATGACTTTGTTCAAGCTGAGGATTCTCAATGTTTGAAAATAGATGATATTGTTTAAAGTCGGATTCTAAAGCATTGGAAATAGATGACTTTGTTCAAGGGTCGGATTGTCAAGGTTTGAAAATAGATAATATCGCTTAACGTCTGATTCTAAAGCATTGTAAATTGATGTCTTAGTTCATGTTGCGGATTCTTAGGGTTTAAAAATAGATGATATCGTTTAAAGTCGGATTCTAAAGCATTGTAAATAGATGACTTTGTTCAAGTTGCGGATACTTAATGTTTGAAAATAGATGATATCGTTTAAAGTCGGATACAAAAGCATTGTAAATAGATGACTTTGTTCCAGTTGCGGATTCTTAATGTTTGAAAATAGATGATATCGTTTCAAGTCTGATTCTAAAGCATTGTAAATAGATGACTTTGTTTTAGTTGCAGATTCTTAAAGTTTGAAAAAAGATTATATCGTTTAAAGTCGGATTCTTATTCATTGTAAATAGATGACTTTGTTCAAGTTGCTGATTCTTAAGGTTTGAAAATAGATGATATTGTTTAAAGTCGGATTCTAAAGCATCGTAAGTAGATGACTTTATTACAGTTGCGGATTCTAAAGGTTTGAAAATAGATGATATCGTTTCAAGTCGGATTCTAAAGCAGTGTAAATAGATTACTTTGTTCAAGTTGAGGATTCTTCAGGTTTAACAATAGATGATCTTGTTTAAAGTCGGATTCTAAAGCTTTGTAAATAGATGACTTTGTTCAAATTGCTGATTCTTAAGGTTTGAAAATAGATAATATCGTTTCAAATCGGATACTAAAGCATTGTAAATAGATGACTTTGTTCAAGTTTCCGATTCTTAAGGTGTGAAAATAGATGTTATCGTTTAAAGTCGGATTCTAAAGCATTGTAAATAGATGACTTTGTTTAAGTTGCGGACTGCTAAGGTTTGAAAATAGATAATATCTTTTAAAAGCAGATTCTAAAGCATTGTAAATAGATGACTTTGTTCAAGTTGCGGATTCTTAGGGTTCGAAAATAGATGATATCGTTTAAAGTCGGATTCTAAAGCATTGTAAATAGATGACTTTGTTCAAGTTGCGGACTCTTATGGTTTGAAAATAGATGATATCGTTTCAAGTCGGATTCTAAAGCATTGTAAATAGATGACTTTGTTCAAACTGAGGATTCTCAATGTTTGAAAATAGATAATATTGTTTAAAATCGGATTCTAAAGCATTGGAAATTGATGAATTTGTTCAAGTTGCGGATTGTCAAGGTTTGAAAATAGATTATATCACTTAACGTCGGATTCTAAAGCATTGTAAATAGATGACTTTGTTCAAGTTTCAAGTTGTTAATGTTTAAAAATTGATGATATCGTTTAATGTGGGATACTAAAGCATTGTAAATTGATGACTTAGTTCATGTTGCGGATTCTTAGGGTTTAAAAATAGATGATATCGTGTAAAGTCGGATACAAAAGCATTGTAAATAGATGACTTTGTTCCAGTTGCGGATTCTTAATGTTTGAAAATAGATGATATCGTTTCAAGTCAAATTCTAAAGCATTGTAAATAGATGACTTTGTTTAAGTTGCAGATTCTTAAAGTTTGAAAAAAGATTATATCGTTTAAAGTCGGATTCTTATTCATTGTAAATAGATGACTTTGTTCAAGTGGCCGATTCTTAAGGTTTGAAAATAGATGATATTGTTTAAAGTCGGATTCTAAAGCATCGTAAGTAGATGACTTTATTACAGTTGCGGATTCTTAAAGTTGGAAAATAGATGATATCGTTTCAAGTCGTATTCTAAAGCATTGTAAATAGATGTCTTTGTTCAAGTTGCGGACTCTAAAGGTTTGAAAATAGAGGATATTGTTTAAAGTCGGATTCTAAAGCATTGTAAATAGATTATTTTGTTCGAGTTGCCGATTCTCAAGGTTTGAAAATAGATGGTATCGTTGAAAGTCGGATACTAAAGCATTGTAAATAGATGACTTTGTTCAAATTGCGCATTCTAAAGGTTTGAACCTAGATGATATCGTTTAAAGTCAGATTCTAAAGCATTGTAAATAGATGACTTTGTTCAAGTTGCAAGTTCTTAAAGTTTCAAAATAGATAGTAATGTTTATAGTCGTTTTCTAAAGCATTGTAAATAGATGACTTTGTTCAAGTTGCGCATTCTTAAGGTTTGAAAATAAATGATATCGTTTAAAGTCGGATTCTAAAGCATTTACAATAGATGACTGTTTTCAAGTTACGGATTCTTAAGGTTTTAAAATAGATGATATCGTTTAAAGTGTGATTCTAAAGCATTGTGAATAGATGACTTTCTTCAAGTTGCGGATTCTAAAGGTTTAAAAATAGATGATATCGTTTTAAGTCGGATTCTAAAGCATTGTAAATAAATGACTTTGTTCTAGTTGCAGATTCTAAAGGTTTAAAAATAGATGATATCGTTTAAAGTCGGATTCCAAAGCATTGTAAATAGATGTCTTTGTTCAAGTGGCGGATTCTTAAAGTTTGAAAATAGATGATATCGTTTAAAGTCGGATTCTAAAGCAATGTAAATAGATATTTTGTTCAAGTTGCACCGTCTAAAGGTTTGAAAATAGATGATATCGTTGAAAGTCGGATTCTAAAGACTTGTAAATAGATGACTTTGTTCAAGTTGCCGATTCTCAAGGTTTCAAAATAGATGATATTGTTTAAAGTCGGATTCTAAAGCATTGTAAATAGATGACTTTGTTCAAGTTGCGGATTGTAAAGGTTTGAACTTAGAAAATATCGTTGAAAGTCGGATTCTAAAGCATTGTAAATAGATGACTTTGTTCAAGTTGCGGATTCTTAAGGTTTTAAAATAGATGATATCGTTTAAAGTCGGATGCTAAAGCATTGTAAATAGATGACATTGTTAAAGTTGCGGATCTTTATGTTTAAAAATAGATGATATCGTTTAAAGTCGGATTCTAAACCATTGGAAATAGATGACTTTGTTCAAGTTGCGTATTCTAAAGGTTTGAAAATAGATGATATCGTTTAATGTCGGATTCTAAAGCATTGTAAATAGATGACTTTGTTAAAGTTTGAGATTTTTAAGGTTTGAAAATACATGATATCGTTTAAAGTCCGATTCCAAAACATTGTAAATAGATGACTTTGTTCAAGTGTCTGATACTGAAGGTTTGAAAATAGATGATATCGTTTAAAGTCGGATTCTAATACATTGTAAATAGATACTTTGTTCAAGTTGCAGAGTCTAAAGGTTTAGAAATAGGAGATATTGTTTAAAGTCGGATTCTAAAGCATTGTAAATAGATGACTATATTCAAGTTGTCGATTCTCAAGGTTTGAAAATAGATGATATTGTTTAAAGTCGGATGCCAAAGCATTGTAAATAGACGACTTTGTACAAGTTACGGATTCTGAAGGTTTGAAAATAGATGATATCGTTTAAAGTGTGATTCTAAAGCATTGTAAATAGATGACTTGTTTCAAGTAGCGGATTCTTGAGGTTTTAAAATAGATGATATTGTTTAAAGTCGGATGCTAAAGCATTGTAAGTAGATGACTTTATCACAGTTGCGGACTCTTAAGGTTTGAAAATAGATGATAATGTTTAAAGTTGCATTCTAAAGCTTTGTAAATAGATGACTTTGTTCAAATTGCTGATTCTTAAGGTTTGAAAATAGATGATATCGTTTTAAGTCGGATTCTAAAGCATTGTAAATAGATGACTTTGTTCAAGTTGCGGATTCTAAAGGTTTGAACCTAGATTATATCGTTGAAAGTCGGATTCTAAAGCATTGTAAAATGATGACTTAGTTCAAGTTGCGGATTCTTAATGTTTTAAAATAGATCATATCGTTTAAAGTCGGATTCTATAGCATTGTAAATAGATGACTTAGTTCAAGTTGCAGAGTCTTAAGGTTTAAAAATAGATGATATCGTTGAAAGTCGAATTCTAAACCATTGTAAATAGATGACTTTGTTCAAGTGTCTAATTCTTTAGGTTGGAAAATAGATGATATCGTTCAAAGTCGGATACTAAAGCATTGTAAATAGATGACTTTGTTCAAGTTGCGGATACTTAAGGTTTTAAAATAGATGATATCGTTTAAAGTCTGATACTAAAGCATTGTAAATAGATGACATTGTTAAAGTTGCGGATTGTTTATGTTTTAAAATAGATTATATCGTTTAAAGTCGGATTCTAAAGCATTGTAAATAGATGACTTTGTTCAAGTTGCGTATTCTAAAGGTTTGAAAATAGAGTATATCGTTTAAAGTCAGATTCTACAGCATTGTAAATAGATGACTTTGTTCAAGTTGCCGATTCTTAAGGTTTGAAAATAGATGATATCGTTTAAAGTCGGATTCCAAAGCATTGTAAATAGATGACTTTGTTCAAGTGTCTGATTCTTAAGGTTTTAAAATAGATGATATACTTTAAAGTCGGATTCTAAGCATTGTAAATAGATACTTTGTTCAAGTTGCAGAGTCTAAAGGTTTGAAAATAGATGATATTGTTTAAAGTCGGATTCAAAAGCATTGTAAATAGATGACATTTTCAAGTTGCCGATTCTCAAGGTTTGAAAATAGATGATATTGTTTCAAGTCGGATGCTAAAGCATTTTAAATAGATGACTTTGTTCAAGTTACAGATTTTTAAGGTTTGAAAATAGATGATATCGTTTCAAGTCCGATTCTAAAGCATTGTAAATAGATGACTTTGTTAAAGTTGCAGATTCTTAAAGTTTGAAAATAGATGATATCGTTTAAAGTCGGATTCTAAAGCATTGTAAATAGATGACTTTGTTCAAGTTGCGGATCCTTAAGGTGTGAAAATAGATGTTATCGTTTAAAGTCGGATTCTAACCCATTGTAAATAGATTACTTTGTTCAAGTTGCGGACTCCTAAGGTTTTAAAAATGATGATATCGTTTAAAGTCGGATTCTAAAGCATTGTAAATTGATGACTTTGTTCAAGTTGCGGATTCTATGGTTTTGAAAATAGATGATATCTTTTCAAGTCGGATTCTAAAGCATTGTAAATAGATGACTTTGTTCAAGTTGCCGATTCTCAATGTTTGAAAATAGATGATATCGTTTAAAGTCGGATTCTAGAGCATTGTAAATAGATGACTTTGTACAAGTTGCGGATTCTTAAGGTTTGAAAATAGATGATATCGTTTAAAGTCGGATACTAAAGCATTGTAAATAGATGACATTGTTCAAGTGGCGGATTCTTGATCTTTGAAAATAGATGATATCGGTTAAAGTCGGATTCGAAAGCATTGTAAATAGATGACTTAGTTCAAGTTTTCGATTCTTTACGTGTGGAAATTGATGTGATCGTTTAAAGTCGGATTCTAAAGCATTGTAAATAGATTACTTTGTTCAAGTTGCGGACTGCTAAGGTTTGAAAATAGATGATATCCTTTAAAGTTTGATTCTAAAGCATTGTAAATAGATGACTTTGTTCGAGTTCGTGGATTCTTAGGGTTTGAAAATACATGGTATCGTTTAAAGTCGGATTCTAAAGCATTGTAAATAGATGACTTTGTTAGAGTTGCGGATTCTTCATGTTTGAAAATAGATGATATGGTTTAAGTCGGATTCTAAAGCATTGTAAATAGATGACGTTGTTCAAGTTACGGATACTTAATGTTTGAAAATAGATGATATCGTTTAATGTCGGATTCTAAAGCATTGTAAATAGATGACTTTGTTCAAGTTGCGGACTTTTAAGGTGTGAAAATAGATGATATCGTTTAAAGTCGGATTCTAAAGCATTGTAAATAGATAATTTGTACAAGTTGCGGAGTCTAAAGGTTTGAAAATAGACGATATTGTTTAAAGTCGGATGCTAATGCATTGTAAGTAGATGACTTTATTTCAGTTGCGGATTCTTAAGGTTTGAAAATAGATGATAATGTTTAAAGTCGCATTCTAAAACATTGTAAATCGATAACTTTGTCTTAATTGCGGATTCTTAAGGTTTGAAAATAGATGATATCGTTTAAAGTCGGATTCTAAAGCATTGTAAATAGATGACTTTGTTCAAGTTGCGGATTGTAAAGGTTTGAAAATAGATGATATTGTTTAAAGTCGGATTCTAAAGCATTGTAAATAGATGACTTGGTTCAAGTTGCAGATTCTAAAGGTTTGAAAATAGATAATAATGTTTACAGTCCTCTTCTAAAGCATTGTAAATAGATGACTTTGTTCAAGTTGCGGACTCTTAAGGTGTGCAAATAGATGATATCGTTTAAAGTCGGATTCTAAAGCATTGTAAATAGATACTTTGTACAAGTTGCGGAGTCTAAAGGTTTGAAAAAAGAGGATATTGTTTAAATTCGGATGCTAATGCATTGTAAGCAGATGACTTTATTTCAGTTGCGGAGTCTTAAGGTTGGAAAATACATTATAATGTTTAAAGTCGCATTCTAAAGCATTGTAAATAGAAAACTTTTTCTAAATTGCGGATTCTTAAGGTTTGAAAATAGATGATATCGTTTAAAGTCGGATTCTAAAGCATTGTAAATAGATGACTTTGTTCAAGTTGCGGATTCTCAAGGTTTAAAAATAGATTATATCGTTTAAAGTCGGATTCCAAAGCATTGTTAATAGATAACTTTGTTCATGTTGCGGATTCTTCATGTTTGAAAATAGATGATATGGTTTAAGTCGGATTCTAAAGCATTGTAAATAGATGACGTTGTTCAAGTTTCGGATACTTAATGTTTTAAAATAGATGATATCGTTTAATGTCAGATTCTAAAGCATTGTAAATAGATGACTTTGTTCAAGTTGCGGACTTTTAAGGTGTGAAAATAGATGATATCGTTTAAAGTCGGATTCTAAAGCATTGTAAATAGATACTTTGTACAAGTTGCGGAGTCTAAAGGTTTGAAAATAGACGATATTGTTTAAAGTCGGATGCTAATGCATTGTAAGTAGATGACTTTATTTCAGTTGCGGATTCTTAAGGTTTGAAAATAGATGATAATGTTTAAAGTCGCATTGTAAAACATTGTAAATCGATAACTTGGTCTAAATTGCGGATTCTTAAGGTTTGAAAATAGATGATATCGTTTAAAGTCGGATTCTAAAGCATTGTAAATAGATGACTTTGTTCAAGTTGCGGATTGTAAAGGTTTGAAAATAGATGATATCGTTTAAAGTCGGATTCTAAAGCATTGTAAATAGATGACTTTGTTTAAGTTGCAGATTCTAAAGGTTTGAAAATAGATGATAATGTTTACAGTCCCCTTCTAAAGCATTGTAAATAGATGACTTTGTTTAAATTCCGGGATCTTAAGGTTTAAAAATAGATGATATCGTTTAAAGTCGGATTATAAAGCATTGTAAATAAATGACTTTGTTCAAGTTGCAGTCTTAAGGTTTGAAAATAGATGATATCGTTTAAAGTGGGATTCTAAAGCATTGTAAATAGATGTCTTTGTTCAAGTTGCGGACTCCTAAGGTTTAAAATAGATGATATCGTTTCAAGTCGGATTCTAAAGCATTGTAAATATATGACTTTGTTAGAGGTGCGGATTCTTAATGTTTGAAAATAGATGATATGGTTTAAGTCGGATTCTAAAGCATTGTAAATAGATGACGTTGTTAAAGTCGCGGATACTTAATGTTTGAAAATAGATAATATCGTTCAAAGTCGGATTCTAAAGCATTGTAAATAGATGACTTGGTGCAAGTTGCGGACTCTTAAGGTGTGAAAATAGATAATATCGTTTAAAGTCGGATTCTAAAGCATTGTAAATAGATGACTTTGTTCAAGTTGCGGACTCTAAAGGGTTGAAAATAGATGGTGTTGTTTAAAGTTTGATTCTAAAGCATTGTAAATAGATGACTTTGTTCCAGTTGCTGATTCTCAAGGTTTGAAAATAGATGATATCGTTGAAAGTCGGATGCTAAAGCATTGTAAGAAGATGACTTTATTACAGTTGCGGATTCTTTAGGTTTGAAAATAGATGATGATATTTAAAGTCGCATTCTAAAGCATTGTAAATAGATTACTTTGTTCAAATTGCGGATTCTTAAGGTTTGAAAATAAATGATATCGTTTCAAGTCGGATTCTAAAGCATTCTAAATAGATGACTTTGTTCAAGTTGTGGATTCTGAAGGTTTGAAGCTAGATGATATCGTTTAAACTCGGATTCTAAAGCATTTTAAATAGATGACTTTGTTCAAGTTACGGATTCTTAAGGTTTGAAAATAGATGATATCGTTTGAAGTGTGATTCTAAAGCATTGTAAATATATGACTTTCTTCAAGTTGCGGATTCTTAAGGTTTTAAAATAAATGATATCGTTTAAAGTCGGATTCTAAAGCATTGTAAATAGATGACATTGTTCAAGTTGCAGATTCTTAAGGTTTGAAAATACGTGATATCGTTTAAAGTCGGCTTCCTAAGCATTGTTAATAGATGTCTTTGTTCAAGTAGCGGATTCTAAAGGTTTGAAAATAGACTATATTGTTTAAAGTCGGATTCTAAAGCATTGTAAATAGATACTTTGTTCAAGTTGCACCGTCTAAAGGTTTGAAAATAGATGATATCGTTTCAAGTCGGATTCTAAAGAATTGTAAGTAGATTACTTTATTTCAGTTGCGGATTCTGAAGGTTTGAAAATAGATGATAATGTTTAAAGTCGCATTCTAAAGCTTTGTAAATAGATGACTTTGTTCAAGTTGCCGATTCTAACGGTTTGAAAATAGATGATATTGTTTAAAGTCGGATTCTAAAGCATTGTAAATAGATGACTTTGTTCAAGTTGCGGATTCTAAAGGTTTGAACTTAGATGATATCGTTTAAAGTCGGATTCTAAAGCATTGTAAATAGATGACTTTGTTCAAGTTGCGGATTCTTAAGATTTGAAAATAGATGATATCGTTGAAAGTCGGATTCTAAAGCATAGTAAATAGATGACTTTGGTGAAGTTGCGGATACTTAAGGTTTAAAAATAGATGATATCGTGGAAAGTCGGATTCTAAAGCATTGTAAATAGATGACATTGTTAGAGTTGTGGATTCTTAATGTTTGAAAATAGATGATATCGTTTAAGTCGGATTCTAAAGCATTGTAAATAGATTACTTTGTTCAAGTTACGGATACTTAATGTTTGAAAATAGATGATATTGTTTAAAGTCGGATTCTAAAGCATTGTAAATAGATGACTTTGTTTAAGTTGCGGATTCTGAATGTTTGAAAATAGATGATATCGGTTAAAGTCGGATTCTAAAGCATTGTAAATAGATGACTTTCTTCAAGTTGCGAGTTGTTTAGGTTAAAAAGTAGATGATATCGTTTAATGTCGGATACTAAAGCATTGTAAATAGATGACTTTGTTTAAGTTGCGGATTCTTAATGTCTGAAAATAGATGATATCGTTTAAAGTCGGATTCTAACGCATTGTAAATAGATGAATTTGTTTAAGTTGCGTATTCTTAATGTTTGAAAATAGATGATAATGTTTAAAGTCGCATTCTAAAGCATTGTAAATTGATGACTTTGTTCAAATTGCGGATTCTTAAGGTTTGAAAATATATGATATCGTTTAAAGTCGGATCCTAAAGCATTGTAAATAGATGTCTTTGTTCAATTTGCGGATTCTTAAGTTTTAAAAATAGAGTATATCGTTTACAGTCGGATTCTTAAGCATTGTAAATAGATTCTTTGTTCAAGTTGCACCGTCTAAAGGTTTGAAAATAGATGATATCGTTTCAAGTCGGATTCTAAAGCATTGTAAATAAATGACTTTGTTAAAGTTGCGGATTCTAAAGGTTTGAACCTACATGATATCGTTTAAAGTAAGGTTCTAAAGCCTTTTAAATAGATGACTTTGTTCAAGTTGCGGATTCTTAAGGTTTGAAAATAGATTCTATCGTTTAAAGTCGGATTCAAAGGCATTGTAAATGGATGACTTTGTTCAAGTTGCGGAGGGTTAAGGTTTAAAAATAGATGATATCGTTGAAAGTCGGATTCTAAAGCATTGTAAATAGAGGACTTTGTTCAAGTTGCGGATTATAAAGGTTTGAAAATAGATTATATCGTTTAAAGTCGGATTCAAAAGCATTGTAAATAGATGATTTTGGTCAAGTTGCGCATTCTCAAGGTTAGAAAATAGATGATATTGTTTATAGTCGGATTTTAAAGCATTGTAAGTAGATGACTTTATTACAGTTGCGGATTCTAAAGCTTTGAAAATAGATGATAATGTTTAAAGTCGCATTCTAAAGAATTGTAAATAGATGACTTTGTTCAAGTTGCAGATTCTGAAGGTTTGAAAATAGATGATATCGTTTAAAGTCGGATTCTAAAGCATTGTTAATAGATGACTTTGTTCAAGTTGCGGATTCTTAAGGTTTAAAAATAGATAATATCGTTTAAAGTCGGATTATAAAGCATTGTTAATAGATACTTTGTTCAAGTTGCACCGTCTAAAGGTTTCAAAATAGATGATATCGTTTCAAGTCGGATTCTAAATCATTGTAAATAGATGACTTTGTTTAAGTTGCCGATTCTCCAGGTTTGAAAATAGATGACATTGTTTAAAGTCGGATTCTAAAGCATTGTAAATAGATGACTTTGTTCAAGTTGGTGGATTCTTAGGGTTTGAAAATAGCTGATATCGTTTAAAGTCGGATTCTAAAGCATTGTAAATAGATGACTTTGTTCAAGTTTCGGATTCTTAGGGTTTGAAAATAGATGTTATCGTTTAAAGTTCGATTCTAAAGCATTGTAAATATATGACTTTGTTTAAGTTGCTGATTCTTAAGGATTCAAAATAGATAGTATCGTTTAAAGTCGGATTCTAAAGCATTGTAAATAGATGACTTTGTTCAAGTTGCGGATTCTTAAGGTTTGAAAATTGATGATATCGTTTAAAGTCGGATTCTAAAGCATTGTAAATAGATGACTTTGGTGAAGTTGCGGATACTTAAGGTTTAAAAATAGATGATATCGTAGAATGTCGGATTCTACAGCATTGTAAATAGATGACATTGTTAGAGTTGCGGATTCTTGATGTTTGAAAATAGATGATATCGTTTAAGTCGGATTCTAAAGCATTGTAAATAGATGACTTTGTTCAAGTTACGGATACTTAATGTTTGAAAATAGATGAAATTGTTTAAAGTCGGATTCTAAAGCATTGTAAATAGATGACTTTGTTTAAATTGCTGATTCTGAATGTTTGAAAATAGATGATATCGGTTAAAGTCGGATTCTAAAGCATTGTAAATAGATGACTTTCTTCAAGTTGCGAGTTGTTTAGGTTAAAAAGTAGATGATATCGTTTAATGTCGGATACTAAAGCATTGTAAATAGATGACTTTGTTTAAGTTGCGGATTCTTAATGTCTGAAAATAGATGATATCGTTTAAAGTCGGATTCTAAGCATTGTAAATAGATGAATTTGTTTAAGTTGCGTATTCTTAATGTTTGAAAATAGATGATAATGTTTAAAGTCGCATTCTAAAGCATTGTAAATAGATTCTTTGTTCAAGTTGCACCGTCTAAAGGTTTGAAAATAGATGATGTCGTTTCAAGTCGGATTCTAAAGCATTGTAAATAGATGACTTTGTTAAAGTTGCGGATTCTAAAGGTTTGAACCTACATGATATCGTTTAAAGTAAGGTTCTAAAGCCTTTTAAATAGATGACTTTGTTCAAGTTGCGGATTCTTAAGGTTTGAAAATAGATTCTATCGTTTAAAGTCGGATTCAAAAGCATTGTAAATAGATGACTTTGTTCAAGTTGCGGAGGGTTAAGGTTTAAAAATTGATGATATCGTTGAAAGTCGGATTCTAAAGCATTGTAAATAGAAGACTTTGTTCAAGTTGCGGATTCTTAAGGTTTGAAAATAGATTATATCGTTTAAAGTCGGATTCAAAAGCATTGTAAATAGATGATTTTGGTCAAGTTGCGCATTCTCAAGGTGAGAAAATAGATGATATTGTTTATAGTCGGATTTTAAAGCATTGTAAGTAGATGACTTTATTACAGTTGCGGATTCTTAAGCTTTGAAAATAGATGATAATGTTTAAAGTCGCATTCTAAAGCATTGTAAATTGATGACTTTGTTCAAGTTGCGGATTCTTAAGGTTTAAAAATAGATTATATCGTTTAAAGTCGGATTCTAAAGCATTGTTAATAGATACTTTGTTCAAGTGGCACCGTCTAAAGGTTTCAAAATAGATGATATCGTTTCAAGTCGGATTCTAAATCATTGTAAATAGATGACTTTGTTCAAGTTGCCGATTCTCCAGGTTTGAAAATAGATGATATTGTTTAAAGTCGGATTCTAAAGCATTGTAAATAGATGACTTTGTTCAAGTTGGTGGATTCTTAGGGTTTGAAAATAGATGATATCGTTTAAAGTCGGATTCTAAAGCATTGTAAACAGATGACTTTGTTCAAGTTTCGGATTCTTAGGGTTTGAAAATAGATGTTATCGTTTAAAGTTCGATTCTAAAGCATTGTAAATAGATGACTTTGTTTGGGTTGCTGATTCTTAAGGATTCAAAATAGATAGTATCGTTTAAGATCGGATTCTAAAGCATTGTAAATAGATGACTTTGTTCAAGTTGCGGATTCTTAAGGTTTGAAAATAGATGATATTGTTTATAGTCGGATTCTAAAGCATTGTAAGTAGATGACTTTATTACAGTTGCGGATTCTTAAGCTTTGAAAATAGATGATAATGTTTAAAGTCGCATTCTAAAGCATTGTAAATTGATGACTTTGTTCAAATTGCGGATTCTAAAGGTTTGAAAATATATGATATCGTTTAAAGTCGGATCCTAAAGCATTGTAAATAGATGTCTTTGTCAAAGTTGCAGATTCTTAAGGTTTAAAAATAGATTATATCGTTTACAGTCGGATTCTAAAGCATTGTAAATAGATACTTTGTTCAAGTTGCACCGTCTAAAGGTTTGAGAATAGATGATATTGTTTAAAGTCGGATTCTAAAGCATTGTAAATAGATGACTTTGTTCAAGTTGCCGATACCAAAGGTTTGAGAATAAATGATATCGTTTAAAGTCGGATTCTAAAGCATTGTAAACAGATGACTTAGTTCAAGTTGCCGATTCTTAAGGTTTGAAAATAGATTATATCGTGTAAATTCGGATTCTAAAGCCTCTTAAATAGATGACTTTGTTCAAGTTGCGGATTCTTAAGGTTAGAAAATAGATGATATCGCTTAAAATCGGATTCTAAAGCATTGTAAATAGATGACTTAGTTCAAGTGTCGAGGTGTTAAGGTTTAAAAATAGATGATATCGTTTTATGTCGGATACTAAAGCATTGTAAATAGATGACTTTGTTTAAGTTGCAGATTCTTAATGTTTGAAAATAGATGATATCGTTTAAAGTCGGATTCTAAAGCATTGTAAATAGATGACTTTGTTTATGTTGCCGATTCTTCAGGTTTGAAAATAGATGAAATCGTTTAAAGTCGGATTCTAAAGCATTGTAAATAGATGACTTTGTTCAAGTTGCGGATTCTTAAGGTTTGAAAATATATGATATCGTTTAAAGTCGGATTGTACAGCATTGTAAATAGATGATAGTGTTCAAGTTGCGGATTCTTAAGGTTTGAAAATAGATGATATCGTTTAAAGTTGGATTCTAAAGCATTGTAAATAGATGACTTTGTTCAAGTGGCCGATTCTTAAAATTTGATAATGAATGATATTGTTTAAAGTCGGATTCTAAAGCATTGTAAATAGATGACTTTGTTCCAGTTGCGGATTCTTAATGTTTGAAAATAGATGATATCGTTTAAAGTCGGATTCTAAAGCATTGTAAATAGATGACTTTGTTCAAGTTGCGGATTCTTAAGGTTTGAAAATATATGATATCGTTTAAAGTCGGATTCTAAAGCATTGTAAATAGATTTCTTTGTTCAAGTTGCGGATTCTTTGTGTTTGAAAATAGATGATATCGTTTAGAGTCGGATTCTAAAGCATTGTAAATAGATGACTTTGTTCAAGTTGCGGATTCTTAAGGTTTGAAAATAGATGATATCGTTTAAAGTTTAATTCTTAAGCATTGTAAATAGATGACTTTGTTCAAGTTGCGGATTCTTAATGTTTGAAAATCGATGATATCGTTTAAAGTCGGATTCTAAAGCATTGTAAATCTTTGACTTTGTTCAAGTTGCGAGTTCTTGATGGTTGAAACTAGATTATATCGTTTAAAGTCGGATTCTAAAGCATTGTAAATAGATGACTTTGTTCAAATTGCAGATTCTTGAGGTTTGAAAATAGATGATATCGTTGAATGTGTGATTCTAAAGCATTGTAAATAGATGACTTTGTTCAAGTTGCGAATACTTAATGTTTTAAAATAGATGATATCGTTTCAAGTCGGATTCTAAAGCATTGTAAAGGGATGACTTTGTTCCAGTTTCGGATTCTTAAGGTTTGAAAATAGATGATTTCGTTTAAAGTCGGATTCTAAAGCATTGTAAATAGATGACTTTGTTCAAGTTGCCGATTCTTAAAGTTTGAAAATAAATTATATCGTTTAAAGTCGGATTCTAAATCATTGTAAATAGATGACTTCGTTCAAGTTGCGGATTCTTAAGATTTGAAAATAGATGATATCGTTTAAAGTCGGATTCTAAAGCACTGTATATAGATGACTTTGTTCAAGTTGCAGGCTCTTATGGTTTGAAAATAGATAATATCGTTTACAGTCGGATTCCAAATCATTGTCAATAGATGACTTTGTTCAAGTTGCGGATTCTTAATGTTTGAAAATAGATGATATCGTTTAAGGTCGGATTCTAAAGCATTGTAAATAGATAACTTTGTTCATGTTGCCGATTCTTCAGGTTTGAAAATAGATGATATCATTTAAAGTCGGATTCTAAAGCATTGTAAATAGATGACTTTGTTCAAGTTGCCGATTCTTAAGGATGGAAAATAGATGATATCGTTTAAAGTCGGATTCTAAAGCATTGTAAATTGATGACTTTGTTACAGTTGCGAGTTGTTAAGGTTTAATAGTAGATGATATCGTAAAATGTCGGATACGAAAGCATTGTAAATAGATGACTTTGTTTAAGTTGCGGATTCTTAGTGGGGTAAAATAGATGATATCGTTTAATGTCGGATACTAAAGCATTGTAAATAGATGACTTTGTTCAAGTTGCGGATTCTTAATGTTGGTAAATATATGATATCGTTTACAGTCGGATTCTAAAGCATTGTAAATAGATGAATTTGTTCCAGTTGCGGATTCTTAAGGTTTGAAAATAGATGATATCGTTTAAAGTCGGATTCTAAAGCATTGTACATAGATGACTTCGTTCAAGTTTCGAGTGGTTAAGGTTTAAAAATAGATGATATCGTTTAATGTCGGATACTAAAGCATTGTAAATAGATGACTTTGTTAAAGTTGCGGATTCTTTATGTTTGAACATAGACGATATCGTTTAAAGTGTGATTCTAAAGCATTGTAAATAGATGACTTTGTTCATGTTGCCGATTCTTCAGGTTTGAAAATAGATGATATCGTTTAAAGTCGGATTCTAAAGCATTGTAAATAGATGACTTTGTTCAAGTTGCCGAATCTTAAGGATTGAAAATAGATGATATCGTTTAAAGTCGGATTCTAAATCATTGTAAATAGATAAATTTGTTCAAGTTGCGAGTTGTTAAGGTTATCAAGTAGATGATATCGTTAAATGTCGGATACTAAAGCATTGTAAATAGATGACTTTGTTTAAGTTGCGGATTCTTAATGTTTGAAAATAGATGATATCGTTTAAAGTCGGATTCTAAAGCATTGTAAATAGATGAATTTGTTTTAGTTACGGATTCTTAATGTTTGAAAATAGATGATATCGTTTAAAGTTGAATTCTAAAGCATTGTAAATAGATGACCATGTTCAAGTTGCGAATTCTTAATGTTTGAAAATCGATGATATCGTTTAAAGTCGGATTCTAAAGCATTGTAAATCTTTGACTTTGTTCAAGTTGCGGATTCTTGATGGTTGAAAATAGATGATATCGTTTAAAGTCGGATTCTAAAGCATTCTAAATAGATGACTTTGTTAGAGGGTCTAATCCTTAATGTTTGAAAATAGATGATATCGTTTAAGTCGGATTATAAAGCATTGTAAATAGATGACTTTGTTGATGTTGCCGATTCTTCAAGTTTGAAAATAGATGATATCGTTTAAAGTCGGATTCTAAAGCATTGTAAATACATGACTTTGTTCAAGTTGCCGATTCTTAAGGATTGAAAATAGATGATAACGTTTTAAGTTGGATTCTAGAGCATTGTAATCAGATGACTTTGTTACAGTTGCGAGTTGTTAAGGTTTAAAAGTAGATGATATCGTAATATGTCGGATACTAAAGCATTGTAAATAGATGACTTTGTTTAAGTTGCGGATTCTTAATGTTTCGAAAATAGATGATATCGTTTAAAGTCGTATTCTAAAGCATTGTAAATAGATGAATTTGTTTAAGTTACGGATTCTTAATGTTTGAAAATAGGTGATATCATTTAAAGTTGAATTCTAAAGCATTGTAAATAGATGACTTTGTTCAAGTTGCACCGTCTAAAGGTTTGAGAATAGATGATAATGTTTAAAGTCGCATTCTAAAGCATTGTAAATTGATGACTTTGTTCAAATTGCGGATTCTAAAGGTTTGAAAATATATGATATCGTTTAAAGTCGGATCCTAAAGCATTGTAAATAGATGTCTTTGTCAAAGTTGCAGATTCTTAAGGTTTAAAAATAGATTATATCGTTTACAGTCGGATTCTAAAGCATTGTAAATAGATACTTTGTTCAAGTTGCACCGTCTAAAGGTTTGAGAATAGATGATATTGTTTAAAGTCGGATTCTAAAGCATTGTAAATAGATGACTTTGTTCAAGTTGCCGATACCAAAGGTTTGAGAATAAATGATATCGTTTAAAGTCGGATTCTAAAGCATTGTAAACAGATGACTTAGTTCAAGTTGCCGATTCTTAAGGTTTGAAAATAGATTATATCGTGTAAATTCGGATTCTAAAGCCTCTTAAATAGATGACTTTGTTCAAGTTGCGGATTCTTAAGGTTAGAAAATAGATGATATCGCTTAAAATCGGATTCTAAAGCATTGTAAATAGATGACTTAGTTCAAGTGTCGAGGTGTTAAGGTTTAAAAATAGATGATATCGTTTTATGTCGGATACTAAAGCATTGTAAATAGATGACTTTGTTTAAGTTGCAGATTCTTAATGTTTGAAAATAGATGATATCGTTTAAAGTCGGATTCTAAAGCATTGTAAATAGATGACTTTGTTTATGTTGCCGATTCTTCAGGTTTGAAAATAGATGAAATCGTTTAAAGTCGGATTCTAAAGCATTGTAAATAGATGACTTTGTTCAAGTTGCGGATTCTTAAGGTTTGAAAATATATGATATCGTTTAAAGTCGGATTGTACAGCATTGTAAATAGATGATAGTGTTCAAGTTGCGGATTCTTAAGGTTTGAAAATAGATGATATCGTTTAAAGTTGGATTCTAAAGCATTGTAAATAGATGACTTTGTTCAAGTGGCCGATTCTTAAAATTTGATAATGAATGATATTGTTTAAAGTCGGATTCTAAAGCATTGTAAATAGATGACTTTGTTCCAGTTGCGGATTCTTAATGTTTGAAAATAGATGATATCGTTTAAAGTCGGATTCTAAAGCATTGTAAATAGATGACTTTGTTCAAGTTGCGGATTCTTAAGGTTTGAAAATATATGATATCGTTTAAAGTCGGATTCTAAAGCATTGTAAATAGATTTCTTTGTTCAAGTTGCGGATTCTTTGTGTTTGAAAATAGATGATATCGTTTAGAGTCGGATTCTAAAGCATTGTAAATAGATGACTTTGTTCAAGTTGCGGATTCTTAAGGTTTGAAAATAGATGATATCGTTTAAAGTTTAATTCTTAAGCATTGTAAATAGATGACTTTGTTCAAGTTGCGGATTCTTAATGTTTGAAAATCGATGATATCGTTTAAAGTCGGATTCTAAAGCATTGTAAATCTTTGACTTTGTTCAAGTTGCGAGTTCTTGATGGTTGAAACTAGATTATATCGTTTAAAGTCGGATTCTAAAGCATTGTAAATAGATGACTTTGTTCAAATTGCAGATTCTTGAGGTTTGAAAATAGATGATATCGTTGAATGTGTGATTCTAAAGCATTGTAAATAGATGACTTTGTTCAAGTTGCGAATACTTAATGTTTTAAAATAGATGATATCGTTTCAAGTCGGATTCTAAAGCATTGTAAAGGGATGACTTTGTTCCAGTTTCGGATTCTTAAGGTTTGAAAATAGATGATTTCGTTTAAAGTCGGATTCTAAAGCATTGTAAATAGATGACTTTGTTCAAGTTGCCGATTCTTAAAGTTTGAAAATAAATTATATCGTTTAAAGTCGGATTCTAAATCATTGTAAATAGATGACTTCGTTCAAGTTGCGGATTCTTAAGATTTGAAAATAGATGATATCGTTTAAAGTCGGATTCTAAAGCACTGTATATAGATGACTTTGTTCAAGTTGCAGGCTCTTATGGTTTGAAAATAGATAATATCGTTTACAGTCGGATTCCAAATCATTGTCAATAGATGACTTTGTTCAAGTTGCGGATTCTTAATGTTTGAAAATAGATGATATCGTTTAAGGTCGGATTCTAAAGCATTGTAAATAGATAACTTTGTTCATGTTGCCGATTCTTCAGGTTTGAAAATAGATGATATCATTTAAAGTCGGATTCTAAAGCATTGTAAATAGATGACTTTGTTCAAGTTGCCGATTCTTAAGGATGGAAAATAGATGATATCGTTTAAAGTCGGATTCTAAAGCATTGTAAATTGATGACTTTGTTACAGTTGCGAGTTGTTAAGGTTTAATAGTAGATGATATCGTAAAATGTCGGATACGAAAGCATTGTAAATAGATGACTTTGTTTAAGTTGCGGATTCTTAGTGGGGTAAAATAGATGATATCGTTTAATGTCGGATACTAAAGCATTGTAAATAGATGACTTTGTTCAAGTTGCGGATTCTTAATGTTGGTAAATATATGATATCGTTTACAGTCGGATTCTAAAGCATTGTAAATAGATGAATTTGTTCCAGTTGCGGATTCTTAAGGTTTGAAAATAGATGATATCGTTTAAAGTCGGATTCTAAAGCATTGTACATAGATGACTTCGTTCAAGTTTCGAGTGGTTAAGGTTTAAAAATAGATGATATCGTTTAATGTCGGATACTAAAGCATTGTAAATAGATGACTTTGTTAAAGTTGCGGATTCTTTATGTTTGAACATAGACGATATCGTTTAAAGTGTGATTCTAAAGCATTGTAAATAGATGACTTTGTTCATGTTGCCGATTCTTCAGGTTTGAAAATAGATGATATCGTTTAAAGTCGGATTCTAAAGCATTGTAAATAGATGACTTTGTTCAAGTTGCCGAATCTTAAGGATTGAAAATAGATGATATCGTTTAAAGTCGGATTCTAAATCATTGTAAATAGATAAATTTGTTCAAGTTGCGAGTTGTTAAGGTTATCAAGTAGATGATATCGTTAAATGTCGGATACTAAAGCATTGTAAATAGATGACTTTGTTTAAGTTGCGGATTCTTAATGTTTGAAAATAGATGATATCGTTTAAAGTCGGATTCTAAAGCATTGTAAATAGATGAATTTGTTTTAGTTACGGATTCTTAATGTTTGAAAATAGATGATATCGTTTAAAGTTGAATTCTAAAGCATTGTAAATAGATGACCATGTTCAAGTTGCGAATTCTTAATGTTTGAAAATCGATGATATCGTTTAAAGTCGGATTCTAAAGCATTGTAAATCTTTGACTTTGTTCAAGTTGCGGATTCTTGATGGTTGAAAATAGATGATATCGTTTAAAGTCGGATTCTAAAGCATTCTAAATAGATGACTTTGTTAGAGGGTCTAATCCTTAATGTTTGAAAATAGATGATATCGTTTAAGTCGGATTATAAAGCATTGTAAATAGATGACTTTGTTGATGTTGCCGATTCTTCAAGTTTGAAAATAGATGATATCGTTTAAAGTCGGATTCTAAAGCATTGTAAATACATGACTTTGTTCAAGTTGCCGATTCTTAAGGATTGAAAATAGATGATAACGTTTTAAGTTGGATTCTAGAGCATTGTAATCAGATGACTTTGTTACAGTTGCGAGTTGTTAAGGTTTAAAAGTAGATGATATCGTAATATGTCGGATACTAAAGCATTGTAAATAGATGACTTTGTTTAAGTTGCGGATTCTTAATGTTTCGAAAATAGATGATATCGTTTAAAGTCGTATTCTAAAGCATTGTAAATAGATGAATTTGTTTAAGTTACGGATTCTTAATGTTTGAAAATAGGTGATATCATTTAAAGTTGAATTCTAAAGCATTGTAAATAGATGACTTTGTTCAAGTTGCGGATTTTTAATGTTTGAAAATCGATGATATCGTTTGAAGTCGGATTCTAAAGCATTGTAAATAGATGACTTTGTTCACGTTGCGGATTCTTGATGGTTGAAAATAGATGATATCGTTTAAAGTCGGATTCTAAAGCATTGTAAATAGATGACTTAGTTAGAGTTGCGGATCCTTAATGTTTGAAAATAGATGATATCGTTTAAGTCAGATTATAAAGCATTGTAAATAGATGACTTTGTTCAAGTTGCGGATACTTAATGTTTTAAAATAGATGATATCGTTTCAAGTCGGATTCTAAAGCATTGTAAAGGGATGACTTTGTTCCAGTTTCGGATTCTTAAGGTTTGAAAATAGATGATTTCGTTTAATGTCGGATACTAAAGCATTGTAAAAAGATAACTTTGTTTAAGTTGCGGATTCTTAATGTTTGAAAATAGATGATATCGTTTAAAGTGTGATTCTAAAGCATTGTAAATAGATGACTTTGTTCATGTTGCCGATTCTTCAGGTTGGAAAATAGATGATATCGTTTAAAGTAGGATTCTAAAGCATTGCAAATAGATGACTTTGTTCAAGTTGCCGAATCTTAAGGATTGAAAATAGATGATATCGTTTAAAGTCGGATTCTAAAGCATTGTAAATAGATTACTTTGTTCAAGTTGCGAGTTGTTAAGGTTTCAAAGTAGATGGTATCGTAAAATGTCGGATACTAAAGCATTGTAAATAGATGACTTTGTTAAAGTTGCGGATTCTTAATGTTTGAAAATAGATGATATCGTTTAAAGTCGGATTCTAAAGCATTGTAAATAGATGAATTTGGTTAAGTTACGGATTCTTAATGTTTTAAAATAGATGATATCGTTTAAAGTTGAATTCTAAAGCATTGTAAATAGATGACCATGTCAAGTTGCGAATTCTTAATGTTTGAAAATCGATGATATCGTTTAAAGTCGGATTCTAAAGCATTGTAAATCTTTGACTTTGTTCAAGTTGCGGATTCTTGATAGTTTAAAATAGATGATATCGTTTTAAGTCGGATTCTAAAGCATTCTAAATAGATGACTTTGTTAGAGGGTCTAATCCTTAATGTTTGAAAATAGATGATATCGTTTAAGTTTGATTATAAAGCATTGTAAATAGATGACTTTGTTCATGTTGCCGATTCTTCAAGTTTGAAAATAGATGATATCGTTTAAAGTCTGATTCTAAAGCATTGCAAATACATGACTTTGTTCAAGTTGCCGATTCTTAAGGATTGAAAATAGATGATAACGTTTTAAGTTGGATTCTAGAGCATTGTAAATAGATGACTTTGTTACAGTTGCGAGTTGTTAAGGTTTAAAAGTAGATGATATCGTAATATGTCGGATACTAAAGCATTGTAAATAGATGACTTTGTTTAAGTTGCGGATTCTTAATGTTTCGAAAATAGATGATATCGTTTCAAGTCGTATTCTAAAGCATTGTAAATAGATGAATTTGTTTAAGTTACGGATTCTTAATGTTTGAAAATAGGTGATATCATTTAAAGTTGAATTCTAAAGCATTGTAAATAGATGACTTTGTTCAAGTTGCGGATTTTTAATGTTTGAAAATCGATGATATCGTTTGAAGTCGGATTCTAAAGCATTGTAAATAGATGACTTTGTTCACGTTGCGTATTCTTGATGGTTTAAAATAGATGATATCGTTTAAAGTCGGATTCTAAAGCATTGTAAATAGATGACTTTGTTCAAGTTGCGGATTCTTAAGGTTTAAAAATAGATTATATCGTTTAAAGTCGGATTATAAAGCATTGTTAATAGATACTTTGTTCAAGTTGCACCGTCTAAAGGTTTCAAAATAGATGATATCGTTTCAAGTCGGATTCTAAATCATTGTAAATAGATGACTTTGTTTAAGTTGCCGATTCTCCAGGTTTGAAAATAGATGACATTGTTTAAAGTCGGATTCTAAAGCATTGTAAATAGATGACTTTGTTCAAGTTGGTGGATTCTTAGGGTTTGAAAATAGCTGATATCGTTTAAAGTCGGATTCTAAAGCATTGTAAATAGATGACTTTGTTCAAGTTTCGGATTCTTAGGGTTTGAAAATACATGTTATCGTTTAAAGTTCGATTCTAAAGCATTGTAAATATATGACTTTGTTTGAGTTGCTGATTCTTAAGGATTCAAAATAGATAGTATCGTTTAAAGTCGGATTCTAAAGCATTGTAAATAGATGACTTTGTTCAAGTTGCGGATTCTTAAGGTTTGAAAATTGATGATATCGTTTAAAGTCGGATTCTAAAGCATTGTAAATAGATGACTTTGGTGAAGTTGCGGATACTTAAGGTTTAAAAATAGATGATATCGTAGAATGTCGGATTCTACAGCATTGTAAATAGATGACATTGTTAGAGTTGCGGATTCTTGATGTTTGAAAATAGATGATATCGTTTAAGTCGGATTCTAAAGCATTGTAAATAGATGACTTTGTTCAAGTTACGGATACTTAATGTTTGAAAATAGATGAAATTGTTTAAAGTCGGATTCTAAAGCATTGTAAATAGATGACTTTGTTTAAATTGCTGATTCTGAATGTTTGAAAATAGATGATATCGGTTAAAGTCGGATTCTAAAGCATTGTAAATAGATGACTTTCTTCAAGTTGCGAGTTGTTTAGGTTAAAAAGTAGATGATATCGTTTAATGTCGGATACTAAAGCATTGTAAATAGATGACTTTGTTTAAGTTGCGGATTCTTAATGTCTGAAAATAGATGATATCGTTTAAAGTCGGATTCTAAGCATTGTAAATAGATGAATTTGTTTAAGTTGCGTATTCTTAATGTTTGAAAATAGATGATAATGTTTAAAGTCGCATTCTAAAGCATTGTAAATAGATTCTTTGTTCAAGTTGCACCGTCTAAAGGTTTGAAAATAGATGATATCGTTTCAAGTCGGATTCTAAAGCATTGTAAATAGATGACTTTGTTAAAGTTGCGGATTCTAAAGGTTTGAACCTACATGATATCGTTTAAAGTAAGGTTCTAAAGCCTTTTAAATAGATGACTTTGTTCAAGTTGCGGATTCTTAAGGTTTGAAAATAGATTCTATCGTTTAAAGTCGGATTCAAAAGCATTGTAAATAGATGACTTTGTTCAAGTTGCGGAGGGTTAAGGTTTAAAAATAGATGATATCGTTGAAAGTCGGATTCTAAAGCATTGTAAATAGAAGACTTTGTTCAAGTTGCGGATTCTTAAGGTTTGAAAATAGATTATATCGTTTAAAGTCGGATTCAAAAGCATTGTAAATAGATGATTTTGGTCAAGTTGCGCATTCTCAAGGTGAGAAAATAGATGATATTGTTTATAGTCGGATTTTAAAGCATTGTAAGTAGATGACTTTATTACAGTTGCGGATTCTTAAGCTTTGAAAATAGATGATAATGTTTAAAGTCGCATTCTAAAGCATTGTAAATTGATGACTTTGTTCAAGTTGCGGATTCTTAAGGTTTAAAAATAGATTATATCGTTTAAAGTCGGATTCTAAAGCATTGTTAATAGATACTTTGTTCAAGTGGCACCGTCTAAAGGTTTCAAAATAGATGATATCGTTTCAAGTCGGATTCTAAATCATTGTAAATAGATGACTTTGTTCAAGTTGCCGATTCTCCAGGTTTGAAAATAGATGATATTGTTTAAAGTCGGATTCTAAAGCATTGTAAATAGATGACTTTGTTCAAGTTGGTGGATTCTTAGGGTTTGAAAATAGATGATATCGTTTAAAGTCGGATTCTAAAGCATTGTAAACAGATGACTTTGTTCAAGTTTCGGATTCTTAGGGTTTGAAAATAGATGTTATCGTTTAAAGTTCGATTCTAAAGCATTGTAAATAGATGACTTTGTTTGGGTTGCTGATTCTTAAGGATTCAAAATAGATAGTATCGTTTAAGATCGGATTCTAAAGCATTGTAAATAGATGACTTTGTTCAAGTTGCGGATTCTTAAGGTTTGAAAATAGATGATATTGTTTATAGTCGGATTCTAAAGCATTGTAAGTAGATGACTTTATTACAGTTGCGGATTCTTAAGCTTTGAAAATAGATGATAATGTTTAAAGTCGCATTCTAAAGCATTGTAAATTGATGACTTTGTTCAAATTGCGGATTCTAAAGGTTTGAAAATATATGATATCGTTTAAAGTCGGATCCTAAAGCATTGTAAATAGATGTCTTTGTCAAAGTTGCAGATTCTTAAGGTTTAAAAATAGATTATATCGTTTACAGTCGGATTCTAAAGCATTGTAAATAGATGACTTTGTTCAAGTTGCACCGTCTAAAGGTTTGAGAATAGATGATATTGTTTAAAGTCGGATTCTAAAGCATTGTAAATAGATGACTTTGTTCAAGTTGCCGATACCAAAGGTTTGAGAATAAATGATATCGTTTAAAGTCGGATTCTAAAGCATTGTAAACAGATGACTTAGTTCAAGTTGCCGATTCTTAAGGTTTGAAAATAGATTATATCGTGTAAATCCGGATTCTAAAGCCTCTTAAATAGATGACTTTGTTCAAGTTGCGGATTCTTAAGGTTAGAAAATAGATGATATCGCTTAAAATCGGATTCTAAAGCATTGTAAATAGATGACTTAGTTCAAGTGTCGAGGTGTTAAGGTTTAAAAATAGATGATATCGTTTTATGTCGGATACTAAAGCATTGTAAATAGATGACTTTGTTTAAGTTGCAGATTCTTAATGTTTGAAAATAGATGATATCGTTTAAAGTCGGATTCTAAAGCATTGTAAATAGATGACTTTGTTTATGTTGCCGATTCTTCAGGTTTGAAAATAGATGAAATCGTTTAAAGTCGGATTCTAAAGCATTGTAAATAGATGACTTTGTTCAAGTTGCGGATTCTTAAGGTTTGAAAATATATGATATCGTTTAAAGTCGGATTGTACAGCATTGTAAATAGATGATAGTGTTCAAGTTGCGGATTCTTAAGGTTTGAAAATAGATGATATCGTTTAAAGTTGGATTCTAAAGCATTGTAAATAGATGACTTTGTTCAAGTGGCCGATTCTTAAAATTTGATAATGAATGATATTGTTTAAAGTCGGATTCTAAAGCATTGTAAATAGATGACTTTGTTCCAGTTGCGGATTCTTAATGTTTGAAAATAGATGATATCGTTTAAAGTCGGATTCTAAAGCATTGTAAATAGATGACTTTGTTCAAGTTGCGGATTCTTAAGGTTTGAAAATATATGATATCGTTTAAAGTCGGATTCTAAAGCATTGTAAATAGATTTCTTTGTTCAAGTTGCGGATTCTTTGTGTTTGAAAATAGATGATATCGTTTAGAGTCGGATTCTAAAGCATTGTAAATAGATGACTTTGTTCAAGTTGCGGATTCTTAAGGTTTGAAAATAGATGATATCGTTTAAAGTTTAATTCTTAAGCATTGTAAATAGATGACTTTGTTCAAGTTGCGGATTCTTAATGTTTGAAAATCGATGATATCGTTTAAAGTCGGATTCTAAAGCATTGTAAATCTTTGACTTTGTTCAAGTTGCGAGTTCTTGATGGTTGAAACTAGATTATATCGTTTAAAGTCGGATTCTAAAGCATTGTAAATAGATGACTTTGTTCAAATTGCAGATTCTTGAGGTTTGAAAATAGATGATATCGTTGAATGTGTGATTCTAAAGCATTGTAAATAGATGACTTTGTTCAAGTTGCGAATACTTAATGTTTTAAAATAGATGATATCGTTTCAAGTCGGATTCTAAAGCATTGTAAAGGGATGACTTTGTTCCAGTTTCGGATTCTTAAGGTTTGAAAATAGATGATTTCGTTTAAAGTCGGATTCTAAAGCATTGTAAATAGATGACTTTGTTCAAGTTGCCGATTCTTAAAGTTTGAAAATAAATTATATCGTTTAAAGTCGGATTCTAAATCATTGTAAATAGATGACTTCGTTCAAGTTGCGGATTCTTAAGATTTGAAAATAGATGATATCGTTTAAAGTCGGATTCTAAAGCACTGTATATAGATGACTTTGTTCAAGTTGCAGGCTCTTATGGTTTGAAAATAGATAATATCGTTTACAGTCGGATTCCAAATCATTGTCAATAGATGACTTTGTTCAAGTTGCGGATTCTTAATGTTTGAAAATAGATGATATCGTTTAAGGTCGGATTCTAAAGCATTGTAAATAGATAACTTTGTTCATGTTGCCGATTCTTCAGGTTTGAAAATAGATGATATCATTTAAAGTCGGATTCTAAAGCATTGTAAATAGATGACTTTGTTCAAGTTGCCGATTCTTAAGGATGGAAAATAGATGATATCGTTTAAAGTCGGATTCTAAAGCATTGTAAATTGATGACTTTGTTACAGTTGCGAGTTGTTAAGGTTTAATAGTAGATGATATCGTAAAATGTCGGATACGAAAGCATTGTAAATAGATGACTTTGTTTAAGTTGCGGATTCTTAGTGGGGTAAAATAGATGATATCGTTTGATGTCGGATACTAAAGCATTGTAAATAGATGACTTTGTTCAAGTTGCGGATTCTTAATGTTGGTAAATATATGATATTGTTTACAGTCGGATTCTAAAGCATTGTAAATAGATGAATTTGTTCCAGTTGCGGATTCTTAAGGTTTGAAAATAGATGATATCGTTTAAAGTCGGATTCTAAAGAATTGTACATAGATGACTTCGTTCAAGTTTCGAGTGGTTAAGGTTTAAAAATAGATGATATCGTTTAATGTCGGATACTAAAGCATTGTAAATAGATTACTTTGTTAAAGTTGCGGATTCTTTATGTTTGAACATAGACGATATCGTTTAAAGTGTGATTCTAAAGCATTGTAAATAGATGACTTTGTTCATGTTGCCGATTCTTCAGGTTTGAAAATAGATGATATCGTTTAAAGTCGGATTCTAAAGCATTGTAAATAGATGACTTTGTTCAAGTTGCCGAATCTTAAGGATTGAAAATAGATGATATCGTTTAAAGTCGGATTCTAAATCATTGTAAATAGATAAATTTGTTCAAGTTGCGAGTTGTTAAGGTTTACAAGTAGATGATATCGTTAAATGTCGGATACTAAAGCATTGTAAATAGATGACTTTGTTTAAGTTGCGGATTCTTAATGTTTGAAAATAGATGATATCGTTTAAAGTCGGATTCTAAAGCATTGTAAATAGATGAATTTGTTTTAGTTACGGATTCTTAATGTTTGAAAATAGATGATATCGTTTAAAGTTGAATTCTAAAGCATTGTTAATAGATGACCATGTTCAAGTTGCGAATTCTTAATGTTTGAAAATCGATGATATCGTTTAAAGTCGGATTCTAAAGCATTGTAAATCTTTGACTTTGTTCAAGTTGCGGATTCTTGATGGTTGAAAATAGATTATATCGTTTAAAGTCGGATTCTAAAGCATTCTAAATAGATGACTTTGTTAGAGGGTCTAATCCTTAATGTTTGAAAATAGATGATATCGTTTAAGTCGGATTATAAAGCATTGTAAATAGATGACTTTGTTGATGTTGCCGATTCTTCAAGTTTGAAAATAGATGATATCGTTTAAAGTCGGATTCTAAAGCATTGTAAATACATGACTTTGTTCAAGTTGCCGATTCTTAAGGATTGAAAATAGATGATAACGTTTTAAGTTGGATTCTAGAGCATTGTAAATAGATGACTTTGTTACAGTTGCGAGTTGTTAAGGTTTAAAAGTAGATGATATCGTAATATGTCGGATACTAAAGCATTGTAAATAGATGACTTTGTTTAAGTTGCGGATTCTTAATGTTTCGAAAATAGATGATATCGTTTAAAGTCGTATTCTAAAGCATTGTAAATAGATGAATTTGTTTAAGTTACGGATTCTTAATGTTTGAAAATAGGTGATATCATTTAAAGTTGAATTCTAAAGCATTGTAAATAGATGACTTTGTTCAAGTTGCGGATTTTTAATGTTTGAAAATCGATGATATCGTTTGAAGTCGGATTCTAAAGCATTGTAAATAGATGACTTTGTTCACGTTGCGGATTCTTGATGGTTGAAAATAGATGATATCGTTTAAAGTCGGATTCTAAAGCATTGTAAATAGATGACTTAGTTAGAGTTGCGGATCCTTAATGTTTGAAAATAGATGATATCGTTTAAGTCGGATTATAAAGCATTGTAAATAGATGACTTTGTTCAAGTTGCGGATACTTAATGTTTTAAAATAGATGATATCGTTTCAAGTCGGATTCTAAAGCATTGTAAAGGGATGACTTTGTTCCAGTTTCGGATTCTTAAGGTTTGAAAATAGATGATTTCGTTTAATGTCGGATACTAAAGCATTGTAAAAAGATAACTTTGTTTAAGTTGCGGATTCTTAATGTTTGAAAATAGATGATATCGTTTAAAGTGTGATTCTAAAGCATTGTAAATAGATGACTTTGTTCATGTTGCCGATTCTTCAGGTTGGAAAATAGATGATATCGTTTAAAGTAGGATTCTAAAGCATTGCAAATAGATGACTTTGTTCAAGTTGCCGAATCTTAAGGATTGAAAATAGATGATATCGTTTAAAGTCGGATTCTAAAGCATTGTAAATAGATTACTTTGTTCAAGTTGCGAGTTGTTAAGGTTTAAAAGTAGATGGTATCGTAAAATGTCGGATACTAAAGCATTGTAAATAGATGACTTTGTTAAAGTTGCGGATTCTTAATGTTTGAAAATAGATGATATCGTTTAAAGTCGGATTCTAAAGCATTGTAAATAGATGAATTTGGTTAAGTTACGGATTCTTAATGTTTTAAAATAGATGATATCGTTTAAAGTTGAATTCTAAAGCATTGTAAATAGATGACCATGTCAAGTTGCGAATTCTTAATGTTTGAAAATCGATGATATCGTTTAAAGTCGGATTCTAAAGCATTGTAAATCTTTGACTTTGTTCAAGTTGCGGATTCTTGATAGTTTAAAATAGATGATATCGTTTTAAGTCGGATTCTAAAGCATTCTAAATAGATGACTTTGTTAGAGGGTCTAATCCTTAATGTTTGAAAATAGATGATATCGTTTAAGTTTGATTATAAAGCATTGTAAATAGATGACTTTGTTCATGTTGCCGATTCTTCAAGTTTGAAAATAGATGATATCGTTTAAAGTCTGATTCTAAAGCATTGCAAATACATGACTTTGTTCAAGTTGCCGATTCTTAAGGATTGAAAATAGATGATAACGTTTTAAGTTGGATTCTAGAGCATTGTAAATAGATGACTTTGTTACAGTTGCGAGTTGTTAAGGTTTAAAAGTAGATGATATCGTAATATGTCGGATACTAAAGCATTGTAAATAGATGACTTTGTTTAAGTTGCGGATTCTTAATGTTTCGAAAATAGATGATATCGTTTCAAGTCGTATTCTAAAGCATTGTAAATAGATGAATTTGTTTAAGTTACGGATTCTTAATGTTTGAAAATAGGTGATATCATTTAAAGTTGAATTCTAAAGCATTGTAAATAGATGACTTTGTTCAAGTTGCGGATTTTTAATGTTTGAAAATCGATGATATCGTTTGAAGTCGGATTCTAAAGCATTGTAAATAGATGACTTTGTTCACGTTGCGTATTCTTGATGGTTTAAAATAGATGATATCGTTTAAAGTCGGATTCTAAAGCATTGTAAATAGATGACTTAGTTAGAGTTGCGGATCCTTAATGTTTGAAAATAGATGATATCGTTTACATCGGATTATAAAGCATTGTAAATAGATGACTTTGTTCAAGTTGGGTATACTTAATGTTTTAAAACAGATGATATCGTTTCACATCGGATTCTAAAGCATTGTAAAGGGATGACTTTGTTCCAGTTTCGGATTATGAAGGTTTGAAAATAGATGATTTCGTTTAATGTCGGATACTAAAGCATTGTAAAAAGATAACTTACTTTAAGTTGCGGATTCTTAATGTTTGAAAATAGATGATATCGTTTAAAGTCGGATTCTAAAGCATTGTAAATAGATGACTTTTTTTAAGTTGCGGATACTTAATGTTTGAAAATAGATGATATCGTTTAAAGTCGAATTCTAAAGCATTGTAAATAGATGACTTTGTTCCAGTTGCGGATTCTTAAGGTTTTAAAAAAGATGATATCGTTTAAAGTCGGATTCTAAAGCATTGTAAATAGATGACTTTGTTTAAGTTGCGCATGCTTAATGTTTGAAAATAGATGATATCTTTTAAAGTGTGATTCTAAAGCATGGTAAATAGATGACTTTGTTCATGTTGCCGATTCTTCAGGTTTGAAAATAGATGATATCGTTTAAAGTAGGATTCTAAAGCATTGCAAATAGATTACTTTGTTCAAGTTGCCGAATCTTAAGGATTGAAAATAGATGATATCGTTTAAAGTCGGATTCTAAAGCATTGTAAATAGATGACTTTGTTCAAGTTGCGAGTTGTTAAGGTTTAAAAGTAGATGATATCGTTAAATGTCGGATACTAAAGCATTGTAAATAGATGACTTTGTTAAAGTTGCGGATTCTTAATGTTTAAAAATAGATGATATCGTTTAAAGTCGGATTCTAAAGCATTGTAAATCTTTGACTTTGTTCAAGTTGCGGATTCTTGATGGTTGAAAATAGATGATATCGTTTAAAGTCGGATTCTAAAGCATTGTAAATAGATGACTTTGTTAGAGTTGCGGATCCTTAATGTTGGAAAATAGATGATATCGTTTTAGTCGGATTATAAAGCATTGTAAATAGATGACTTTGTTCAAGTGGCGGATACTTAATGTATTAAAATAGATGATATCGTTTCAAGTCGGATTCTAAAGCATTGTAAAGGGATGACTTTGTTCCAGTTTCGGATTCTTAAGGTTTGAAAATAGATGATTTCGTTTAAAGTCGGATTCTAAAGCATTGTAAATAGATGACGTTGTTCAAGTTGCCGATTCTTAAAGTTTGAAAATAAATTATATCGTTTAAAGTCGGATTCTAAATCATTGTAAATAGATGACTTCGTTCAAGTTGCGGATTCTTAAGATTTGAAAATAGATAATATCGTTTAAAGTAGGATTCTAAAGCATTGTAAATAGATGACTTTGTTCAAGTTGCGGACTCTTATCGTTTGAAAATAGATGATATCGTTTAAAGTCGGATTCCAAATCATTGTCAATAGATGACTTTGTTCAAGTTGCGGATTCTTAATGTTTGAAAATAGATGATATCGTTTAAAGTCGGATTCTAAAGCATTGTAAATAGATAACTTTGTTCATGTTGCCGATTCTTCAGGTTTGAAAATAGATGATATCATTTAAAGTCGGATTCTAAAGCATTGTAAATAGATGACTTTGTTACAGTTGCGAGTTGTTAAGGTTTAATAGTAGATGATATCGTTAAATGTCGGATACGAAAGCATTGTAAATAGATGACTTTGTTTAAGTTGCGGATTCTTAGTGGGGTAAAATAGATGATATCGTTTAAAGTCGGATTCTAAAGCATTGTAAATAGATGACTTTGTTCAAGTTGCGGATTCTTTATGTTTGAAAATCGATGATATCGTTTAAAGTCGGATTCTAAAGCATTGTGAAGCTTTGACTTTGTTCAAGTTGCGGATTCTTGATGGTTGAAAATAGATGATATCGTTTAAAGTCGGATTCTAAAGCATTGTGAATAGATGACTTTGTTAGGGCTCCGGATCCTTAATGTTTGAAAATAGATGATATCGTTTAAGTCGGATTCTAAAGCATTGTAAATAGATGACTTTGTTCAAGTTGCGGATACTTAATGTGTTAAAATAGATGATATCGTTTCAAGTCGGATTCTAAAGCATTGTAAATAGATGACTTTGTTCCAGTTTCGGATTCTTAAGGTTGTAAAATAGATGATTTCGTTTAAAGTCGGATTCTAAAGCATTGTCAATAGATGACTTTGTTCAAGTTGCGGATTCTTAATGTTTGAAAATAGATGATATCGTTTAAAGTCGGATTCTAAAGCATTGTTTATAGATGAATTTGTTTAAGTTGCGGATTCTTAAGATTGAAAATAGATGATATCGTTTAAAGTCGGATTCTAAAGCATTGTAAATAGATGACTTTGTTCAAGTTGGGGATACTTAATGTTTGAAAATAGATGATATGATTTAAAATCGGAATCTAAAGCATTGTAATTAGATGACTTTGTTCCAGTTGCTGATTCTTAAGGTTTGAAAATAGAAGATATCGTTTCAAGTCGGATTCTAAAGCATTGTAAATAGATAACGTTGTTCAAGTTGCCGATTCTTAAAGTTTAAAAAATAGATTATATCGTTGAAGTCGGATTCTAAATCATTGTAAATAGATGACTTTGTTAAAGTTGCGGATTCTTAAGATTTGAAAATAGGTGATATCGTTTAAAGTCGGATTCTAAAGCATTGTAAATAGATGACTTTGTTCAAGTTTCGGACTCTTATGGTTTGAAAATTGCTGATGTCGTTTGAAATCGGATTCTAAAGCATTGTAAATAGATTACTTTGTTCAAGTTAAGGATTCTCAAGGTTTTAAAATAGATGAGATTGTTTAAAGTCGGATTCTACAGCATTGGAAATAGATGACTTTGTTCAAGTTGCGGATTGTCAAGGTTTTAAAATAGATTATATCGCTTAAAGTCGGATTCTAAAGCATTGTAAATAGATGACTTTGTTCAAGTTGCGAGTTGTTAAGGTTTAAAAGTAGATGATATCGTTTAATGTCGGATACTAAAGAATTGTAAATAGATGACTTTGTATAAGTGGCGGATTCTTAATGTTTGAAAATAGATTATATCGTTTAATGTCGGATTCTAAAGCATTATAAATAGATGAATTTGATTAAGTTGCGGATTCTTAATGTTTGAAAATAGATGATATCGTTTAAAGTCGGAGTCTAAAGCATTGTAAATAGATGACTTTGTTCAAGTTGCGGATACTTAATGTTTGAAAATAGATGATATCGTTTAAAGTCGAATTCTAAAGCATTGTAAATAGATGACTTTGTTCCAGTTGCGGATTCTTAAGGTTTGAAAAAAGATGATATCGTTTAAAGTCGGATTCTAAAGCATTGTAAATAGATTACTTTGTTCAAGTTAAGGATTCTCAAGGTTTGAAAATAGATGATATTGTTTAAAGTCGGATTCTAAAGCATTGGAAATAGATGACTTTGGTCAAGTTGCGGATTGTCAAGGTTTTAAAATAAATTATATCGCTTAAAGTCGGATTCTAAAGCATTGTAAATAGATGACTTTGTCTAAGTTGCGAATTGTTAAGGTTTAAAAGTAGATGATATCGTTTAATGTTCGGATACTAAAAAATTGTAAATAGATGACTTTGCATAAGGAGCGGATTCTTAATGTTTGAAAATAGATGATATCGTTTAATGTCGGATTCTAAAGCATTATCAATAGATGACTTTGTTACAGTTGCGAGTTGTTAAGGTTTAATAGTAGATGATATCGTTTAAATCGGATTCTAAAGCATTGTAAATAGATGACTTTTTTCAAGTTGCGGATACTTAATGTTTGAAAATAGATGATATCGTTTAAAGTCGGATTCTAAAGCATTGTAAATAGATGACTTTGTTTAAGTTGCGCATGCTTAATGTTTGAAAATAGATGATATCTTTTAAAGTGTGATTCTAAAGCATGGTAAATAGATGACTTTGTTCATGTTGCCGATTCTTCAGTTTTGAAAATAGATGATATCGTTTGAAAGTCGGATTCTAAAGCATTGTAAATAGATGACTTTGTTCAAGTTGCCGATTCTTAAGGATTGAAAATAGATGATATCGTTTAAAGTAGGATTCTAAAGCATTGTAAATAGATGACTTTGTTCTAGTTGCGAGTTGTTAAGGTTTAAAAGTAGATGATATCGTTAAATGTCGGATACTAAAGCATTGTAAATAGATGACTTTGTTTAAGTTGCCGATTCTTAATGTTTGAAAATAGATGATATCGTTTAAAGTCGGATTCTAAAGCATTGTAAAGGGATGACTTTGTTCCAGTTTCGGATTCTTAAGGTTTGAAAATAGATGATTTCGTTTAAAGTCGGATTCTAAAGCATTGTAAATAGATGACTTTGTTCAAGTTGCCGATTCTTAAAGTTTGAAAATAAATTATATCGTTTAAAGTCGGATTCTAAATCATTGTAAATAGATGACTTCGTTCAAGTTGCGGATTCTTAAGATTTGAAAATAGATGATATCGTTTAAAGTCGGATTCTAAAGCATTGTAAATAGATGACTTTGTTGAAGTTGCGGACTCTTATGGTTTGAAAATAGATGATATCGTTTAAAGTCTGATTCCAAATCATTGTCAATAGATGACTTTGTTCAAGTTGCGGACTCTTAATGTTTGAAAATAGATAATATCGTTTAAAGTCGGATTCTAAAGCATTGTAAATAGATAACTTTGTTCATGTTGCCGATTCTTCAGGTTTGAAAATAGATGATATCATTTAAAGTCGGATTCTAAAGCATTGTAAATAAATGACTTTGTTCAAGTTGCCGATTCTTAAGGATTGAAAATAGATGATATCGTGAAAAGTCGGATTCTAAAGCATTGTAAATAGATGACTTTGTTACAGTTGCGAGTTGTTAAGGTTTAATAGTAGATGATATCGTTAAATGTCGGATACGAAAGCATTGTAAATAGATGACTTTGTTTAAGTTGCGGATTCTTAGTGGGGTAAAATAGATGATATCGTTTAAAGTCGGATTCTAAAGCATTGTAAATAGATGAATTTGTTTATGTTACGGACTCTTAATGTTTGAAAATAGATGATATCGTTTAAAGTTGAATTCTAAAGCATTGTAAATAGATGACTTTGTTCAAGTCGCGGATTTTTTATGTTTGAAAATGGATGATATCGTTTAAAGTCGGATTCTAAAGCATTGTGAAGCTTTGACTTTGTTCAAGTTGCGGATTCTTGATGGTTGAAAATAGATGATATCGTTTAAAGTCGGATTCTAAAGCATTGTGAATAGATGACTTAGTTAGGGCTCCGGATCCTTAATGTTTGAAAATAGATGATATCGTTTAAGTCGGATTCTAAAGCATTGTAAATAGATGACTTTGTTCAAGTTGCGGATACTTAATGTGTTAAATTGATGATATCGTTTCAAGTCGGATTCTAAAGCATTGTAAATAGATGACTTTGTTCCAGTTTCGGATTCTTAAGGTTTGAAAATAGATGATTTCGTTTAAAGTCGGATTCTAAAGCATTGTCAATAGATGACTTTGTTCAAGTTGCGGATTCTTAATGTTTGAAAATAGATGATATCGTTTAAAGTCGGATTCTAAAGCATTGTTTATAGATGAATTTGTTTAAGTTGCGGATTCTTAAGATTGAAAATAGATGATATCGTTTAAAGTCGGATTCTAAAGCATTGTAAATAGATGACTTTGTTCCAGTTGCTGATTCTTAAGGTTTGAAAATAGAAGATATCGTTTCAAGTCGGATTCTAAAGCATTGTAAATAGATAACGTTGTTCAAGTTGCCGATTCTTAAAGTTTAAAAAATAGATTATATCGTTGAAGTCGGATTCTAAATCATTGTAAATAGATGACTTTGTTAAAGTTGCGGATTCTTAAGATTTGAAAATAGGTGATATCGTTTAAAGTCGGATTCTAAAGCATTGTAAATAGATGACTTTGTTCAAGTTTCGGACTCTTATGGTTTGAAAATTGCTCATGTCGTTTGAAATCGGATTCTAAAGCATTGTAAATAGATTACTTTGTTCAAGTTAAGGATTCTCAAGGTTTTAAAATAGATGATATTGTTTAAAGTCGGATTCTACAGCATTGGAAATAGATGACTTTGTTCAAGTTGCGGATTGTCAAGGTTTTAAAATAGATTATATCGCTTAAAGTCGGATTCTAAAGCATTGTAAATAGATGACTTTGTTCAAGTTGCGAGTTGTTAAGGTTTAAAAGTAGATGATATCGTTTAATGTCGGATACTAAAGAATTGTAAATAGATGACTTTGTATAAGTGGCGGATTCTTAATGTTTGAAAATAGATTATATCGTTTAATGTCGGATTCTAAAGCATTATAAATAGATGAATTTGATTAAGTTGCGGATTCTTAATGTTTGAAAATAGATGATATCGTTTAAAGCTGGAGTCTAAAGCATTGTAAATAGATGACTTTGTTCAAGTTGCGGATACTTAATGTTTGAAAATAGATGATATCGTTTAAAGTCGAATTCTAAAGCATTGTAAATAGATGACTTTGTTCCAGTTGCGGATTCTTAAGGTTTGAAAAAAGATGATATCGTTTAAAGTCGGATTCTAAAGCATTGTAAATAGATTACTTTGTTCAAGTTAAGGATTCTCAAGGTTTGAAAATAGATGATATTGTTTAAAGTCGGATTCTAAAGCATTGGAAATAGATGACTTTGGTCAAGTTGCGGATTGTCAAGGTTTTAAAATAAATTATATCGCTTAAAGTCGGATTCTAAAGCATTGTAAATAGATGACTTTGTCTAAGTTGCGAATTGTTAAGGTTTAAAAGTAGATGATATCGTTTAATGTTCGGATACTAAAAAATTGTAAATAGATGACTTTGCATAAGGAGCGGATTCTTAATGTTTGAAAATAGATGATATCGTTTAATGTCGGATTCTAAAGCATTATCAATAGATGACTTTGTTACAGTTGCGAGTTGTTAAGGTTTAATAGTAGATGATATCGTTTAAAGTCGGATTCTAAAGCATTGTAAATAGATGACTTTTTTCAAGTTGCGGATACTTAATGTTTGAAAATAGATGATATCGTTTAAAGTCGGATTCTAAAGCATTGTAAATAGATGACTTTGTTTAAGTTGCGCATGCTTAATGTTTGAAAATAGATGATATCTTTTAAAGTGTGATTCTAAAGCATGGTAAATAGATGACTTTGTTCATGTTGCCGATTCTTCAGTTTTGAAAATAGATGATATCGTTTGAAAGTCGGATTCTAAAGCATTGTAAATAGATAACTTTGTTCAAGTTGCCGATTCTTAAGGATTGAAAATAGATGATATCGTTTAAAGTAGGATTCTAAAGCATTGTAAATAGATGACTTTGTTCTAGTTGCGAGTTGTTAAGGTTTAAAAGTAGATGATATCGTTAAATGTCGGATACTAAAGCATTGTAAATAGATGACTTTGTTTAAGTTGCCGATTCTTAATGTTTGAAAATAGATGATATCGTTTAAAGTCGGATTCTAAAGCATTGTAAAGGGATGACTTTGTTCCAGTTTCGGATTCTTAAGGTTTGAAAATAGATGATTTTGTTTAAAGTCGGATTCTAAAGCATTGTAAATAGATGACTTTGTTCAAGTTGCCGATTCTTAAAGTTTGAAAATAAATTATATCGTTTAAAGTCGGATTCTAAATCATTGTAAATAGATGACTTCGTTCAAGTTGCGGATTCTTAAGATTTGAAAATAGATGATATCGTTTAAAGTCGGATTCTAAAGCATTGTAAATAGATGACTTTGTTGAAGTTGCGGACTCTTATGGTTTGAAAATAGATGATATCGTTTAAAGTCTGATTCCAAATCATTGTCAATAGATGACTTTGTTCAAGTTGCGGACTCTTAATGTTTGAAAATAGATGATATCGTTTAAAGTCGGATTCTAAAGCATTGTAAATAGATAACTTTGTTCATGTTGCCGATTCTTCAGGTTTGAAAATAGATGATATCGTGAAAAGTCGGATTCTAAAGCATTGTAAATAGATGACTTTGTTACAGTTGCGAGTTGTTAAGGTTTAATAGTAGATGATATCGTTAAATGTCGGATACGAAAGCATTGTAAATAGATGACTTTGTTTAAGTTGCGGATTCTTAGTGGGGTAAAATAGATGATATCGTTTAAAGTCGGATTCTAAAGCATTGTAAATAGATGAATTTGTTTATGTTACGGACTCTTAATGTTTGAAAATAGATGATATCGTTTAAAGTTGAATTCTAAAGCATTGTAAATAGATGACTTTGTTCAAGTCGCGGATTTTTTATGTTTGAAAATCGATGATATCGTTTAAAGTCGGATTCTAAAGCATTGTGAAGCTTTGACTTTGTTCAAGTTGCGGATTCTTGATGGTTGAAAATAGATGATATCGTTTAAAGTCGGATTCTAAAGCATTGTGAATAGATGACTTTGTTAGGGTTGCGGATCCTTAATGTTTGAAAATAGATGATATCGTTTAAGTCGGATTATAAAGCATTGTAAATAGATGACTTTGTTCAAGTTGCGGATACTTAATGTGTTAAAATAGATGATATCGTTTCAAGTCGGATTCTAAAGCATTGTAAATAGATGACTTTGTTCCAGTTTCGGATTATTAAGGTTGTAAAATAGATGATTTCTTTTAAAGTCGGATTCTAAAGCATTGTCAATAGATGACTTTGTTCAAGTTGCGGACTCTTATGGTTTGAAAATATGTGATGTCGTTTGAAATCGGATTCTAAAGCATTGTAAATAGATTACTTTGTTCAAGTTAAGGATTCTCAAGGTTTGAAAATAGATGATATTGTTTAAAGTCGGATTCTAAAGCATTGGAAATAGATGACTTTGTTCAAGTTGCGGATTGTCAAGGTTTTAAAATAGATTATATCGCTTAAAGTCGGATTCTAAAGCATTATAAATAGATGAATTTGATTAAGTTGCGGATTCTTAATGTTTGAAAATAGATGATATCGTTTAAAGTCGGATTCTAAAGCATTGTAAATAGATAACTTTGTTCAAGTTGCGGATACTTAATGTTTGAAAATAGATGATATCGTTTAAAGTCGAATTCTAAAGCATTGTAAATAGATGACTTTGTTCCAGTTACGGATTCTTAAGGTTTGAAAAAAGATGATATCGTTTAAAGTCAGATTCTAAAGCATTGTAAATAGATGACTTTGTTTAAGTTGCGCATGCTTAATGTTTGAAAATAGATGATATCTTTTAAAGTGTGATTCTAAAGCATGGTAAATAGATGACATTGTTCATGTTGCCGATTCTTCAGTTTTGAAAATAGATGATATCGTTTGAAAGTCGGATTCTAAAGCATTGTAAATAGATGACTTTGTTCAAGTTGCCGATTCTTAAGGATTGAAAATAGATGATATCGTTTAAAGTAAGATTCTAAAGCGTTGTAAATAGATGACTTTGTTCTAGTTGCGAGTTGTTAAGGTTTAAAAGTAGATGATATCGTTTAATGTCGGATACTAAAGCATTGTAAATAGATGACTTTGTTTAAGTGTCCGATTCTTAATGTTTGAAAATAGATGATATCGTTTAAAGTCGGATTCTAAAGCATTGTAAATAGATGACTTTGTTCAAGTTGCGGATTCTTAAGGTTTTAAAATAGATGATATTGTTTCAAGTCGGAGTCTACAGCATTGTAAATAGATGACGTTGTTCAAGTTGCCGAGTCTTAAAGTTTAAAAATAGATTATATCGTTTGAAGTCGGATTCTAAATCATTGTAAATAGATGACTTTGTTCAAGTTGCGGATTCTTAAGATTTGAAAATAGATGATATCGTTTAAAGTCGGATTCTAAAGCATTGTAATTAGATTACTTTGTTCAAGTTGCGGACTCTTATGGTTTGAAAATAGATGATAATGTTTAGAGTCGGATTCTAAAGCATTGTAAATAGATTACTTTGTTCAAGTTGCGGATTCTTAATGTTTGAAAATCGATGATATCGTTTAAAGTCGGATTCTAAAGCATTGTAAATCTTTGACTTTGTTCAAGTTGCGGATTCTTGATGGTTGAAAATAGATTATATCGTTTAAAGTCGGATTCTAAAGCATTGTAAATAGATTACTTTGTTAGAGTTGCGGATCCTTAATGTTTGAAAATAGATGATATCGTTTAAGTTGGATTATAAAGCATTGTAAATAGATGACTTTGTTCAAGTTGCGGATACTTAATGTTTTAAAATAGATGATATCGTTTCAAGTCGGATTCTAAAGCATTGTAAATAGATGACTTTGTTCCAGTTTCGGATTCTTAAGGTTTGAAAATAGATGATTTTGTTTAAAGTCGGATTCTAAAGCATTGTAAATAGATGCCTTTGTGAAAGTGGCCAATTCTTAAAGTTTGAAAATAGATTATATCGTTTAAAGTCGGATTCTAAATCATTGTAAATAGATGACTTTGTTCAAGTTGCGGATTCTTAAGATTTGAAAATAGATGACATCGTTTAAAGTCGGATTCTAAAGCATTGTAAATAGATGACTTTGTTCAAGTTGCGGACTCCTATTGTTTGAAAATAGATGATATCGTTTAAAGTCGGATTCTGAAGCATTGTAAATAGATGAATTTGTTCAAGTTGCGGATTCTTAAGGATGGAAAATATATGATATCGTTTAAAGTCGGATTCTAAAGCATTGTAAATAGATGACTTTGTTAGAATTGCGGATCCTTAATGTTTGAAAATAGATGATATCGTTTAAGTCGGATTATAAAGCATTGTAAATAGATGACTTTGTTCAAGTTGCAGATACAAACTGTTTTAAAATAGATGATATCGTTTCAAGTCGGATTCTAAAGCATTGTAAATAGATGACTTTGTTCCAGTTTCGGATTCTTAAGGTTTGAAAATAGATGATTTTGTCAAAAGTCGTATTCTAAAGCATTGTAAATAGATGACTTTGTTAAAGTGAGCGATTCTTAAAGTTTGAAAATAGATTATATCGTTTAAAGTCGGATTCTAAATCATTGTAAATAGATGACTTTGTTCAAGTTGCGGATTCTTAAGATTTGAAAATAGATGAAATCGTTTAAAGTCGGATTCTAAAGCATTGTAAATAGATGACTTTGTTCAAGTTGCGGACTCTTATGGTTTGAAAATAGATGATATCGTTTAAAGTCGTATTCTAAAGCATTGTAAATAGATAGCGTTGTTCAAGTTGCGGATTCTTAATGTTTTAAAATAGATGATATCGTTTAAAGTCGGATTCTAAAGCATTGTAAATAGAGTAATTTGTTTAAGTTGCGGATTCTTAAGGATTGAAAATAGATGATATCGTTTAAAGTCGGATTCTAAAGCATTGTAAATAGATGACTTAGTTCAAGTTGCGGATTCTTGATGTTTGAAAATAGATGATATCGTTTAAAGTCGGATTCTTAAGCATTGTAAATAGATGACTTTGTTAGAGTTGCGGATCCTTAATGTTGGAAAATAGATGATATCGTTTAAATAGATGAATTTGTTTAAGTTGCGGATTCTTAAGTCGGAGTCTAAAGCATTGTGAAAAGATGACTTTGTTTAAGTTGCGGATACTTAATGTTTAAAATAGATTATATCGTTTAAAGTCGGATTCTAAAGCATTGTAAATAGATGACTTTGTTCAAGTTGCGGACTCTTATGGTTTGAAAATAGATGATATCGTTTAAAATCGTGTTCTAAAGCATTGTAAATAGATAGCTTTGTTCAAGTTGATGATTCTTAATGTTTAAAAATAGATGATATCGTTTAAAGTCGGATTCTAAAGCATTGTAAATAGATGAATTTGTTTAAGTTGCGGATTCTTGATGTTTGAAAATAGATGATATCGTTTAAAGTCGGATTCTAAAGCATTGTAAATAGATGACTTTGTTAGAGTTGCGGACCCTTAATGTTGGAAAATAGATGATATCGTTTAAATAGATGAATTTGTTTAAGTTGCGGATTCTTAAGTCGGAGTCTAAAGCATTGTGAAAAGATGACTTTGTTCAAGTTGCGGACACTTAATGTTTAGAAATAGATGATATCGTTTAAAGTCGGATTCTAAAGCATTGTAAATAGATGACTTTGTTCAAGTTACGGATTCTTACGGTTTGAAAATAGATGATATCGTTTCAAGTCGGAGTCTAAAGCATTGTAAATAGATGACGTTGTTCAAGTTGCCGATTCTTAAAGTTTGAAAATAGATTATATCGTTTGCAGTCGGATTCAAAATCATTGTAAATAAATGACTTTGTTCAAGTTGCGGATTCTTAAGATTTGAAAATAGATGATATCGTTTAAAGTCGGATTCTAAAGAATTGTAAATAGATGACTTTGTTCAAGTTGCGGATTCTTGATGTTTGAAAATAGATGATATCGTTTAAAGTCGGATTCTAAAGCATTGTAAATAGATAACGTTGTTCAAGTTGCCGATTCTTAAAGTTTAAAAAATAGATTATATCGTTGAAGTCGGATTCTAAATCATTGTAAATAGATGACTTTGTTAAAGTTGCGGATTCTTAAGATTTGAAAATAGATGATATCGTTTAAAGTCGGATTCTAAAACATTGTAAATAGATGACTTTGTTCGAGTTTCGGACTCTTATTGTTTGAAAATAGATGATATCGTTTAAAGTCGGATTCTAAAGCATTGTAAATAGATAGCTTTGTTCAAGTTGCGGATTCTTAATCTTTGAAAATAGATGATATCGTTTAAAGTCGGATTCTAAAGCATTGTAAATAGATGAATTTGTTTAAGTTGCGGATTCTTAATGTTTTAAAATAGATGATATCGTATAAAGTCGGATTCTAAAGCATTGTAAATAGATGACTTTGTTCAAGTTGCGGATACTTAATGTTTGAAAATAGATGATATCGTTAAAAGTCGGATTCTAAAGCATTGTAAATAGATGACTTTGTTCAAGTTGCGGATATTTAATGTTTGAAAATAGATGATATCGTTTAAAGTCGGATTCTAAGGCATTGTAAATAGATCACTTTGTTCAAGTTGCGGATTCTTTAGGTTTGAAAATAGATGATATGGTTTAAAGTCGGATACTAAAGCATTGTAAATAGATGACTTTGTTCAAGTTTAGGATTCTCAAGGTATCAAAATAGATGATATTGTAAAAGTCGGATTCTAAAGCATTGTAAATAGATGACTTTGTTCAAGTTGCGGATTCTTAAGGTTTAAAAATAGATGATATCGTTTAAAGTCGGATTCTAAAGCATTGTAAATAGATGAATTTGTTTAAGTTTCGGATTCTTAAGGAGTGAAAATAGATGATATCGTTTAAAGTCGGATTCTAAAGCATTGGAAATTGATGACTTTGTTCAAGTTGCGGATTGTACAGGGTTTGAAAATAGATTATATCGCTTAAAGTCGGATTTTAAAGCATTGTAAATAGATGACATTGTTCAAGTTGCGAGTTGTTAAGGTTTAAAAGTAGATGATATCGTTTAATGTCGGATACTAAAACATTGTAAATAGATGACTTTGTTTAAGTGGCGGATTCTTAATGTTTGAAAATAGATGATATCGTTTAAAGTCGGATTCTAAAGCATTGTAAATAGATGAATTTGTTTAAGTTGCGGATTCTTAATGTTTTAAAATAGATGATATCGTTTAAAGTCGGATTCTAAAGCATTGTAAATAGATGACTTTGTTCAAGTTGCGGATACTTATTGTTTGAAAATAGATGATATCGTTTAAAGTCGGATTCTAAAGCATTGTAAATAGATGACTTTGTTCAAGTTGCGGATATTTAATGTTTGAAAATAGATGATATCGTTTAAAGTCGGATTCTAAAGCATTGTAAATAGATGACTTTGTACCAGTTGCGGATTCTTAAGGTTTGAAAATAGATGATATCGTTTAAAGTCGGATTCTAAGGCATTGTAAATAGATCACTTTGTTCAAGTTGCGGATTCTTTAGGTTTGAAAATAGATGATATCGTTTAAAGTCGGATTCTAAAGCATTGTAAATAGATGACTTTGTTCAAGTTAAGGATTCTCAAGGTTTCAAAATAGATGATATTGTAAAAGTCGGATTCTAAAGCATTGTAAATAGATGACTTTGTTCAAGTTGCGGATTCTTAAGGTTTAAAAATAGATGATATCGTTTAAAGTCGGATTCTAAAGCATTGTAAATAGATGAATTTGTTTAAGTTGCGGATTCTTAAGGAGTGAAAATAGATGATATCGTTTAAAGTCGGATTCTAAAGCATTGTAAATAGATGACTTTGTTCAAGTTGCTGATTCTTGATGTTTGAAAATAGATGATATCGTTTAAAGTCGGATTCTAAAGCATTGTAAATAGATGACTTTGTTAGAGTTGCTGATCCTTAATGTTTGAAAATAGATGATATCGTTTAAGTCGGATTCTAAAGCATTGTAAATAGATGACTTTGTTCAAGTTGCGGATACTTAATGTTTGAAAATAGATGATATCGTTTAAAGTCGGATTCTAAAGCATTGTAAATAGATGACTTTGTTCAAGTTGCGGATTCTTAACGTTTGAAAATAGATGATATCGTTTCAAGTCGGAGTCTAAAGCATTGTAAATAGATGACGTTGTTCAAGTTGCCGATTCTTAAAGTGTGAAAATAGATTATATCGTTTGAAGTCGGATTCTAAATCATTGTAAATAGATGACTTTGTTCAAGTTGCGGATTCTTAAGATTTGAAAATAGATGATATCGTTAAAAGTCGGATTCTAAAGCATTGTAAATAGATGACTTTGTTCAAGTTGCGGACTCTTATGGTTTGAAAATAGATGATAATGTTTAGAGTTTGATTCTAAAGCATTGTAAATAGATGACTTTGTTCAAGTTACGGATTCTTAATGTTTGAAAATCGATGATATCGTTTAAAGTCGGATTCTAAAGCATTGTAAATCTTTGTACTTTGTTCAAGTTGCGGATTCTTGATGGTTGAAAATAGATGATATCTTTTAAAGTCGGATTCTAAAGCATTGTAAATAGATGACTTTGTTAGAGTTGCGGATCCTTAATGTTTGAAAATAGATCATATCGTTTAAGTCGGATAATAAAGTATTGTAATTAGATGATTTTGTTCAAGTTGCGGATACTTAATGTTTTAAAATAGATGATATCGTTTCAAGTCGAATTCTAAAGCATTGTAAATAGATGACTTTGTTCCAGTTTCGGATTCTTAAGGTTTGAAAATAGATGATTTCGTTTAAAGTCGGATTCTAAAGCATTGTAAATAGATGACTTTGTTCAACTGGCCGATTCTTAAAGTTTGAAAATAGATTATATCGTTTAAAGTCGGATTCTAAATAATTGTAAATAGATGACTTTGTTCAAGTTGCGGATTCTTAAGATTTAAAAATAGATGATATAGTTTGAAGTCGGATTCGAAAGCATTGTAAATAGATGACTTTGTTCAAGTTGCGGATTCTTAAGGTTTAAAAATAGATGATATCGTTTAAAGTCGGATTCTAAAGCATTTTAAATAGATGAATTTGTTTAAGTTGCGGATTCTTAAGGAGTGAAAATAGATTATATCGTTTAAAGTCGGATTCTAAAGCATTGTAAATCGATGACTTTGTTCAAGTTGCGGATTCTTAAGATTTGAAAATAGATGATATAGTTAAAAGTCGGATTCTAAAGCATTGTAAATAGATGACTTTGTTCAAGTTGCGGACTCTTATGGTTTGAAAATAGATGATATCGTTTAAAGTCGGATTCTAAAGCATTGTAAATAGATAGCTTTGTTCAAGTTGCGGATTCTTAATGTTTGAAAATAGATGATATCGTTTAAAGTCGGATTCTAAAGCATTGTAAATAGATGAATTGTTTTAGTTGAGGATTCTTAAGGATTGAAAATAGATGATATCGTTTAAGTCGGAGTCTAAATCATTGTAAATAGATGACTTTGTTCAAGTTGCGGATACTTAATGTTTGAAAATAGATGATATCGTTTATAGTCGGATTCTAAAGCATTGTAAATAGATGACTTTTGTCAAGTTGCGGATTCTTAAGGTTTGAAAATAGATGATATCGTTTCAAGTCGGAGTCTAAAGCATTGTAAATAGATGACGTTGTTCAAGTTGCCGATTCTTAAAGTTGGAAAATAGATTATATCGTTTGAAGTATGATTCTAAATCATTGTAAATAGATGACTTTGTTCAAGTTGCGGATTCTTAAGATTTGAATATAGATGATATCGTTTAAAGTCGGATTCTAAAGCATTGTAAATAGATGACTTTGTTCAAGTTGCGGACTCTTATGGTTTGAAAATAGATGATAATGTTTAAAGTCGGATTCTAAAGCATTGTAAATAGATGACTTTGTTCAAGTTGCGGATTCTTAATGTTTGAAAATAGACGATATCGTTTAAAGTCGGATTCTAAAGCATTGTAAATAGATGACTTTGTTCAGTTGCGGACTCTTAAAGTGTGAAAATAGATTATATCGTTTGAAGTCGGATTCTAAAGGATTGTAAATAGATGACTTTGTTCAAGTTGCGGATTCTTAATGTTTGAAAATCGATGATATCGTTTAAAGTCAGATTCTAAAGCATTGTAAATCTTTGTACTTTGTTCAAGTTGCGGATTCTTGATGGTTGAAAATAGATGATATCGTTTAAAGTCGGATTCTAAATCATTGTAAATAGATGACTTTGTTAGAGTTGCGGATCCTTAATGTTTTAAAATAGATCATATCGTTTAAGTCGGAATCTAAAGTATTGTAATTAGATGACTTTGTTCAAGTTGCGGATACTTAATGTTTTAAAATAGATGATATCGTTTAAGTCGGATTCTAAAGCATTGTAAATAGATGACTTTATTCCAGTTTCGGATTCCTAAGGTTTGAAAATAGATGATTTCGTTTAAAGTCGCATTCTAAAGCATTGTAAATAGATGACTTTGTTCAAGTGGCCGATTCTTAAAGTTTGAAAATAGATTATATCGTTTAAAGTCGGATTCTAAATCATTGTAAATAGATGACTTTGTTCAAGTTGCGGATTCTTAAGATTTAAAAACAGATGATATAGTTTAAAGTCGGATTCTAAAGCATTGTAAATAGATGACTTTGTTCAAGTTGCGGATTCTTAAGGTTTAAAAATAGATGATATCGTTTAAAGTCGGATTCTAAAGCATTGTAAATAGATGAATTTGTTTTAAGTTGCGGATTCTTAAGGAGATAAAATAGATTATATCGTTTAAAGTCGGATTCTAAAGCATTGTAAATAGATGACTTTGTTCAAGTTGCGGATTCTTAATGTTTGAAAATCGATGATATCGTTTAAAGTCGGATTCTAAAGCATTGTAAATCTTTGTACTTTGTTCAAGTTGCGGATTCTTGATGGTTGAAACTAGATGATATCGTTCAAAGTCTGATTCTAAAGCATTGTAAATAGATGACTTTGTTAGAGTTGCGGATCCTTAATGTCGGAAAATAGATGATATCGTTTAAGTCGGATTATAAAGCATTGTAAATAGATGACTTTGTTCAAGTTGCGGATACTTAATGTTTTAAAATAGATGATATCGTTTCCAGTCGGATTCTAAAGCATTGTAAATAGATGACTTTATTCCAGTTTCGGATTCCTAAGGTTTGAAAATAGATGATTTCGTTTAAAGTCGGATTCTAAAGCATTGTAAATAGATGACTTTGTTCAAGTGGCCGATTCTTAAAGTTTGAAAATAGATTATATCGTTTAAAGTCGGATTCTAAATCATTGTAAATAGATGACTTTGTTCAAGTTGCGGATTCTTAAGATTTAAAAACAGATGATATAGTTTAAAGTCGGATTCTAAAGCATTGTAAATAGATGACTTTGTTCAAGTTGCGGATTCTTAAGGTTTAAAAATAGATGATATCGTTTAAAGTCGGATTCTAAAGCATTGTAAATAGATGAATTTGTTTAAGTTGCGGATTCTTAAGGAGATAAAATAGATTATATCGTTTAAAGTCGGATTCTAAAGCATTGTAAATAGATGACTTTGTTCAAGTTGCGGATTCTTAATGTTTGAAAATCGATGATATCGTTTAAAGTCGGATTCTAAAGCATTGTAAATCTTTGTACTTTGTTCAAGTTGCGGATTCTTGATGGTTGAAACTAGATGATATCGTTCAAAGTCTGATTCTAAAGCATTGTAAATAGATGACTTTGTTAGAGTTGCGGATCCTTAATGTCGGAAAATAGATGGTATCGTTTAAGTCGGATTATAAAGCATTGTAAATAGATGACTTTGTTCAAGTTGCGGATACTTAATGTTTTAAAATAGATGATATCGTTTCAAGTCGGATTCTAAAGCATTGTAAATAGATGACTTTATTCCAGTTTCAGATTCCTAAGGTTTGAAAATAGATGATTTCGTTTAAAGTCGGATTCTAAAGCATTGTAAATAGATGACTTTGTTCAAGTGGCCGATTCTTAAAGTTTGAAAATAGATGATATCGTTTAAAGTCGGATTCTAAATCATTGTAAATAGATGACTTTGTTCAAGTTGCGGATTCTTAAGATTTAAAAACAGATGATATAGTTTAAAGTCGGATTCTAAAGCATTGTAAATAGATGACTTTGTTCAAGTTGCGGATTCTTAAGGTGTAAAAATAGATGATATCGTTTAAAGTCGGATTCTAAAGCATTGTAAATAGATGAATTTGTTTAAGTTGCGGATTCTTAAGGAGTGAAAATAGATTATATCGTTTAAAGTCGGATTCTAAAGCATTGTAAATAGATGACTTTGTTCAAGTTGCGGATTCTTAATGTTTGAAAATCGATGATATCGTTCAAACTCGGATTCTAAAGCATTGTAAATCTTTGTACTTTGTTCAAGTTGCGGATTCTTGATGGTTTAAACTAGATGATATCGTTCAAAGTCGGATTCTAAAGCATTGTAAATAGATGACTTTGTTAGAGTTGCGGATCCTTAATGTCGGAAAATAGATGATATCGTTTAAGTCGGATTATAAAGCATTGTAAATAGATGACTTTGTTCAACTTGCGGATACTTAATGTTTTAAAATAGATGATATCGTTTCAAGTCGGATTCTAAAGCATTGTAAATAGATGACTTTGTTCCAGTTTCGGATTCTTAAGGTTTGAAAATAGATGATTTCGTTTAAAGTCGGATTCTAAAGCATTGTAAATAGATGACTTTGTTCAAGTGGCCGATTCTTTAAGTTTGAAAATAGATTATATCGTTGAAAGTCGGATTCTAAATTATTGTAAATAGATGACGTTGTTCAAGTTGCGGATTCTTAAGATTTGAAAATAGATGATATAGTTTAAAGTCGGATTCTAAAGCATTGTAAATAGATGACTTTGTTCAAGTTGCGGACTCTTATGGTTTTAAAATAGATGATATCGTTTAAAGTCGGATTCTGAAGCATTGTAAATAGATAGCTTTGTTCAAGTTGCGGATTCTTAATGTTTGAAAATAGATGATATCGTTTATAGTCGGATTCTAAAGCATTGTAAAAAGATTACTTTGTTCAAGTTGCGGATTCTTAATGTTTGAAAATAGATTATATCGTTTCAAGTCGGAGTCTAAAGTATTGTAAATAGATGACGTTGTTCAAGTTGCCGATTCTTAAAGTTTGAAAATAGATTATATCGTTTGAAGTGTGATTCTAAATCATTGTAAATAGATGACTTTGTTCAAGTTGCGGATTCTTAAGATTTGAATATAGATGATATCGTTTAAAGTCGGATTCTAAAGCATTGTAAATAGATGACTTTGTTCAAGTTGCGAACTCTTATGGTTTGAAAATAGATGATAATGTTTAGAGTCGGATTCTAAAGCATTGTAAATAGATGACTTGTTCCAGTTGCGGATCCTTAAGGTTTGAAAATAGATGATATCGTTTAAAGTCGGATTCTAGAGCATTGTAAATAGATGACTTTGTTCAAGTTTAGGATTCTCAAGGTTTGAAAATAGATGATATTGTGAAAGTCGGATTCTAAAGCATTGTAAATAGATGACTTTGTTCAAGTTGCGGATTCTTAAGGTTTAAAAATAGATGATATCGTTTAAAGTCGGATTCTAAAGCATTGTAAATAGATGACTTTGTTCAAGTTGCGGACTCTTATGGTTTGAAAATAGATGATAATGTTTAAAGTCGGATTCTAAAGCATTGTAAATAGATGACTTTGTTCAAGTTGCGGATTCTTAATGTTTGAAAATAGACGATATCGTTTAAAGTCGGATTATAAAGCATTGTAAATAGATGACTTTGTTCAGTTGCGGACTCTTAAGGTTTGAAAATAGATGATATCGTTTCAAGTCGGATTCTAAAGCATTGTAAATAGATGACTTTGTTCAAGTTGCGAGTTGTTTAGGTTTAAAAGTAAATGATATCATTTCATGTCGGATACGTAAGCATTGTAAATACATGACTTTGTTTAAGTTGCGGATTCTTAATGTTTGAAAATAGATTATATCGTTTAAAGTCGGATTCTAAAGCATTGTAAATAGATGACTTTGTTCCAGTTGCGGATTCTTAATGGTTTGAAAATAGATGATATCGTTTCAAGTCGGATTCTAAAGCATTGTAAATAGATGACTTTGTTCAAGGTTCCGATTCTTAAAGTTTAAAAATAGATTATATCGTTTAAAGTCGGATTCTAAATAATTGTAAATAGATGACTTTGTTCAAGTTGCTGATTCTTAAGATTTGAAAATAGATGATATTGTTTTAAGTCGGATTCTAAAGCATTGTAAGTAGATGACTTTGTTCAAGTTGCGGACTCTTATGGTTTGAAAATAGATGATATCGTTTCAAGTCGGATTCTAAAGCATTGTAAATAGATGACTTTGTTCAAGTTGAGGATTCTCAAGGTTTGAAAATAGATGATATTGTTTAAAGTCGGACTCTAAAGCATTGTAAATGGATGACTTTGTTCAAGTTGCGGATTCTTAAGGTTTAAAAATAGATGATATCGTTTAAAGTCGGATTCTAAGGCATTGTAAATAGATCACTTTGTTCAAGTTGCGGATTCTTTAGGTTTGAAAATAGATCATATCGTTTAAAGTCGGATTCTAAAGCATTGTAAGTAGATGACTTTGTTCAAGTTGCGGATTCTTAATGTTTGAAAATAGATGATATCGTTTAAAGTCGGATTCTAAAGCATTGTAAATAGATGACTTTGTTCAAGTGTCGAGGTGTTAAGGTTTAAAAATACTTGATATCGTTTTATGTCGGATACTAAAGACTGTAAATAGATGACTTTGTTTAAGTTGCGGATTCTTAATGTTTGAAAATAGATGATACCGTTTAAAGTCGGATTCTAAAGCATTGTAAATAGATGACTTTGTTTATGTTGCAGATTCTTCAGGTTTGAAAATAGATGATATTGTTTAAAGTCGGATTCTAAAGCATTGTAAATAGATGACTTTGTTCAAGTTGCGGATTCTTAAGGTTTGAAAATAGATGATATCGTTTCAAGTCGGATTCTAAAGCATTGTAAATAAATGACTTTGTTCAAGTTGCCGATTCTTAAAGTTTGAAAATAGATATCGTTTCAAGTCGGATTCTAAAGCATTGTAAATAGATAACTTTGTTCAAGTTGCGGACTCTTATGGTTTAACAACGGATGATATCGTTGAAAGTCGAATTCTAAAGCATTGTAAATATATTACTTTGTTCAAGTTGAGGATTCACAAGGTTTAAAAATAGACGATAATGTTTAAAGTCTGATTCTAAAGCATTGTAAATGGATGACTTTGTTCAAGTGGCCGATTCTTAAAGTTTGAAAATGAATGATATCGTTTAAAGTCGGATTCTAAAGCATTGTAAATAGATGACTTTGTTCCAGTTGCCGATTCTTAATGTTTTAAAATAGATGATATCGTTTAAAGTCGGATTCTAAAGCATTGTAAATAGATTACTTTGTTCAAGTTGCGGATTGTTTGTGTTTGAAAATAGATGATATCGTTTAAAGTCGGATTCTAAAGCATTGTAAATAGATGACTTTGTTCAAGTTGCGGACTCTTAAGTTTTGAAAATAGATGATATCGTTTAAAATCGGATTCTAAAGCAATGTAAATAGATGACTTTGTTCAACTTGCTGATTCTTCAGGTTTGAAAATAGATGATATCGTTTAAAGTCGGATTCTAAAGCATTGTAAATAGATGACTTTGTTCAAGTTGCGCATTCTTAAAGTTTGAAAATAGATGATATCGTTTAAAGTCGGATTCTAAAGCATTGTAAATAGATGCCTTTGTTCAAGTTGCGGATTCTTAAGGTTTAAAAATAGATGATATCGTTCAAAGTCGGATTCTAAAGCATTGTAAATAGATGACTTTGTTATAGTTGCCGATTTTTAAGGTTTGAAAATAGATGATATCGTTTAAAGTCTTATTCTTAAGCATCGTAAATAGATGACTTTGTTCAAGTTGCGGATTCTTAATGTTTGAAAATAGATGATATCGTTTAAAGTCGGATTCTAAAGCATTGTAAATAGATGAATTTGTTTAAGTTGAGGATTCTTAAGGATTGAAAATAGATGATATCGTTTAAGTCGGAGTCTAAAGCATTGTAAATAGATGACTTTGTTCAAGTTGCGGATACTTAATGTTTGAAAATAGATGATATCGTTTATAGTCGGATTCTAAAGCATTGTAAAAAGATTACTTTGTTCAAGTTGCGGATTCTTAATGTTTGAAAATAGATGATATCGTTTCAAGTCGGAGTCTAAAGCATTGTAAATAGATGACGTTGTTCAAGTTGCCGATTCTTAAAGTTTGAAAATAGATTATATCGTTTGAAGTGTGATTCTAAATCATTGTAAATAGATGACTTTGTTCAAGTTGCGGATTCTTAAGATTTGAATATAGATGATATCGTTTAAAGTCGGATTCTAAAGCATTGTAAATAGATGACTTTGTTCAAGTTGCGGACTCTTATGGTTTGAAAATAAATGATAATGTTTAGAGTCGGATTCTAAAGCATTGTAAATAGATGACTTGTTCCAGTTGCGGATCCTTAAGGTTTGAAAATAGATGATATCGTTTAAAGTCGGATTCTAGAGCATTGTAAATAGATGACTTTGTTCAAGTTGCGAATTCTTAAGGTTTAAAAATAGATGATATCGTTTAAAGTCGGATTCTAAAGCATTGTAAATAGATGACTTTGTTCAAGTTGCGGACTCTTATGGTTTGAAAATAGATGATAATGTTTAAAGTCGGATTCTAAAGCATTGTAAATAGATGACTTTGTACGAGTTGCGGATTCTTAATGTTTGAAAATAGACGATATCGTTTAAAGTCGGATTCTAAAGCATTGTAAATAGATGACTTTGTTCAGTTGCGGACTCTTAAGGTTTGAAAATAGATGATATCGTTTCAAGTCGGATTCTAAAGCATTGTAAATAGATGACTTTGTTCAAGTTGCGAGTTGTTTAGGTTTAAAAGTAAATGATATCATTTCATGTGGGATACGTAAGCATTGTAAATACATGACTTTGTTTAAGTTGCGGATTCTTAATGTTTGAAAATAGATGATATCGTTTAAAGTCGGATTCTAAAGCATTGTAAATAGATGACTTTGTTCCAGTTGCGGATTCTTAATGGTTTGAAAATAGATGATATCGTTTCAAGTCGGATTCTAAAGCATTGTAAATAGATGACTTTGTTCAAGTTTCCGATTCTTAAAGTTTGAAAATAGATTATATCGTTTAAAGTCGGATTCTAAATAATTGTAAATAGATGACTTTGTTCAAGTTGCTGATTTTTAAGATTTGAAAATAGATGATATTGTTTAAAGTCGGATTCTAAAGCATTGTAAGTAGATGACTTTGTTCAAGTTGCGGACTCTTATGGTTTGAAAATAGATGATATCGTTTCAAGTCGGATTCTAAAGCATTGTAAATAGATGACTTTGTTCAAGTTGAGGATTCTCAAGGTTTGAAAATAGATGATATTGTTTAAAGTCGAACTCTAAAGCATTGTAAATGGATGACTTTGTTCAAGTTGCGGATTCTTAAGGTTTAAAAATAGATGATATCGTTTAAAGTCGGATTCTAAGGCATTGTAAATAGATCACTTTGTTCAAGTTGCGGATTCTTTAGGTTTGAAAATAGATCATATCGTTTAAAGTCGGATTCTAAAGCATTGTAAGTAGATGACTTTGTTCAAGTTGCGGATTCTTAATGTTTGAAAATAGATGATATCGTTTAAAGTCGGATTCTAAAGCATAGTAAATAGATGACTTTTTTCAAGTGTCGAGGTGTTAAGGTTTAAAAATAGATGATATCGTTTTATGTCGGATACTAAAGACTGTAAATAGATGACTTTGTTTAAGTTGCGGATTCTTAATGTTTGAAAATAGATGATACCGTTTAAAGTCGGATTTTAAAGCATTGTAAATAGATGACTTTGTTTATGTTGCCGATTCTTCAGATTTGAAAATAGATGATATTGTTTAAAGTCGGATTCTAAAGCATTGTAAATAGATGACTTTGTTCAAGTTGCGGATTCTTAAGGTTTGAAAATAGATGATATCGTTTCAAGTCGGATTCTAAAGCATTGTAAATAAATGACTTTGTTCAAGTTGCCGATTCTTAAAGTTTGAAAATAGATGATATCGTTTAAAGTCGGATTCTAAAGCATTGTAAATAGATAACTTTGTTCAAGTTGCGGACTCTTATGGTTTAACAACAGATGATATCGTTGAAAGTCGGATTCTAAAGCATTGTAAATAGATGATAGTGTTCAAGTTGCGGATTCTTAAGGTTTAGAAATAGGTGATATCGTTTAAAGTCGGATTCTAAAGCATTGTAAATAGATTACTTTGTTCAAGTGGCCGATTCTTTAAGTTTGAAAATGAATGATATCGTTTAAAGTCGGATTCTAAAGCATTGTAAATAGATGACTTTGTTCCAGTTGCGGATTCTTAATGTTTTAAAATAGATGATATCGTTTAAAGTCGGATTCTAAAGCATTGTAAATAGATGACTTTGTTCAAGTTGCGGATTCTTAAGGGTTGAAAATAGATGATATCGTTTTAAGTCGGATTCTAAAGCATTGTAAATTGATGACTTTGTTCAAGTTGCGCATTCTTAAGGTTTGAAAATAGATGATATCGTTTAAAGTCGGATTCTAAAGCATTGTAAATAGATTACTTTGTTCAAGTTGCGGATTGTTTGTGTTTGAAAATAGATGATATCGTTTAAAGTCGGATTCTAAAGCATTGTAAATAGATGACTTTGTTCAAGTTGCGGACTCTTAAGTTTTGAAAATAGATGATATCGTTTAAAATCGGATTCTAAAGCAATGTGAATAGATGACTTTGTTCAACTTGCTGATTCTTCAGGTTTGAAAATAGATGATATCGTTTAAAGTCGGATTCTAAAGCATTGTAAATAGATGACTTTGTTCAAGTTGCGCATTCTTAAGGTTTGAAAATAGATGATATCGTTTATAGTCGGATTCTAAAGCATTGTAAATAGATGCCTTTGTTCAAGTTGCGGATTCTTAAGGTTTAAAAATAGATGATATCGTTCAAAGTCGGATTCTAAAGCATTGTAAATAGATGACTTTGTTATAGTTGCCGATTTTTAAGGTTTGAAAATAGATGATATCGTTTAAAGTCGTATTCTTAAGCATCGTAAATAGATGACTTTGTTCCACTTGCGGATTCTTAAGGTTTGAAAATAGATGATATCGTTTAAAGTCGGATTCTAAAGCATTGTAAATAGATTGCTTTGTTCAAGTTGCTGATTCTTAAGGTTTCAGAATAGATGATATTTTAAAAGTCGGATTCTAAAGCATTGTAAATAGATGACTTTGTTCAAGTTGCCGATTCTGTAGCTTTGAAAAATAGATGATATCGTTTAAAGTCGGATTCTTCAGCATTGTAAATAGATGACTTTGTTCAAGTTGCCGATTCTAAAGGTTTGAGAATAGATTATATTGTTTAAAGTCGGATTCTAAAGCGATGTAAATAGATTATTTTGTTCAAGTTGCCGATACCAAAGGTTTGAGAATAAATGATATCGTTTAAAGTCGGATTCTAAAGCCTTGTAAATAGATGACTTAGTTCAAGTTGCGGATTCTTAAGGTTTGAAAATAGATTATATCGTGTAAATTCGGATTCTAAAGCCTCTTCAATAGATGACTTTGTTCAAGTTGCGGATTCTTAAGGTTAGAAAATAGATGATATCCCTTAAAATCGGATTCTAAAGCATTGTAAATAGATGACTTTGTTCTAAGTGTCGAGGTGTTAAGGTTTAAAAATAGATGATATCGTTTTATGTCGGATACTAAAGCATTGTAAATAGATGACTTTGTTTAAGTTGCGGATTCTTAATGTTTGAAAATAGATGATATCGTTTAAAGTCGGATTCTAAAGCCTTGTAAATAGATGACTTAGTTTATGTTGCCGATTCTTCAGGTTTGAAAATAGATGATATTGTTTAAAGTCGGATTCTAAAGCATTGTAAATAGATGACTTTGTTCAAGTTGCGGGTTCTTAAGGTTTGAAAATAGATGATATCGTTTCAAGTGGGATTCTAAAGCATTGTAAATAGATGACTTTGTTCAAGTTGCGGACTCTTAAGGTTAAAAAATAGATGATATCCTTTCAAGTCGGATTCTAAAGCATTGTAAATAAATGACTTTGTTCAAGTTGCCGATTCTTAAAGTTTGAAAATAGATGATATCGTTTAAAGTCGGATTCTAAAGCATTGTAAATAGATAACTTTGTTCAAGTTGCGGACTCTTATGGTTTAACAACAGATGATATCGTTAAAAGTCGAATTCTAAGGCATTGTAAATATATGACTTTGTTCAAGTTGATGATTCCTAAGGTTTTAAAATAGATGATAATGTTTAAAGTCTGATTCTAAAGCATTGTAAATGGATGACTTTGTTCAAGTTGCGGATTCTTAAGGTTGAAAATAGATGATATCGTTTAAAGTTGGATTGTAAAGCATTGTGAATAGATGATAGTGTTCAAATTGCGGATTCTTAAGGTTTAGAAATAGGTGATATCGTTTAAAGTCGGATTCTAAAGCATTGTAAATAGATGACTTTGTTCAAGTGGCTGATTCTTAAGGTTTGAAAATAGATGATATCGTGTAAAGTCGGATTCTAAAGCATCGTAAATAGATGACTTTGTTCAAGTTGCGGATTCTTAAGGTTAGAAAATAGATGATATCGTTTAAAGTCGGATTCTAAAGCATTGTAAATAGATAACTTTGTTCAAGTTGCGGACTCCTAAGGTTTGAATATAGATGATATCGTTTAAAGTAAGATTCTAAAGCATTGTAAATAGATGACTTTCTTCCAGTTGCGGATTCTTAATGTTTTAAAATAGATGATATCGTTTAAAGTCGGATTCTAAAGCATTGTTAATAGATGACTTTGGTCAAGTTGCGGATTCTTAAGGGTTGAAAATAGATGATATCGTTTTAAGTCGGATTCTAAAGCATTGTAAATTGATGACTTTGTTCAAGTTGCGCATTCTTAAGGTTTGAAAATAGATGATATCGTGTTAAGTCGGATTCTAAAGCATTGCACATAGATTACTTTGTTCAAGTTGCGGATTGTTTGTGTTTGAAAATAGATGATATCGTTTAAAGTCGGATTCTAAAGCATTGTAAATAGATGACTTTGTTCAAGTTGCGGACTCTTAAGTTTTGAAAATAGATGATATCGTTTAAAATCGGATTCTAAAGCATTGTAAATAGATGACTTTGTTCAAGTTGCGGATTCTTAAGGTTTGAAAATAGATGATATCGTTTAAAGTCGGATTCTAAAGCATTGTAAATAGATGACTTTGTTCAAGTTGCGGACTCTTAAGTTTTGAAAATAGATGATATCGTTTAAAATCGGATTCTAAAGCATTGTAAATAGATGACTTTGTTCAAGTTGCGGATTCTTAAGGTTTGAAAATAGATAATATCGTTTAAAGTCGGATTCTAAAGCATTGTAAATAGATGATATTGTTCAAGTTGCAAATTCTTAAGGTTTAAAAATAGATGATATCGTTTATAGTCGGATTCTAAAGCATTGTAAATAGATGACTTTGTTCATGTTGCCGATTCTTCAGGTTTGAAAATAGATGATATCGTTTAAAGTCGGATTCTAAAGCATTGTAAATAGATGACTTTGTTCAAGTTGCCGATTCTTAATGTTTGCAAATAGATGATTTCGTTTAAAGTCGGATTCTAAAGCATTGTAAATGGATGACTTTGTTCAAGTTGCGGATTCTTAAGGTTTGAAAATAGATGATATCGTTTCAAGTCGGATTCTAAAGCATTGTAAATAGATGACTTTGTTCAAGTTGCGGACTCTTAAGGTTAAAAAATAGATGATATCGTTTCAAGTCGGATTCTAAAGCATTGGAAATAAATGACTTTGTTCAAGTTGCCGATTCTTAAAGTTTGAAAATAGATGATATCGTTTAAAGTCGGATTCTAAAGCATTGTAAATAGATGACTTTGTTCAAGTTGCGGACTCTTATGGTTTGAAAACAGATGATATCGTTGAAAGTCAGTCACTAAAGCATTGTAAATATATGACTTTGTTCAAGTTGAGGATTCTCAAGGTTTGAAAATGAATGATAATGTTTAAAGTCGCATTCTAAAGCATTGTAAATGGATGACTTTGTTCAAGTTGCGAATTCTTAAGGTTTGAAAATAGATGATATCGTTTAAAGTCGGATTGTAAAGCATTGTAAATAGATGACTGTGTTCATGTTGCGGATTCTTAAGGTTTGAAAATAGATGATATCGTTTAAAGTCGGATTCTAAAGCATTGTAAATAGATGACTTCGTTCAAGTTGCGGATTCTTAAGGTTTGAAAATAGATGATATCGTTTAAAGTCGGATTCAAAAGCATTGTAAATAGATGACTTTGTTCAAGTGGCGGACTCTTAATATTTGTAAAATACATGATATTGTTTTAAGTACGATTCTAAAGCATTGTAAATAGATGACTTTGTTCAAGTTGCGCATTCTTAAGGTTTGAAAACAGATTATATCGTTTAAAGTCGGATTCTAAAGTCTTGTAAATAGATGCCTTTGTTCAAGTTGCGGATTCTTACGGTTTGAAAATAGATGATATCGTTCAAAGTCTGATTCTAAAGCATTGTAAATAGATGACTTTGTTATAGTTGCCGATTTTTAAAGTTTTGAAAATAGATGATATCGTTTAAAGTCGTATTCTTAAGCATCGTAAATAGATGCCTTTGTTCAAGTTGCGGATTCTTAAGGTTTGAAAATAGATGATATCGTTTAAAGTCGGATTCTAAAGCATTGTAAATAGATTGCTTTGTTCAAGTTGCGGATTCTTTAGGTTTGAAAATAGATGATATCGTTTAAAGTCGGATTCTAAAGCATTGTAAATAGATGACTTTGTTCAAGTTGCGGATTCTTAATGTTTAAAAATAGATGATATCGTTTAAAGTCGGATTCTAAAGCATTGTACATAGATTACTTTGTTCAAGTTGCGGATTCTTTGTGTTTGAAAATTAATGATATCGTTTAAAGTCGGATTCTAAAGCATTGTAAATAGATGACTTTGTTCAAGTTGCGGACTCTTAAGTTTTGAAAATAGATGATATCGTTTAAAATCGGATTCTAAAGCATTGTAAATAGATGACTTTGTTCAAGTAGTGGATTCTTAAGGTTTGAAAATAGATAATATCGTTTAAAGTCGGATTCTAAAGCATTGTAAATAGATGATATTTTCAAGTTGCAAATTCTTAAGGTTTAAAAATAGATGATATCGTTTATAGTCGGATTCTAAAGCATTGTAAATAGATGACTTTGTTCAAGTTGCCGATTCTTAATGTTTGACAATAGATGATATCGTTTAAAGTAAGATTCTACAGCATTGTAAATAGATGACTTTGTTCAAGTTGGTGGATTCTTAGAGTTAGAAAATAGATGATATCGTTTAAAGTCGGATTCTAAAGCATTGTAAATAGATGACTTTGTTCAAGTTGCGAGTTGTTTAGGTTTAAAAGTAGATTATATCGTTTAATATCGGATACTAAAGAGTTGTAAATAGATTACTTTGTTTAAGTTGCGGATTATTAATGTTTGAAAATAGATGATATCGTTAAAGTCGGATTATAAAGCATTGTAAATAGATGACTTTGTTCAAGTTGCGGATACTTAATGTTGGAAAATAGATGATATCGTTAAAGTCGGATTCTAAAGCATTGTAAATAGATGACTTTGTTTCAGTTTCGGATTCTTAAGGTTTGAAAATAGATGATTTCGTTTAAAGTCGGATTCTAAAGCATTGTAAATAGATGACTTTGTGCAAGTTGCCGATTCTGAAAGTTTGAAAATAGATTATATCGTTTAAAGTCGGATTCTAAAGCATTGTAAATAGATGACTTTGTTCAAGTTGCGGATTCTTAAGATTTGAAAATAGGTGATATCGTTTAAAGTCGGATTCTAAAGCATTGTAAATAGATGACTTTGTTTAAGTTGCGGAATCTTATGGTTTGAAAATAGATGATATCGTTTGAAATCGGATTCTAAAGCATTGTAAATAGATGAGTTTGTTCAAGTTGCGGATTCTTAAGGTTTGAAAATAGATGATATCGTTTAAAGTCGGATTCTAAAACATTGTAAGTAGATGACTTTGTTGAAGTTGCCGATTCTTAATGTTTGTAAAATAGATTATATCTTTTAAAGTCGTATTCTAAAGCATTGTAAATAGATGACTTTGTTCAAGGTGCAGACTTTGAAGGTTTGAAAATAGATGATGTCGTTTCAAATCAGATTCTAAAGCATTGTAAATAGATGACTTTGTTTAAGTTTCCGATTCTTAAGGTGTGAAAATAGAAGTTATCGTTTAAAGTTCGATTCTAAAGCATTGTAAATTGATGACTGTATTCAAGTTGCGGACTGCTAAGGTTTTATAATAGATGATATGCTTTAAAGTCGGATTCAAAAGCATTGTAAATAGATGACTTTGTTCAAGTTGCGCATTCTTCAGCTTTGAGAATAGACAGTATTGTTTACAGTCAGATTCTAAAGCATTGTAAATAGATGACTTCGTTCAAGTTGCCGATTCCTAAGGTTTGAAAATAGATAATATCGTTTAAAGTCGGATTCTAAAGCATTGTAAATAGATTACTTTGTTCAAGTTTCCGATTGTTAAGGTTTAAAAATAGATAATATCGTTTAAAGTCGGATTCTAAAGCATTGTAAATAGAGGACTTTGTTCAAGTTTCCGATTGTTAAGGTTTGAAAATAGATAATATCGTTTAAAGTCGGATTCTAAAGCATTGTAAATAGATGACTTTGTTCAAGTTGTTTATTCTTAAGGTTTGAAAATAAATGATATCGTTTCAAGTCGGATTCTAAATAATTGTAAATAGATGACTTTGTTCAAGTTGCGGACTCTTAAGGTTAAAAAATAGATGATATCGTTTCAAGTCGGATTCTAAAGCATTGTAAATAAATGACTTTGTTCAAGTTGCCGATTCTTAAAGTTTGAAAATAGATGATATCGTTTAAAGTCGGATTCTAAAGCATTGTAAATAGATAACTTTGTTCAAGTTGCGGACTCTTATGGTTTAACAACAGATGATATCGTTAAAAGTCGAATTCTAAGGCATTGTAAATATATGACTTTGTTCAAGTTGATGATTCCTAAGGTTTTAAAATAGATGATAATGTTTAAAGTCTGATTCTAAAGCATTGTAAATGGATGACTTTGTTCAAGTTGCGGATTCTTAAGGTTTGAAAATAGATGATATCGTTTAAAGTTGGATTGTAAAGCATTGTAAATAGATGATAGTGTTCAAGTTGCGGATTCTTAAGGTTTAGAAATAGGTGATATCGTTTAAAGTCGGATTCTAAAGCATTGTAAATAGATGACTTTGTTCAAGTGGCTGATTCTTAAAGTTTGAAAATGAATGATATCGTTTAAAGTCGGATTCTAAAGCATTGTAAATAGATGACTTTCTTCCAGTTGCGGATTCTTAATGTTTTAAAATAGATGATATCGTTTAAAGTCGGATTCTAAAGCATTGTTAATAGATGACTTTGGTCAAGTTGCGGATTCTTAAGGGTTGAAAATAGATGATATCGTTTTAAGTCGGATTCTAAAGCATTGTAAATTGATGACTTTGTTCAAGTTGCGCATTCTTAAGGTTTGAAAATAGATGATATCGTGTTAAGTCGGATTCTAAAGCATTGCACATAGATTACTTTGTTCAAGTTGCGGATTGTTTGTGTTTGAAAATAGATGATATCGTTTAAAGTCGGATTCTAAAGCATTGTAAATAGATGACTTTGTTCAAGTTGCGGACTCTTAAGTTTTGAAAATAGATGATATCGTTTAAAATCGGATTCTAAAGCATTGTAAATAGATGACTTTGTTCAAGTTGCAAACTCTTAAGGTTTAAAAATAGATGATATCGTTTATAGTCGGATTCTAAAGCATTGTAAATAGATGACTTTGTTCATGTTGCCGATTCTTAAGGTTTGAAAATAGATGATATCGTTTAAAGTCGGATTCTAAAGCATTGTAAATAGATGACTTTGTTCAAGTTGCGGACTCTTAAGTTTTGAAAATAGATGATATCGTTTAAAATCGGATTCTAAAGCATTGTAAATAGATGACTTTGTTCAAGTTGCGGATTCTTAAGGTTTGAAAATAGATAATATCGTTTAAAGTCGGATTCTAAAGCATTGTAAATAGATGATATTGTTCAAGTTGCAAACTCTTAAGGTTTAAAAATAGATGATATCGTTTATAGTCGGATTCTAAAGCATTGTAAATAGATGACTTTGTTCATGTTGCCGATTCTTCAGGTTTGAAAATAGATGATATCGTTTAAAGTCGGATTCTAAAGCATTGTAAATAGATGACTTTGTTCAAGTTGCCCATTCTTAATGTTTGCAAATAGATGATTTCGTTTAAAGTCGGATTCTAAAGCATTGTAAATGGATGACTTTGTTCAAGTTGCGGATTCTTAAGGTTTGAAAATAGATGATATCGTTTCAAGTCGGATTCTAAAGCATTGTAAATAGATGACTTTGTTCAAGTTGCGGATTCTTAAGGTTAAAAAATAGATGATATCGTTTCAAGTCGGATTCTAAAGCATTGGAAATAAATGACTTTGTTCAAGTTGCCGATTCTTAAAGTTTGAAAATAGATGATATCGTTTAAAGTCGGATTCTAAAGCATTGTAAATAGATGACTTTGTTCAAGTTGCGGACTCTTATGGTTTGAAAACAGATGATATCGTTGAAAGTCAGTCACTAAAGCATTGTAAATATATGACTTTGTTCAAGTTGAGGATTCTCAAGGTTTGAAAATGAATGATAATGTTTAAAGTCGCATTCTAAAGCATTGTAAATGGATGACTTTGTTCAAGTTGCGAATTCTTAAGGTTTGAAAATAGATGATATCGTTTAAAGTCGGATTGTAAAGCATTGTAAATAGATGACTGTGTTCATGTTGCGGATTCTTAAGGTTTGAAAATAGATGATATCGTTTAAAGTCGGATTCTAAAGCATTGTAAATAGATGACTTCGTTCAAGTTGCGGATTCTTAAGGTTTGAAAATAGATGATATCGTTTAAAGTAAGATTCAAAAGCATTGTAAATAGATGACTTTGTTCAAGTGGCGGACTCTTAATATTTGTAAAATACATGATATTGTTTTAAGTACGATTCTAAAGCATTGTAAATAGATGACTTTGTTCAAGTTGCGCATTCTTAAGGTTTGAAAACAGATTATATCGTTTAAAGTCGGATTCTAAAGTCTTGTAAATAGATGCCTTTGTTCAAGTTGCGGATTCTTACGGTTTGAAAATAGATGATATCGTTCAAAGTCTGATTCTAAAGCATTGTAAATAGATGACTTTGTTATAGTTGCCGATTTTTAAAGTTTTGAAAATAGATGATATCGTTTAAAGTCGTATTCTTAAGCATCGTAAATAGATGCCTTTGTTCAAGTTGCGGATTCTTAAGGTTTGAAAATAGATGATATCGTTTAAAGTCGGATTCTAAAGCATTGTAAATAGATTGCTTTGTTCAAGTTGCGGATTCTTTAGGTTTGAAAATAGATGATATCGTTTAAAGTCGGATTCTAAAGCATTGTAAATAGATGACTTTGTTCAAGTTGCGGATTCTTAATGTTTAAAAATAGATGATATCGTTTAAAGTCGGATTCTAAAGCATTGTACATAGATTACTTTGTTCAAGTTGCGGATTCTTTGTGTTTGAAAATTAATGATATCGTTTAAAGTCGGATTCTAAAGCATTGTAAATAGATGACTTTGTTCAAGTTGCGGACTCTTAAGTTTTGAAAATAGATGATATCGTTTAAAATCGGATTCTAAAGCATTGTAAATAGATGACTTTGTTCAAGTAGCGGATTCTTAAGGTTTGAAAATAGATAATATCGTTTAAAGTCGGATTCTAAAGCATTGTAAATAGATGATATTTTCAAGTTGCAAATTCTTAAGGTTTAAAAATAGATGATATCGTTTATAGTCGGATTCTAAAGCATTGTAAATAGATGACTTTGTTCAAGTTGCCGATTCTTAATGTTTGACAATAGATGATATCGTTTAAAGTCGGATTCTACAGCATTGTAAATAGATGACTTTGTTCAAGTTGGTGGATTCTTAGAGTTAGAAAATAGATGATATCGTTTAAAGTCGGATTCTAAAGCATTGTAAATAGATGACTTTGTTCAAGTTGCGAGTTGTTTAGGTTTAAAAGTAGATTATATCGTTTAATATCGGATACTAAAGAGTTGTAAATAGATTACTTTGTTTAAGTTGCGGATTATTAATGTTTGAAAATAGATGATATCGTTTAAGTCGGATTATAAAGCATTGTAAATAGATGACTTTGTTCAAGTTGCGGATACTTAATGTTGGAAAATAGATGATATCGTTAAAGTCGGATTCTAAAGCATTGTAAATAGATGACTTTGTTTCAGTTTCGGATTCTTAAGGTTTGAAAATAGATGATTTCGTTTAAAGTCGGATTCTAAAGCATTGTAAATAGATGACTTTGTGCAAGTTGCCGATTCTGAAAGTTTGAAAATAGATTATATCGTTTAAAGTCGGATTCTAAAGCATTGTAAATAGATGACTTTGTTCAAGTTGCGGATTCTTAAGATTTGAAAATAGATGATATCGTTTAAAGTCGGATTCTAAAGCATTGTAAATAGATGACTTTGTTTAAGTTGCGGAATCTTATGGTTTGAAAATAGATGATATCGTTTGAAATCGGATTCTAAAGCATTGTAAATAGATGAGTTTGTTCAAGTTGCGGATTCTTAAGGTTTGAAAATAGATGATATCGTTTAAAGTCGGATTCTAAAACATTGTAAGTAGATGACTTTGTTCAAGTTGCCGATTCTTAATGTTTGTAAAATAGATTATATCTTTTAAAGTCGTATTCTAAAGCATTGTAAATAGATGACTTTGTTCAAGGTGCAGACTTTGAAGGTTTGAAAATAGATGATGTCGTTTCAAATCAGATTCTAAAGCATTGTAAATAGATGACTTTGTTTAAGTTTCCGATTCTTAAGGTGTGAAAATAGAAGTTATCGTTTAAAGTTCGATTCTAAAGCATTGTAAATTGATGACTGTATTCAAGTTGCGGACTGCTAAGGTTTTATAATAGATGATATGCTTTAAAGTCGGATTCAAAAGCATTGTAAATAGATGACTTTGTTCAAGTTGCGCATTCTTCAGCTTTGAGAATAGACAGTATTGTTTACAGTCAGATTCTAAAGCATTGTAAATAGATGACTTCGTTCAAGTTGCCGATTCCTAAGGTTTGAAAATAGATAATATCGTTTAAAGTCGGATTCTAAAGCATTGTAAATAGATTACTTTGTTCAAGTTTCCGATTGTTAAGGTTTGAAAATAGATAATATCGTTTAAAGTCGGATTCTAAAGCATTGTAAATAGAGGACTTTGTTCAAGTTTCCGATTGTTAAGGTTTGAAAATAGATAATATCGTTTAAAGTCGGATTCTAAAGCATTGTAAATAGATGACTTTGTTCAAGTTGTTGATTCTTAAGGTTTGAAAATAAATGATATCGTTTCAAGTCGGATTCTAAATAATTGTAAATAGATGACTTTGTTCAAGTTGCGGATTCTTAAGGTTTGAAAATAGATGATATCTTATAAAGTCGGATTCTAAAGCATTGTAAATAGATGACATTGTGTAAGTTGCCAATTCTTAAGGTTTGAAAATAGATGATATCGCTTAAATTCGGATTCTAAAGCATTGTAAATAGATGACTTTGTTCAAGTTTCGAGTGGTTAAGGGTTAAAAATAGATGATATCGTTTAATGTAGGATTCTAAAGCATTGTAAATAAATGACTTTGTTTAAGTTGCGGATTCCTAATGTTTGAAAATAGATGATATCGTTTCAAGTCGGATTCTAAAGCATTGTAAATAGATGACTTTGTTCAAGTTTCCGATTCTTAATGTTTGAAAATAGATGATGTCGTTTAAAGTCGGATTTTAAAGCATTGTAAATGGATGACTTAGTTCAAGTTGCGGATTCTTAATGTTTGAAAATAGATGATATCGTTTAAAGTCGGATTCTAAAGCATTGTAAATAAATAACTTTGTTCAAGTTGCGGATACCTAATGTTTTAAAATGAATGATATCGTTTAAGGTCGGATTCTAAAGCATTGTAAATAGATGACTTTGTTCAAGTTGCGGATTCTTAATGTTTGAAAATAGATGACATAGTGTAAAGTTGGATTCTAAAGCATTGTAAATAGATTACTTTGTTCAAGTGTCGGAATCTTTGTGTTTGAAAATAGATGATATGGTTTAAATTCGGATTCTAAAGCATTGTAAATAGATGACTTTGTCTAAGTTGCGAATTCTTAAGATTTGAAAATAGATGATATCGTTTAAAGTCGGATTCTAAAGCATTGTAAATAGATGTCTTTGTTCAAGTTGCGGACTCTTATGGTTTGAAAATAGATGATATCGTTTCAAGTCGGATTCTAAAGCATTGTAAATAGATGACTTTGTTCAAGTTTCCGATTCTTAAGGTGTGAAAATAGATGTTGTCGTTTAAAGTTCGATTCTAAAGCATTGTAAATAGATTACTTTGTTCAAGTTGCGGACTGCTAAGGTTTGAAAATAGATGATATCCTTTAAAGTCTGATTCTAAAGCATTGTAAATAGATGACTTTGGTCAAGTTGGTAGAATTTTAAGGTTTGAAAATAGATTATATCGTTTAAAGTTCGATTCTAAAGCATTGTAAATAGATGACTTTGTTCAAGTTTCCGATTCTTAAAGATTGAAAATAGATGATATCGTTTAAAGTCGGATTCTAAAGCATTGTAAATAGATGACTTTGTTCAAGTTGCGGACTCTTAAGTTTTGAAAATAGATGATATCGTTTAAAATCGGATTCTAAAGCATAGTAAATAGATTACTTTGTTCAAGTTGCGGATTCTTAAGGTTTGAAAATAGATGATATCGTTTAAAGTAAGATTCAAAAGCATTGTAAATAGATGACTTCGTTCAAGTTGCGGATTCTTAAGGTTTGAAAATAGATGATATCGTTTAAAGTAAGATTCAAAAGCATTGTAAATAGATGACTTTGTTCAAGTGGCGGACTCTTAATATTTGTAAAATACATGATATTGTTTTAAGTACGATTCTAAAGCATTGTAAATAGATGACTTTGTTCAAGTTGCGCATTCTTAAGGTTTGAAAACAGATTATATCGTTTAAAGTCGGATTCTAAAGTCTTGTAAATAGATGCCTTTGTTCAAGTTGCGGATTCTTACGGTTTGAAAATAGATGATATCGTTCAAAGTCTGATTCTAAAGCATTGTAAATAGATGACTTTGTTATAGTTGCCGATTTTTAAAGTTTTGAAAATAGATGATATCGTTTAAAGTCGTATTCTTAAGCATCGTAAATAGATGCCTTTGTTCAAGTTGCGGATTCTTAAGGTTTGAAAATAGATGATATCGTTTAAAGTCGGATTCTAAAGCATTGTAAATAGATTGCTTTGTTCAAGTTGCGGATTCTTTAGGTTTGAAAATAGATGATATCGTTTAAAGTCGGATTCTAAAGCATTGTAAATAGATGACTTTGTTCAAGTTGCGGATTCTTAATGTTTAAAAATAGATGATATCGTTTAAAGTCGGATTCTAAAGCATTGTACATAGATTACTTTGTTCAAGTTGCGGATTCTTTGTGTTTGAAAATTAATGATATCGTTTAAAGTCGGATTCTAAAGCATTGTAAATAGATGACTTTGTTCAAGTTGCGGACTCTTAAGTTTTGAAAATAGATGATATCGTTTAAAATCGGATTCTAAAGCATTGTAAATAGATGACTTTGTTCAAGTAGCGGATTCTTAAGGTTTGAAAATAGATAATATCGTTTAAAGTCGGATTCTAAAGCATTGTAAATAGATGATATTTTCAAGTTGCAAATTCTTAAGGTTTAAAAATAGATGATATCGTTTATAGTCGGATTCTAAAGCATTGTAAATAGATGACTTTGTTCAAGTTGCCGATTCTTAATGTTTGACAATAGATGATATCGTTTAAAGTCGGATTCTACAGCATTGTAAATAGATGACTTTGTTCAAGTTGGTGGATTCTTAGAGTTAGAAAATAGATGATATCGTTTAAAGTCGGATTCTAAAGCATTGTAAATAGATGACTTTGTTCAAGTTGCGAGTTGTTTAGGTTTAAAAGTAGATTATATCGTTTAATATCGGATACTAAAGAGTTGTAAATAGATTACTTTGTTTAAGTTGCGGATTATTAATGTTTGAAAATAGATGATATCGTTTAAGTCGGATTATAAAGCATTGTAAATAGATGACTTTGTTCAGGTTGCGGATACTTAATGTTGGAAAATAGATGATATCGTTAAAGTCGGATTCTAAAGCATTGTAAATAGATGACTTTGTTTCAGTTTCGGATTCTTAAGGTTTGAAAATAGATGATTTCGTTTAAAGTCGGATTCTAAAGCATTGTAAATAGATGACTTTGTGCAAGTTGCCGATTCTGAAAGTTTGAAAATAGATTATATCGTTTAAAGTCGGATTCTAAAGCATTGTAAATAGATGACTTTGTTCAAGTTGCGGATTCTTAAGATTTGAAAATAGATGATATCGTTTAAAGTCGGATTCTAAAGCATTGTAAATAGATGACTTTGTTTAAGTTGCGGAATCTTATGGTTTGAAAATAGATGATATCGTTTGAAATCGGATTCTAAAGCATTGTAAATAGATGAGTTTGTTCAAGTTGCGGATTCTTAAGGTTTGAAAATAGATGATATCGTTTAAAGTCGGATTCTAAAACATTGTAAGTAGATGACTTTGTTCAAGTTGCCGATTCTTAATGTTTGTAAAATAGATTATATCTTTTAAAGTCGTATTCTAAAGCATTGTAAATAGATGACTTTGTTCAAGGTGCAGACTTTGAAGGTTTGAAAATAGATGATGTCGTTTCAAATCAGATTCTAAAGCATTGTAAATAGATGACTTTGTTTAAGTTTCCGATTCTTAAGGTGTGAAAATAGAAGTTATCGTTTAAAGTTCGATTCTAAAGCATTGTAAATTGATGACTGTATTCAAGTTGCGGACTGCTAAGGTTTTATAATAGATGATATGCTTTAAAGTCGGATTCAAAAGCATTGTAAATAGATGACTTTGTTCAAGTTGCGCATTCTTCAGCTTTGAGAATAGACAGTATTGTTTACAGTCAGATTCTAAAGCATTGTAAATAGATGACTTCGTTCAAGTTGCCGATTCCTAAGGTTTGAAAATAGATAATATCGTTTAAAGTCGGATTCTAAAGCATTGTAAATAGATTACTTTGTTCAAGTTTCCGATTGTTAAGGTTTGAAAATAGATAATATCGTTTAAAGTCGGATTCTAAAGCATTGTAAATAGAGGACTTTGTTCAAGTTTCCGATTGTTAAGGTTTGAAAATAGATAATATCGTTTAAAGTCGGATTCTAAAGCATTGTAAATAGATGACTTTGTTCAAGTTGTTGATTCTTAAGGTTTGAAAATAAATGATATCGTTTCAAGTCGGATTCTAAATAATTGTAAATAGATGACTTTGTTCAAGTTGCGGATTCTTAAGGTTTGAAAATAGATGATATCTTATAAAGTCGGATTCTAAAGCATTGTAAATAGATGACATTGTGTAAGTTGCCGATTCTTAAGGTTTGAAAATAGATGATATCGCTTAAATTCGGATTCTAAAGCATTGTAAATAGATGACTTTGTTCAAGTTTCGAGTGGTTAAGGGTTAAAAATAGATGATATCGTTTAATGTAGGATTCTAAAGCATTGTAAATAAATGACTTTGTTTAAGTTGCGGATTCCTAATGTTTGAAAATAGATGATATCGTTTCAAGTCGGATTCTAAAGCATTGTAAATAGATGACTTTGTTCAAGTTTCCGATTCTTAATGTTTGAAAATAGATGATGTCGTTTAAAGTCGGATTTTAAAGCATTGTAAATGGATGACTTAGTTCAAGTTGCGGATTCTTAATGTTTGAAAATAGATGATATCGTTTAAAGTCGGATTCTAAAGCATTGTAAATAAATAACTTTGTTCAAGTTGCGGATACCTAATGTTTTAAAATGAATGATATCGTTTAAGGTCGGATTCTAAAGCATTGTAAATAGATGACTTTGTTCAAGTTGCGGATTCTTAATGTTTGAAAATAGATGACATAGTGTAAAGTTGGATTCTAAAGCATTGTAAATAGATTACTTTGTTCAAGTGTCGGAATCTTTGTGTTTGAAAATAGATGATATGGTTTAAATTCGGATTCTAAAGCATTGTAAATAGATGACTTTGTCTAAGTTGCGAATTCTTAAGATTTGAAAATAGATGATATCGTTTAAAGTCGGATTCTAAAGCATTGTAAATAGATGTCTTTGTTCAAGTTGCGGACTCTTATGGTTTGAAAATAGATGATATCGTTTCAAGTCGGATTCTAAAGCATTGTAAATAGATGACTTTGTTCAAGTTTCCGATTCTTAAGGTGTGAAAATAGATGTTGTCGTTTAAAGTTCGATTCTAAAGCATTGTAAATAGATTACTTTGTTCAAGTTGCGGACTGCTAAGGTTTGAAAATAGATGATATCCTTTAAAGTCTGATTCTAAAGCATTGTAAATAGATGACTTTGGTCAAGTTGGTAGAATTTTAAGGTTTGAAAATAGATTATATCGTTTAAAGTTCGATTCTAAAGCATTGTAAATAGATGACTTTGTTCAAGTTTCCGATTCTTAAAGATTGAAAATAGATGATATCGTTTAAAGTCGGATTCTAAAGCATTGTAAATAGATGACTTTGTTCAAGTTGCGGACTCTTAAGTTTTGAAAATAGATGATATCGTTTAAAATCGGATTCTAAAGCATAGTAAATAGATTACTTTGTTCAAGTTGCGGATTCTTAAGGTTTACAAATAGATGATATCGTTTATAGTCGGATTCTAAAGCATTGTAAATAGATGACTTTGTTCAGGTTGCCGATTCTTAATGTTTGAAAATAGATGATATCGTTTAAAGTCGGATTCTACAGCATTGTAAATAGATTACTTTGTTCAAGTTGCATACTCTTAAGGTTTGAAAATAGATGATATCGTTTAAAGTGGGATTCTACAGCATTGTAAGTAGATGACTTTGTTCAAGTTGCCGATTCTTAATGTTTGTAAAATAGATTATATCTTTTAAAGTCGTATTCTAAAGCATTGTAAATAGATGACTTTGTTCAAGGTGCAGACTTTGAAGGTTTGAAAATAGATGATGTCGTTTCAAATCAGATTCTAAAGCATTGTAAATAGATGACTTTGTTTAAGTTTCCGATTCTTAAGGTGTGAAAATAGAAGTTATCGTTTAAAGTTCGATTCTAAAGCATTGTAAATTGATGACTGTATTCAAGTTGCGGACTGCTAAGGTTTTATAATAGATGATATGCTTTAAAGTCGGATTCAAAAGCATTGTAAATAGATGACTTTGTTCAAGTTGCGCATTCTTCAGCTTTGAGAATAGACAGTATTGTTTACAGTCAGATTCTAAAGCATCGTAAATAGATGACTTCGTTCAAGTTGCCGATTCCTAAGGTTTGAAAATAGATAATATCGTTTAAAGTCGGATTCTAAAGCATTGTAAATAGATTACTTTGTTCAAGTTTTCGATTGTTAAGGTTTGAAAATAGATAATATCGTTTAAAGTCGGATTCTAAAGCATTGTAAATAGATGACTTTGTTCAAGTTTCCGATTGTTAAGGTTTGAAAATAGATAATATCGTTTAAAGTCGGATTCTAAAGCATTGTAAATAGATGACTTTGTTCAAGTTGTTGATTCTTAAGGTTTGAAAATAAATGATATCGTTTCAAGTCGGATTCTAAATAATTGTAAATAGATGACTTGGTTCAAGTTGCGGATTCTTAAGGTTTGAAAATAGATGATATCTTATAAAGTCGGATTCTAAAGCATTGTAAATAGATGACATTGTGTAAGTTGCCGATTCTTAAGGTTTGAAAATAGATGATATCGCTTAAATTCGGATTCTAAAGCATTGTAAATAGATTACTTTGTTCAAGTGTCGGAATCTTTGTGTTTGAAAATAGATGATATGGTTTAAATTCGGATTCTAAAGCATTGTAAATAGATGACTTTGTCTAAGTTGCGAATTCTTAAAATTTGAAAATAGATGATATCGTTTAAAGTCGGATTCTAAAGCATTGTAAATAGATGTCTTTGTTCAAGTTGCGGACTCTTATGGTTTGAAAATAGATGATATCGTTTCAAGTCGGATTCTAAAGCATTGTAAATAGATGACTTTGTTCAAGTTTCCGATTCTTAAGGTGTGAAAATAGATGTTGTCGTTTAAAGTTCGATTCTAAAGCATTGTAAATAGATTACTTTGTTCAAGTTGCGGACTGCTAAGGTTTGAAAATAGATGATATCCTTTAAAGTCTGATTCTAAAGCATTGTAAATAGATGACTTTGGTCAAGTTGGTAGAATTTTAAGGTTTGAAAATAGATTATATCGTTTAAAGTTAAGTTCTAAAGCATTGTAAATAGATGACTTTGTTCAAGTTTCCGATTCTTAAAGATTGAAAATAGATGATATCGTTTAAAGTCGGATTCTAAAGCATTGTAAATAGATGACTTTGTTCAAGTTGCGGACTCTTAAGTTTTGAAAATAGATGATATCGTTTAAAATCGGATTCTAAAGCATAGTAAATAGATTACTTTGTTCAAGTTGCGGATTCTTAAGGTTTAAAAATAGATGATATCGTTTAAAGTCGGATTCTAAAGCATTGTAAATAGATGATATTGTTCAAGTTGCAAATTCTTAAAGTTTAAAAATAGATGATATCGTTTATAGTCGGATTCTAAAGCATTGTAAATAGATGACTTTGTTCAAGTTGCCGATTCTTAATGTTTGAAAATAGATGATATCGTTTAAAGTCGGATTCTACAGCATTGTAAATAGATTACTTTGTTCAAGTTGCATACTCTTAAGGTTTGAAAATAGATGATATCGTTTAAAGTGGGATTCTACAGCATTGTAAATAGATTACTTTGTTCAAGTTGCGGATTCTTAAGGTTTGAAAATAGATTATATGGTTTAAAGTCGGATTCTAAAGCATTGTAAATAGATTACTTTGTTCAAGTTGCGGACTGCTAAGGTTTGAAAATAGATGATATCGTTTAAAGTCGGATTCTAAAGCATTGTAAATAGATGACTTTGTTCACGGTGCTTGATTCTTAGAGTTTGAAAATAGATGATATCGTTTAAAGTTGGATTCTAAAGCATTGTAAATAGATGACTGTGTTCAAGTTGCGGATTCTTAAGGTTTAAAAATAGATGATATCGTTTAAAGTCGGATTCTAAAACATTGTAAGTAGATGAATTTGTTCAAGTTGCCGATTCTTAATGTTTGTAAAATAGATGATATCTTTTAAAGTCGGATTCTAATTCATTGTAAATAGATTACTTTGTCTAAGTTGCAGACTCTGAAGGTTTGAAAATAGATGATGTCGTTTAAATCGGATTCTAAAGCATTGTAAATAGATGACTGTATTCAAGTTGCGGACTGCTAAGGTTTGATAATAGATGATATCCTTTAAAGTCGGATTCTAAAGCATTGTAAATAGATGACTTTGTGCAAGTTGCGGATTCTTCAGCTTTGAGAATAGACAGTATTGTTTACAGTCGGATTCTAAAGCATTGTAAATAGATGACTTCGTTCAAGTTGCCGATTCCTAAGGTTTGCAAATAGATAATATCGTTTAAAGTCGGATTCTAAAGCATTGTAAATAGATGACTTTGTTCAAGTTTCCGATTGTTAAGGTTTGAAAATAGATAATATCGTTTAAAGTCGGATTCTAAAGCATTGTAAATAGATGACTTTTTTTTAATTGCGGATTCTTTAAGTTTGAAAATAGATGATATAGTTTCAAGTCGGATTCAAAAGCATTGTAAATAGATTACTTTGTTCAAGTTGCGGATTCTAAAGGTTTGAAAATAGATGATATCGTTTATAGTCGGATTCTAAAGCATTGTAAATAGATGACTTTGTTCAAGTTGCCGATTCTTAATGTTTGAAACAAGATGATATCGTTTAAAGTCCGATTCTACAGACTTGTAAATTGATTACTTTGTTCAAGTTGCATACTCTTAAGGTTTGAAAATAGATGATATCGTTTAAAGTGGGATTCTACAGCATTGTAAATAGATTACTTTGTTCAAGTTGCGGATTCTTAAGGTTTGAAAATAGATTATATGGTTTAAAGTCGGATTCTAAAGCATTGTAAATAGATTACTTTGTTCAAGTTGCGGACTGCTAAGGTTTGAAAATAGATGATATCGTTTAAAGTCGGATTCTAAAGCATTGTAAATAGATGACTTTGTTCAAGTTGTTGGATTCTTAGAGTTTGAAAATAGATGATATCGTTTAAAGTCGGATTCTAAAGCATTGTAAATAGATTACTTTGTTCAAGTTGCAGACTCTCAAGGTTTGAAAATAGATGATATCGTTTCAAATCGGATTCTAAAGCATTGTAAATAGATGACTTTGTTCAAGTTGCGGATTCTTAGGGTTTGAAAATAGATGATATCGTTTAAAGTCGGATTCTAAAGCATTGTAAATAGATGACTTTGTTCAAGTTGAAAGTTGTTAAGGTTTAAAAGTAGATGATATCGTTTAATGTCGGATACTAAAGCATTGTAAATAGATAACTTTGTTCAAGTTGCGGATTCTTAATGTTAGAAAATAGATGATATCGTTTAAAGTCGGATTCTAAAGCATTGTAAATCTTTGGCTTTGTTCAAGTTGCGGATTCTTGATGTTGGAAAATAGATGATATCGTTTAAAGTCGGATTCTAAAGCATTGTAAATAGATGACTTTGTTCCAGTTTCGGATTCTTTAAGATTTGAAAATAGATGATATCGTTTAAAGTCGGATTCTAAAGCATTGTAAATAGATGTCTTTGTTCAAGTTGCGGACTCTTATGGTTTGAAAATAGATGATATCGTTTCAAGTCGGATTCTAAAGCATTTTAAAAAGATGACTTTTGTCAAGTTAGTAGATTCTTAGGGTTTGAAAATAGGTGATATCGTTTAAAGTCGGATTCTAAAGCATTGTAATTAGATGACTTTGTTCAAGTTGCGGATTCTTAGGGTTTGAAAATAGATCATATCGTTTAAAGTCGGATTCTAAAGCATTGTAAATAGATGACTTGTTTCAAGTTCCGGAATCTTAAGGTTTGAAAATAGATGATATCGTTTAAAGTTTGATTCTAAAGCATTGTAAATAGATGACTTTGTTCAAGTTTCCGATTCTTAAGGATTGAAAATAGATGATATCGTTTAAAGTCAGATTCTAAAGCATTGTACTTAGATGACTTTGTTCAAGTTGCGAGTTGTTAGGGTTTAAAAGTAGATGATATCCTTTAATGTCGGATACTAAAGCATTGTAAATAGATGACTTTGTTTAAGTTGCGGATTCTTAATAATTGAAAATAGATGATATCGTTTAAAGTCGGATTCTAAAGCATTGTAGATAGATGAATCTGTTTCAGTTGCGGATTCTTAATGTTTGAAAATCGATGATATCCTTTAAAGTCGGAGTCTAAAGCATTGTAAATAGATAACTTTGTTCAAGTTGCGGATTCTTGATGTTTGAAAATAGATGATATCGTTTAAAGTCGGATTCTAAAGAATTGTAAATAGATGACTTTGTTCAAGTTGCGGATTCTCAAGGTTTGAAAATAGATGATATCGTTTAAAGTCGGATTCTATAGCATTGTAAATAGATCACTTTGTTCCAGTTGCGGATTCTTAAGGTTTGAAAATAGATGATATCGTTTCAAGTCGGATTCTAAAGCATTGTAAATAGATGACGTTGTTCAAGTTGCAGATTCTTAAAGTTTAAAAATAGATTATATCGTTTGAAGTCGGATTCTAAATCATTGTAAATAGATGACTTAGTTCCAGTTGAGGATTCTTAATGTTTTAAAATAGATGATATCGTTTAAAGTCGGATTCTAAAGCATTGTAAATAGATGACATTGTTCAAGTTCTGAGTGGTTAAGGTTTAAAAATAGATGATATCGTTTAATGTCGGATACTATAGCATTGTAAATAGATGACTTTGTTTAAGTTGCGGATTCTTAATGTTTGAAAATAGATGATATCGTTTAAAGTCGGATTCTAAAGCATTGTAAATAGATGACTTTGTTCATGTTGTGGATACTTCAGGTTTGAAAATAGATGATATCGTTTAAAGTCGGATTCTAAAGCATTGTAAATAGATGACTTTGTTCAAGTTGCCGATTCTTAAGGATTGAAAATAGATGATATCGTTTAAAGTCGGATTCTAAAGCATTGTAAATAGATGACTTTGTTCAAGTTGCGAGTTGTTAAGGTTTAAAAGTAGATGATATCGTTAAATGTCAGATACTAAAGCATTGTAAATAGATGACTTTGTTTAAGTTGCGGATTCTTGATGTTTGAAAATAGATGATATCGTTTAAAGTCGGATTCTAAAGCATTGTAAATAGATGAACTGTTCAAGTTACGGATTCTTAATGTTTAGAAAATAGATGATATCGTTTAAAGTTGAATTCCAAAGCATTGTAAATAGATGACTTTGTTCAAGTTGCGGATTCTTAATGTTTGAAAATCGATGATATCGTTTAAAGTCGGATTCTAAAGCATTGTAAATCTTTGACTTTGTTCACGTTGCGGATTCTTCATGGTTGAAAATAGATGATAATGTTTAGAGTCAGATTCTAAAGCATTGTAAATAGATGACTTTGTTCAAGTTGCGGATTCTTAAGATTTAAAAATAGATGATATCGTTTAAAGTCGGATTCTAAAGCATTGTAAATAGATGACTTTGTTTAAGTTGCGGACTCTTATGGTTTGAAAATAGATGATATCGTTTAAAGTCGGATTCTAAAGCATTGTAAATAGATGACTTTGTTCAAGTTGCGGATTCTTAATGTTTGAAAATAGATGATATCGTTTCAAGTCGGATTCTAAAGCATTGTAAATAGATGAATTTGTTCAAGTTGCGGATTCTTAAGGATTGAAAATAGATGATATCGTTTAAAGTCGGATTCTAAAGCATTGTAAATAGATGACTTAGTTGAAGTTGCGGATTCTTGATGTTTTAAAATAGATGATATCGTGTAAAGTCGGATTCTAAAGCATTGTAAATAGATGACTTTGTTAGAGTTGCGGATTCTTAATGTTTGAAAATAGATGATATCGTTTAAAGTCGGATTCTAAAGCATAGTAAATAGATGAATTTGTTTAAGTTACGGATTGTTAATGTTTCAAAATAGATGATATCGTTTAAAGTCGGATTCTAAAGCATTGTAAATCTTTGACTTTGTTCAAGTTGCGGATTCTTGATGTTTGAAATAGATGATATCGTTTAAAGTCGGATTCTAAAGCATTGTAAATAGATGACTTTGTTCAAGTTGCGGATTCTTAATGTTTGAAAATAGATGATATCGTTTTAAGTCGGATTCTAAAGCATTGTAAATAGATGAATTTGTTCAAGTTGCGGATTCTTAAGGATTGAAAATAGATGATATCGTTTAAAGTCGGATTCTAAAGCATTGTAAATAGATGACTTAGTTCAAGTTGCGGATTCTTGATGTTTTAAAATAGATGATATCGTGTAAAGTCGGATTCTAAAGCATTGTAAATAGATGACTTTGTTAGAGTTGCGGATTCTTAATGTTTGAAAATAGATGATATCGTTTAAAGTCGGATTCTAAAGCATAGTAAATAGATGAATTTGTTTAAGTTACGTTTGTTAATGTTTCAAAATAGATGATATCGTTTAAAGTCGGATTCTAAAGCATTGTAAATCTTTGACTTTGTTAAAGTTGCGGATTCTTGGTGTTTGAAATAGATGATATCGTTTAAAGTCGGATTCTAAAGCATTCTAAATAGATGACTTTGGTAGAGGGGCGGATCCTTAATGTTTGAAAATAGATGATATCGTTTAAGTCGGATTATAAAGCATTGTAAATAGATGACTTTTTTCAAGTTGCCGATTGTTAAGGATTGAAAATAGATGATATCGTTTAAAGTCAGATTCTAAAGCATTGTCAATAGATGACTTTGTTCAAGTTGCGAGTTGTTAAGGTTTGAAAGTAGATTATATCATTTAATGTCGGATACTAAAGCATTGTAAATAGATGACTTTGTTTAAGTTGCCGATTCTTAAAGTTTGAAAATAGATCATATATCGTTTAAAGTCGGATTCTAAAGCATTGTAAATAGATGACTTTGTTCAAGTTGCCGATTCTTAAAGTTTGAAAATAGATGATAATGTTCAAACTCGCATTCTAAAGCATTGTAAATAGATGACTTTGTTAAAGTTGCGGATTCTTAAGATTTGAAAATAGATGATATCGTTTAAAGTCGGATTCTAAAGCATTGTAAATAGATTACTTTGTTCAAGTTGCGGATTCTTAAGGTTTCAAAATAGATGATATCGTTTAAAGTCGGATTCCAAAGCATTGTAAATAGATGACTTTGTTCTAGTTGCGGATTTTTAAAGGTTTGAAAATAGATGATATCGTTTAAAGTCGGATTCTAAAGCATTGTAAATAGATTACTTTGTTCAAGTTGCGGATGTTAAGGTTTCGAAATAGATGATATCGTTTAAAGTCGGATTCTAAAGCATTGTAAATAGATGACTTTGTTCAAGTTGCAGATTCTTAAAGTTTGAAAATAGATGATATCGTTTAAAGTCGGATTCTAAAGCATTGTAAATAGATGACTTTGTTCAAGTTGCCGATTCTTAAAGTTTGAAAATAGATGATAATGTTCAAAGTCGCATTCTAAAGCATTGTAAATAGATGACTTTGTTCAAGTTGCGGATTCTTAAGGTTTTAAAATAGATGATATCGTTTAAAGTCGGATTCCAAAGCATTGTAAATAGATGCCTTTGTTCAAGTTGCGGATTCTTAAAGGTTTGAAAATAGATGATATCGTTTAAAGTCGGATTCTAAAGCATTGTAAATAGATTACTTTGTTCAAGTTGCGGATTTTAAGCTTTCAAAATAGATGATATCGTTTAAAGTCAGATTCTAAAGCATTGTAAATAGATGACTTTGTTCAAGTTGCCGATTCTTAATGTTTGAAAATAAATGATATCGTTTAAAGTCGGATTCTAAAGCATTGTAAATAGATTACTTTGTTCAAGTTGCAGACTCTCAATGTTTGAAAATAGATGATATCGTTTCAAATCGGATTCTAAAGCATTTTAAATAGATGACTTTGTTCAAGTTGCCGATTCTTAAGGTGTTTAAATAGATGTTATCGTTTCAAGTCGGATTCTAAAGCATTGTAAATAGATGACTTTGTTCAAGTTGTGGACTGCTAAGGTTTGAAAATAGATTATATCGTTTAAAGTCGGATTCTAAAGCATTGTAAATAGATGACTTTGTTCAAGTTGGTGGATTCTTAGGGTTTGAAAATAGATGATATCGTTGAAAGTCGGATTCTAAAGCATTGTAAATAGATGACTTTGTTCAAGTTGCGGATTCTCAGGGTTTGAAAATAGATGATATTGTTTAAAGTCGGATTCTAAATCATTGTAAATAGATGACTTTGTTCAAGTTGCGAGTTGTTAAGGTTTAAATGTAGATGGTATCGTTTAATGTCGGATACTAAAGCATTGTAAATAGATGACTTTGTTCAAGTTGCGGATTCTTGATCTTTGAAAATAGATGATATCGTTTTAAGTCGGATTCTAAAGCATTGTAAGTAGATGACGTTGTTAGAGTTGCGGATCCTTAATGTTTGAAAATAGATGATATCGTTTAAGTCGGATTCTAAAGCATTGTAAATAGATGACTTTGTTCAAGTTGCGGATACTTAATGTTTGAAAATAGATGATATCGTTTAAAGTGTGATTCTAAAGCATTGTAAATATATGACTTTGTTCCAGTTTCGGATTCTTAAGGTTTGAAAATAGATGATTTCGTTTAAAGTCGGATTCTAAAGGAGTGTAAATAGATGACTTTGTTCAAGTTGCAGATTCTTAAAGTTTGAAAATAGATTGTATCGTTTAAAGTCGGATTCTAAAGCATTGTAAATTAATGACTTTGTCTAAGTTGCGAATTCTTAAGATTTGAAAATAGATGATATCGTTTAAAGTCAGATTCTAAAGCATTGTAAATAGATGTCTTTGTTCAAGTTGCGGACTCTTATGGTTTGAAAATAGATGATATCGTTTCAAGTCGGATTCTAAAGCATTGTAAATAGATTACTTTGTTCAAGTTTCCGATTCTTAAGGTGTGAAAATAGATGTTATCGTTTAAAGGTCGATTCTAAAGCATTGTAAATAGATTACTTTGTTCAAGTTGCGGACTGCTAAGGTTTGAAAATAGATGATATCCTTTAAAGTCGGATTCTTAAGCATTGTAAATAGATGAATTGTTCAAGTGTCCTATTCTTAAAGTTTGAAAATAGATGATAATGTTCAAAGTCGCATTCTAAAGCATTGTAAATAGATGACTTTGTTCAAGTTGCGGATTCTTAAGGTTTGAAAATAGATGATATCGTTTTAAGTCGGATTCCAAAGCATTGTAAATAGATGACTTTGTTCAAGTTGCGGATTCTTAAGGGTTGAAAATAGATGATATCGTTTAAAGTCGGATTCTAAAGCATTGTAAATAGATAACATTGTTCCAGTTGCGGAATCTTAAGGTTTGAAAATAGATGATATCGTTTAAAATCGGATTCTAAAGCATTGTAAATAGATTACTTTGTTCAAGTTGCGGATTCTTAAACTTTGAAAATAGATGATATCGTTTAAAGTCGGATTCTAAAGCATTGTAAGTAGATGACTTTGTTCAAGTTGCCGATTCTTAATGTTTAAAAATAGATGATATCGTTTAAAGTCGGATTCTAAAGCATTGTAAATAGATTACTTTGTTCATGTTGCAGACTCTCAATGTTTGAAAATAGATGATATCGTTTCAAATCGGATACTAAAGCATTTTAAATAGATGACTTTGTTCAAGTTTCCGATTCTTAAGGTGTTAAAATAGATGTTATCGTTTCAAGTCGGATTCTAAAGCATTGTAAATAGATGAATTGTTCAAGTGTCCTATTCTTAAAGTTTGAAAATAGATGATATCGTTTAAGTCGGATTATAAAGCATTGTAAATAGATGACTTTGTTTATGTTGCCGATTCTTCAAGTTTGAAAATAGATGATATCGTTTAAAGTCGGATTCTAAAGCATTGTAAATAGATGACTTTGTTCAAGTTGCCGATTCTAAAGGATTGAAAATAGATGATAACGTTTAAAGTTGGATTCTAGAGCATTGTAAATAGATGACTTTGTTACAGTTGCGAGTTGTTTAGGTTTAAAAGTTGATGATATCGTAATATGTCGGATACTAGAGCATTGTAAATAGATGACTTTGTTTAAGTTGCGGATTCTTAATGTTTGAAAATAGATGATATCGTTTAAGTCGGATTCTAAAGCATTGTAAATAGATGCCTTTGTTCAAGTTGCGGATACTTAATGTTTGAAAATAGATGATATCGTTTAAAGTCGGATTCTAAAGCATTGTAAATAGATGACTTTGTTCCAGTTTCGGATTCTTAAGGTTTGAAAATAGATGATTTCGTTTAAAGTCGGATTCTAAAGCAGTGTAAATAGATGACTTTGTTCAAGTTGCCGGTTTTTTAAAGTTTGAAAATAGATTATATCGTTTAAAGTCGGATTCTAAAGCATTGTAAATTAATGACGTTGTCTAAGTTGCGAATTCTTAAGATTTGAAAATAGATGATATCGTTTAAAGTCAGATTCTAAAGCATTGTAAATAGATGTCTTTGTTCAAGTTGCGGACTCTTATGGTTTGAAAATAGATGATATCGTTTCAAGTCGGATTCTAAAGCATTGTAAATAGATTACTTTGTTCAAGTTTCCGATTCTTAAGGTGTGAAAATAGATGTTATCGTTTAAAGGTCGATTCTAAAGCATTGTAAATAGATTACTTTGTTCAAGTTGCGGACTGCTAAGGTTTGAAAATAGATGATATCCTTTAAAGTCGGATTCTAAAGCATTGTAAATAGATGAATTGTTCAAGTGTCCTATTTTTAAAGTTTGAAAATAGATGATATCGTTTAAGTCGGATTATAAAGCATTGTAAATAGATGACTTTGTTCATGTGGCCGATTCTTCAAGTTTGAAAATAGATGATATCGTTTAAAGTCGGATTCTAAAGCATTGTAAATAGATGACTTTGTTCAAGTTGCCGATTCTTAAGGATTGAAAATCGATGATAACGTTTAAAGTTGGATTCTAGAGCATTGTAAATAGATGACTTTGTTACAGTTGCGAGTTGTTAAGGTTTAAAAGTTGATGATATCGTAATATGTCGGATACTAAAGCATTGTAAATAGATGACTTTGTTTAAGTTGCGGATTCTTAATGTTTGAAAATAGAAGATATCGTTTAAAGTCGTATTCTAAAGCATTGTAAATAGATGAATTTGTTAAAGTTACGGATTGTTAATGTTTGAAAATAGATGATATCGTTTAAAGTTGAATTCTAAAGCATTGTAAATAGATGCATTTGTTCAAGTTGCGGATTCTTAATGTTTGAAAATCGATGATATCGTTTAAAGTCGGATTCTAAAGCATGGTAAATAGATGACTTTGTTCAAGTTGCGGATTCTTGATGGTTGAAAATAGATGATATCGTTTAAAGTCGGATTCTAAAGCATTGTAAATAGATGACTTTGTAAGAGTTGCGGATCCTTAATGTTTGAAAATAGATGATATCGTTTAAGTCGGATTATAAAGCATTGTAAATAGATGACTTTGTTCAAGTTGCGGATACTTAATGTTTTAAAATAGATGATATCGTTTCAAGTCGGATTCTAAAGCATTGTAAAGGGATGACTTTGTTCCAGTTTCGGATTCTTAAGGTTTGAAAATAGATGATTTCGTTTAAAGTCGGATTCTAAAGCATTGTAAATAGATGACTTTGTTCAAGTTGCGGATTCTTAAGATTTGAAAATAGATGATATCGTTTGAAGTCGGATTCTAAAGCATTGTAAATAGATGACTTTGTTCAAGTTGCGGACTCTTATGGTTTAAAATAGATGATATCGTTTAAAGTCGGATTCCAAAGCATTGTCAATAGATGACTTTGTAAAAGTTGCGGATTCTGAATGTTTGAAAATAGATGATATCGTTTAAAGTCGGATTCTAAAGCATTGTAAATAGATGACTTTGTTCAAGTTGCGGACTCTTAGGGTTTGAAAATAGATGATAATGTTTAAAGTCGGATTCTAAAGCATTGTAAATAGATGACTTTGTTCAAGTTGAGGATTCTGAATGTTTGAAAATAGATGATATTGTTTAAAGTCGGATTCAAAAGCATTGGAAATAGATGACTTTTTACAAGTTGCGGATTGTCAAGGTTTTAAAATAGATTATATCGCTTTAAGTCGGATTCTTAAGCATTGTTAATAGATTACTTTGTTCAAGTTGCGAGTTGTAAAGGTTTAAAAGTAGATGATATCGTTTAATGTCGGATACTAAAGCATTGTAAATAGATGACTTTATTTAAGTTGCGGATTCTGAATGTTTGAAAATAGATGATATCGTTTAAAGTCGGATTCTAAAGCATTGTAAATAGATGAATTTGTTCCAGTTTCGGATTCTTAAGGTTTGAAAGTAGATGATATCGTTTAAAGTCGGATTCTAAAGCATTGTACATAGATGACTTTGTTCAAGTTTCGAGTGGTTAAGGTTTAAAAATAGATGATATCGTTTAATGTCGGACACTAAAGCATTGTAAATAGATGACTTAGTTGAAGTTGCGGATTCTTAATGTTTGAAAATAGATGATATCGTTTAAAGTGTGATTCTAAAGCATTGTAAATAGATGACTTGATTCATGTTGCCGATTCTTCAGGTTTGAAAATAGATGATATCGTTTAAAGTCGGATTTTAAAGCATTGCAAATAGATGACTTTGTTCAAGTTGCCGAATCTTAAGGATTGAAAATAGATGATATCGTTTAACGTCGGATTCTAAAGCATTGTAAATAGATGACTTTGTTCAAGTTGCGAGTTGTTAAAGTTTAAAAGTAGATGATATCGTAAAATGTCGGATACTAAAGCATTGTAAATAGATGACTTTGTTAAAGTTGCGGATTCTTAAGATTTGAAAATAGATGATATCGTTTAAAGTCGGATTCTAAAGCATTGTAAATAGATTAATTTTTTTAAGTTACGGATTCTTAATGTTTCAAAATAGATGATATCGTTTAAAGTTTAATTCTTAAGCATTGTAAATAGATGACTTTGTGCAAGTTGCGGATTCTTAATGTTTGAAAATCGATGATATCGTTTAAAGTCGGATTCCAAAGCATTGTAAATCTTTGACTTTGTTCAAGTTGCGGATTCTTGATGGTTGAAAATAGATGATATCGTTTAAAGTCGGATTCTAAAGCATTGTAAATAGATGACTTTGTTAGACTTGCGGATCCTTAATGTTGGAATATATATGATATCGTTTAAGTCGGATTATAAAGCATTGTAAATAGATGACTTTGTTCAAGTTGCGGATACTTAATGTTTTAAAATAGATGATATCGTTTCAAGTCGGATTCTAAAGCATTGTAAAGGGATGACTTTGTTCCAGTTTCGGATTCTTAAGGTTTGAAAATAGATGATTTCGTTTAAAGTCGGATTCTAAAGCATTGTAAATAGATGACTTTGTTCAAGTTGCCGATTCTTAAAGTTTGAAAATAAATTATATCGTTTTAAGTCGGATTCTAAATCATTGTAAATAGATGACTTCGTTCAAGTTGCGGATTCTTAAGATTTGAAAATAGATGATATCGTTTAAAGTCGGATTCTAAAGCATTGTATATAGATGACTTTGTTCAAGTTGCGGACTCTTATGGTTTGAAAATAGATGATATCGTTTACAGTCGGATTCCAAATCATTGTCAATAGATGACTTTGTTCAAGTTGCGGATTCTTAATGTTTGAAAATAGATGATATCGTTTAAGGTCGGATTCTAAAGCATTGTAAATAGATAACTTTGTTCATGTTGCCGATTCTTCAGGTTTGAAAATAGATGATATCATTTAAAGTCGGATTCTAAAGCATTGTAAATAGATGACTTTGTTCAAGTTGCCGATTCTTAAGGATGGAAAATAGATGATATCGTTTAAAGTCGGATTCTAAAGCATTGTAAATAGATGACTTTGTTACAGTTGCGAGTTGTTAAGGTTTAATAGGTGATGATATCGTAAAATGTCGGATACGAAAGCATTGTAAATAGATGACTTTGTTTAAGTTGCGGATTCTTAGTGGGGTAAAATAGATGATATCGTTTAATGTCGGATACAAAAGCATTGCAAATAGATGACTTTGTTCAAGTTGCGGATTCTTAATGTTGGTAAATATATGATATCGTTTACAGTCGGATTCTAAAGCATTGTAAATAGATGACTTTGTTCCAGTTGCGGATTCTTAAGGTTTGAAAATAGATGATATCGTTTAAAGTCGGATTCTAAAGCATTGTACATAGATGACTTTGTTCAAGTTTCGAGTGGTTAAGGTTTAAAAATAGATGATATCGTTTAATGTCGGATACTAAAGCATTGTAAATAGATGACTTTGTTAAAGTTGCGGATTCTTTATGTTTGAACATAGACGATATCGTTTAAAGTGTGATTCTAAAGCATTGTAAATAGATGACTTTGTTCATGTTGCCGATTCTTCAGGTTTGAAAATAGATGATATCGTTTAAAGTCGGATTCTAAAGCATTGTAAATAGATGACTTTGTTCAAGTTGCCGAATCTTAAGGATTGAAAATAGATGATATCGTTTAAAGTCGGATTCTAAAGCATTGTAAATAGATGACTTTGTTCAAGTTGCGAGTTGTTAAGGTTTACAAGTAGATGATATCGTTAAATGTCGGATACTAAAGCATTGTAAATAGATGACTTTGTTTAAGATGCGGAATCTTAATGTTTGAAAATAGATGATATCGTTTAAAGTCGGATTCTAAAGCATTGTAAATAGATGAATTTGTTTAAGTTACGGATTCTTAATGTTTGAAAATAGATAATATCGTTTAAAGTTGAATTCTAAAGCATTGTAAATAGATGACCATGTTCAAGTTTCGAATTCTTAATGTTTGAAAATCGATAATATCGTTTAAAGTCGGATTCTAAAGCATTGTAAATCTTTGACTTTGTTCAAGGGTCGGATTCTTGATGGTTGAAAATAGATGATATCGTTTAAAGTCGGATTCTAAAGCATTCTAAATAGATGACTTTGTTAGAGTGTCTGATCCTTAATGTTTGAAAATAGATGATATCGTTTAAGTCGGATTATAAAGCATTGTAAATAGATGACTTTGTTCATGTTGCCGATTCTTCAAGTTTGAAAATAGATGATATCGTTTAAAGTCGGATTCTAAAGCATTGTAAATACATGACTTTGTTCAAGTTGCCGATTCTTAAGGATTGAAAATAGATGATAACGTTTTAAGTTGGATTCTAGAGCATTGTAAATAGATGACTTTGTTACAGTTGCGAGTTGTTAAGGTTTAAAAGTAGATGATATCGTAATATGTCGGATACTAAAGCATTGTAAATAGATGACTTTGTTTAAGTTGCGGATTCTTAATGTTTCGAAAATAGATGATATCGTTTAAAGTCGTATTCTAAAGCATTGTAAATAGATGAATTTGTTTAAGTTACGGATTCTTTATGTTTGAAAATAGGTGATATCGTTTAAAGTTGAATTCTCAAGCATTGTAAATAGATGACTTTGTTCAAGTTGCGGATTTTTAATGTTTGAAAATCGATGATATCGTTTGAAGTCGGATTCTAAAGCATTGTAAATAGATGACTTTGTTCACGTTGCGGATTCTTGATGGTTGAAAATAGATGATATCGTTTAAAGTCGGATTCTAAAGCATTGTAAATAGATGACTTAGTTAGAGTTGCGGATCCTTAATGTTTGAAAATAGATGATATCGTTTAAGTCGGATTATAAAGCATTGTAAATAGATGACTTTGTTCAAGTTGCGGATACTTAATGTTTTAAAATAGATGATATCGTTTCAAGTCGGATTCTAAAGCATTGTAAAGGGATGACTTTGTTCCAGTTTCGGATTCTTAAGGTTTGAAAATAGATGATTTCGTTTAATGTCGGATACTAAAGCATTGTAAAAAGATAACTTTGTTAAAGTTGCGGATTCTTAATGTTTGAAAATAGATGATATCGTTTAAAGTGTGATTCTAAAGCATTGTAAATAGATGACTTTGTTCATGTTGCCGATTCTTCAGGTTTGAAAATAGATGATATCGTTTAAAGTAGGATTCTAAAGCATTGCAAATAGATGACTTTGTTCAAGTTGCCGAATCTTAAGGATTGAAAATAGATGATATCGTTTAAAGTCGGATTCTAAAGCATTGTAAATAGATTACTTTGTTCAAGTTGCGAGTTGTTAAGGTTTAAAAGTAGATGGTATCGTTAAATGTCGGATACTAAAGCATTGTAAATAGATGACTTTGTTAAAGTTGCGGATTCTTAATGTTTAAAAATAGATGATATCGTTTAAAGTCGGATTCTAAAGCATTGTAAATAGATTAATTTTTTTAAGTTACGGATTCTTAATGTTTGAAAATAGATGATATCGTTTAAAGTTGAATTCTAAAGCATTGTAAATAGATGACTTTGTTCAAGTTGCGGATTCTTAATGTTTGAAAATCGATGATATCGTTTAAAGTAAGATTCTAAAGCATTGTAAATAGATGAATTTGTTCTAGTTGCGGATTCTTAAGGTTTGAAAATAGATGATATCGTTTAAAGTCGGATTCTAAAGCATTGTACATAGATGACTTTGTTCAAGTTTCGAGTGGTTAAGGTTTAAAAATAGATGATATCGTTTAATGTCGGATACTAAAGCATTGTAAATAGATGACTTTGTTAAAGTTGCGGATTCTTTATGTTTGAACATAGACGATATCGTTTAAAGTGTGATTCTAAAGCATTGTAAATAGATGACTTTGCTCATGTTGCCGATTCTTCAGGTTTGAAAATAGATGATATCGTTTAAAGTCGGATTCGAAAGCATTGTAAATAGATGACTTTGTTCAAGTTGCCGAATCTTAAGGATTGAAAATAGATGATATCGTTTAAAGTCGGATTCTAATGCATTGTAAATAGATGACTTTGTTCAAGTTGCGAGTTGTTAAGGTTTACAAGTAGATGATATCGTTAAATGTCGGATACTAAAGCATTGTAAATAGATGACTTTGTTTAAGTTGCGGATTCTTAATGTTTGAAAATAGATGATATCGTTTAAAGTCGGATTCTAAAGCATTGTAAATAGATGAATTTGTTTAAGTTACGGATTCTTAATGTTTGAAAATAGATGATATCGTTTAAAGTTGAATTCTAAAGCATTGTAAATAGATGACCATGTTCAAGTTGCGAATTCTTAATGTTTGAAAATCGATGATATCGTTTAAAGTCGGATTCTAAAGCATTGTAAATCTTTGACTTTGTTCAAGTTGCGGATTCTTGATGGTTGAAAATAGATGATATCGTTTAAAGTCGGATTCTAAAGCATTCTAAATAGATGACTTTGTGTGAGGGTCTAATCCTTAATGTTTGAAAATAGATGATATCGTTTAAGTCGGAGTATAAAGCATAGTAAATAGATGACTTTGTTCATGTTGCCGATTCTTCAAGTTTGAAAATAGATGATATCGTTTAAAGTCGGATTCTAAAGCATTGTAAATACATGACTTTGTTCAAGTTGCCGATTCTTAAGGATTGAAAATAGATGATAACGTTTTAAGTTGGATTTTAGAGCATTGTAAATAGATGACTTTGTTACAGTTGCGAGTTGTTTAGGTTTAAAAGAAGATGATATCGTAATATGTCGGATACTAAAGCATTGTAAATAGATGACTTTGTTTAAGTTGCGGATTCTTAATGTTTCGAAAATAGATGATATCGTTTAAAGTCGTATTCTAAAGCATTGTAAATAGATGAATTTGTTTAAGTTACGGATTCTTAATGTTTGAAAATAGGTGATATCATTTAAAGTTGAATTCTAAAGCATTGATAATAGATGACTTTGTTCACGTTGCGGATTCTTGATGGTTGAAAATAGATGATATCGTTTAAAGTCGGATTCTAAAGCATTGTAAATAGATGACTTAGTTAGAGTTGCGGATCCTTAATGTTTGAAAATAGATGATATCGTTTAAGTCGGATTATAAAGCATTGTAAATAGATGACTTTGTTCAAGTTGCGGATACTTAATGTTTTAAAATAGATGATATCGTTTCAAGTCGGATTCTAAAGCATTGTAAAGGGATGACTTTGTTCCAGTTTCGGATTCTTAAGGTTTGAAAATAGATGATTTCGTTTAATGTCGGATACTAAAGCATTGTAAAAAGATAACTTACTTTAAGTTGCGGATTCTTAATGTTTGAAAATAGATGATATCGTTTAAAGGGTGATTCTAAAGCATTGTAAATAGATGACTTTGTTCATGTTGCCGATTCTTCAGGTTGGAAAATAGATGATATCGTTTAAAGTAGGATTCTAAAGCATTGCAAATAGATGACTTTGTTCAAGTTGCCGAATCTTAAGGATTGAAAATAGATGATATCATTTAAAGTCGGATTCTAAAGCATTGTAAATAGATTACTTTGTTCAAGTTGCGAGTTGTTAAGGTTTAAAAGTAGATGGTATTGTTAAATGTCGGATACTAAAGCATTGTAAATAGATGACTTTGTTAAAGTTGCGGATTCTTAATGTTTAAAAATAGATGATATCGTATAAAGTCGGATTCTAAAGCATTGTAAATAGATTAATTTTTTTAAGTTACGGATTCTTAATGTTTGAAAATAGATGATATCGTTTAAAGTTGAATTCTAAAGCATTGTTAATAGATGACTTTGTTCAAGTTGCGGATTCTTAATGTTTGAAAATCGATGATATCGTTTAAAGTCGGATTCTAAAGCATTGTAAATCTTTGACTTTGTTCAAGTTGCCGATTCTTGATGGTTGAAAATAGATGATATCGTTTAAAGTCGGATTCTAAAGCATTGTAAATAGATGAGTTTCTCCAAGTTAAGGATTCTCAAGGTTTGAAAATAGATTATATTGTTTAAAGTCGGATTCTAAAGCATTGGAAATAGATGACTTTGGTCAAGTTGCGGATTGTCAAGGTTTTAAAATAAATTATATCGCTTAAAGTCGGATTCTAAAGCATTGTAAATAGATGACTTTGTCTAAGTTGCGAATTGTTAAGGTTTAAAAGTAGATGATATCGTTTATTGTTCGGATACTAAAGAATTGTAAATAGATGACTTTGTATAAGTGGCGGATTCTTAATGTGTTAAAATAGATGATATCGTTTCAAGTCGGATTCTAAAGCATTGTAAAGGGATGACTTTGTTCCAGTTTTGGATTCTTAAGGTTTGAAAATAGATGATTTCGTTTAAAGTCGGATTCTAAAGCATTGTAAATAGATGACGTTGTTCAAGTTGCCGATTCTTAAAGTTTGAAAATAAATTATATCGTTTAAAGTCGGATTCTAAATCATTGTAAATAGATGACCTCGTTCAAGTTGCGGATTCTTAAGATTTGAAAATAGATGATATCGTTTAAAGTCGGATTCTAAAGCATTGTAAATAGATGACTTTGTTCAAGTTGCGGACTCTTATGGTTTGAAAATAGATGATATCGTTTAAAGTCGGATTCCAAATCATTGTCAATAGATGACTTTGTTCAAGTTGCGGATTCTTAATGTTTGAAAATAGATGATATCGTTTAAAGTCGGATTCTAAAGCATTGTAAATAGATAACTTTGTTCATGTTGCCGATTCTTCAGGTTTGAAAATAGATGATATCATTTAAAGTCGGATTCTAAAGCATTGTAAATAGATGACTTTGTTCAAGTTTCCGATTCTTAAGGATTGAAAATAGATGATATCGTTTAAAGTCGGATTCTAAAGCATTGTAAATAGATGACTTTGTTACAGTTGCGAGTTGTTAAGGTTTAATAGTAGATGATATCGTTAAATGTCGGATACGAAAGCATTGTAAATAGATGACTTTGTTTAAGTTGCGGATTCTTAGTGGGGTAAAATAGATAATATCGTTTAAAGTCGGATTCTAAAGCATTGTAAATAGATGAATTTGTTTAAGTTACGGACTCTTAATGTTTGAAAATAGATGATATCGTTTAAAGTTGAATTCTAAAGCATTGTAAATAGATGACTTTGTTCAAGTTGCGGATTCTTTATGTTTGAAAATCGATGATATCGTTTAAAGTCGGATTCTAAAGCATTGTGAAGCTTTGACATTGTTCAAGTTGCGGATTCTTGATGGTTGAAAATAGATGATATCGTTTAAAGTCGGATTCTAAAGCATTGTGAATAGATGACGTTGTTAGGGCTGCGGATCCTTAATGTTTGAAAATAGATGATATCGTTTAAGTCGGATTATAAAGCATTGTAAATAGATGACTTTGTTCAAGTTGCGGATACTTAATGTGTTAAAATAGATAATATCGGTTCAAGTCGGATTCTAAAGCATTGTAAATAGATGACTTTGTTCCAGTTTCGGATTCTTAAGGTTGTAAAATAGATGATTTCGTTTAAAGTCGGATTCTAAAGCATTGTCAATAGATGACTTTGTTCAAGTTGCGGATTCTTAATGTTTGAAAATAGATGATATCGTTTAAAGTCGGATTCTAAAGCATTGTTAATAGATGAATTTGTTTAAGTTGCGGATTCTTCAGATTGAAAATAGATGATATCGTTTAAAGTCGGATTCTAAAGCATTGTAAATAGATGACTTTGTTCAAGTTGGGGATACTTAATGTTTGAAAATAGATGATATGATTTAAAGTCGGAATCTAAAGCATTGTAATTAGATGACTTTGTTCCAGTTGCTGATTCTTTAGGTTTGAAAATAGAAGATATCGTTTCAAGTCGGATTCTAAAGCATTGTCAATAGATAACGTTGTTCAAGTTGCCGATTCTTAAAGTTTAAAAAATAGATTATATCGTTGAAGTCGGATTCTAAATCCTTGTAAATAGATGACTTTGTTAAAGTTGCGGATTCTTAAGATTTGAAAATAGGTGATATCGTTTAAAGTCGGATTCTAAAGCATTGTAAATAGATGACTTTGTTCAAGTTGCGGACTCTTATGGTTTGAAAATTGCTGATGTCGTTTGAAATCGGATTCTAAAGCATTGTAAATAAGTTACTTTGTTCAAGTTAAGGATTCTCAAGGTTTGAAAATAGATGATATTGTTTAAAGTCGGATTCTAAAGCATTGGAAATAGATTACTTTGTTCAAGTTGCGGATTGTCAAGGTTTTAAAATAGATTATATCGCTTAATGTCGGATTCTAAAGCATTGTAAATAGATGACTTTGTTCAAGTTGCGAGTTGTTAAGGTTTAAAAGTAGATGATATCGTTTAATGTCGGATACTAAAGAATTGTAAATAGATGACTTTGTATAAGTGGCGGATTCTTAATGTTTGAAAATAGATGATATCGTTGAATGTCGGATTCTAAAGCATTATAAATAGATGAATTTGATTAAGTTGCGGATTCTTAATGTTTGAAAATAGATGATATCGTTTAAAGTCGGATTCTAAAGCATTGTAAATAGATGACTTTGTTCAAGTTGCGGATACTAAATGTTTGAAAATAGATGATATCGTTTAAAGTCGAATTCTAAAGCATTGTAAATAGATGACTTTGTTCCAGTTGCGGATTCTTAAGGTTTGAAAAAAGATGATATCGTTTAAAGTCGGATTCTAAAGCATTGTAAATAGATTACTTTGTTCAAGTTAAGGATTCTCAAGGTTTGAAAATAGATGATATTGTTTAAAGTCGGATTCTAAAGCATTGGAAATAGATGACTTTGGTCAAGTTGCGGATTGTCAAGGTTTTAAAATAAATTATATCGCTTAAAGTCGGATTCTAAAGCATTGTAAATAGATGACTTTGTCTAAGTTGCGAATTGTTAAGGTTTAAAAGTAGATGATATCGTTTAATGTTCGGATACTAAAAAATTGTAAATAGATGACTTTGTATAAGGAGCGGATTCTTAATGTTTGAAAATAGATGATATCGTTTAATGTCGGATTCTAAAGCATTGTAAATAGATGACTTTTTTCAAGTTGCGGATACTTAATGTTTTAAAATAGATGATATCGTTTAAAGTCGAATTCTAAAGCATTGTAAATAGATGACTTTGTTCCAGTTGCGGATTCTATAGGTTTGAAAAAAGATGATATCGTTTAAAGTCGGATTCTAAAGCATTGTAAATAGATGACTTTGTTTAAGTTGCGCATGCTTAATGTTTGAAAATAGATGATATCTTTTAAAGTGTGATTCTAAAGCATGGTAAATAGATGACTTTGTTCATGTTGCCGATTCTTCAGGTTTGAAAATAGATGATATCGTTTAAAGTAGGATTCTAAAGCATTGACAATAGATGACTTTGTTCAAGTTGCCGAATCTTAAGGATTGAAAATAGATGATATCGTTTAAAGTCGGATTCTAAAGCATTGTAAATAGATGACTTTGTTCAAGTTGCGAGTTGTTAAGGTTTAAAAGTAGATGATATCGTTAAATGTCGGATACTAAAGCATTGTAAATAGATGACTTTGTTCAAGTTGCGGATTCTTAATGTTTGAAAATCGATGATATCGTTTAAAGTCGGATTCTAAAGCATTGTAAATCTTTGACTTTGTTCAAGTTGCGGATTCTTGATGGTTGAGAATAGATGATATCGTTTAAAGTCGGATTCCAAAGCATTGTAAATAGATGACTTGTTAGAGTTGCGGATCCTTAATGTTGGAAAATAGATGATATCGTTTTAGTCGGATTGTAAAGCATTGTAAATAGATGACTTTGTTCAAGTTGCGGATACTTAATGTGTTAAAATAGATGATATCGTTTCAAGTCGGATTCTAAATCATTGTAAAGGGATGACTTTGTTCCAGTTTCGGATTCTTAAGGTTTAAAAATAGATGATTTCGTTTAAAGTCGGATTCTAAAGCATTGTAAATAGATGACTTTGTTCAAGTTGCCGATTCTTAAAGTTTGAAAATAAATTATATCGTTTAAAGTCGGATTCTAAATCATTGTAAATAGATGACTTCGTTCAAGTTGCGGATTCTTAAGATTTGAAAATAGATTATATCGTTTAAAGTCGGATTCTAAAGCATTGTAAATAGATGACTTTGTTCAAGTTGCGGACTCTTATGGTTTGAAAATAGATGATATCGTTTAAAGTCGGATTCCAAATCATTGTCACTAGATGACTTTGTTCAAGTTGCGGATTCTTAATGTTTGAAAATAGATGATATCGTTTAAAGTCGGATTCTAAAGCATTGTAAATAGATAACTTTGTTCATGTTGCCGATTCTTCAGGTTTGAAAATAGATGATATCGTTTAAAGTCGGATTCTAAAGCATTGTAAATAGATGACTTTGTTACAGTTGCGAGTTGTTAAGGTTTAATAGTAGATGATATCGTTAAATGTCGGATACGAAAGCATTGTAAATAGATGACTTTGTTTAAGTTTCGGTTTCTTAGTGGGGTAAAATAGATGATATCGTTTAAAGTCGGATTCTAAAGCATTGTAAATAGATGAATTTGTTTAAGTTACGGACTCTTAATGTTTGAAAATAGATGATATCGTTTAAAGTTGAATTCTAAAGCATTGTAAATAGATGACTTTGTTCAAGTTGCGGATTCTTTGTGTTTGAAAATCGATGATATCGTTTAAAGTCGGATTCTAAAGCATTGTGAAGCTTTGACTTTGTTCAAGTTGCGGATTCTTGATGGTTGAAAATAGATGATATCGTTTAAAGTCGGATTCTAAAGCATTGTGAATAGATGACTTTGTTAGGGTTGCGGATCCTTAATGTGTTAAAATAGATGATATCGTTTCAAGTCGGATTCTAAAGCATTGTAAATAGATGACTTTGTTCCAGTTTCGGATTCTTAAGGTTGTAAAATAGATGATTTCGTTTAAAGTCGGATTCTAAAGCATTGTCAATAGATGACTTTGTTCAAGTTGCGGATTCTTAATGTTTGAAAATAGATGATATCGTTTAAAGTCGGATTCTAAAGCATTGTTAATAGATGAATTTGTTAAAGTTGCGGATTCTTAAGATTTGAAAATAGGTGATATCGTTTAAAGTCGGATTCTAAAGCATTGTAAATAGATGACTTTGTTCAAGTTGCGGACTCTTATGGTTTGAAAATATGTGATGTCGTTAGAAATCGGATTCTAAAGCATTGTAAATAGATTACTTTGTTCAAGTTAAGGATTCTCAAGGTTTTAAAATAGATGATATTGTTTAAAGTCGGATTCTAAAGCATTGGAAATAGATGACCTTGTTCAAGTTGCGGATTGTCAAGGTTTTAAAATAGATTATATCGCTAAAAGTCGGATTCTAAAGCATTGTAAATAGATGACTTTGTTCAAGTTGCGAGTTGTTAAGGTTTAAAAGTAGATTATATCGTTTAATGTCAGATACAAAAAATTGTAAATAGATGACTTTGTATAAGTGGCGGATTCTTAATGTTTGAAAATAGATGATATCGTTTAATGTCGGATTCTAAAGCATTATAAATAGATGAATTTGATTAAGTTGCGGATTCTTAATGTTTGAAAATAGATGATATCGTTTAAAGTCGGATTCTAAAGCATTGTAAATAGATGACTTTGTTCAAGTTGCGGATACTTAATGTTTTAAAATAGATGATATCGTTTAAAGTCGAATTCTAAAGCATTGTAAATAGATGACTTTGTTCCAGTTGCGGATTCTTAAGGTTTGAAAAAAGATGATATCGTTTAAAGTCGGATTCTAAAGCATTGTAAATAGATTACTTTGTTCAAGTTAAGGATTCTCAAGGTTTGAAAATAGATGATATTGTTTAAAGTCGGATTCTAAAGCATTGGAAATAGATGACTTTGGTCAAGTTGCGGATTGTCAAGGTTTTAAAATAAATTATATCGCTTAAAGTCGGATTCTAAAGCATTGTAAATAGATGACTTTGTCTAAGTTGCGAATTGTTAAGGTTTAAAAGTAGATGATATCGTTTAATGTTCGGATACTAAAGAATTGTAAATAGATGACTTTGTATAAGTGGCGGATTCTTAATGTTTGAAAATAGATGATATCGTTTAATGTCGGATTCTAAAGCATTATCAATAGATGACTTTGTTACAGTTGCGAGTTGTTACGGTTTAATAGTAGATGATATCGTTTAAAGTCGGATTCTAAAGCATTGTAAATAGATGACTTTTTTCAAGTTGCGGATACTTAATGTTTGAAAATAGATGATATCGTTTAAAGTCGAATTCGAAAACATTGTAAATAGATGACTTTGTTCCAGTTGCGGATTCTTAAGGTTTGAAAAAAGATGATATCGTTTAAAGTCGGATTCTAAAGCATTGTAAATAGATGACTTTGTTTAAGTTGCGGATGCTTAATGTTTGAAAATAGATGATATCGTTTAAAGTGTTATTCTAAAGCATGGTAAATAGATGACTTTGTTCATGTTGCCGATTCTTCAGGTTTGAAAATAGATGATATCGTTTAAAGTAGGATTCTAAAGCATTGCAAATAGATGACTTTGTTCAAGTTGCCGAATCTTAAGGATTGAAAATAGATGATATCGTTTAAAGTCGGATTCTAAAGCATTGTAAATAGATGACTTTGTTCAAGTTGCGAGTTGTTAAGGTTTAAAAGTAGATGATATCGTTAAATGTCGGATACTAAAGCATTGTAAATAGATGACTTTGTTAAAGTTGCGGATTCTTAATGTTTAAAAATAGATGATATCGTTTAAAGTCGGATTCTAAAGCATTGTAAATAGATTAATTTTTTTAAGTTACGGATTCTTAATGTTTGAAAATAGATGATATCGTTTAAAGTTGAATTCTAAAGCATTGTAAATAGATGACTTTGTTAAAGTTGCGGATTCCTAATGTTTGAAAATCGATGATATCGTTTAAAGTCGGATTCTAAAGCATTGTAAATCTTTGACTTTGTTCAAGTTGCGGATTCTTAATGTTTGAAAGTAGATGATATCGTTTAAAGTCGGATTCCAAAGCATTGTAAATAGATGACTTTGTTAGAGTTGCGGATCCTTAATGTTAGAAAATAGATGATATCGTTTTAGTCGGATTATAAAGCATTGTAAATAGATGACTTTGTTCAAGTTGCGGATACTTAATGTGTTAAAATAGATGATATCGTTTCAAGTCGGATTCTAAAGTATTGTAAAGGGATGACTTTGTTCCAGTTTCGGATTCTTATGGTTTGAAAATAGATGATATCGTTTAAAGTCGGATTCTAAAGCATTGTAAATAGATGATTTTGTTCAAGTTGCCGATTCTTAAAGTTTGAAAATAAATTATATCGTTTAAAGTCGGATTCTAAATCATTGTAAATAGATGACTTCGTTCAAGTTTCGGATTCTTAAGATTTGAAAATAGATGATATCGTTTAAAGTCGGATTCTAAAGCATTGTAAATAGATGACTTTGTTCAAGTTGCGGACTCTTATGGTTTGAAAATAGATGATATCGTTTAAAGTCGGATTCCAAATCATTGTAAAGGGATGACTTTGTTCCAGTTTCAGATTCTTATGGTTTGAAAATAGATGATATCGTTTAAAGTCGGATTCTAAAGCATTGTTAATAGATAACTTTGTTCATGTTGCCGATTCTTCAGGTTTGAAAATAGATGATATCGTTTAAAGTCGGATTCTAAAGCATTGTAAATAGATGACTTTGTTACAGTTGCGAGTTGTTAAGGTTTAATAGTAGATGATATCGTTAAATGTCGGATACGAAAGCATTGTAAATAGATGACTTTGTTTAAGTTGCGGATTCTTAGTGGAGTAAAATAGATGATATCGTTTAAAGTCGGATTCTAAAGCATTGTAAATAGATGAATTTGTTTAAGTTACGGACTCTTAATGTTTGAAAATAGATGATATCGTTTAAAGTTGAATTCTAAAGCATTGTAAATAGATGACTTGGTTCAAGTTGCGGATTCTTTGTGTTTGAAAATCGATGATATCGTTTAAAGTCGGATTCTAAAGCATTGTGAAGCTTTGACTTTGTTCAAGTTGCGGATTCTTTATGGTTGAAAATAGATGATATCGTTTAAAGTCGGATTCTAAAGCATTGTGAATAGATGACTTTGTTAGGGTTGCGGATCCTTAATGTTTGAAAATAGATGATATCGTTTAAGTCGGATTATAAAGCATTGTAAATAGATGACTTTGTTCAAGTTGCGGATACTTAATGTGTTAAAATAGATGATATCGTTTAAAGTCGGATTCTAAAGCATTGTCAATAGATGACTTTGTTCAAGTTGCGGATTCTTAATGTTTGAAAATAGATGATATCGTTTAAAGTCGGATTCTAAAGCATTGTAAATAGATGACTTTGTTCAGGTTGCGGATACTTAATGTTTGAAAATAGATGATATGATTTAAAGTCGGAATCTAAAGCATTGTAATTAGATGACTTTGTTCCAGTTGCTGATTCTTAAGGTTTGAAAATAGATGATATCGTTTAAAGTCGGATTCTAAAGCATTGTAAATAGATAACGTTGTTCAAGTTGCCGATTCTTAAAGTTTAAAAAATAGATTATATCGTTGAAGTCGGATTCTAAATCATTGTAAATAGATGACTTTGTTAAAGTTGCGGATTCTTAAGATTTGAAAATAGGTGATATCGTTTAAAGTCGGATTCGAAAGCATTGTAAATAGATGACTTTGTTCAAGTTGCGGACTCTTATGGTTTGAAAATATGTGATGTCGTTTGAAATCGGATTCTAAAGCATTGTAAATAGATTACTTTGTTCAAGTTAAGGATTCTCAAATGTTTGAAAATAGATGATATTGTTTAAAGTCGGATTCTAAAGCATTGGAAATTGATGACTTTGTTCAAGTTGCGGATTGTCAAGGTTTTAAAATAGATTATATCGCTTAAAGTCGGATTCTAAAGCATTGTAAATAGATGACTTTGTTCAAGTTGCGAGTTGTTAAGGTTTAAAAGTAGATGATATCGTTTAATGTCGGATACTAAAGCATTGTAAATAGATGACTTTGTATAAGTGGCGGATTCTTAATGTTTGAAAATAGATGATATCGTTTAATGTCGGATTTTCAAGCATTATAAATAGATGAATTTGATTAAGTTGCGGATTCTTAATGTTTGAAAATAGATGATATCGTTTAAAGTCGGATTCTAAAGCATTGTAAATAGATGACTTTGTTCAAGTTGCGGATACTTAATGTTTGAAAATAGATGATATCGTTTAAAGTCGAATTCTAAAGCATTGTAAATAGATGACTTTGTTCCAGTTGCGGATACTTAAGGTTTGAAAAAAGATGATATCGTTTAAAGTCGGATTCTAAAGCATTGTAAATAGATGACTTTGTTTAAGTTGCGCATGCTTAATGTTTGAAAATAGATGATATCTTTTAAAGTGTGATTCTAAAGCATGGTAAATAGATGACTTTGTTCATGTTGCCGATTCTTCAGTTTTGAAAATAGATGATATCGTTTGAAAGTCGGATTCTAAAGCATTGTAAATAGATGACTTTGTTCAAGTTGCCGATTCTTAAGGATTAGAAATAGATGATATCGTTTAAAGTAGGATTCTAAAGCATTGTAAATAGATGACTTTGTTCTAGTTGCGAGTTGTTAAGGTTTAAAAGTAGATGATATCGTTAAATGTCGGATACTAAAGCATTGTAAATAGATGACTTTGTTAAAGTTGCGGATTCTTAATGTTTAAAAATAGATGATATCGTTTAAAGTCGGATTCTAAAGCATTGTAAATAGATGACTTTGTTCAAGTTGCGGATTCTTAATGTTTGAAAATCGATGATATCGTTTAAAGTCGGATTCTAAAGCATTGTAAATCTTTGACTTTGTTCAAGTTGCGGATTCTTAATGTTTGAAAATAGATGATATCGTTTAAAGTCGGATTCCAAAGCATTGTAAATAGATGACTTTGTTAGAGTTGCGGATCCTTAATGTTGGAAAATAGATGATATCGTTTTAGTCGGATTATAAAGCATTGTAAATAGATGACTTTGTTCAAGTTGCGGATACTTAATGTGTTAAAATAGATGATATCGTTTCAAGTCGGATTCTAAAGTATTGTAAAGGGATGACTTTGTTCCAGTTTCGGATTCTTATGGTTTGAAAATAGATGATATCGTTTAAAGTCGGATTCTAAAGCATTGTAAATAGATGACTTTGTTCAAGTTGCCGATTCTTAAAGTTTGAAAATAAATTATATCGTTTAAAGTCGGATTCTAAATCATTGTAAATAGATGACTTCGTTCAAGTTTCGGATTCTTAAGATTTGAAAATAGATGATATCGTTTAAAGTCGGATTCTAAAGCATTGTAAATAGATGACTTTGTTCAAGTTGCGGACTCTTATGGTTTGAAAATAGATGATATCGTTTAAAGTCGGATTCCAAATCATTGTAAAGGGATGACTTTGTTCTAGTTTCGGATTCTTATGGTTTGAAAATAGATGATATCGTTTAAAGTCGGATTCTAAAGCATTGTAAATAGATAACTTTGTTCATGTTGCCGATTCTTCAGGTTTGAAAATAGATGATATCGTTTAAAGTCGGATTCTAAAGCATTGTAAATAGATGACTTTGTTACAGTTGCGAGTTGTTAAGGTTTAATAGTAGATGATATCGTTAAATGTCGGATACGAAAGCATTGTAAATAGATGACTTTGTTTAAGTTGCGGATTCTTAGTGGGGTAAAATAGATGATATCGTTTAAAGTCGGATTCTAAAGCATTGTAAATAGATGAATTTGTTTAAGTTACGGACTCTTAATGTTTGAAAATAGATGATATCGTTTAAAGTTGAATTCTAAAGCATTGTAAATAGATGACTTTGTTCAAGTTGCGGATTCTTTGTGTTTGAAAATCGATGATATCGTTTAAAGTCGGATTCTAAAGCATTGTGAAGCTTTGACTTTGTTCAAGTTGCGGATTCTTGATGGTTGAAAATAGATGATATCGTTTAAAGTCGGATTCTAAAGCATTGTGAATAGATGACTTTGTTAGGGTTGCGGATCCTTAATGTTTGAAAATAGATGATATCGTTTAAGTCGGATTATAAAGCATTGTAAATAGATGACTTTGTTCAAGTTGCGGATACTTAATGTGTTAAAATAGATGATATCGTTTCAAGTCGGATTCTAAAGCATTGTAAATAGATGACTTTGTTCCAGTTTCGGATTCTTAAGGTTGTAAAATAGATGATTTCGTTTAAAGTCGGATTCTAAAGCATTGTCAATAGATGACTTTGTTCAAGTTGCGGATTCTTAATGTTTGAAAATAGATGATATCGTTTAAAGTCGGATTCTAAAGCATTGTAAATAGATGACTTTGTTCAGGTTGCGGATACTTAATGTTTGAAAATAGATGATATGATTTAAAGTCGGAATCTAAAGCATTGTAATTAGATGACTTTGTTCCAGTGGCTGATTCTTAAGGTTTGAAAATAGATGATATCGTTTAAAGTCGGATTCTAAAGCATTGTAAATAGATAACGTTGTTCAAGTTGCCGATTCTTAAAGTTTAAAAAATAGATTATATCGTTGAAGTCGGATTCTAAATCATTGTAAATAGATGACTTTGTTAAAGTTGCGGATTCTTAAGATTTGAAAATAGGTGATATCGTTTAAAGTCGGATTCGAAAGCATTGTAAATAGATGACTTTGTTCAAGTTGCGGACTCTTATGGTTTGAAAATATGTGATGTCGTTTGAAATCGGATTCTAAAGCATTGTAAATAGATTACTTTGTTCAAGTTAAGGATTCTCAAATGTTTGAAAATAGATGATATTGTTTAAAGTCGGATTCTAAAGCATTGGAAATAGATGACTTTGTTCAAGTTGCGGATTGTCAAGGTTTTAAAATAGATTATATCGCTAAAAGTCGGATTCTAAAGCATTGTAAATAGATGACTTTGTTCAAGTTGCGAGTTGTTAAGGTTAAAAAGTAGATGATATCGTTTAATGTCGGATACTAAAGCATTGTAAATAGATGACTTTGTATAAGTGGCGGATTCTTAATGTTTGAAAATAGATGATATCGTTTAATGTCGGATTTTCAAGCATTATAAAACGATGAATTTGATTAAGTTGCGGATTCTTAATGTTTGAAAATAGATGATATCGTTTAAAGTCGGATTCTAAAGCATTGTAAATAGATGACTTTGTTCAAGTTGCGGATACTTAATGTTTGAAAATAGATGATATCGTTTAAAGTCGAATTCTAAAGCATTGTAAATAGATGACTTTGTTCCAGTTGCGGATACTTAAGTTTAAAAAAAAAAAGATGATATCGTTTAAAGTCGGATTCTAAAGCATTGTAAATAGATTACTTTGTTTAAGTTGCGCATGCTTAATGTTTGAAAATAGATGATATCTTTTAAAGTGTGATTCTAAAGCATGGTAAATAGATGACTTTGTTCATGTTGCCGATTCTTCAGTTTTGAAAATAGATGATATCGTTTGAAAGTCGGATTCTAAAGCATTGTAAATAGATGACTTTGTTCAAGTTGCCGATTCTTAAGGATTGAAAATAGATGATATCGTTTAAAGTAGGATTCTAAAGCATTGTAAATAGATGACTTTGTTCTAGTTGCGAGTTGTTAAGGTTTAAAAGTAGATGATATCGTTAAATGTCGGATACTAAAGCATTGTAAATAGATGACTTTGTTTAAGTTGCCGATTCTTAATGTTTGAAAATAGATGATATCGTTTAAAGTCGGATTCTAAAGCATTGTAAAGGGATGACTTTGTTCCAGTTTCGGATTCTTAAGGTTTGAAAATAGATGATTTCGTTTAAAGTCGGATTCTAAAGCATTGTAAATAGATGACTTTGTTCAAGTTGCCGATTCTTAAAGTTTGAAAATAAATTATATCGTTTAAAGTCGGATTCTAAATCATTGTAAATAGATGACTTCGTTCAAGTTGCGGATTCTTTAGATTTGAAAATAGATGATATCGTTTAAAGTCGGATTCTAAAGCATTGTAAATAGATGACTTTGTTCAAGTTGCGGACTCTTATGGTTTGAAAATAGATGATATCGTTTAAAGTCGGATTCCAAATAATTGTCAATAGATGACTTTGTTCAAGTTGCGGATTCTTAATGTTTGAAAATAGATTATATCGTTTAAAGTCGGATTCTAAAGCATTTTAAATAGATAACTTTGTTCATGTTGCCGATTCTTCAGGTTGGAAAATAGATGATATCATTTAAAGTCGGATTCTAAAGCATTGTAAATAGATTACTTTGTTCAAGTTGCCGATTCTTAAGGATTGAAAATAGATGATATCGTGAAAAGTCGGATTCTAAAGCATTGTAAATAGATGACTTTGTTACAGTTGTGAGTTGTTAAGGTTTAATAGTAGATGATATCGTTAAATGTCGGATACGAAAGCATTGTAAATAGATGACTTTGTTTAAGTTGCGGATTCTTAGTGGGGTAAAATAGATGATATCGTTTAAAGTCGGATTCTAAAGCATTGTAAATAGATGAATTTGTTTATGTTACGGACTCTTAATGTTTGAAAATAGATGATATCGTTTAAAGTTGAATTCTAAAGCATTGTAAATAGATGACTTTGTTCAAGTCGCGGATTCTTTATGTTTGAAAATCGATGATATCGTTTAAAGTCGGATTCTAAAGCATTGTGAAGCTTTGACTTTGTTCAAGTTGCGGATTCTTGATGGTTGAAAATAGATGATATCGTTTAAAGTCGGATTCTAAAGCATTGTGAATAGATGACTTTGTTAGGGTTGCGGATCCTTAATGTTTGAAAATAGATGATATCGTTTAAGTCGGATTATAAAGCATTGTAAATAGATGACTTTGTTCAAGTTGCGGATACTTAATGTGTTAAAATAGATGATATCGTTTCAAGTCGGATTCTAAAGCATTGTAAATAGATGACTTTGTTCCAGTTTCGGATTCTTAAGGTTGTAAAATAGATGATTTCGTTTAAAGTCGGATTCTAAAGCATTGTCAATAGATGACTTTGTTCAAGTTGCGGATTCTTAATGTTTGAAAATAGATGATATCGTTTAAAGTCGGATTCTAAAGCATTGTAAATAGATGAATTTGTTTAAGTTGCGGATTCTTTAAGATTGAAAATAGATGATATCGGTTAAAGTCGGATTCTAAAGCATTGTAAATAGATGACTTTGTTCAAGTTGGGGATACTTAATGTTTGAAAATAGATGATATGATTTAAAGTCGGAATCTAAAGCATTGTAATTAGATGACTTTGTTCCAGTTGCTGATTCTTAAGGTTTGAAAATAGATGATATCGTTTAAAGTCGGATTCTAAAGCATTGTAAATAGATAACGTTGTTCAAGTTGCCGATTCTCAAAGTTTTAAAAATAGATTATATCGTTGAAGTCGGATTCTAAATCATTGTAAATAGATTACTTTGTTAAAGTTGCGGATTCTTAAGATTTGAAAATAGGTGATATCGTTTAAAGTCGGATTCTAAAGCATTGTAAATAGATGACTTTGTTCAAGTTGCGGACTCTTATGGTTTGAAAATATGTGATGTCGTTTGAAATCGGATTCTAAAGCATTGTAAATAGATTACTTTGTTCAAGTTAAGGATTCTCAAGGTTTGAAAATAGATGATATTGTTTAAAGTCGGATTCTAAAGCATTGGAAATAGATGACTTTGTTCAAGTTGCGGATTGTCAAGGTTTTAAAATAGATTATATCGCTTAAAGTCGGATTCTAAAGCATTATAAATAGATGAATTTGATTAAGTTGCGGATTCTTAATGTTTGAAAATAGATGATATCGTTTAAAGTCGGATTCTAAAGCATTGTAAATAGATAACTTTGTTCAAGTTGCGGATACTTAATGTTTGAAAATAGATGATATCGTTTAAAGTCGAATTCTAAAGCATTGTAAATAGATGACTTTGTTCCAGTTGCGGATTCTTAAGGTTTGAAAAAAGATGATATCGTTTAAAGTCGGATTCTAAAGCATTGTAAATAGATGACTTTGTTCAAGTTGCGAATGCTTAATGTTTGAAAATAGATGATATCTTTTAAAGTGTGATTCTAAAGCATGGTAAATAGATGACATTGTTCATGTTGCCGATTCTTCAGTTTTGTAAAATAGATGATATCGTTTGAAAGTCGGATTCTAAAGCATTGTAAATAGATGACTTTGTTCAAGTTGCCGATTCTTAAGGATTGAAAATAGATGATATCGTTTAAAGTCGGATTCTAAAGCATTGTAAATAGATGACTTTGTTCAAGTTGCGGATTCTTAAGGTTTTAAAATAGATGATATTGTTTCAAGTCGGAGTCTACAGCATTGTAAATAGATGACTTTGTTAAAGTGGCCGATTCTTAAAGTTTGAAAATAGATTATATCGTTTAAAGTCGGATTCTAAATCATTGTAAATAGATGACTTTGTTCAAGTTGCGGATTCTTAAGATTTGAAAATAGATGACATCGTTTAAAGTCGGATTCTTAAGCATTGTAAATAGATGACTTTGTTCAAGTTGCGGAGTCCAATAGTTTGATAATAGATGATATCGTTTAAAGTCGTATTCTAAAGCATTGTAAATAGATAGCTTTGTTCAAGTTGCGGATTCTTAATGTTTGAAAATAGATGATATCGTTTAAAGTCGGATGCTGAAGCATTGTAAATAGATGAATTTGTTTAAGTTGCGGATTCTTAAGGATTGAAAATAGATGATATCGTTTAATGTCGGATACTAAAACATTGTAAATAGATGACTTTGTTTAAGTTGCGGATTCTTAATGTTTGAAAATAGATGATATCGGTTAAAGTCGGATTCTAAAGCATTGGAAATAGATGACTTTGTTCAAGTTACGGATACTCTATGTTTGAAAATAGATGATATCGTTTAAAGTCGGATTCTAAAGCATTGTAAATAGATGACTTTGTTCCAGTTGCGGATTCTTAAGGTTTGAAAATAGATGATATCGTTTAAAGTCGGATTCTAAAGCATTGTAAATCTTTGACTTTGTTCAAGTTGCGGATTCTTGATGGTTAAAAATAGATGATATCGTTTAAAGTCGGATTCTAAAGCATTGTACATAGATGACTTTGTTAGAGTTGCGTATCCTTTATGTTTGAAAATAGATGATATCGTTTAAGTCGGATTATAAAGCATTGTAAATAGATGACCTTGTTCAAGTTGCGGATACTTGATGTTTTAAAATAGATGATATCGTTTCAAGTCGGATTCTAAAGCATTGTAAATAGATGACTTTGTTCCAGTTTCGGATTCTTAAGGTTTGAAAATAGATGATTTTGTTTAAAGTCGGATTCTAAAGCATTGTAAATAGATGACTTTGTTCAAGTGGCCGATTCTTAAAGTTTGAAAATAGATTATATCGTTTAAAGTCGGATTCTAAATCATTGTAATTTGATGACTTTGTTCAAGTTGCGGATTCTTAAGCTTTGAAAATATATGACATCGTTTAAAGTCGGATTCTAAAGCATTGTAAATAGATGACTTTGTTCAAGTTGCGGACTCTTATTGTTTGAAAATAGATGATATCGTTTAAAGTCGTATTCTAAAGCATTGTAAATAGATAGCTTTGTTCAAGTTGCGGATTCTTAATGGTTGAAAATAGATGATATCGTTTAAAGTCGGATTCTAAAGCATTGTAAATAGATTAATTTGTTAAAGTTGCGGATGCTTAAAGATTGAAAATAGATGATATCGTTTAAAGTCGGATTCTAAAGCATTGTAAATAGATGACTTTGTTCAAGTTGCGGATTCTTGATGTTTGAAAATAGATGATATCGTTTAAAGTCGGATTCTAAAGCATTGTAAATAGATGAATTGTTAGAGTTGCGGATCCTTAATGTTGGAAAATAGATGATATCGTTTAAATAGATGAATTTGTTTAAGTTGCGGATTCTTAAGTCGGAGTCTAAAGCATTGTGAAAAGATGACTTTGTTCAAGTTACGGATACTTAATGTTTGAAAATAGATGATATCTTTTAAAGTCGGATTCTAAAGCATTGTAAATAGATGACTTTGTTCAAGTTGCGGATTCTGACGGTTTGAAAATAGATTATATCGTTTAAAGTCGCATTCTAAAGCATTGTAAATAGATTACTTTGTTCAAGTTGCGGACTCTTATGGTTTGAAAATAGATGATAATGTTTAGAGTCGGATTCTAAAGCATTGTAAATAGATAACTTTGTTCAAGTTGCGGATTCTTAATGTTTGAAAATCGATGATATCGTTTAAAGTCGGATTCTAAAGCATTGTAAATTATTGACTTTGTTCAAGTTGCGGATTCTTGATGGTTGAAAATAGATGATATCGTTTAAAGTCGGATTCTAAAGCATTGTAAATAGATGACTTTGTTAGAGTTGCGGATTCTTAATGTTTGAAAATAGATGATATCGTTTAAGTCGGATTATAAAGCATTGTAAATAGATGACTTTGTTCAAGTTGCAGATACAAACTGTTTTAAAATAGATGATATCGTTTCAAGTCGGATTCTAAAGCATTGTAAATAGATGACTTTGTTCCAGTTTCGGATTCTTAAGGTTTGAAAATAGATGATTTTGTCAAAAGTCGTATTCTAAAGCATTGTAAATAGATGACTTTGTTAAAGTGAGCGATTCTTAAAGTTTGAAAATAGATTATATCTTTTAAAGTCGGATTCTAAATCATTGTAAATAGATGACTTTGTTCAAGTTGCGGATTCTTAAGATTTGAAAATAGATGAAATCGTTTAAAGTCGGATTCTAAAGCATTGTAAATAGATGACTTTGTTCAAGTTGCGGACTCTTATGGTTTGAAAATAGATGATATCGTTTAAAGTCGTATTCTAAAGCATTGTAAATAGATAGCTTTGTTCAACTGGCCGATTCTTAAAGTTTGAAAATAGATTATATCGTTTAAAGTCGGATACTAAATCATTGTAAATAGATGACTTTGTTCAAGTTGCGGATTCTTAAGATTTAAAAATAGATGATATAGTTTAAAGTCGGATTCTAAAGCATTGTAAATAGATGACTTTGTTCAAGTTGCGGATTCTTAAGGTTTAAAAATAGATGATATCGTTTAAAGTCGGATTCTAAAGCATTTTAAATAGATGAATTTGTTTAAGTTGCGGATTCTTAAGGAGTGAAAATAGATTATATCGTTTAAAGTCGGATTCTAAAGCATTGTAAATAGATGACTTTGTTCAAGTTGCGGACTCTTATGGTTTGAAAATAGATGATATCGTTTAAAGTCGGATTCTAAAGCATTGTAAATAGATAGCTTTGTTCAAGTTGCGGATTCTTAATGTTTGAAAATAGATGATATCGTTTAAAGTCGGATTCTAAAGCATTGTAAATAGATGAATTTGTTTAAGTTGAGGAATCTTAAGGATTGAAAATAGATGATATCGTTTCAAGTCGGAGTCTAAAGCATTGTAAATAGATGACGTTGTTGAAGTTGCCGATTCTTAAAGTTGGAAAATAGATTATATCGTTTGAAGTGTGATTCTAAATCATTGTAAATAGATGACTTTGTTCAAGTTGCGGATTCTTAAGATTTGAATATAGATGATATCGTTTAAAGTCGGATTCTAAAGCATTGTAAATAGATGACTTTGTTCAAGTTGCGGACTCTTATGGTTTGAAAATAGATGCTTATGTTTAGAGTCGGATTCTAAAGCATTGTAAATAGATGACTTTGTTCCAGTTGCGGATCCTTAAGGTTTGAAAATAGATGATATCTTTAAAGTCGGATTCTAAAGCATTGTAAATAGATTACTTTGTTCAAGTTGCGGATTCTTAAAGTTTGAGAATAGATGATATTGTTAAAGTCGGATTCTAAAGCATTGTAAATAGATGACTTTGTTCAAGTTGCGGATTCTTAAAGTTTAAAAATAGATGATATCGTTTAAAGTCGGATTCTAAAGCATTGTAAATAGATGACTTTGTTCAAGTTGCGGACTCTTATGGTTTGAAAATAGATGATAATGTTTAAAGTCGGATTCTAAAGCATTGTAAATAGATGACTTTGTTCAAGTTGCGGATTCTTAATGTTTGAAAATAGACGATATCGTTTAAAGTCGGATTCTAAAGCATTGTAAATAGATGACTTTGTTCAGTTGCGGACTCTTAAAGTGTGAAAATAGATTATATCTTTTGAAGTCGGATTCTAAATCATTGTAAATAGATGACTTTGTTCAAGTTGCGGATTCTTAAGATTTGAAAATAGATGATATCGTTAAAAGTCGGATTCTAAAGCATTGTAAATAGATTACTTTGTTCAAGGTGCGGACTCTTATGGTTTGAAAATAGATGATAATGTTTAGAGTTTGATTCTAAAGCATTGTAAATAGATGACTTTGTTCAAGTTGCGGATTCTTAATGTTTGAAAATAGATGATATCGTTTAAGTCGGATTCTAAAGCATTGTAAATAGATGACTTTGTTCAAGTTGCGGATACTTAATGTTTGAAAATAGATGATATCGTTTAAAGTCGGATTCTAAAGCATTGTAAATAGATGACTTTGTTCAAGTTGCGGATTCTTAACGTTTGAAAATAGATGATATCGTTTCAAGTCGGAGTCTAAAGCATTGTAAATAGATGACGTTGTTCAAGTTGCCGATTCTTAAAGTGTGAAAATAGATTATATCGTTTGAAGTCGGATTCTAAATCATTGTAAATAGATGACTTTGTTCAAGTTGCGGATTCTAAAGATTTGAAAATAGATGATATCGTTAAAAGTCGGATTCTAAAGCATTGTAAATAGATGACTTTGTTCAAGTTGCGGACTCTTATGGTTTGAAAATAGATGATAATGTTTAGAGTTTGATTCTAAAGCATTGTAAATAGATGACTTTGTCTCAGTTGCGGATTCTTAATGTTTGAAAATCGATGATATCGTTTAAAGTCGGATTCTAAAGCATTGTAAATCTTTGTACTTTGTTCAAGTTGCGGATTCTTGATGGTTGAAAATAGATGATATCGTTTAAAGTCGGATTCTAAAGCATTGTAAATAGATGGCTTTGTCAGAGTTGCGGATCCTTAATGTTTGAAAATAGATCATATCGTTTAAGTCGGATTATAAAGTATTGTAATTAGATGACTTTGTTCAAGTTGCGGATACTTAATGTTTTAAAATAGATGATATCGTTTCAAGTCGGATTCTAAAGCATTGTAAATAGATGACTTTGTTCCAGTTTCGGATTCTTAAGGTTTGAAAATAGATGATTTCGTTTAAAGTCGGATTCTAAAGCATTGTAAATAGATGACTTTGTTCAACTGGCCGATTCTTAAAGTTTGAAAATAGATTATATCGTTTAAAGTCGGATTCTAAATCATTGTAAATAGATGACTTTGTTCAAGTTGCGGATTCTTAAGATTTAAAAATAGATGATATAGTTTAAAGTCGGATTCTAAAGCATTGTAAATAGATGACTTTGTTCAAGTTGCGGATTCTTAAGGTTTAAAAATAGATGATATCGTTTAAAGTCGGATTCTAAAGCATTTTAAATAGATGAATTTGTTTAAGTTGCAGATTCTTTAGGAGTGAAAATAGATTATATCGTTTAAAGTCGGATTCTAAAGCATTGTAAATAGATGACTTTGTTCAAGTTGCGGATTCTTAAGATTTGAAAATAGATGATATATTTTAAATCGGATTCTAAAGCATTGTAAATAGATGACTTTGTTCAAGTTGCGGATTCTTAAGGTTTGAAAATAGATGATATCTTTTAAAGTCGGATTCTAAAGCATTGTAAATAGATGAATTTGTTTAAGTTGAGGAATCTTAAGGATTGAAAATAGATGATATCGTTTCAAGTCGGAGTCTAAAGCATTGTAAATAGATGACGTTGTTGAAGTTGCCGATCCTTAAAGTTGGAAAATAGATTATATCGTTTGAAGTGTGATTCAAAATCATTGTAAATAGATGACTTTGTTCAAGTTGCGGACTCTTATGGTTTGAAAATAGATGCTTATGTTTAGAGTCGGATTCTAAAGCATTGTAAATAGATGACTTTGTTCCAGTTGCGGATCCTTAAGGTTTGAAAATAGATGATATCGTTTAAAGTCGGATTCTAAAGCATTGTAAATAGATGACTTTGTTCAAGTTTAGGATTCTACAAGGTTTGAAAATAGATGATATTGTTAAAGTCGGATTCTAAAGCATTGTAAATAGATGACTTTGTTCAAGTTGCGGATTCTTAAGGTTTAAAAATAGATGATATCGTTTAAAGTCGGATTCTAAAGCATTGTAAATAGATGACTTTGTTCAAGTTGCGGACTCTAATGGTTTGAAAATAGATGATAATGTTTAAAGTCGGATTCTAAAGCATTGTAAATAGATGACTTTGTTCAAGTTGCGGATTCTTAATGTTTGAAAATAGACGATATCGTTTAAAGTCGGATTCTAAAGCATTGTAAATAGATGACTTTGTTCAGTTGCGGACTCTTGAAGTGTGAAAATAGATTATATCGTTTGAAGTCGGATTCTAAATCATTGTAAATAGATGACTTTGTTCAAGTTGCGGATTCTTAAGATTTGAAAATAGATGATATCGTTAAAAGTCGGATTCTAAAGCATTGTAAATAGATTACTTTGTTCAAGGTGCGGACTCTTATGGTTTGAAAATAGATGATAATGTTTAGAGTTTGATTCTAAAGCATTGTAAATAGATGACTTTGTTCAAGTTGCGGATTCTTAATGTTTGAAAATCGATGATATCGTTTAAAGTCGGATTCTAAAGCATTGTAAATCTTTGTACTTTGTTCAAGTTGCGGATTCTTAAGGAGTGAAAATAGATGATATCGTTTAAAGTCGGATTCTTAAGCATTGTAAATAGATGACTTTGTTAGAGTTGCGGATCCTTAATGTTTTAAAATAGATCATATCGTTTAAGTCGGATTATAAAGTATTGTAATTAGATGACTTTGTTCAAGTTGCGGATACTTAATGTTTTAAAATAGATGATATCGTTTCAAGTCGGATTCTAAAGCATTGTAAATAGATGACTTTATTCCAGTTTCGGATTCTTAAGGTTTGAAAATAGATGATTTCGTTTAAAGTCGGATTCTAAAGCATTGTAAATAGATGACTTTGTTCAAGTGGCCGATTCTTAAAGTTTGAAAATAGATTATATCGTTTAAAGTCGGATTCTAAATCATTGTAAATAGATGACTTTGTTCAAGTTGCGGATTCTTAAGATTTAAAAACAGATGATATAGTTTAAAGTCGGATTCTAAAGCATTGTAAATAGATGACTTTGTTCAAGTTGCGGATTCTTAAGGTTTAAAAATAGATGATATCGTTTAAAGTCGGATTCTAAAGCATTGTAAATAGATGAATTTGTTCAAGTTGCGGATTCTTAAGGAGTGAAAATAGATTATATCGTTTAAAGTCGGATTCTAAAGCATTGTAAATAGATGACTTTGTTCAAGTTGCGGATTCTTAATGTTTGAAAATCGATGATATCGTTTAAAGTCGGATTCTAAAGCATTGTAAATCTTTGTACTTTGTTCAAGTTGCGGATTCTTGATGGTTGAAACTAGATGATATCGTTCAAAGTCGGATTCTAAAGCATTGTAAATAGATGACTTTGTTAGAGTTGCGGATCCTTAATGTCGGAAAATAGATGATATCGTTTAAGTCGGATTATAAAGCATTGTAAATAGATGACTTTGTTCAAGTTGCGGACTCTTATGGTTTGAAAATAGATGCTTATGTTTAGAGTCGGATTCTAAAGCATTGTAAATAGATGACTTTGTTCCAGTTGCGGATCCTTAAGGTTTGAAAATAGATGATATCTTTAAAGTCGGATTCTAAAGCATTGTAAATAGATGACTTTGTTCAAGTTTAGGATTCTTAAAGTTTGAGAATAGATGATATTGTTAAAGTCGGATTCTAAAGCATTGTAAATAGATGACGTTGTCAAGTTGCGGATTCTTAAGATTTGAAAATAGATGATATAGTTTAAAGTCGGATTCTAAAGCATTGTAAATAGATGACTTTGTTCAAGTTGCGGACTCTTATGGTTTGAAAATAGATGATATCGTTTAAATTCGGATTCTAAAGCATTGTAAATAGATAGCTTTGTTCAAGTTGCGGATTCTTAATGTTTGAAAATAGATGATATCGTTTAAAGTCGGATTCTAAAGCATTGTAAATAGATGAATTTGTTTAAGTTTAGGATTCTTAAGGATTGAAAATAGATGATATCGTTTAAGTCGGAGTCTAAAGCATTGTAAATAGATGACTTTGTTCAAGTTGCGGATACTTAATGTTTGAAAATAGATGATATCGTTTATAGTCGAATTCTAATACATTGTAAAAAGATTACTTTGTTCAAGTTGCGGATTCTTAATGTTTGAAAATAGATGATATCGTTTCAAGTCGGAGTCTAAAGCATTGTAAATAGATGACGTTGTTCAAGTTGCCGATTCTTAAAGTTTGAAAATAGATTATATCGTTTGAAGTGTGATTCTAAATCATTGTAAATAGATGACTTTGTTCAAGTTGCGGATTCTTAAGATTTGAATATAGATGATATCGTTTAAAGTCGGATTCTAATGCATTGTAAATAGATGACTTTGTTCAAGTTGCGGACTCTTATGGTTTGAAAATAGATGATAATGTTTAGAGTCGGATTCTAAAGCATTGTAAATAGATGACTTGTTCCAGTTGCGGATCCTTAAGGTTTGAAAATAGATGATATCGTTTAAAGTCGGATTCTAGAGCATTGTAAATGGATGACTTTGTTCAAGTTTAGGATTCTCAAGGTTTGAACATAGATGATATTGTGAAAGTCGGATTCTAAAGCATTGTAAATAGATGACTTTGTTCAAGTTGCGGATTCTTAAGGTTTAAAAATAGATGATATCGTTTAAAGTCGGATTCTAAAGCATTGTAAATAGATGACTTTGTTCAAGTTGCGGACTCTTATGGTTGGAAAATAGATGATAATGTTTAAAGTCGGATTCTAAAGCATTGTAAATAGATGACTTTGTTCAAGTTGCGGATTCTTAATGTTTGAAAATAGACGATATCGTTTAAAGTCGGATTCTAAAGCATTGTAAATAGATGACTTTGTTCAGTTGCGGACTCTTAAGGTTTGAAAATAGATGATATCGTTTCAAGTCGGATTCTAAAGCATTGTAAATAGATGACTTTGTTCAAGTTGCGAGTTGTTTAGGTTTAAAAGTAAATGATATCATTTCATGTCGGATACGTAAGCATTGTAAATACATGACTTTGTTTAAGTTGCGGATTCTTAATGTTTGAAAATAGATTATATCGTTTAAAGTCGGATTCTAAAGCATTGTAAATAGATGACTTTGTTCCAGTTGCGGATTCTTAATGGTTTGAAAATAGATGATATCGTTTCAAGTCGGATTCTAAAGCATTGTAAATAGATGACTTTGTTCAAGTTTCCGATTCTTAAAGTTTGAAAATAGATTATATCGTTTAAAGTCGGATTCTAAATAATTGTAAATAGATGACTTTGTTCAAGTTGCTGATTCTTAAGATTTGAAAATAGATGATATTGTTTAAAGTCGGATTCTAAGGCATTGTAAGTAGATGACTTTGTTCAAGTTGCGGACTCTTATGGTTTGAAAATAGATGATATCGTTTCAAGTCGGATTCTAAAGCATTGTAAATAGATGACTTTGTTCAAGTTGAGGATTCTCAAGGTTTGAAAATAGATGATATTGTTTAAAGTCGGACTCTAAAGCATTGTAAATGGATGACTTTGTTCAAGTTGCGGATTCTTAAGGTTTAAAAATAGATGATATCGTTTAAAGTCGGATTCTAAGGCATTGTAAATAGATCACTTTGTTCAAGTTGCGGATTCTTTAGGTTTGAAAATAGATCATATCGTTTAAAGTCGGATTCTAAAGCATTGTAAGTAGATGACTTTGTTCAAGTTGCGGATTCTTAATGTTTGAAAATAGATGATATCGTTTAAAGTCGGATTCTAAAGCATTGTAAATAGATGACTTTGTTCCAGTTGCGGATTCTTAATGGTTTGAAAATAGATGATATCGTTTCAAGTCGGATTCTAAAGCATTGTAAATAGATGACTTTGTTCAAGTTGCCGATTCTTAAAGTTTGAAAATAGATGATATTGTTTAAAGTCGGATTCTAAAGCATTGTAAATGGATGACTTTGTTCAAGTTGCGGATTCTTAAGGTTTAAAAATAGATGATATCGTTTAAAGTCGGATTCTAAGGCATTGTAAATAGATCACTTTGTTCAAGTTGCGGATTCTTAAGGTTTGACAATAGATCATATCGTTTAAAGTCGGATTCTAAAGCATTGTAAGTAGATGACTTTGTTCAAGTTGCCGATTCTTAATGTTTTAAAATAGATGATATCGTTTAAAGTCGGATTCTAAAGCATTGTAAATAGATTACTTTGTTCAATTTGCAGACTCTTAAGGTTTGAAAATAGATAGTATCGTTTCAATTCGGATTCTAAAGCATTGTAAATAGATAACTATGTTCAAGTTGCGGACTGCTAAGGTTTGAAAATAGATGATATCCTTTAAAGTCGGATTCTAAAGCATTGTAAATAGATGACTTTGTCTAAGTTGGTGGATTCTTAGGGTTTTAAAATAGATGATATCGTTTAAAGTCGGATTCTAAAGTAGGGAACATGAACATGAAGAGGGCTTACTTGCGAAACGTTATCGGGTTTGCTTGTCCTGTGCGCTGCGAGTGAAAGAAAGAAAGAAGGAAAGAAATCCAACATGGCGTCCCTGAATGTTTATTACATACAGTTCACGCAAAATCTCGCAAAGTCTCGCTGCACGTATGGAAATTAGGTGTGACTGGATATTATAAAAAGCGAGTCTCGTACCGTCTCAGAAGAACGGAGTGTGCAAAGCGAGTGCACGTGTCGAGCAGTAAGAGCTGCTTTGGAGGTTAACAGTGACTTGCGACCTTCGTTATTATTTCAAGCTATCTCGGCGATGGACAAGTTCGACGGCTCCCCCTCCGGACCCTCTGTAGTCGAGTGGTGGGAGAAAGCCGAGCGCGTCTGCAGACTTTGCAATATAAAGGATCCTGCACTGGTCATCCCGCTGAGGCTGACCAAAGGAGCATATTCGGTGTATCAGCAGCTCGGAGACGAACCAGGCCTGGAGGAAATTAGGCAGGCGCTATACGCAGCCTTTGCTGTGGACCCTTTCGTCGCCTGGAGGCAGTTCACCGAACGGCGGCTTGGGCTAGATGAGACTGTGGACGTCTACCTGGCCGATTGGAGGAGGCTAGCCGCGCCGTTTGGTGGAACAAGCGAGCGAATACTGGGATGCGCTTTTCTGACTGGACTCCCAGACGGCGCCAGCAGACTGCTGCAGACATCGTCCAGACTCAATGAGATTGGGCTTGACAAGTTGTTGGCCAGAGCCCGAAACATTTTGAAAGAGGACACAGAGCCGGTTTCGGCAGCTGCGGAAGCGTCTTCACCACCAACAGAAGACGTGAGATGCTACAAATGTGGCGGGCCAAATCATTTTTCAAAAGACTGCTGTAGCCGAAGCGGTGCAAAGGACGCGCCCGATCGAGGAACGTTAACACGCGTGCGTTGTTACCGGTGCAACAAGCTGGGTCACGTGGCAAGAGGTTGTCCGGGAAACGGGCAAGGGGAGTAAGCTATAGCGCCAGTCTTCTCCCCAGATCGTCGCCAAATAAGGCGCTACCCACAGTGAGCGTGCGCGTAAACGGGCGTGAGCGCTTCGCGCTCGTAGACACCGGGTGCACGCAGACCCTCGTGCGCAAAGCATGCTGTGACGCATGGGATAAGGAAAGGATCCCGGTATTGACGGTTGGCGGTGGCTCGATTGCCTCTTGTGGCGTTAGCATCATTCGCGCAGGTGTCGGCGATGGGCCTACAGTAACCGCACGAGCCTTGGTTATAAACGGTGACCTGCTCGGTTACGACCTACTCCTGGGAATGGACGTCATCAAGGAATTGGGAGGTGTACGCATTGATGGTGAGGGTAGAGCACATTTTGCAAAAGCGGGCCTTGCTCTGAGTGCAGCTATGAAGCTGGAACAGCCTGATTGTTGTGCGGAATTCGACCAGCGCACAAAATCCTAGACAGCCTCCTGGAAGTGGTCGGAGGAGCAGCCACCCGAGAAATTATGCAATAAGGTGCCAGAATACAAAATTCCCCCCGGAGCTTGTGCAGAATACGACAAGGAACTACAAACTTGGATTAGTAATGGATGGCTAGTTCCGTATTCAGAGAAGGAATTGGGTCTTCCAAAGTGCCTAATCCCGTTAATGGCGGTTATCCAACAGAATAAGCAGAAGGTGAGGCCGGTGCTCGACTATCGAGAATTGAATGAGCACGTGGACCCTTTTACAGCTTGCGCGGACGTATGCACTGAAAAGTTGAGGGAATGGCGGCAAGTGGGATCTAATGTATCTGTACTGGATCTTCACAAAGAATACCTTCAAGTGCGTGTACACAAATCACTATGGCCCTATCAAACGGTGCTCATCAAGGGGAAAAGGTATTGCCTAACCCGCATGGGATTTGGACTTAATTTTGCGCCATCAATTATGCAAATGATTGTTGACACCATTCTGACTAAAGATGAGCGCATTCAGCGGGCAACGTCTGCATATATTGATGACGTGTACGTGGACGAGGAAATTGTATCTGCGGCGCGCGTGAGGGAGCATCTCTACAACTTTGGCCTTCTCAGCAAGGAACCGGAAAGGCTACGAGATGGCGCACGGGTACTTGGTTTGCAGGTCTGGGAGGAAGATGACGTTCTGTATTGGAAACGAGGAAATGAAACCCCGGACATGCCTTGTATTGTTACACGACGAAACGTGTTTTCCTTGTGCGGAAAGTTAGTTGGACACCTTCCTGTCGGCGGCTGGCTTCGTGTTGCGGTGGCATTTATTAAGCGAAGACCCTCCGCCGTCACCACTGGATAAGATGACGAAACTCATGACGTCCCTCTCAATACAATGCTCAAAGAAGTCCTCACCAGGGTGCACAAGGAAGACCCAACGCGAGGCAGATGGTGCGTCGACAGCCAGAACCTTAGTGTGTGGGTTGATGCAAGCTCTCTCGCCATTGGTGTATCGGTGGTCCATGATGGAATGGTGGTGGAAGACGCTTGCTGGTTACGCCCAGAAAAGGACTCCCAGCACATAAACCTGGCAGAACTTGATGCGGTTATCAAGGGGATAAACTTGGCAATCCTTTGGAAGACGACCACCCTGCGACTATTCACGGATTCTGCTTGCGTCCATAAGTGGATTTCAGATACTCTCACCGGGAGGGCCAGAATACGAACCAAAGCCACGAGCGAGATGCTCATCCGACGGCGGCTCGACACGATCATGAAGCTGGTGAACGAATATGCTCTGTCAATAGAGGTGTCCCTGGTAAAATCCAGCCTGAACAAAGCAGATGGTTTGACGAGAGTACCTCAAAGATAGCTTGATGCCATGAGAAAGACTATTGAACCCATGCAGCCCGCCTGCGCCGCTTCTATGAGCCCCGTTCGATCTAATACCATCAAAGAAGTCCACCAACAAACCGGGCACCCTGGGGTCAAGCGGACCCTATATTTCGCTTAGTTGGTTGAACCAGGAGTACAAAAGGCAGACGTCAGGAAAGTGGTCAAAGATTGTATAGCATGCCAATCCATTGATCCAGCACCCGTTCGCTGGGAGAAAGGAAAGCTGGTAGTGGAAAGCCATTGGAACCGGCTGGCGATGGATATTACTCACCACAACGGTGAGGATTTCTTGACTCTCATTGATTGCGGTCGATCCAGGTTTGCGATATGGCGCATGCTGCGCCGGCAGGATGCAGCCAGCATCATCCGTCAGTTAAACAATATTTTTCTTGAACGTGGCCCCCCAACGGAGATATTAACCGACAATGGCGCTGCATTCACTAGTGAGCAGTTCAGAAAGTTTGCTGATGGCTGGGGAGTACACCTGAGGTTTCGATGCGCCCACGTACCGAGTGGAAATGGGGTCATCGAGCGGAATCACAGAACCGTCAAAACCATTGCGGCCAGGACGGGCTGCACGGTATTTGAGGCAGTCTACCTGTATAACGTAACCCCAAAGGATAATGTTTCACCCTCTACAGCGCCGGCTGACACCTTGCACAGGTATCACGTCAGGGGGAAAGGCATAGAGACTAACCCGCTGCCCGAACTGGAAGTAACCAAAGAGAAACTGAAAAAAGGGGATGTCGTCTGGATTAAGAACCCGCGCGGCAAGTGTACAACGAAATACGGAGTTGGACGCGTACCGAGGTAATCAGCCCACAGGCGGTGCGAGTCGACGGTATGCCCCGTCACATTAGGGACCTACGGTTAGCAACGCAATCATCACTGAACGACAAGAGCGAGTCGGAGTCAGAGAGCAGTGAGGCATCGCTCTGGCTTGCAGCAGCCCCATCGGACAGTGACTCGGATATCAGCAGTATCCCAGCGGACGCGATGTTTCTCGACCCTCAGACCGCGGACGAGAGCACCAGCGAAGATGAGGCTTGCGTTGTCCCCCTCCGAAGAAGCAACCGGCGAAGGCGATCGAGGCCTCCCTGCCATCTCTGTGATCATAAGATCAGGGGGGAGTGTAGGGAACATGAACATAAAGAGGGCTTACTTGCGAAACGTCCTCGTGTTTGCTAGTCCTGTGCGCTGCGAGTGAAAGAAAGAAAGGAGGAAAGAAATCCAACATGGCGTCCCTGAATGTTTATTACATACAGTTCACGCAAAATCTCGCAAAGTCCCGCTGCACTTATGGAAATTAGGTGTAACTGGATATTATAAAAAGCTAGTCTCGTACCGTCTCAGAAGAACGGAGTGTGCGAAGCGAGTGCACGTGTCGAGCAGTAAGAGCTGCTTTGGAGGTTAACAGTGACTTGCGACCTTCGTTATTATTTCAGTAAATAGATGACCTTGTTCAAGTTGCGGATTCTTAGGGTTTGAAAATAGATGATATCCTTTAAAGTCGGATTCTAAAGCATTGTAAATAGATGTCTTTAGTCAAGTTGGTGGATTCTTACGGTTTGAAAATAGATGATATCGTTTAAAGTCGGATTCTAAAGCATTGTAAATAGATGACCTTGTTAAGTTGCGGACTATTAAGGTTTTAAAATAGTTGATGGCGTTTAAAGTCGGATTCTAAAGCATTGTAAATACATGACTTTCTTCAAGTTGCCGATTCTTAAGGTTTGAAAATAGATAATATTGTTTGAAGTACGATTCTAAAGCATTGTAAGTAGATGACATTATTACAGTTTCGGATTCTTTAGGTTTGAAAATAGATTATAATGTTTGAAGTCGGATTCTAAAGCATTGTAAATAGATGACTTTGTTCAAGTTGCGGATTCTTAAGGTTTGAAAATAGATGATATCGTTTAAAGTCGGATTCTAAAGCATTGTAAATAGATGACTTTGTTCGAGTTGCGGATTTATAAGGTTTGAAAATAGATGATATCGTTTAAAGTCGGATTCTAAAGCATTGTAAATAGATGACTTTGTTCAAGTTGCGGATTCTTAAGGTTTAAAAATAGATGATATCGTTTAAAGTCGGATTCTAAAGCATTGTAAATAGATGACATTGTTACAGTTGCGCACTCTTAAGGTTTGAAAATAGATGATATCGTTTAAAATCGGATTCTAAAGCATTGTAAATACCTGACTTTGTTCAAGTTGCGAATTCTTTAGGTTTGATAATAGATGATATCGGTTGAAGTCGGATTCTAAAGCATTGTAAATAGATGACTTTGTTCAAGTTGCGTATTCTTTAGGTTTGAAAATAGATGATATCGGTTTAAGTCGGATTCTAAAACATTGTAAATAGTGGACTTTGTTCAAGTTGCCGATTCTTAAGGTTTGAAAATAGATGATATCGTTTAAAGTCGGATTCTAAAGCATTGTAAGTAGTTGACTTTATTCAAGTTTGCGATTCTTAATGTTTGAAAATAGATGATATCGTTTAAAGTCGGATTCTGAAGCATTGTTAAATAGATTACTTTGTTCAAGTTGCAGACTCTTAAGGGTTGTAAATAGATGATATCGTTTAAAGTCGGATTCTAAAGCATTGTAAATAGATGACATTGTTCAAGTTGCGGACTCTTATGGTTTGAAAATAGATGATATTGTTTCAAGTGGGATTCTAAAGCATTGTAAATAGGTGACTTTGTTCAAGTTGAGGATTCTCAAGGTTTGAAAATAGAGTATATCGTTTAAAGTCGGATTCTAAAGCATTGTAAATAGATGACTTTGTTATAGTTGCGGATTCTTAAGGTTTGAAAATAGATTATATTGGTTTAAGTCTGATACTAAAGAATTGTAAATGGATGACTTTGTTCAAGTTGCAGATTCTTAAGGTTTGAAAATAGATGATATCGTTTGAAGTCGGATTCTAAAGCATTGTAAATAAATGACTTTGTTATAGTTATCGATTCGAAATGTTTGAAAATACATGATATCGGTTAAAGTCGGATTCTAAAGCATTGTTAATAGATGACTTTGTTCAAGTTGCAGATTCTTAAGGTTTCAAAATAAATGATATCGTTTAACGTCGGATTCTACAGCATTGTACATAGATTACTTTGTTCATGTTCCAGATTCTTAATGTGTCAACATAGATGATATCGTTTAAAGTCGGATTCTAAAGCATTGTAAATAGGTGACTTTGTTCAAGTTGCCGATTCTTAATGTTCGAAAATCGATGATATCGGTTAAAGTCAGATTCTAAAGCATTGTAAATAGATGACTTTGTTAAGGTTGCGGATTCTTAAGGTTTGAAAATAGATGATATCGTTTAAAGTCGGTTTCTAAAGAATTGTAAATAGGGGTACTTTGTTCACGTTGCCGGTGTTTAAGGTTTGAAAATAGATGATATTGTATGAAGTCGGATTCAAAATAATTGTAAATAGATGACTTTGTTCAAGTTTCCGATTCTTATGGTTAGAAAAAAGATGATATCAGTGAAAGTCGGATTCTAAAGCATTGTAAATAGATGACTTTGTGCAAGTTTCGGATTCTAAAGCTTTGAAAGATGATGATATTGTTTAAAGTCGGATTCTAAAGCATTGTGAATAGATGACTTTGTTCAAGTTGCCGATTCTTAAAGTTTGAAAATAGATGATATTGTTTAAAGTCGGATGCTAAAGCATTGTAAATAGACGACTTTGTGCAAGTTGCGGATTCTTAAAGTTTCAAAATAGATGATATCGTTTAAAGTCGGATTCTAAAGCAATGTAAATAGATTACTGTGTTCAAGTTGCCGATTGTAAAGCTTTGAATATAGAGAATATCGTTAAAAGTCGGATTCTAAAGCATTGTAAATAGATGACTTTGTTCGAGTTCTCGATTAAAAGGGTTTTAAAATAGATGATATCGTTTAAAGTAGGTTTCTAAAGCATTGTAAATACATGACTTCGTTCCAGTTGCGGATTTTTAAGCTTTGAGAATAGAAGATATCGTTAAAAGTCGTATTCTAAAGCATTGTAAATAGATGACTTTGTTTATTTTGCCGATTCGTAAGGTTTGAAAAAAGATGATATCGTTTAAAGTCGGATTCTAAAGCATTGTAAGTAGATGAGTTAGTTCAAGTTACCGATTATTGAGGTTTGAAAATATATGATATCGTTTAAAGTCGGATTCTTAAGCATTGTAAATAGATGACTTAGTTTTAGTTGCCGATTCTTAATGGTTTGAAAATAGATGATGCTGTTTAAAGTCGGATTCTATAGCATTGTACCTATATGACTTTGTTCCAGTTGCCGTTTCTTAAGGTTTGAAAATAGATGATATCGTCTAAAGTCGGATTCTAAAGCATTGTAAATAGATGATTTGTTTAAAGTTGCGGATTCTTAAGGTTTGAAAATAGATGATATCGTTTATAGTCGGATCCTATAGCATTGTAAATAGATGACTTAGTTCAAGTTGCAGATTCTTAAGGTTTGCAAATAGATGATATCGTTTAAAGTCGTTTTAAAGCATTGTAAATAGATGACTTTGTTATAGTTGCGGATACTTTAGGTTTGAAAATAGATTATATTGTTTAAAGTCTGATAGTAAAGAATTGTAAATAGATGACTTTGTTCAAGTTTCAGATTCTTAAGGTTTGAAATTGATGATATCGTTTAAAGTCGGATTCTAAAGCATTGTAAATAAATGACTTTGTTATAGTTGTCGATTCGAAATGTTTGAAAATAGATGATATCGTTTAAAGTCGGATTCTAAAGTATTGTTAATAGAGGAGAGAGTTCAAGTTGCAGATTCTTAAGGTGTGAAAATAGATGATATCCTTTGAAGTCGGATTCTAAAACATTGTAAATAGATGACTTTGTTCGTGTTGAGGATTCTAAAGGTGTCAACATAGATGATATCGTTTAAAGTCGGATTCTAAAGCATTGTAAATAGGTGACTTTGTTCAAGTTGCCGATTCTTGAGGTTTAAAAATAGAGGATATTGTTTTAAGTCGGATTCTAAAGCATTGTAAATAGATGACTTTATTCAAGTGGCTGATTCTTAATGTTTGAAAATCGATGATATCGTTTGAAGTCATATTTTAAAGCATTGTAAATAGATGACTTTGTTAAGGTTGCGGATTCTTAAGGTTTGAAGATAGATGATATTTGTAATGTAAAAAGAAGACACGAATAGAAAAACCTTTTCTAAGGCTTTATTCAATTAATTCAAAACTACAATGCCAACAAGGCAAGAGGCTTGGAGACTTATCATAAACACTTTTCAGCAATTCAACAGCATCTTCGAATCCAGAACAACCCTCGATAATGTCAGCAACGGTAGCACCAATGTTTAAATAAAGGACTTCGAGTTTGTCTGGATTTAAAGAAGCAATAGTAGATAAGTAATAAGTACAATTACGGTATCATAGTCTCCAGAGCTTGCCAGCCTGAGGGTCTGCAGAAGATATATCAAACTTGTCCAGACGAATAATCTTATCCATGAGTAATTTAGTAAATGAATTAATTGAATAAATTGTAATGTAAAACCAAGACACGAATAGAAAAACCTTTTCTAAGGCTTTATTCCATTAATTCAAAACTACAATGCCAACAAGGCAAGAGGCCAAGAACGTATATATGGTAAAAGAAAGAGAACGCATTTAAATTAAAAAGTCACGTGGACAAGAAACCCCAGTAATTTTACTTTAACGGAAATATATGCAAGTGCACGTAATCCATCTCGTAATCCCAAAGTGCTGAGTTCAATCCTGGGTAAATGCAGCTGAAGAAATATAATATACATAACAATATTGTTTAAAGTCGGATTCTAAAGCAGTGTAAAAAGATGACTTTGTTCAAGTTACCGATTGTGGAGGTTTGAAAATAGATGATATCGTTTAAAGTCGGATTGTAAAGCAATGTAAATAGATGACTGTGTTCAAGTTGCCGATTTTAAAGCTTTTAAAATAGATGATATCGTTTAAAGTCGGATTCTAAAGCATTGTAAATACATGACTTCGTTCCAGTTGCGGATTCTTAAGCTTTGAGAATAGACGATATCGTTTAAAGTCGGATTCTAAAGCATTGTAAATAGATTACTTCGTTCAAGTTGCGAATTCTTAAGGTTTGAAAGTAGATGATATCGTTTACAGTCGTATTCTAAAGCATTGTAAATAGATGACTTTGTTTAGTTTGCCGATTCGTAAGGTTTGAAAAAGAATGATATCGTTTGAAGTCAGATTATAAAGCATTGTAAATAGATGACTGAGTTCAAGTTGCAGATTCTTAAGGTTTGAAAATGGATGATATCGTTTAAAGTCGGATTCTAAAGCATTGTAAATAGATGACTTTGTTCAAGTTGCGGATTCTTAAGGTTTGAAAATAGATGATATCGTTTTAAGTTGGATTCTAAAGCATTGTAAATAGATGACTTTTTGTTAAGTTGCGGATACTTAATATTTGAAAATATGTTATAATGTTTAAAGTCGCATTCTAAAGCATTGTAAATAGATGACTTTGTTCAAGTTGCGGATTCTTAAGGTTTGAAAATAGATGATATCGTTTAAAGTCGGATTCTAAAGCATTGTAAATAGATGACTTTCTTCGAGTTGCGGATTCTTAAGGTTTGAAAATAGATGATATCGTTTAAAGTCGGATTCTAAAGCATTGTAAGTAGATGACTTTGTTCAAGTTGGCGATTCTTAATGTTTGAAAATAGATGATACCGTTTAAAGTCGGATTCTAAAGCATTGTAAATAGATTACTTTGTTCAAGTTGCAGACTCTTAAGGTTTGAAAATAGATGATATCGTTTAAAGTCGGATTCTAAAGCATTGTAAATAGATGACTTTGTTCAAGTTGCGGACTCTTATGGTTTGAAAATAGATGATATCGTTTCAAGTCGGATTCTAAAGCATTGTAAATAGATGACTTTGTTCAAGTTGAGGATTCTCAAAGTTTGAAAATAGAGTATATTGTTTCAAGTCGGATTCTAAAGCATTGTAAATAGATGACTTTGTTATAGTGGCGGATTCTTAAGGTTTGAAAATAGATTATATTGGTTTAAGTCTGATACTAAAGAATTGTAAATAGATGACTTTGTTCAAGTTGCGGATTCTTAAGGTTTAAAAATAAATGATATCGTTTAACGTCGGATTCTACAGCACTGTAAATAGATTACTTTGTTCATGTTGCAGATTCTTAATGTGTCAACATAGATGATATCGTTTAAAGTCGGATTCTAAAGCATTGTAAATAGGTGACTTTGTTCAAGTTGCCGATTCCTAATGTTCGAAAATCGATGATATCGTGTAAAGTCGGATTCTAAAGCATTGTAAATAGATGACTTTGTTAAGGTTGCGGATTCTTAAGGTTGAAAAATAGATGATATCGTTTAAAGTCGGATTCTAAAGCATTGTAAATAGATGACTTTGTTAAGGTTGCGGATTCTTAAGGTTTGAAAATAGATGATATCGTTTAAAGTCGGATTCTAAAGCATTGTAAATAGATGACTTTGTTCACGTTGCCGATGTTTATGGTTTGAAAATAGATAATATTGTATGAAGTCGGATTCGAAATCCTTGTAAATAGATGACTTTGTTCAAGTTTCCGATTCTTATGGTTAGAAAAAAGATGATATCAGTAAAAGTCAGATTCTAAAGCATTGTAAATAGATGACTTTGTTCAAGTTGCGGATTCTAAAGCTTTGAAATTAGATGATATTGTTTAAAGTCGGATTCTAAAGCATTGTAAATAGATGACTTTGTTCAAGTTGCCGATTCTTAAGGTTTGAAAATTGATGATATCGTTTAAAGTCGGATTCTAAAGCATTGTAAGTAGATTACTTTGTTCAAGTTAGCGATTCTTAATGTTTGAACATAGATGATATCGTTTAAAGTCGGATTCTAAAAAATTGTAAATAGATTACTTTGTTCAAGTTTAGGATTCACAAGGTTTGAAAATAGAGTATATTGTTTGAAGTCGGATTCTAAAGCATTGTAAATAGATGACTTTGTTATAGTTGCGGATTCTTAAGGTTTGAAAATAGATTATATTGGTTTAAGTCTGATACTAAAGAATTGTAAATAGATGACTTTGTTCAAGTTGCAGATTCTTAAGGTTTGAAAATAGATGATATCGTTTGAAGTAGGATTCTAAAGCATTGTAAATAAATGACTTTGTTATAGTTGTCGATTCGAAATGTTTGAAAATAGATGATATCGGTTAAAGTCGGATTCTAAAGCATTGTTAATAGAGGACTTAGTTCAAGTTGCAGATTCGTAAGGTTTCAAAATAAATGATATCGTTTAACGTCGGATTCTACAGCATTGGAAATAGATTACTTTGTTCATGTTGCAGATTCTTAATGTGTCAACATAGATGATATCGTTTAAAGTCGGATTCTAAAGCATTGTAAATAGGTGACTTTGTTCAAGTTGCCGATTCTTAATGTTCGAAAATCGATGATATCGGTTTAAGTCGGATTCTAAAGCATTGTAAATAGATGACTTTGTTAAGGTTGCGGATTCTTAAGGTTTTAAAATAGATGATATCGTTTAAAGTCGGATTCTAAAGCATTGTAAATAGGTGACTTTGTTCACGTTGCCGGTGTTTAAGGTTTGAAAATAGATTATATTGTATGAAGTCGGATTCAAAATAATTGTAAATAGATGACTTTGTTCAAGTTTCCAAATCTTATGGTTAGAAAAAAGATGATATCAGTGAAAGTCGGATTCTTAAGCATTGTAAATAGATGACTGTGTTCAAGTTGCGGATTCTAAAGCTTTGAAATTAGATGATATTGTTTAAAGTCGGATTCTAAAGCATAGTAAATAGATGACTTTGTTCAAGTTGCCGATTCTTAAAGATTGAAAATAGATTATATTGTTTAAAGTCGGATGCTAAAGCATTGTAAATAGATTACTTTGTTCAAGTTGCGGATTCTTAAGGTTGAAAATAGAGGATATCGTTTAAAGTCGGATTCTAAAGCATTGTAAATAGGTGACTTTGTTCAAGTTGCGGATTCTTAAGGTTTAAAAACAGATGATATCGTTTAAAGTATGATTCTGAAGCATTGTAAGTAGATAACTTTGTTCAAGTTGCGGATTCTTAAGGTAAAAAAATAGATGATATAGTTGAAAGTCGGATTCTAAAGCATTGTAAATAGATGACTTTGTTCAAGTTGCCGATTCTGGAGGTTTGAAAATTGATTATATTGTTTAAAGTCTGATTTCAAAGAATAGTAAATATATGGTGTTGTTCAAGTTTCCGGTTCTTTAGGTTGGAGAATAGATTATATGGTTTAAAGTCGGATTCTAAAACATTGTAAATAGATGACATTGTTACAGTTGCGGATTCTTAAGGTTCGAAAATAGATGATATCGTTTAAAGTCGGATTCTAAAGCATTGTAAATAGATGACTTTGTTCAAGTTGCCGATTCTTAAGGTTTGAAAATAGATGATATCGTTTAAAGTCGGATTCTAAAGCATTGTAAATAGATGACTTTGTTCATGTTGAGGATTCAATATGTGTCAACATAGATGATGTCGTTTAAAGTCGGATTCTAAAGCATTGTAAATAGGTGACTTTTTCGAAGTGACCGATACTTAAGGTTTAAAAATAGAGGATATTGTTTTAAGTCGGATTCTAAAGCATTGTAAATAGATGACTTTGTTCAAGTTGCTGATTCTAAATGTTCGAAAATCGATGATATCGTTTAAAGTCGGATTTTTAAGCATTGTAAATAGATGACTTTGTTAAGGTTGCGAATTCTTAAAGTTTGAAGATAGATGATATTGTTTAAAGTCGGATTCTGAAGCAGTGTAAAAAGATGACTTTGTTAAAGTTACCGATTCTGAGGGTTTGAAAATAGATGATATCGTTTAAAGTCCGATTGTAAAGCAATGTAAATAGATGACTGTGTTCGAGTTCTCGATTAAAAGGGTTTTAAAATAGATGATATCGTTTAAAGTAGGTTTCTAAAGCATTGTAAATACATGAGTTCGTTCCAGTTGCGGATTCTTAAGCTTTGAGAATAGACCATATCGTTAAAAGTCGGATTCTAAAGCATTGTCAATAGATTACTTCGTTCAAATTGCTGATTCTTAAGGTTTGAAAGTAGATGATATCGTTTAAAGTCGTATTCTAAAGCATTGTAAATAGATGACTTTGTTTATTTTGCCGATTGGTAAGGTTTGAAAAAAGATGATATCGTTTAAAGTCGGATTCTAAAGCATTGTAAGTAGATGACTTAGTTCAAGTTACCGATTATGTAAGTTTGAAAATAGATGATATCGTTTAAAGTCGGATTCTTAAGCATTGTAAATAGATGACTTAGTTTTAGTTGCCGATTCTTAATGGTTTGAAAATAGATGATACTGTTTAAAGTCGGAGTCTATAGCATTGTACCTAGATGACTTTGTTCCAGTTGCCGATTCTTAAGGTTTCAAAATAGATGATATCGTCTAAAGTCGGATTCTAAAGCATTGTAAATAGATGACTTTTTTAAAGTTGCGGATTCTTAAGGTTTGAAAATAGATGATATCGTTTATAGTCGGATCCTATAGCATTGTAAATAGATGACTTTGTTCAAGTTGCAGATTCTTAAGGTTTGAAAATAGATGATATCGTTTAAAGTCGAATTCTAAAGCATTGTAAATAGATGACTTTGTTCAAGTTGCTGTTTGTTAAGGTTTAAAAATAGATGACATCGTTTAAAGTTGGATTCTAAAGCATTGTAAATAGATGACTTTTTTAAAGTCGTGGATACTTAATGTTTGAAAATAGATGATATCGTTGAAAGTCGGATTCTAAAGCATTGTAAATAGATTACTTTGAATAAGTTGCAGATTCTTAAGGTTTGAAAATAGATGATATCGTTTAAAGTCTGATTCGAAAGCATTGTAAATAGATGACTTTGTTCAAGTTGCCGATTCTTAAGGTTTGAAAATAGATGATCTTGTTTAAAGTCGGATTCTAAAGCATTGTAAATAAAACTTAGTTTAAGTTTCCGATTCTTAACGTTTTAACATAGATGATATCGTTTAAAGTCGGATTCTAAAGCATTGTAAATAGATGACTTTGTTCAAGTTGCCGATTGTTTAGGTTTTAAAATAGACGCTATCGTTTAAAGTCGAATTCTAAAGCATTGTAAATAGATGACTAAGTTAAAGTTGCCGATTCTTAAGGTTTGAAAATAGATGATATTGTTTAAAGTAAGATTCGTAAAGCATTGTAAATAGATGACTTTGTTCAATAGCTGATTCTTAAGGTTTGAACATAGATGATATCGTTTAAAGTCGGATTCTAAAGCATTGTAAATAGATGACTTTGTTCAAGTTGCCGATTCTGTATGTTTGAAAATAGATGATATCGTAAAAAGTCGGATTCTTAAGCATTGTAAATAGATGACTTTGTTCAAGTGGCTGATTCTTACGGTTTGAAAATAGATGATATCGTTTAAAGTCAGATTCTAAAGCATTGTAAATAGATGACTTTGTTCAAGTTGCGCATTCTTAAGGTAGGACAATAGATGATATAGTGTGAAGTCGGATTTCAAAGCATTGTTAATAGATGACTTTGTTCAAGTTGCGGATTCTAAAGCTTTGAAAATAGATGATATTGTTTAAAGTCGGATTCTAAAGCATTGTAAATAGATGACTTTGTTCAAGTTGCGGATTCTTAAGGTTTGAAAATAGATGATATTGTTTAAAGTCGGATTCTAAAGCATTGTAAATAGATGACTTTGTTCAAGTTACTTATTCTGGTTGTTTGAAAATATATGATATCGTTTAAAGTCGGAGTGTAAAGCAATGTAAATAGATGACTGTGTTCAAGTTGCCGATCCTGAAAATTTAAAAACAGATGATATTATTAAAAGTCGGATTCTAAAGCATTGTAAATAGATGACTTTGTTCAAGTTGCGGATTCTTAAGGTTTGAAAATAGATGATATCGTTTTAAGTCGGATTCTAAAGCATTGTAAATTGATGACTTTGTTAAAGTTGCGGACTCTAAAGGTTTGAAAATAGATGATATCGTTTAAGATCGGATTCCAAACTATTGAAAATAGATGACTTTGTTCAAGTTGCGGATGGTTAAGGTTTGAAAATAGATGATATCGTTTAAAGTCGGATTATAAAGCATTGTAAATAGATTACTTTGTTAGATTAGCGGATCCTTACTGTTTGAAAATAGATGATATCGTTTAAAGTCGGATTCTAAAGCATTGTTATTTGATGACTTTGTTCCAGTTGCGGATTCTTAAGGTTTGAAAATAGATGATATCGTTTAAAGTCGGATTCTAAAGCACTTTAAATAGATGACTTTGTTCAAGTTGCGGATTCTTAAGGTTAGAAAATAGATGATATCGTTTAAAGTCGGATTCTAAAGCATTGTAAATCGATGACTGTGTTCAAGTTGCGGATTCTTAAGGTTTGAAAACAGATGATACCGGTTAAAGTCGGATTCTAAAGCATTGTAAATAGATGACTTTGTTCAAGTGGCGGACTAAAATAGATGATATTGTTACAAGTACGATTCTAAAGCATTGTAAGTTGATGACTTTATTACAGTTGCGGATTCTTTAAGTTTGAAAATAGATTATAATGTTTAAAGTCGCATTCTTAAGCATTGTAAATAGATGACTTTGTTCAAGTGGCGGATTCTTAAGGTTTGAAAATAGATGATATCGTTTTAAGTCGGATTCTAAAGCATTGTAAATAGATGACTTTGTTCAAGTTGCGGATTCTTAAGGTTTGAAAATAGATGATATCGTTTAAAGTCAGATTCTAAAGCATTGTAAATAGATGACTTTGTTCAAGTTGCGGATTCTTAAGGTTTGAAAATAGATGATATCGTTTTAAGTCGAATTCTAAAGCATTGTAAATTGATGACTTTGTTAAGTTGCGGACTCTTAAGGTTTGAAAATAGATGATATCGTTTAAGTCGGATTCTAAAGCATTGTATATAGATGACATTGTTCAAGTTGCGGATACTTAATGTTTGAAAATAGATGATATCGTTTAAAGTCGGATTCTAAAGCATTGTAATTTGATAACTTTGTTCCAGTTGCGGATTCTTAAGGTTTTAAAATAGATGATATCGTTTAAAGTCGGATTCTAAAGCACTTTAAATAGATGACTTTGTTCAAGTTGCGGATTCTTAAGGTTTGAAAACAGATGATACCGGTTAAAGTCGGATTCTAAAGCATTGTAAATAGATGACTTTGTTCAAGTGGCGGACTAAAATAGATGATATTGTTACAAGTACGATTCTAAAGCATTGTAAGTTGATGACTTTATTACAGTTGCGGATTCTTTAGGTTTGAAAATAGATGATAATGTTTAAAGTCGCATTCTTAAGCATTGTAAATGGATGACTTTGTTCAAGTTGCGGATTCTTTAGGTTTGAAAATAGATGATATCGTTTTAAGTCGGATTCTAAAGCATTGTAAATAGATGACTTTGTTCAAGTTGCGGATTCTTAAGGTTTGAAAATAGATGATATCGTTTAAAGTCAGGTTCTAAAGCATTATAAATAGATGACTTTGTGCAAGTAACGGATTCTTAAGTTTTAAAAATAGATGATATCGTTTAAAGTCGGATTCTAAAGCATTGTAAATAGATGACTTTGTTCAAGTTGCGAGTTCTTAAGGTTTAAAACTAGATGATATCGTTTTCTGTCGGATACTAAAGCATTGTAAATAGATTACTAAGTGCAAGTTACGTATTCTTAAGGTTTAGAAAATAGATGATATCGTTTAAAGTCGGATTATAAAGCCTTGTAAATAGATGACTTTGTTCAAGTTGCGCATTTTTTTAAGTTTGAAAATAGATGATATCGTTTAAAGTCGGATTCTAAAGCATTGTAAATAGATGACTTTGTTCAAGTTGCCGATTCTTAAGGTTTGTAAAATATATGATATTGTTGAAATTCGGATTCTAAAGGATTGTAAATAGAGGACTTTGTTCAAGTTGCGGATGCTTAAGGGTTCAAAATAGATGATAATGTTTCAAGTCAGATTATAAAGCATTGTAAATAGATGACTTTGTTCAAGTTGCGGATTCTTAAGGTTTGAAAATAGATGATATCGTTTAAGGTGTGATTCTAAAGCATTGTAAATAGATGACTTGTTAACGTTGCGGATTCTTAACGTTTGAAAATCGATGATATCGTTTAAAGTCGGATTCTGAAACATTGTAAATAGATGACTTTCTTCAAGTTGCGGATTCTTAATGTTTGAAAAGCGATGATATCGTTTAAAGTCGGATTCTAAAGCATTGTAAATCTTTGACTTTGTTCAAGTTGCGGATTTTTGGTGGTTGTAAATAGATGATATCGTTTAAAGTCGGATTCTAAAGCATGGTAAATAGATGACTTTGTTAGAGTTGCGGATCCTTAATGTTTGAAAATAGATAATATCGTTTAAGTCGGATTATAAAGCATTGTAAATAGATGACTTTGTTCAAGTTGCGGATTCTTAATGTTTTAAAATAGATGATATCGTTTCAAGTCGGATTCTAAAGCATTGTAAATAGATGACTTTGTTCCAGTTTCGGATTCTTATGGTTTGAAAATAGATGACTCGTTTAAAGTCGGATTCTGAAGCATTGTAAGTACATTACTTTATTACAGTTGCGGATTCTTAAGGTGTGAAAATAGATGGTAATGTTTACAGTCGCATTCTAAAGCATTGTAAATAGATGACTTCGTTCAAGTTGCAGACCCTGAAGGTTTAAAAATCGATGATATCGTTTAAAGTCGGATTTTAAAGCATTGTAAATAGATGACTGTGTTCAAGTTGCTGATTCTTATGGTTTGAAAATTGATGATATCGGTTAAAGTCGGATTCTAAAGCATTGTAAATAGATGACTTTGTTCAAGTTGCGGATTCTTAATGTTTTAAAATAGATGATATAGTTTTAAGTCGGATTCTAAAGCATTGTAAATAGATGTCTTTGTTACAGTTGCGGATTCTTAAGGTTTAAATATAGATTATATCGGTTAAAGTAAGATTCTAAAGCATCGTAAATAGATGACTTTGTTCAAGTGGCGGACTAAAATAGATGATATTGTTTAAAGTACGATTCGAAAGCATTGTAAGTAGATGGCTTTATTACAGTTGCGGATTCTTTAGGTTTCAAAATAGATGATAATGTTTAAAGTCGCATTCTTAAGCATTGTAAATAGATGACTTTGTTCAAGGTGCGGATTCTTCAGGTTTGAAAATAGATGATATCGTTTTAAGTCGGATTCTAAAGCATTGTAAATTGATGACTTTGTTAAAGTTGCGGACTCTTAAGGTTTGAAAATAGATGATATCGTTTAAGATCGGATTCCAAACTATTGAAAATAGATGACTTTGTTCAAGTTGCGGATGGTTAAGGTTTGAAAATAGATTATATCGTTTAAAGTCGGATTATAAAGCATTGTAAATAGATTACTTTGTTAGATTAGCGGATCCTTACTGTTTGAAAATAGATGATATCGTTTAAGTCGGATTCTAAAGCATTGTATATAGATGACATTGTTCAAGTTGCGGATACTTAATGTTTGAAAATAGATGATATCGTTTAAAGTCGGATTCTAAAGCATTGTTATTTGATGACTTTGTTCCAGTTGCGGATTCTTAAGGTTTGAAAATAGATGAGATCGTTTAAAGTCGGATTCTAAAGCACTTTAAATAGATGACTTTGTTCAAGTTGCGGACTCTTAAGGTTAGAAAATAGATGATATCGTTTAAAGTCGGATTCTAAAGCATTGTAAATCGATGACTGTGTTCAAGTTGCGGATTCTTAAGGTTTGAAAACAGATGATACCGGTTAAAGTCGGATTCTAAAGCATTGTAAATAGATGACTTTGTTCAAGTGGCGGACTAAAATAGATGATATTGTTACAAGTACGATTCTAAAGCATTGTAAGTTGATGACTTTATTACAGTTGCGGATTCTTTAAGTTTGAAAATAGATTATAATGTTTAAAGTCGCATTCTTAAGCATTGTAAATAGATGACTCTGTTCAAGTTGCGGATTCTTAAGGTTTGAAAATAGATGATATCGTTTTAAGTCGGATTCTAAAGCATTGTAAATAGATGACTTTGTTCAAGTTGCGGATTCTTAAGGTTTGAAAATAGATGATATCGTTTAAAGTCAGATTCTAAAGCATTGTAAATAGATGACTTTGTTCAAGTTGCGGATTCTAAACGTTTGAAAATAGATGATATCGTTTTAAGTCGGATTCTAAAGAATTGTAAATTGATGACTTTGTTAAGTTGCGGACTCTTAAGGTTTGAAAATAGATGATATCGTTTAAGATCGGATTCCAAACTATTGAAAATAGATGATTTTGTTCAAGTTGCGAATTCTTAAGGTTTGAAAATAGATGATATCGTTTAAAGTCGGATTCTAAAGCATTGTAAATAGATTACTTTGTTAGAGTTGCGGATCCTTACTGTTTGAAAATAGATGATATCGTTTAAGTCGGATTCTAAAGCATTGTATATAGATGACATTGTTCAAGTTGCGGATACTTAATGTTTGAAAATAGATGATATCGTTTAAAGTCGGATTCTAAAGCATTGTAATTTGATAACTTTGTTCCAGTTGCGGATTCTTAAAGTTTTAAAATAGATGATATCGTTTAAAGTCAGATTCTAAAGCACTTTAAATAGATGACTTTGTTCAAGTTGCGGATTCTTAAGGTTAGAAAATAGATGATATCGTTTAAAGTCGGATTCTAAAGCATTGTAAATAAATGACTGTGTTCAAGTTGCGGATTCTTAAGGTTTGAAAACAGATGATACCGGTTAAAGTCGGATTCTAAAGCATTGTAAATAGATGACTTTGTTCAAGTGGCGGACTAAAATAGATGATATTGTTACAAGTACGATTCTAAAGCATTGTAAGTTGATGACTTTATTACAGTTGCGGATTCTTTAGGTTTGAAAATAGATGATAATGTTTAAAGTCGCATTCTTAAGCATTGTAAATGGATGACTTTGTTAAAGTTGCGGATTCTTAAGGTTTGAAAATAGATGATATTGTTTTAAGTCGGATTCTAAAGCATTGTAAATAGATGACTTTGTTCAAGTTGCGGATTCTTAAGGTTTGAAAATAGATGATATCGTTTAAAGTCAGGTTCTAAAGCATTATAAATAGATGACTTTGTGCAAGTGACGGATTCTTAAGGTTTAAAAATAGATGATATCGTTTAAAGTCGGATTCTAAAGCATTGTAAATAGATGACTTTGTTCAAGTTGCGAGTTCTTAAGGTTTAAAACTAGATGATATCGTTTTCTGTCGGATACTAAAGCATTGTAAATAGATTACTAAGTGCAAGTTACGTATTCTTAAAGTTTAGAAAATAGATGATATCGTTTAAAGTCGGATTATATAGCCTTGTAAATAGATGACTTTGTTCAAGTTGCGCATTTTTTTAAGTTTGAAAATAGATGATATCGTTTAAAGTCGGATTCTAAAGCATTGTAAATAGATGACTTTGTTCAAGTTGCCGATTCTTAAGGTTTGTAAAATATATGATATTGTTGAAATTCGGATTCTAAAGGATTGTAAATAGAGGACTTTGTTCAAGTTGCGGATGCTTAAGGGTTCAAAATAGATGATAATGTTTCAAGTCAGATTCTAGAGCATTGTAAATAGATGACTTTGTTCAAGTTGCGGATCCTTAAGGTTTGAAAATAGATGATATCGTTTAAAGTGTGATTCTAAAGCATTGTAAATAGATGACTTGTTTACGTTGCGGATTCTTAACGTTTGAAAATCGATAATATCGTTTAAAGTCGGATTCTGAAACATTGTAAATAGATGACTTTGTTCAAGTCGCGGATACTTAATGTTTGAAAATAGATGATATCGTTTAAAGTCGGATTCTAAAGCATTGTAAATAGATGACTTTGTTCAAGTTGCGGATTCTTAAGGTTTAGAAATAGATGATATCGTGTTAAGTCGGATTCTAAAGCATTGTAAATTGATGACTTTTTTAAAGTTGCGGACTCTTAAGGTTTGAAAATAGATGATATCGTTTAAGATCGGATTCCAAACTATTGAAAATAGATGACTTTGTTCAAGTTGCGGATGGTTAAGGTTTGAAACTAGATGATATCGTTTAAAGTCGGATTATAAAGCATTGTAAATAGATTACTTTGTTAGATTAGCGGATCCTTACTGTTTGAAAATAGATGATATCGTTTAAGTCGGATTCTAAAGCATTGTATATAGATGACATTGTTCAAGTTGCGGATACTTAATGTATGAAAATAGATGATATCGTTTAAAGTCGGATTCTAAAGCACTTTAAATAGATGACTTTGTTCAAGTTGCGGATTCTTAAAGTTAGAAAATAGATGATATCGTTTAAAGTCGGATTCTAAAGCATTGTAAATCGATGACTGTGTTCAAGTTGCGGATTCTTAAGGTTTGAAAACAGATGATACGGGTTAAAGTCGGATTCTAAAGCATTGTAAATAGATGACTTTGTTCAAGTGGCGGACTAAAATAGATGATATTGTTACAAGTACGGTTCTTAAAGCATTGTAAGTTGATGACTTTATTACAGTTGCAGATTCTTTAAGTTTGAAAATAGATTATAATGTTTAAAGTCGCATTCTTAATCATTGTAAATGGATGACTTTGTTCAAGGAGCGGATTCTAAAGGTTTGAAAATAGATGATATCGTTTTACGTCGGATTCTAAAGCATTGTAAATAGATGACTTTGTTCAAGTTGCGGATTCTTAAGGTTTGAAAATAGATGATATCGTTTAAAGTCAGGTTCTAAAGCATTGTAAATAGATGACTTTGTTCAAGTTGCGGATTCTTTAGGTTTGAAAATAGATGATATCGTTTTAAGTCGGATTCTAAAGCATTGTAAATTGATGACTTTGTTAAAGTTGCGGACTCTTAAGGTTTGAAAATAGATGATATCGTTTAAGATCGGATTCCTAACTATTGAAAATTGATGACTTTGTTAAGTTGCGGATTCTTAAGGTTTGAAAATAGATGATATCGTTTAAAGTCGGATTCTACAGCATTGTAAATAGATGACTTTGTTCAAGTGGCCGATTTTTAAAGTTTGAAAATAGATGATATCGTTTAAAGTCGGATCCTAAAGCATTGTAAATAGATGACTTTGTTCAAGTTGCGGATTTTTATGTTTGAAAATAGATGATATAGTTTAAAGTTTGATTCTAAAGCATTGTAAATAGATGACTTTGTTCAAGTTGCGGATTCTGAAGGTTTAAAAATAGATAATATCGTGTAAAGTCGGATTCTAAAGCATTGTAATTTGATAACTTTGTTCAAGTTGCGGATTCTTAAGGTTTTAAAATAGATGATATCGTTTAAAGTCGGATTCTAAAGCACTTTAAATAGATGACTTTGTTCAAGTTGCGGATTCTTAAGGTTAGAAAATAGATGATATCGTTTAAAGTCGGATTCTAAAGCATTGTAAATAGATGACTGTGTTCAAGTTGCGGATTCTTAAGGTTTGAAAACAGATGATACCGGTTAAAGTCGGATTCTAAAGCATTGTAAATAGATGACTTTGTTCAAGTGGCGGACTAAAATAGATGATATTGTTACAAGTACGATTCTAAAGCATTGTAAGTTGATGACTTTATTACAGTTGCGGATTCTTTAGGTTTGAAAATAGATGATAATTCTTAAAGTCGCATTCTTAAGCATTGTAAATGGATGACTTTGTTCAAGTTGCGGATTCTTAAGGTTTGAAAATAGATGATATCGTTTTAAGTCGGATTCTAAAGCATTGTAAATAGATGACTTTGTTCAAGTTGCGGATTCTTAAGGTTTGAAAATAGATGATATCGTTTAAAGTCAGGTTCTAAAGCATTATAAATAGATGACTTTGTGCAAGTAACGGATTCTTAAGGTTTAAAAATAGATGATATCGTTTAAAGTCGGATTCTAAAGCATTGTTAATAGATGACTTTGTTCAAGTTGCGAGTTCTTAAGGTTTAAAACTAGATGATATCGTTTTCTGTCGGATACTAAAGCATTGTAAATAGATTACTAAGGGCAAGTTACGTATTCTTAAGGTTTAGAAAATAGATGATATCGTTTGAAGTCGGATTATAAAGCCTTGTAAATAGATGACTTTGTTCAAGTTGCGCATTTTTTTAAGTTTGAAAATAGATGATATCGTTTAAAGTCGGATTCTAAAGCATTGTAAATAGATGACTTTGTTCAAGTTGCGGATGCTTAAGGGTTACAAATAGATGATAATGTTTCAAGTCAGACTCTAAAGCATTGTAAATAGATGACTTTGTTCAAGTTGCGGATTCTTAAGGTTTGAAAATAGATGATATCGTTTAAAGTGTGATTCTAAAGCATTGTAAATAGATGACTTGTTTACGTTGCGGATTCTTAACGTTTGAAAATCGATGATATCGTTTAAAGTCGGATTCTAAAACATTGTAAATAGATGACTTTGTTCAAGTCGCGGATACTTAATGTTTGAAAATAGATGATATCGTTTAAAGTCGTATTCTACAGCACTGTAAATAGATAACTTTGTTTAAGTTTCCGATTCTTAAGGTTCGAAAATAGATGATATTGTATCAAGTACGATTCTAAAGCATTGAAAGTAGATGACTTTATTACAGTGGCGGATTCTTTAGGTTTGAAAATAGATGATAATGTTTAAAGTCGCATTCTTAAGCATTGTAAATAGATGACTTTGTTCAAGTTGCGGATTCTTAAGGGTTGAAAATAGATGATATCGTTTAAAGCCGGATTCTAAAGCATTGTAAGTAGATTACTTTGTTCAAGTTGCCGATTCTTAAAGTTTGAAAATATATTATATCGTTTAAAATCGGATTCCAAATCATTGTAAATAGATGACTTTGTTCAAGTTGCGGATTCTTAAGATTTAAAAATAGATGATATCGTTTAAAGTCGGATTCTAAAGCATTGTAAATAGATGACTTTGTTCAAGTTGCGGACTCTTATTGTTAGAAAATAGATGATATCGTTTCAAGTCGGATTCTATAGCATTGTAAATAGATGACTTTGTTCAAGTTGAGAAGGCTCAAGGTTAGAAAATAGATTATATTGGTTAAAGTCGGATTCTTAAGCATTGTAAGTACATTACTTTATTACAGTTGCGGATTCTTAAGGTTTGAAAATAGATGGTAATGTTTACAGTCGCATTCTAAAGCATTGTAAATAGATGACTTCGTTCAAGTTGTGCATTCTTGAGGTTTGTGAATAGATGATATCGTTTAAAGTCGGATTCTAAAGAACTTTAAATAGATGACTTTGTTCATGTTGCGGATTCTTAAGGTTTTTAAATAGATGATATCAATTAAAGTCGGATTCTAAAGCATTGTAAATAGATGACTTTGTTCAAGTTGCAGACTCTGAAGGTTTAAAAAAAGATGATATCGTTTAAAGTCGGATTTTAAAGCATTGTAAATAGATGACTGTGTTCAAGTTGCTGATTCTTATGGTTTGAAAATTGATGATATCGGTTAAAGTCGGATTCTAAAGCATTGTAAATAGATGACTTTGTTCAAGTGGCGGACTAAAATAGATGATATTGTTTAAAGTACGATTCTAAAGCATTGTAAGTAGATGACTTTATTACAGTTGCGGATTCTTTAGGTTTCAAAATAGATGATAATGTTTAAAGTCGCATTCTTAAGCATTGTAAATAGATGACATTGTTAAAGTTGCGGATTCTTAAGGTTTGAAAATAGATGATATCGTTTAAAGTCGGATTCTAAAGCATTGTAAATAGATGACTTTGTTCAAGTTGCGGATTCTTAAGGTTTGAAAATAGATGATATCGTTTAAAGTCGGATTCTAAAGCATTGTAGATAGATGACTTTGTTCAAGTTGCGGATACTTAAGGTTTGAAAATAGATCATATCGTTTAAAGTCGGATTATAAAGCATTGTAAATAGATTACTTTGTTAGATTAGCGGATCCTTACTGTTTTAAAAAAAGATGATATCGTTTAAGTCGGATTCTAAAGCATTGTATATAGATGACATTGTTCAAGTTGCGGATACTTAATGTTTGAAAATAGATGATATCGTTTAAAGTCGGATTCTAAAGCATTGTTATTTGATGACTTTGTTCCAGTTGCGGATTCGTAAGGTTTGAAAATAGATGATATCGTTTAAAGTCGGATTCTAAAGCACTTTAAATAGATGACTTTGTTCAAGTTGCGGATTCTTAAGGTTAGAAAATAGATTATATCGTTTAAAGTCGGATTCTAAAGCATTGTAAATCGATGACTGTGTTCAAGTTGCGGATTCTTAAGGTTTGAAAACAGATGATACCGGTTAAAGTCGGATTCTAAAGCATTGTAAATAGATGACTTTGTTCAAGTGGCGGACTAAAATAGATGATATTGTTACAAGTACGATTCTAAAGCATTGTAAGTTGATGACTTTATTACAGTTGCGGATTCTTTAGGTTTGAAAATAGATGATAATGTTTAAAGTCGCATTCTTAAGCATTGTAAATGGATGACTTTGTTGAAGTTGCGGATTCTTAAGGTTTGAAAATAGATGATATCGTTTTAAGTCGGATTCTAAAGCATTGTAAATAGATGACTTTGTTCAAGTTGCGGATTCTTATGGTTTGAAAATAGATGATATCGTTTAAAGTCAGGTTCTAAAGCATTGTAAATAGATGACTTTGTTCAAGTTGCAGATTCTTGATGTTTTAAAATAGATGATATCGTTTAAAGTCGGATTCTAAAGCATTGTAAATAGATTACTTTGTTAGAGTTGCGGATCCTTACTGTTTGAAAATAGATGATATCGTTTAAGGCGGATTCTAAAGCATTGTATATAGATGACATTGTTCAAGTTGCGGATACTTAATGTTTGAAAATAGATGATATCGTTTAAAGTCGGATTCTAAAGCATTGTAATTTGATGACTTTGTTCCAGTAGCGGATTCTTAAGGTTTGAAAGTAGATGATATCGTTTAAAGTCGGATTCTAAAGCACTTTAAATTAATGACTTTGTTCAAGTTGCGGATTCTTAAGGTTTGAAAATAGATGATATCGTTTAAAGTCGGATTTTAAAGCATTGTAAATAGATGACTTTGTTCAAGTTGCGGATTCTTAAGGTTTGAAAATAGATGACATCGTTTAAAGTCGGATTCTAAAGCATTGTAAATAGATGACTCTGTATTCAAGTTGCGGACTAAAATAGATGATATTGTTTAAAGTACGATTCTAAAGCATTGTAAGTAGATGACTTCATTACAGTTGCGGATTCTTAAGGTTTGAAAATAGATGATAATGTTTAAAGTCGCATTCTAAAGCATTGTAAATAGATGACTTTGTTCAAGTTGCGGATTCTTAAGGTTTGGCAATAGATGATATCGTTTAAAGTCGGATTCTAAAGCATTGTAAATAGATGACTTCGTTCAAGTTGCCGATTCTGAAGCTTTGAAAATAGATGATATCGTTTAAAGTCGGATTACAAAGCATTGTAAATGGACGACTTTGTTCAAGTGGCGGATTCTTCAGGTTTGAAAATAGATGATATCGTTTAATGTCGTATACTAAAGCATTGTAAATAGATTACTAAGTTCAAGTTACGTATTCTTAAGGTGTCAAAATAGATTATATCGTTTAATATAAGATTAGAAAGCATTGTAAATAGATGACTTTGTTCAAGTTGCGGATCTTTTAGGTTTGAAAATAGATGATATCGTTTAAAGTCGGATTCTAAAGCATTGTAAATAGATGATATTGTTCAAGTTGCCAATTCTTAAGGTTTGAAAATAGATGATATTGTTGCCATACGGATTCTACCCGATTGTAAATAGATGACTTTGTTCATGTTGCGGATTCTTTAGAGTTGAAAATAGATGATAATGTTTAAAGTGTAGTTCTGAAGCATTGTAAATAGATGACTTGTTCAAGTTGCCGATTCTTAAGCTTGGAAAATAGATGATATCGTTTAAAGTCGGATTCTAAAGCACTGTAAATCGATGACTTTGTTCAAGTTGCCGATTCTTAATGTTCGAAAATAGATGATATCGTTTAAAGTCGGATTCTAAAGCATTGTAAATAGATGACTTTGTTTAAGTTGCTGATACTTAAGGATTCAAAATAGATAGTATCGTTTAAAGTCGGATTCTAAAGCATTGTAAATAGATGACTTTGTTATAGTTGCGGATTCTTAAGGTTGGAAAATAGATGATATCGTTTAAAGTCGGATTCTAAAGCATTGTAAATAGATGACTTTGGTCAAGTTGCGGATACTTAAGGTTTAAAAATAGATGATATCGTGGAATGTCGGATTCTAAAGCATTGTAAATAGATGACATTGTTAGAGTTGCGGATTCTTAATGTTTTAAAATAGATGATATCGTTTAAAGTCAGATTCTAAAGCATTGTAAATAGATATTTTGGTCAAGTTGCGGAGTCTAAAGGTTTGAAAATAGATGATATCGTTTCAAGTCTGATTCTAAAGTATTGTAAATAGATGACTTTGTTGAAGTTGCCGATTCTCAAGGTTTGAAAATAGATGATATTGTTTATAGTCGGATTCTAAAGCATTGTAAGTTGATGACTTTATTACAGTTGCGGATTCTTAAGCTTTGAAAATAGATGATAATGTTTAAAGTCGCATTCTAAAGCATTGTAAATTGATGACTCTGTTCAAATTGCGGATTCTTAAGGTTTGAAAATATATGATATCGTTTAAAGTCGGATCCTAAAGCATTGTAAATAGATGTCTTTGTTCAAGTTGCACCGTCTAAAGGTTTGAAAATAGATGATATCGTTTCAAGTCGAATTCTAAAGCATTGTAAATAGATGACTTTGTTCAAGTTGTCGATTCTCCCGGTTTGAAAATAGATGATATTGTTTTAAGTCAGATGCAAAAGCATTGTAAGTAGATGACTTTATTACAGTTGCGGATTCTTAAGGTTTGAAAATAGATGATAATGTTTAAAGTCGGATTCTAAAGCATTGTAAATAGATGACTTTGTTCAAGTGTCCGATTCTTAAGGTTTGAAAATAGATGAAGACGTTCAAAGTCGCATTCTAAAGCATTGTAAATAGATGACTTTGTCCAAGTTGCGGATTCTTAATGTTTGAAAATAGATGATATCGTTTACCGTCGGACTCTAAAGCATTGTAAATAGATGACTTTGGTCAAGTTGCGGATTCTTAATGTTTGAAAATAGATGATATCGTTTAAAGTCGGATGCTAAAGCATTGTAAGTTGATGACTTTATTACAGTTGCGGATTCTTAAGGTTTGAAAATAGATGATAATGTTTAAAGTCGCATTCTAAAGCATTGTAAACAGATGACTTTTTGCAAATTGCGGATTTTTAATGTTTGAAAATAGATGATATCGTTTAAAGACGGATTCTAAAGCATTGTAAGTAGATGACTTTATACAGTTGCGGTTTCTTAAGGTTTTAAAAAAGATGATAATGTTTAAAGTCGCATTCTAAAGCTTTGTAAATAGATGACTTTGTTCAAGTTGCCGATTCTAACGGTTTGAAAATAGATGATATTGTTTAAAGTCGGATTCTAAAGCATTGTAAATAGATGACTTTGTTCAAGTTGCGGATTCTAAAGGTTTGAACTTAGATGATATCGTTTAACGTCGGATTCTAAAGCATTGTAAATAGATGACTTTGTTCAAGTTGCGGATTCTTAAGGTTTGAAAATAGATGATATCGTGTAAAGTCGGATTCTAAAGCATTGTAAATAGATGACTTTGGTCAAGTTGCGCATTCTCAAGGTTGGAAAATAGATGATATCGTTGAAAGTCGGATTCTAAAGCATTGTAAATAGATGACTTTGTTTAAGTTGCGGATTCTGAATGTTTGAAAATAGATGATATCGGTTAAAGTCGGATTCTAAAGCATTGTAAGTAGATGACTTTCTTCAAGTTGCGAGTTGTTTAGGTTAAAAAGTAGATGATATCGTTTAATGTCGGATACTAACGCATTGTAAATAGATGACTTTGTTTAAGTTGCGGATTCTTAATGTCTGAAAATAGATGATATCGTTTAAAGTCGGATTCTAAAGCATTGTAAATAGATGAATTTGTTTAAGTGGCGTATTCTTAATGTTTGAAAATAGATGATAATGTTTAAAGTCGCATTCTAAAGCATTGTAAATTGATGACTTTGTTCAAATTGCGGATTCTTAAGGTTTGAAAATATATGATATCGTTTAAAGTCGGATCCTAAAGCATTGTAAATAGATGTCTTTGTTCAAGTTGCGGATTCTTAAGGTTTAAAAATAGATTATATCGTTTACAGTCGGATTCTAAAGCATTGTAAATAGATACTTTGTTCAAGTTGCACCGTCTAGAGGTTTGAAAATAGATGATATCGTTTCAAGTCAGATTCTAAAGCATTGTAAATAGATGACTTTGTTAAAGTTGCGGATTCTAAAGGTTTGAACCTAGATGATATCGTTTAAAGTCGGATTCTAAAGCATTGTAAATAGATGACTTTGTTCAAGTTGCGGATTCTTAAGGTTGAAAATAGATTCTATCGTTTAAAGTCGGATTCAAAAGCATTGTAAATAGATGACTTTGTTCAAGTTGCGGATGGTTAAGGTTTAAAAATAGATGATATCGTTGACAGTCGGATTCTAAAGCATTGTAAATAGAGGACTTTGTTCAAGTTGCGGATTCTTAAGGTTTGAAAATAGATGATATCGTTTTAAGTGTGATTCTAAAGCATTGTAAATAGATGACTTTGTTCAAGTTGCGGATTCTTTAGATTTAAAAATAGATGATATCGTTTAAAGTCGGATTCTAAAGTATTGTAAATAGATGACTTTGTTCAAGTGTCTGATTCTTAAGGTTTGAAAATAGCTGATATCGTTCAAAGTCGGATTCTACAGCATTGTAAATAGATGACTTTGTTCAAGTTGCGGATTCTTAATGTTTGAAAATTGATGATATCGTTTACGGTCGGATTCTAAAGCCTTTTAAATAGATGACTTTGTTCATGTTGCGGATTCTTTAGAGTTGAAAATAGATGATATTGTTTAAAGTCGGATGCTAAAGCATTGTAAGTAGATGACTTTATTACAGTTGCGGATTCTTAAGGTTTGAAAATAGATGATAATGTTTAAAGTTGTATTCTAAAGCATTGTTAATGGATGACTTTGTTCAAATTGCGGATTCTTAAGGTTTGAAAATAGATGATATCGTTTAAAGTCGGTATCTAAAGCATTGTAAATAGATGACTTTGTTCAAGTTGCGGATTCTTAAGGTTTAGACCTAGATAGTATCGTTTAAAGTCGGATTCCAAAGCATTGTAAATAGATGACTTTGTTCAAGTTGCAGATTCTTAAGGTTTGAAAATAGATGATAATGTTTACAGTCGTCTTCTAAAGCATTGTAAATAGATGACTTTGGTCAAGTTGCGCATTCTCAAGGTTAGAAAATAGATGATATTGTTTATAGTCGGATTCTAAAGCATTGTAAGTAGATGACTTTATTACAGTTGCGGATTCTTAAGCTTTGAAAATAGATGATAATGTTTAAAGTCGCATTCTAAAGCATTATAAATAGATGACTTTGTTCAAGTTGCAGATTCTGAAGGTTGGAAAATAGATGATATCGTTTAAAGTCGGATTCTAAAGCATTGTAAATAGATGTCTTTGTTCAAGTTGCGGATTCTTAAGGTTTAAAAATAGATTATATCGTTTAAAGTCGGATTATAAAGCATTGTTAATAGATACTTTGTTCAAGTTGCACCGTCTAAAGGTCTGAAAATAGATGATATTGTTTAAAGTCGGATTCTAAATCATTGTAAATAGATGACTTTGTTCAAGTTGCCGATTCTCCAGGTTTGAAAATAGATGATATTGTTTAAAGTCGGATTCTAAACATTGTAAATAGATGACTTTGTTCAAGTTGGTGGATTCTTAGGGTTTGAAAATAGATGATATCGTTTAAAGTCGGATTCTAAAGCATTGTAAATAGATGACTTTGTTCAAGTTTCGGATTCTTAGGGTTTGAAAATAGATGTTATCGTTTAAAGTTCGACTCTAAAGCATTGTAAATAGATGACTTTGTTTAAGTTGCTGATTCTTAAGGATTCAAAATAGATAGTATCGTTTAAAGTCGGATTCTAAAGCATTGTAAATAGATGACTTTGTTCAAGTTGCGGATTCTTAAGGTTTGAAAATAGATGATATCGTTTAAAGTCGGATTCTAAAGCATTGTAAATAGATGACTTTGTTCAAGTTGCGGATTCTTAAGGTTTGAAAATAGATTCTATCGTTTAAAGTCGGATTCAAAAGCATTGTAAATAGATGACTTTGTTCAAGTTGCGGATGGTTAAGGTTTAAAAATAGATGATATCGTTGACAGTCGGATTCTAAAGCATTGTAAATAGAGGACTTTGTTCAAGTTGCGGATTCTTAAGGTTTGAAAATAGATGATATCGTTTAAAGTGTGATTCTAAAGCATTGTAAATAGATGACTTTGTTCAAGTTGCGGATTCTTTAGATTTAAAAATAGATGATATCGTTGAAAGTCGGATTCTAAAGTATTGTAAATAGATGACTTTGTTCAAGTGTCCGATTCTTAAGGTTTGAAAATAGCTGATATCGTTCAAAGTCGGATTCTACAGCATTGTAAATAGATGACTTTGTTCAAGTTGCGGATTCTTAATGTTTGAAAATTGATGATATCGTTTACGGTCGGATTCTAAAGCCTTTTAAATAGATGACTTTGGTCAAGTTGCGGATGCTTAATGTTTGAAAATAGATGATATTGTTTAAAGTCGGATGCTAAAGCATTGTAAGTAGATGACTTTATTACAGTTGCGGATTCTTAAGCTTTGAAAATAGATGATAATGTTTAAAGTCGGATTCTAAAGCATTGTTAATGGATGACTTTGTTCAAATTGCGGATTCTTAAGGTTTGAAAATAGATGATATCGTTAAAAGTCGGTATCTAAAGCATTGTAAATAGATGACTTTGTTCAAGTTGCGGATTCTTAAGGTTTAGACCTAGATAGTATCGTTTAAAGTCGGATTCCAAAGCATTGTAAATAGATGACTTTGTTCAAGTTGCAGATTCTTAAGGTTTGAAAATAGATGATAATGTTTACAGTCGTCTTCTAAAGCATTGTAAATAGATGACTTTGGTCAAGTTGCGCATTCTCAAGGTTAGAAAATAGATGATATTGTTTATAGTCGGATTCTAAAGCATTGTAAGTAGATGACTTTATTACAGTTGCGGATTCTTAAGCTTTGAAAATAGATGATAATGTTTAAAGTCGCATTCTAAAGCATTATAAATAGATGACTTTGTTCAAGTTGCAGATTCTGAAGGTTGGAAAATAGATGATATCGTTTAAAGTCGGATTCTAAAGCATTGTAAATAGATGTCTTTGTTCAAGTTGCGGATTCTTAAGGTTTAAAAATAGATTATATCGGTTAAAGTCGGATTATAAAGCATTCTTAATAGATACTTTGTTCAAGTTGCACCGTCTAAAGGTCTGAAAATAGATGATATTGTTTAAAGTCGGATTCTAAATCATTGTAAATAGATGACTTTGTTCAAGTTGCCGATACTCCAGGTTTGAAAATAGATGATATTGTTTAAAGTCGGATTCTAAAGCATTGTAAATAGATGACTTTGTTCAAGTTGGTGGATTCTTAGGGTTTGAAAATAGATGATATCGTTTAAAGTTTGATTCTAAAGCATTGTAAATAGATGACTTTGTTCAAGTTTCGTATTCTTAGGGTTTGAAAATAGATGTTATCGTTTAAAGTTCGACTCTAAAGCATTGTAAATAGATGACTTTGTTTAAGTTGCTGATTCTTAAGGATTCAAAATAGATAGTATCGTTTAAAGTCGGATTCTAAAGCATTGTAAATAGATGACTTTGTTCAAGTTGCGGATTCTTAAGGTTTGAAAATAGATGATATCGTTTAAAGTCGGATTCTAAAGCATTGTAAATAGATGACTTTGGTGAAGTTGCGGATACTTAAGGTTTAAAAATAGATGATATCGTGGAATGTCGGATTCTACAGCATTGTAAATAGATGACATTGTTAGAGTTGTGGATTCTTGATGTTTGAAAATAGATGATATCGTTTAAAGTCGGATTCTAAAGCATTGTAAATTGATGACTTTGTTCAAGTTGCGGATACTTAATGTTTGAAAATAGATGATATTGTTTAAAGTCGGATTCTAAAGCATTATAAATAGATGACTTTGTTTAAGGGTGCGGATTCTTAATGTTTTAAAATAGATGATATCGTTTAAAGTCGGATTCTAAAGCATTGTAAATAGATATTTTGGTCAAGTTGCGGAGTCTAAAGGTTTGAAAATAGATGATATCGTTTCAAGTCTGATTCTAAAGTATTATAAATAGATGACTTTGTTCAAGTTGCGCATTCTTAAGGTTTGAAAATAGATGATATCGTTTAAAGTCGGATTCTAAAGCATTGTAAATAGATTACTTTGTTCAAGTTGCGGATTCTTTGTGTTTGAAAATAGATGATATCGTTTAAAGTCGGATTCTAAAGCATTGTAAATAGATGACTTTGTTCAACTTGTCGATTCTTAAGGTTTGAAAATAGATGATATCGTTTAAAATCGGATTCTAAAGCATTGTAAATAGATGACTTTGTTCAAGTTGCGGATGGTTAAGGTTTAAAAATAGATGATATCGTTGAAAGTCGGATTCTAAAGCATTGTAAATAGAGGACTTTGTTCCAGTTGCGGATTCTTAAGGTTTGAAAATAGATTATATCGTTTAAAGTGTGATTCTAAAGCATTGTAAATAGATGACTTTGTTCAAGTTGCGGATTCTTTAGGTTTAAAAATAGATGATATCGTTGAAAGTCGGATTCTAAAGTATTGTAAATAGATGACTTTGTTCAAGTGTCCGATTTTTAAGGTTTGAAAATAGCTGATATCGTTCAAAGTCGGATTCTACAGCATTGTAAATAGATGACTTTGTTCAAGTTGCGGATTCTTAATGTTTGAAAATAGATGATATCGTTTACGGTCGGATTCTAAAGCCTTTTAAATAGATGACTTTGGTCAGGTTGCGGATGCTTAATGTTTGAAAGTAGATGATATTGTTTAAAGTCGGATGCTAAAGCATTGTAAGTAGATGACTTTATTACAGTTGCGGATTCTTAAGGTTTGAAAATAGATGATAATGTTTAAAGTTGTATTCTAAAGCATTGTTAATGGATGACTTTGTTCAAATTGCGGATTCTTAAGGTTTGAAAATAGATGATATCGTTTAAAGTCGGTATCTAAAGCATTGTAAATAGATGACTTTGTTCAAGTTGCGGATTCTTTAGGTTTAGACCTAGATAGTATCGTTTAAAGTCGGATTCTAAAGCATTGTAATTAGATGACTTTGTTCAAGTTGCAGATTCTTAAGGTTTGAAAATAGATGATAATGTTTACAGTCGTCTTCTAAAGCATTGTAAATAGATGACTTTGGTCAAGTTGCGCATTCTCAAGGTTAGAAAATAGATGATATTGTTTATAGTCGGATTCTAAAGCATTGTAAGTAGATGACTTTATTACAGTTGCGGATTCTTAAGCTTTGAAAATAGATGATAATGTTTAAAGTCGCATTCTAAAGCATTGTAAATAGATGACTTTGTTCAAGTTGCAGATTCTGAAGGTTGGAAAATAGATGATATCGTTTAAAGTCGGATTCTAAAGCATTGTAAATATATGTCTTTGTTCAAGTTGCGGATTCTTAAGGTTTAAAAATAGATTATATCGTTTAAAGTCGGATTATAAAGCATTGTTAATAGATACTTTGTTCAAGTTGCACCGTCTAAAGGTCTGAAAATAGATGATATCGTTTCAAGTCGGATTCTAAATCATTGTAAATAGATGACTTTGTTCAAGTTGCCGATTCTCCAGGTTTGAAAATAGATGATATTGTTTAAAGTCGGATTCTAAAGCATTGTAAATAGATGACTTTGTTCAAGTTGGTGGATTCTTAGGGTTTGAAAATAGATGATATCGTTTAAAGTCGGATTCTAAAGCATTGTAAATAGATGACTTTGTTCAAGTTTCGGATTCTTAGGGTTTGAAAATAGATGTTATCGTTTAAAGTTCGATTCTAAAGCATTGTAAATAGATGACTTTGTTTAAGTTGCTGATTCTTAAGGATTCAAAATAGATAGTATCGTTTAAAGTCGGATTCTAAAGCATTGTAAATAGATGACTTTGTTCAAGTTGCGGATTCTTAAGGTTTGAAAATAGATGATATCGTTTAAAGTCGGATTCTAAAGCATTGTAAATAGATGACTTTGGTGAAGTTGCGGATACTTAAGGTTTAAAAATAGATGATATCGTTGAATGTCGGATTCTACAGCATTGTAAATAGATGACATTGTTAGAGTTGTGGATTCTTAATGTTTGAAAATCGATGATATCGTTTAAGTCGGATTCTAAAGCATTGTAAATAGATGACTTTGTTCAAGTTGCAGATACTTAATGTTTGAAAATAGATGATATTGTTTAAAGTCGGATTCTAAAGCATTGTAAATAGATGACTTTGTTTAAGGGTGCGGATTCTTAATGTTTTAAAATAGATGATATCGTTTAAAGTCGGATTCTAAAGCATTGTAAATAGATATTTTGGTCAAGTTGCGGAGTCTAAAGGTTTGAAAATAGATGATATCGTTTCAAGTCTGATTCTAAAGTATTATAAATAGATGACTTTGTTCAAGTTGCGCATTCTTAAGGTTTGAAAATAGATGATATCGTTTAAAGTCGGATTCTAAAGCATTGTAAATAGATTACTTTGTTCAAGTTGCGGATTCTTTGTGTTTGAAAATAGATGATATCGTTTAAAGTCGGATTCTAAAGCATTGTAAATAGATGACTTTGTTCAAGTTGCGGATTCTTAAGGTTTGAAAATAGATGATATCGTTTAAAATCGGATTCTAAAGCATTGTAAATAGATGACTTTGTTCAAGTTGGTGATTCTTAAGGTTTGAAAATAGATGATATCGTTTAAAGTCGGATTCTAAAGCATTGTAAATAGATAGTATTGTTCAAGTTGCAAATTCTTAAGGTTTAAAAATAGATGATATCGTTTATAGTCGGATTCTAAAGCATTGTAAATAGATGACTTTGTTCAAGTGGCCGATTCTTAAGGTTTGAAAATGAATGATATCGTTTAAAGTCGGATTCTAAAGCATTGTAAATAGATGACTTTGTTCCAGTTGCGCATTCTTAATGTTTGAAAATAGATGATATCGTTTAAAGTCGGATTCTAAAGCATTGTAAATAGATGACTTTGTTCAAGTTGCGGATTCTTAAGGTTTGAAAATAGATGATATCGTTTAAAGTCGGATTCTAAAGCATTGTAAATAGATGACTTTGTTCAAGTTGCGCATTCTTAAGGTTTAAAAATAGATGATATCGTTTAAAGTCGGATTCTAAAGCATTGTAAATAGATTACTTTGTTCAAGTTGCGGATTCTTTGTGTTTGAAAATAGATGATATCGTTTAAAGTCGGATTCTAAAGCATTGTAAATAGATGACTTTGTTCAAGTTACGGATTCTTAAGGTTTGAAAATAGATGATATCGTTTAAAATCGGATTCTAAAGCATTGTAAATAGATGACTTTGTTCAAGTTGGTGATTCTTAAGGTTTGAAAATAGATGATATCGTTTAAAGTCGGATTCTAAAGCATTGTAAATAGATGATATTGTTCAAGTTGCAAATTCTTAATGTTTGAAAATAGATGATATCGTTTAAAGTCGGATTCTGCAGCATTGTAAATAGATTACTTTGTTCAAGTTGCATACTCTTAAGGTTTGAAAATAGATGATATCGTTTAAAGTCGGATTCTACAGCATTGTAAATAGATGACTTTGTTCAAGTTGCGGATTCTTAAGGTTTGAAAATAGATTATATGGTTTAAAGTCGGATTCTAAAGCATTGTAAATAGATTACTTTGTTCAAGTTGCGGACTGCTAAGGTTTGGAAATAGATGATATCGTTTAAAGTCGGATTCTAAAGCATTGTAAATAGATGACTTTGTTCAAGTTACGGATTCTTAAGGTTTGAAAATAGATGATATCGTTTAAAATCGGATTCTAAAGCATTGTAAATAGATGACTTTGTTCAAGTTGCAGATTCTTAAGGTTTGAAAATAGATGATATCGTTTAAAGTCGGATTCTAAAGCATTGTAAATAGATGATATTGTTCAAGTTGCAAATTCTTAATGTTTGAAAATAGATGATATCGTTTAAAGTCGGATTCTGCAGCATTGTAAATAGATTACTTTGTTCAAGTTGCATACTCTTAAGGTTTGAAAATAGATGATATCGTTTAAAGTCGGATTCTACAGCATTGTAAATAGATGACTTTGTTCAAGTTGCGGATTCTTAAGGTTTGAAAATAGATTATATGGTTTAAAGTCGGATTCTAAAGCATTGTAAATAGATTACTTTGTTCAAGTTGCGGACTGCTAAGGTTTGGAAATAGATGATATCGTTTAAAGTCGGATTTTAAAGCACTGTAAATAGATGAAATTGTTCAAGTTGGTGGATTCTTAGAGTTTGAAAATAGATGATATCGTTTAAAGTCGGATTCTAAAGCATTGTAAATAGATGACTTTGTTCAAGTTGCGAGTTGTTTAGGTTTAAAAGTAGATTATATCGTTTAAAGTATGATTCTAAAGCATTGTAAATAGATTACTTTGTTTAAGTTGCCGATTCTTAAGGTTTGACAATAGATGATATCGTTTAAAGTCAGATTCTAAAGCAGTATAAATAGATAACTTTGTTCAAGTTGCCGATTCTTAAAGTTTGAAAATAGATTATATTGTTTAAAGTCGTATTCTAAAGCATTGTAAATAGATGACTTTGTTCAAGTTGCCGATTCTTAAGGTTCGACAATAGATGATATCGTTTAAAGTCGGATTCTAAAGCATTGTAAATAGATTACTTTGTTTAAGTTGCCGATTCTTAAAGTTTGAAAATAGATGATATCGTGTAAAGTCGGATTCGAAAGCATTGTAAATAGATGACTTTGTTCAAGTTGCCGATTCTTAAGGTTTGAAGATAGATGATATTGTTTAAAATCGGATTCTAAAGAATCGTAAATACATGACTTTGTTGAAGTTGCCGATTCGTAAGGTTTGAAAATAGATGATATTGTTTAAAGTCGGATTCTAAAGCATTGTAAATAGATGACTTTGTTCAAGTTGCCGAGACTTTAGGTTTCGAAAACAGATAATATCGTTTAAAGTCGTATTCTTAAGCATCGTAAATAGATAACTTTGTTCAAGTTGCGGATTCTTAAGGTTTGAAAAAAGTATGATATCGTGTAAAGTCGGATTCTAAAGCATTGTAAATAGATCACTTTGTTCAAGTTGCCTATCTTAAGGTTTGAGAATAGATGATATCGTTTAAAGTCGGATTCTAAAGCATCGTAAATAGATTGCTTTGTTCAAGTTGCCGATTCTTAAGGTTCGAAAATAGATGATATCGTTTAAAGTCGGATAATAAAGCATTTTAAATAGATGACTTTGTGCAAGTTTCGGATTCTTAAGGTTTGAAAATAGATGATATTTTTAAAGTCGGATTCTAAAGAATTGTAAATAGATGACTTTGTTCAAGTTACCGATTCTTAAGCTTTGAAAAATAGATGATATCGTTTAAAGTCGGATTCTACAGCATTGTAAATAGATGACTTTGTTCAAGTTGCCGATTCTACAGGTTTGAGAATAGATGATATTGTTTAAAGTCGGATTCTAAAGCATTGTAAGAAGATGACTTTGTTAAAGTTTCGAGTAGTTAAGGGTTAAAAATAGATGATATCGTTTAATGTAGGATTCTAAAGCATTGTAAATAGATGACTTTGTTTAAGTTGCCGATACTAAAAGTTTGAGAATAGATGATATCGTTTAAAGTCGGATTCTAAAGCATCGTAAATAGATTGCTTTGTTCAAGTTGCCGATTCTTAAGGTTTGAAAATAGATGATATCGTTTAAAGTCGGATAATAAACCATTGTAAATAGATGACTTTGTTGAAGTTTCGGATTCTTAAGATTTCAAAATAGAATGATATTTTTAAAGTCGGATTCTAAAGAATTGTAAATAGATGACTTTGTTCAAGTTACACATTCTTAAGCTTTGAAAAATAGATGATATCGTTTAAAGTCGGATTCTACAGCATTGTAAATAGATGACTTTGTTCAATTTGCCGATTCTAAAGGTTTGAGAATAGATGATATTGTTTAAAGTCGGATTCTAAAGAATTGTAAGTAGATGACTTTGTTCAAGTTGCCGATACTAAAAGTTTGAGAATAGATGATATCGTTTAAAGTCGGATTCTAAAGCATTGTAAATAGATGACTTAGTTCAAGGGTCCGATTCTTAAGGTTTGAAAGTAGATTATATCGTGTAAAGTCGGATTCTAAAGCATCGTAAATAGATGACTTTGTTCAAGTTGCGGATTCTTAAGGTTAGAAAATAGATTATATCGTGTAAAGTCGGATTCTAAAGCATTGTAAATAGATGACTTTGTTCAAGTTGCCTATTCTTAAGGTTTGAGAATAGATGATATCGTTTAAAGTCAGATTCTAAAGAATTGTAAATATATGACTTTGTTCAAGTTCTAGATTCTTTAGGTAGAAAATAGATAATATTGTTTAAAGTCGGATCATAAAGCATTGTAAATAGATGACTTAGTTCAAGTTGCGAATTCTTAAGGTTTGAAAATAGATGATATTGGTTTTAGTCGGGTTCTACAGCATTGTAAATAGATGACTTTGTTCAAGTTTCCGATTCTTAAGGTTTGAGAATAGATGATATCGTTTAAAGTCGGATTCTAAAGCTTTGTAAATAGATGACTTAGTTCAAGTTGCCGATTCTTAAGGTTTGAAAATAAATGATATCCTTTAAAGTCGGATTCTAAAGCATTGTAAATAGATGACTTTGTTCAAGTTGCCGATTCGTAAGGTTTGAAACTAGAATATATCGTTTAAAGTCGGATTCTAAAGCATTGTAAATAGATGACTTTGTTCAAGTTGCCGATTCTTAAAGTTTGAAAATAGATTATATTGTTTAAAGTCGTATTCTAAAGCATTGTAAATAGATGACTTTGTTCAAGTTGCCGATTCTTAAGTTTCGACAATAGATGATATCGTTTAAAGTCGGATTCTAAAGCATTGTAAATAGATTACTTTGTTTAAGTTGCCGATTCTTAAAGTTTGAAAATAGATGATATCGTGTAAAGTCGGATTCGAAAGCATTGTAAATAGATGACTTTGTTCAAGTTGCCGATTCTTAAGGTTTGAAGATAGATGATATTGTTTAAAATCGGATTCTAAAGAATCGTAAATACATGACTTTGTTGAAGTTGCCGATTCGTAAGCTTTGAAAATAGATGATATTGTTTAAAGTCGGATTCTAAAGCATTGTAAATAGATGACTTTGTTCAAGTTGCCGAGACTTTAGGTTTCGAAAACAGATGATATCGTTTAAAGTCGTATTCTTAAGCATCGTAAATAGATAACTTTGTTCAAGTTGCGGATTCTTAAGGTTTGAAAAAAGTATGATATCGTGTAAAGTCGGATTCTAAAGCATTGTAAATAGATCACTTTGTTCAAGTTGCCTATCTTAAGGTTTGAGAATAGATGATATCGTTTAAAGTCGGATTCTAAAGCATCGTAAATAGATTGCTTTGTTCAAGTTGCCGATTCTTAAGGTTCGAAAATAGATGATATCGTTTAAAGTCGGATAATAAAGCATTTTAAATAGATGACTTTGTGCAAGTTTCGGATTCTTAAGGTTTGAAAATAGATGATATTTTTAAAGTCGGATTCTAAAGAATTGTAAATAGATGACTTTGTTCAAGTTACCGATTCTTAAGCTTTGAAAAATAGATGATATCGTTTAAAGTCGGATTCTACAGCATTGTAAATAGATGACTTTGTTCAAGTTGCCGATTCTACAGGTTTGAGAATAGATGATATTGTTTAAAGTCGCATTCTAAAGCATTGTAAGAAGATGACTTTGTTCAAGTTTCGAGTGGTTAAGGGTTAAAAATAGATGATATCGTTTAATGTAGGATTCTAAAGCATTGTAAATAAATGACTTTGTTTAAGTTGCCGATGCTAAAAGTTTGAGAATAGATGATATCGTTTAAAGTCGGATTCTAAAGCATCGTAAATAGATTGCTTTGTTCAAGTTGCCGATTCTTAAGGTTTGAAAATAGATGATATCGTTTAAAGTCGGATAATAAACCATTGTAAATAGATGACTTTGTTGAAGTTTCGGATTCTTAAGATTTCAAAATAGAATGATATTTTTAAAGTCGGATTCTAAAGAATTGTAAATAGATGACTTTGTTCAAGTTACACATTCTTAAGCTTTGAAAAATAGATGATATCGTTTAAAGTCGGATTCTACAGCATTGTAAATAGATGACTTTGTTCAATTTGCCGATTCTAAAGGTTTGAGAATAGATGATATTGTTTAAAGTCGGATTCTAAAGAATTGTAAGTAGATGACTTTGTTCAAGTTGCCGATACTAAAAGTTTGAGAATAGATGATATCGTTTAAAGTCGGATTCTAAAGCATTGTAAATAGATGACTTAGTTCAAGGGTCCGATTCTTAAGGTTTGAAAGTAGATTATATCGTGTAAAGTCGGATTCTAAAGCATCGTAAATAGATGACTTTGTTCAAGTTGCGGATTCTTAAGGTTAGAAAATAGATTATATCGTGTAAAGTCGGATTCTAAAGCATTGTAAATAGATGACTTTGTTCAAGTTGCCTATTCTTAAGGTTTGAGAATAGATGATATCGTTTAAAGTCAGATTCTAAAGAATTGTAAATATATGACTTTGTTCAAGTTCTAGATTCTTTAGGTAGAAAATAGATAATATTGTTTAAAGTCGGATCATAAAGCATTGTAAATAGATGACTTAGTTCAAGTTGCGAATTCTTAAGGTTTGAAAATAGATGATATTGGTTTTAGTCGGGTTCTAAAGCATTGTAAATAGATGACTTTGTTCAAGTTTCCGATTCTTAAGGTTTGAGAATAGATGATATCGTTTAAAGTCGGATTCTAAAGCATTGTAAATAGATGACTTAGTTCAAGTTGCCGATTCTTAAGGTTTGAAAATAAATGATATCCTTTAAAGTCGGATTCTAAAGCATTGTAAATAGATGACTTTGTTCAAGTTGCCGATTCGTAAGGTTTGAAACTAGAATATATCGTTTAAAGTCGGATTCTAAAGCATTGTAAATAGATGACTTTGTTCAAGTTGCCGATTCTTTAGCTTTGAAAATAGATAATATTGTTTAAAGTCGGATTCTAAAGCATTGTAAATAGATTACTTTATTCAAGTTGCCGATTCTAAAGGTTTGCGAATTCTTAAGGTTTGAAAATAGATGATATTGTTTTAAAGCGGGTTCTAAAGAATGGTAAATCCATGATTCTTAAGGTTTTATAATAGATGATATCGTTTAAAGTATGATTCTAAAGCATTGCGTATTCTTAAGGTTTGAAAATAGATGATATCGTTTAAAGTCGGATTGTAAAGCATTGTAAATAGATGACTTTGTTCAAGTTGCCGATTCTAAAGGTTTGCGAATTCTTAAGGTTTGAAAATAGATGATATCGTTTTATGTCAGATTCTAAAGCAGTATAAATAGATAACTTTGTTCAAGTTGCCGATTCTGTAAGTTTGAAAGTAGATGATATTGTTAAAAGTCGTATTCTAAAGCATTGTACATAGATGACTTTGTTCAAGTTGCCGATTCTTAAGGTTCGAAAATAGATGATATCGTTTAAAGTCGGATTCTAAAGCATTGTAAATAGATTACTTTGTTTAAGTTGCCGATTCTTAAAGTTTGAAAATAGATGATATCGTGTAAAGTCGGATTCAAAAGCATTGTAAATAGATTACTTTGTTAAAGTTACCGATTCTTAAGGTTTGAGAATAGATGATATTGTTTAAAGTCGGATTCTAAAGCATTGTAAATAGATGACTTTGTTCAAGTTGCGAGTTGTTTAGGTTTAAAAGTAGATTATATCGTTTAAAGTATGATTCTAAAGCATTGTAAATAGATGACTTTGTTTAAGTTGCCGATTCTTAAGGTTTGACAATAGATGATATCGTTTAAAGTCAGATTCTAAAGCAGTATAAATAGATAACTTTGTTAGAGTTGCCGATTCGTAAGGTTTGAAACTAGATTATATCGTTTAAAGTTGCCGATTCTTAAGGTTTGCGAATTCTTAAGGTTTGAAAATAGATGATATTGTTTTAAGTCGGGTTCTAAAGAATGGTAAATCCATGACTTTGTTCAAGTTGCCGATTCTTAAGGTTTTAGAATAAATGATATCGTTTAAAGTATGATTCTAAAGCATTGTAAATAGATGACTTAGTTCAAGTTGCCGATTCTTAAGGTTTGAAAATAGATGATATCGTTGAAAGTCGGATTCTAAAGCATTGTAAATAGATTACTTCGTTCAAGTTGCTGATTCTTAAGGTTTGAAAATAGATGATATTGTTGAAAGTCGGATTCTAAAGCATCGTAAATAGATGACTTTGTCTAAGTTGCCAATTCGTAAGCTTTGAAAATAGATTATATTGTTAAAAGTTGGATTCTAAAGCATTGTAAATAGATGACTTTGTTCAAGTTGCCGATTCGTAAGGTTTGAAAATAGATGATATCGGTTAAAGTCGGATTCGAAAGCATTGTAAATAGATGACTTTGTTCAAGTTGCAGATTCTTAAGGTTTGAAAATAGATGATATCGTTTAAAGTCGGATTCTAAAGCATTGTAAATAGATGACTTTGTTCAAGTTACCGATTCTTAAGGTTTGAGAATAGATGATATCGTTAAAGTATGATTCTAAAGCATTGTAAATAGATGACTTAGTTTAAGTTGCCGATTCTTTAGGTTTGAAAATAGATGATAATGTTTAAAGTCGCATTCTAAAGCATTGTAAATAGATGACTTTGTTCAAGTTGCTGATTCTTCAGGTTTGAAAATAGATGATATCGTTTAAAGTCGGATTCTAAAGAATTGTAAATAGATGACTTTGTTCAAGTTGCGCATTCTTAAGGTTTGAAAATAGATGATATCGTTTAAAGTCGGATTCTAAAGCATTGTAAATAGATGCCTTTGTTCAAGTTGCAAATTCTTAAGGTTTAAAAATAGATGATATCGTTCAAAGTCGGATTCTAAAGCATTGTAAATAGATGACTTTGTTATAGCTGCCGATTTTAAAGGTTTGAAAATAGATGATATCGTTTAAAGTCGGATTCTAAAGCATTGTAAATAGATGACTTTGTTCCAGTTGCGGATTCTTAATGTTTGAAAATAGATGATATCGTTTAAAGTCGGATTCTAAAGCATTGTAAATAGATGACTTTGTTCAAGTTGCGGATTTTTAAGGTTTGAAAATAGATGATATCGTTTAAAGTCGGATTCTAAAGCATTGTAAATAGATGATATTGTTCAAGTTGCAAATTCTTAAGGTTTAAAAATAGATGATATCGTTTATAGTCGGATTCTAAAGCATTGTAAATAGATGACTTTGTTCAAGTTGCCGATTCTTAATGTTTGAAAATAGATGATATCGTTTATAGTCGGATTCTACAGCATTGTAAATAGATTACTTTGTTCAAGTTGCATACTCTTAAGGTTTGAAAATAGATGATATCGTTTAAAGTCGGAGTCTACAGCATTGTAAATAGATGAATTTGTTCAAGTTGCGGATTCTTAAGGTTGTAAAATAGATTATATAGTTAAAAGTCGGATTCTAAAGCTTTGTAAATAGATTACTTTGTTCAAGTTGCGGACTGCTAAGGTTTGGAAATAGATGATATCGTTTAAAGTCGGATTCTAAAGCATTGTAAATAGATGACTTTGTTCAAGTTGGTGGATTCTTAGAGTTTGAAAATAGATGATATCGTTTAAAGTCGGATTCTAAAGCATTGTAAATAGATGACTTTGTTCAAGTTGCGAGTTGTTTAGGTTTAAAAGTAGATTATATCGTTTAAAGTATGATTCTAAAGCATTGTAAATAGATGACTTTGTTTAAGTTGCCGATTCGAAAGGTTTGAGAAGTAATGATATCGTTTAAAGTCGGATTCTAAAGCATTGTAAATAGATGACTTTGTTAAAGTTGCCGATACTTGAAGTTTGAAAATAGATGATATCGTGAAAAGTACGATTCTAAAGCATTGTAAATAGATTACTTCGTTCAAGTTGCTGATTCTTAAGGTTTGAAAATAGATGATATCGTTTAATGTCAGATTCTAAAGCAGTATAAATAGATAACTTTGTTCAAGTTGCCAATTCGTAAGCTTTGAAAATAGATTATATTGTTTAAAGTTGGATTCTAAAGCATTGTAAATAGATGACTTTGTTCAAGTTGCCGATTCGTAAGGTTTTAAAATAGATGATATCGGTTAAAGTCGGATTCGAAAGCATTGTAAATAGATGACTTTGTTCAAGTTGCAGATTCTTAAGGTTTGAAAATAGATGATATCGTTTAAAGTCGGATTCCAAAGCATTGTAAATAGATCACTTTGTTCAAGTGACCGATTTTTAAGGTTTGAGAATAGATGATATCGTTAAAGTATGATTCTAAAGCATTGTAAATAGATGACTTAGTTTAAGTTGCCGATTCTTAAGGTTTGAAAATAGATGATATTGTTTAAAGTCGGATTCTAAAGCATCGTAAATAGATGACTTTGTTCAAGTTGCCAATTCGTAAGCTTTGAAAATAGATGATATCGTTTAAAGTCGGATTCTAAAGCATTGTAAATAGATGACCTTTTTCAAGTTGCGGATTCTTAATGTTTGAACATAGACGATATCGTTTAAAGTCGGATTCTAAAGCATTGTAAGTAGATGACTTTGTTCAAGTTGCGGACTCTTAAGGTTTGAAAATAGATAATATGGTTTCAAGTCGGATTCTAAAGCATTGTAAATAGATAACTTTGTTCAAGTTGCGGACACTTAATGTTTGAAAATAGATGATATCGTTTAAAGTCGGATTCCAAAGCATTGTAAATAGATGACTTTGTTCAAGTGGCCGATTCTTAAGGTTTGAAAATGAATGATATCGTTTTAAGTCGGATTCTAAAGCATTGTAAATAGATGACTTTGTACAAGTTGCGGATACTTAATGTTTGAAAATAGATGATATAGTTTAAAGTCGGATTCTAAAGCATTGTAAATAGATGACTTTGTTCAAGTTGCGGATTCTTAAAGTTTGAAAATAGATGATATCGTTTAAAGTCGGATTCTAAAGCATTGTAAATAGATGACTTTGTTCAAGTGGCAGACTCTTAAGGTTTGAAAATAGATGATATTGTTTAAAGTACGATTCTAAAGCATTGTAAGTAGATGACTTTATTACAGTTGCGGATTCTTTAGGTTTGAAAATAGATGATAATGTTTAAAGTCGCATTCTAAAGCATTGTAAATAGATGACTTTGTTCAACTTGCTGATTCTTCAGGTTTGAAAATAGATGATATCGGTTAAAGTCGGATTCAAAAGCATTGTTAATAGATGACTTTGTTCAAGTTGCACATTCTTAAGGGTTGAAAATAGATAATATTGTTTAAAGTCGGATTCTAAAGCATTGTAAATAGATGCCTTTGTTCAAGTTGCGGATTCTTAAGGTTTAAAAATAGATGATATCGTTCAAAGTCGGATTCTAAAGCATTGTAAATAGATGACTTTGTTATAGTTGCCGATTTTTAATGGTTGAAAATAGATGATATCGTTTAAAGTCGTATTCTTAAGCATCGTAAATAGATGACTTTGTTCAAGTTGCGGATTCTTAAGGTTTGAAAATAGATGATATCGTTTAAAGTCGGATTCTAAAGCATTGTAAATAGATTGCTTTGTTCAAGTTGCTGATTCTTAAGGTTTGAGAATAGATGATATTTTAAAAGTCGGATTCTAAAGCATTGTAAATTGATGACTTTGTTAAAGTTGCCGATTCTGTAGCTTTGGAAAATAGATGATATCGTTTAAAGTCGGATTCTTCAGCATTGTAAATAGATGACTTTGTTCAAGTTGCCGATTCTAAAGGTTTGAGAATAGATGATATTGTTTAAAGTCGGATTCTAAAGCATTGTAAATAGATTACTTTGTTCAAGTTGCCGATACCAAAGGTTTGAGAAGAAATGATATCGTTTAAAGTCGGATTCTAAAGCATTGTGAATAGATGACTTAGTTCAAGTTGCGGATTCTTAAGGTTTGAAAATAGATTATATCGTGTAAATTCGGATTCTAAAGCCTCTTAAATAGATGACTTTGTTCGAGTTGCGGATTCTTAAGGTTAGAAAATAGATGATATCGCTTAAAATCGGATTCTAAAGCATTGTAAATAGATGACTTTGTGCAAGTGTCGAGGTGTTAAGGTTTAAAAATAGATGATATCGTTTTATGTCGGATACTAAAGCATTGTAAATAGATGACTTTGTTTAAGTTGCGGATTCTTAATGTTTGAAAATAGATGATATCGTTTAAAGTCGGATTCTAAAGCATTGTAAATAGATGACTTTGTTTATGTTGCCGATTCTTCAGGTTTGAAAATAGATGATATTGTTTAAAGTCGGATTCTAAAGCATTGTAAATAGATGACTTTGTTCAAGTTGCGGATTCTTAAGGTTTGAAAATAGATGATATCGTTTCAAGTCGGATTCTAAAGCATTGTAAATAGATGACTTTGTTCAAGTTGCGGACTCTTAAGGTTAAAAAATAGATGATATTGTTTCAAGTCGGATTCTAATGCATTGTAAATAAATGACTTTGTTCAAGTTGCGGATTCTTAAAGTTTGAAAATAGATGATATCGTTTAAAGTCGGATTCTAAAGCATTGTAAATAGATAACTTTGTTCAAGTTGCAAACTCTTATGGTTTGACAACAGATGATATCGTTGAAAGTCGAATTCTAAAGCATTGTAAATATATGACATTGTTCAAGTTGAGGATTCTCAAGGTTTGAAAATAGATGATGATGTTTAAAGTCTGATTCTAAAGCATTGTAAATGGATGACTTTGTTAAAGTTGCGGATTCTGAAGGTTTGAAAATAGATGATATCGTTTAAAGTCGGATTGTAAAGCATTGTAAATAGATGATAGTGTTCAAGTTGCGGATTCTTAAGGTTTAGAAATAGGTGATATCGTTTAAAGGCGGATTGTAAAGCATTGTAAATAGATGACTTTGTTCAAGTGGCCGATTCTTAAAGTTTGAAAATGAATGATATCGTTTAAAGTCGGATTCTAAAGCATTGTAAATAGATAACTTTGTTCCAGTTGCGGATTCTTAATGTTTTAAAATAGATGATATCGTTTAAAGTCGGATTCTAAAGCATTGTAAATAGATGACTTTGTTCAAGTTGCGGACTCTTAAGTTTTGAAAATAGATGATATCGTTTAAAATCGGATTCTAAAGCATTGTAAATAGATGACTTTGTTCAAGTTGCGGATTCTTAAGGTTTGAAAATAGATGATATCGTTTAAAGTCGGATTCTAAAGCATTGTAAATAGATGACTTTGTTCATGTTGCCGATTCTTCAGGTTTGAAAATAGATTATATCGTTTAAAGTCGGATTCTAAAGCATTGTAAATAGATGACTTTGTTCAAGTTGCCGATTCTTAATGTTTGAAAATAGATGATTTCGTTTAAAGTCGGATTCTAAAGCATTGTAAATGGATGACTTTGTTCAAGTTGCGGATTCTTAAGGTTTGAAAATAGATGATATCGTTTCAAGTCGGATTCTAAAGCATTGTAAATAGATGACTTTGTTCAAGTTGCGGACTCTTAAGCTTAAAAATGGATGATATCGTTTCAAGTCGGATTCTAAAGCATTGGAAATAAATGACTTTGTTCAAGTTGCCGATTCTTAAAGTTTGAAAATAGATGATATCGTTTAAAGTCGGATTCTAAAGCATTGTAAATAGATGACTTTGTTCAAGTTGCGGACTCTTATGGTTTGAAAACAGATGATATCGTTGAAAGTCGGTCACCAAAGCATTGTAAATATATGACTTTGTTCAAGTTGAGGATTCTCAAGGTTTGAAAATGAATGATAATGTTTAAAGTCGCATTCTAAAGCATTGTAAATGGATGACTTTGTTCAAGTCGCGAATTCTTAAGGTTTGAAAATAGATGATATCGTTTAAAGTCGGATTGTAAAGCATTGTAAATAGATGACTGTGTTCAAGTTTCGGATTCTTAAGGTTTGAAAATAGATGATATCGTTTCAAGTCGGATTCTAAAGCATTGTAAATAGATGACTTTGTTCAAGTTGCGGACTCTTAAGCTTAAAAATGGATGATATCGTTTCAAGTCGGATTCTAAAGCATTGGAAATAAATGACTTTGTTCAAGTTGCCGATTCTTAAAGTTTGAAAATAGATGATATCGTTTAAAGTCGGATTCTAAAGCATTGTAAATAGATGACTTTGTTCAAGTTGCGGACTCTTATGGTTTGAAAACAGATGATATCGTTGAAAGTCGGTCACCAAAGCATTGTAAATATATGACTTTGTTCAAGTTGAGGATTCTCAAGGTTTGAAAATGAATGATAATGTTTAAAGTCGCATTCTAAAGCATTGTAAATGGATGACTTTGTTCAAGTTGCGAATTCTTAAGGTTTGAAAATAGATGATATCGTTTAAAGTCGGATTGTAAAGCATTGTAAATAGATGACTGTGTTCAAGTTGCGGATTCTTAAGGTTTGAAAATAGATCATATCGTTTAAAGTCGGATTCTAAAGCATTGTAAATAGATGACTTTGTTCAAGTTGCGGATTCTTAAGGTTTGAAAATAGATGATATCGTTTAAAGTCGGATTCAAAAGCATTGTAAATAGATGACTTTGTTCAGGTGGCGGACTCTTAATGTTTGTAAAATAGATGATATTGTTTTAAGTACGATTCTAAAGCATTGTAAGTAGATGACTTTATTACAGTTGCGGATTATTTAGGTTTGAAAATAGATGATAATGTTTAAAGTCGCATTCTAAAGCATTGTAAATAGATGACTTTGTTCAAGTTGCGGATTCTTTAGGTTTGAAAATAAATGATATCGTTTAAAGTCGGATTCTAAAGCATTGTAAATAGATGACTTTGTTCAAGTTGCGGATTCTTAATGTTTGAAAAAGAGCATATCGTTTAAAGTCGGATTCTAAAGCATTGTACATAGATTACTTTGTTCAAGTTGCGGATTCTTTGTGTTTGAAAATAGATGATATCGTTTAAAGTCGGATTCTAAAGCATTGTAAATAGATGACTTTGTTCAAGTTGAGGATTCTCAAGGTTTGAAAATAGATGATAATGTGTAAAGTCGCATTCTAAAGCATTGTAAATGGATGACTTTGTTCAAGTTGCGGATTCTTAAGGTTTGCAAATAGATGATATCGTTTAAAGTCGGATTGTAAAGTATTGTAAACAGATGATAGTGTTCAAGTTGCGGATTCTACAGGTTTGAAAATAGATGATATCGTTTTACGTCGGATTCTAAAGCATTGTAAATAGATGACTTTGTTCAAGTGGCCGATCCTTAAAGTTTGAAAATGAATGATATCGTTTAAAGTCGGATTCTAAAGCATTGTAAATAGATGACTTTGTTCTAGTTGCGGATTCTTAATGTTTGAAAATAGATGATATCGTTTAAAGTCGGATTCTAAAGCATTGTAAATAGATGACTTTGTTCAAGTTGCGCATTCTTAAGGTTTGAAAATAGATTATATCGTTTAAAGTCGGATTCTAAAGCATTGTAAATAGATGCCTTTGTTCAAGTTGCGGATCCTTACGGTTTGAAAATAGATGATATCGTTCAAAGTCGGATTCTAAAGCATTGTAAATAGATGACTTTGTTATAGTTGCCGATTTTTAAGGTTTGAAAATAGATGATATCGTTTAAAGTCGGATTCTAAAGCATTGTAAGTAGATTGCTTTGTTTAAGTTGCGGATTCTTTAGGTTTGAAAATAGATGATATCGTTTAAAGTCGGATTCTAAAGCATTGTAAATAGATGACTTTGTTCAAGTTGCGGATTCTTAATGTTTGAAAATAGATGATATCGTTTAAAGTCGGATTCTAAAGCATTGTACATAGATTACTTTGTTCAAGTTGCGGATTCTTTGTGTTTGAAAATAGATGATATCGTTTAAAGTCGGATTCTAAAGCATTGTAAATAGATGACTTTGTTCAAGTTGCGGACTCTTAAGTTTTGAAAATAGATGATATCGTTTAAAATCGGATTCTAAAGCATTGTAAATAGATGACTTTGTTCAAGTTGCGGATTCTTAAGGTTAGAAAATAGATAATATCGTTTAAAGTCGGATTCTAAAGCATTGTAAATAGATGATATTGTTCAAGTTGCAAATTCTTAAGGTTTAAAAATAGATGATATCGTTTATAGTCGGATTCTAAAGCATTGTAAATTAATGACTTTGTTCAAGTTGCGGATTCTTAATGTTTGACAATAGATGATATCGTTTAAAGTCGGATTCTACAGCATTGTAAATAGATGACTTTGTTCAAGTTGCGGATTCTTAAGGTTTGAAAATAGATTATATGGTTTAAAGTCGGATTCTAAAGCATTGTAAATAGATTACTTTGTTCAAGTTGCGGACTGCTAAGGTTTGAAAATAGATGATATCGTTTGTAGTCGGATTCTAAAGCATTGTAAATAGATGACTTTGTTTAAGTTGCGGATTCTTAGAGTTTGAAAATAGATGATATCGTTTCAAGTCGGATTCTAAAGCATTGTAAATAGATGACTTTGTTCAAGTTGCGAGTTGTTTAGGTTTAAAAGTAGATTATATCGTTTAATGTCGGATAGTAAAGCATTGTAAATAGATTACTTTGTTTAAGTTGCGGATTATTAATGTTTGAAAATAGATGATATCGTTTAAGTCGGATTATAAAGCATTGTAAATAGATGACTTTGTTCAAGTTGCGGATACTTAATGTTTGAAAATAGATGATATCGTTTAAAGTCGGATTCTAAAGCATTGTAAATAGATGACTTTGTTTCAGTTTCGGATTCTTAAGGTTTGAAAATAGATGATTTCGTTTAAAGTCGGATTCTAAAGCATTGTAAATAGATGACTTTGTGCAAGTTGCCGATTCTAAAAGTTTGAAAATAGATTATATCGTTTAAAGTCGGATTCTAAAGCATTGTAAATAGATGACTTTGTTCAAGTTACGGATTCTTAAGATTTGAAAATAGATGATATCGTTTAAAGTCGGATTCCAAAGCATTGTAAATAGATGACTTTGTTTAAGTTGCGGACTCTTATGGTTTGAAAATAGATGATATCGTTTGAAATCGGATTCTAAAGCATTGTAAATAGATGAGATTGTTCAAGTTGCGGATTCTTAAGGTTTGAAAATAGATGATATCGTTTAAAGTCGGATTCTAAAACATTGTAAGTAGATGACTTTGTTCAAGTTTCCGATTCTTAATGTTTGTAAAATAGATGATATCTTTTAAAGTCGTAATCTAAAGCATTGTAAATAGATGACTTTGTTCAAGGTGCAGACTCTGAAGGTTTGAAAATAGATGATGTCGTTTCAAATCAGATTCTAAAGCATTGTAAATAGATGACTTTGTGTAAGTTTCCGATTCTTAAGGTGTGAAAATAGAAGTTATCGTTTAAAGTTCGATTCTAAAGCATTGTAAATTGATGACTGTATTCAAGTTGCGGACTGCTAAGGTTTGATAATAGATGATATTCTTTAAAGTCGGATTCAAAAGCATTGTAAATAGATGACTTTGTTCAGGTTGCGCATTCTTCAGCTTTGAGAATAGACAATATTGTTTACAGTCGGATTCTAAAGCATTGTAAATAGATGACTTCGTTCAAGTTGCCGATTCCTAAGGTTTGAAAATAGATAATATCGTTTAAAGTCGGATTCTAAAGCATTGTAAATAGATGACTTTGTTCAAGTTTCTGATTGTTAAGGTTTGAAAATAGATAATATCGTTTAAAGTCGGATTCTAAAGCATTGTAAATAGATGACTTTGTTCAAGTTGCGGATTCTTAAGGTTTGAAAATAAATGATATCGTTTAAAGTGGGATTCCAAAGCATTGTATATAGATGACTTTGTTAAAATTGCGGATCGTTTAGGTTTGAAAATAGATGATATAGTTTCAAGTCGGATTCTAAAGCATTGTAAATAGATGACATTGTGTAAGTTGCCGATTCTTAAGGTTTGAAAATAGATGATATCGCTTAAAGTTGGATTCTAAAGCATTGTAAATAGATGACTTTGTTCAAGTTTCGAGAAGTTAAGGGTTAAAAATAGATGATATCGTTTAATGTAGGATTCTAAAGCATTGGAAATAAATGACTTTGTTTAAGTTGCGGATTCTTAATGTTTGAAAATAGATGATATCGTTTCAAGTCGGATTCTAAAGCATTGTAAATAGATGACTTTGTTCAAGTTTCCGATTTTAATGTTTGAAAATAGATGATGTCGTTTAAAGTCGGATTCTAAAGCATTGTAAATAAATAACTTTGTTCAAGTTGCGGATACCTAATGTTTTAAAATGAATTATATCGTTTAAGGTCGGATTCTAAAGCATTGTAAATAGATGACTTTGTTCAAGTTGCGGATTCTTAATGTTTGAAAATAGATGATATAGTGTAAAGTCGGATTCTAAAGCATTGTAAATAGATTACTTTGTTCAAGTGTCGGATTCTTTTTGTTTGAAAATAGATGATATGGTTTAAATTCGGATTCTAAAGCATTGTAAATAGATGACTTTGTCTAAGTTGCGAATTCTTAAGATTTGAAAATAGATGATATCGTTTAAAGTCGGATTCTAAAGTATTGTAAATAGATGTCTTTGTTCAAGTTGCGGACTCTTATGGTTTGAAAATAGATTATATCGTTTCAAGTCGGATTCTAAAGCATTGTAAATAGATGACTTTGTTCCAGTGTCCGATTCTTTAGGTGTGAAAATAGATGTTGTCGTTTAAAGTTCGATTCTAAAGCATTGTAAATAGATTACTTTATTCGAGTTGCAGGCTGCTAAGGTTTGAAAATAGATGATATCCTTTAAAGTCTGATTCTAAAGCATTGTAAATAGATGACTTTGGTCAAGTTGGTAGAATTTTAAGGTTTGAAAATAGATGATATCGTTGAAAGTTCGATTCTAAAGCATTGTAAATAGATGACTTTGTTCAAGTTTCCGATTCTTAAAGATTGAAAATAGATGATATCGTTTAAAGTCGGATTCTAAAGCATTGTAAATAGATGACTTTGTTCAAGTTGCGGACTCTTAAGTTTTGAAAATAGATGATATCGTTTAAAATCGGATTCTAAAGCATTGTAAAAAGATTACTTTGTTCAAGTTGCGGATTCTTAAGGTGTGAAAATAGATGATATCGTTTAAAGTCGGATTCTAAAGCATTGTAAATAGATGATATTGTTCAAGTTGCAAATTCTTAAGGTTTAAAAATAGATGATATCGTTTATAGTCGGATTCTAAAGCATTGTAAAGAGATAACTTTGTTCAAGTTGCCGATTCTTAATGTTTGAAAATAGATGATATCGTTTAAAGTCGGATTCTACAGCATTGTAAATAGATTACTTTGTTCAAGTTGCATACTCTTAAGGTTTGAAAATAGATGATATCGTTTAAAGTGGGATTCTACAGCATTGTAAATAGATTACTTTGTTCAAGTTGCGGATTATTAAGGTTTGAAAATAGATTATATGGTTTAAAGTCGGATTCTAAAGCATTGTAAATAGATTACTTTGTTCAAGTTGCGGACTGCTAAGGTTTGAAAATAGATGATATCGTTTAAAGTCAAATTCTAAAGCATTGTAATTAGATGACTTTGTTCACGTTGGTTGATTCTTAGAGTTTGAAAATAGATGATATCGTTTAAAGTCGGATTCTAAAGCATTGTAAATAGATGACTTTGTTCAAGTTGCGAGTTGTTTAGGTTTAAAAGTAGATTATATCGTTTAATGTCGGATACTAAAGCATTGTAAATAGATTACTTTGTTTAAGTTGCGGATTCTTAATGTTTGAAAATCGATGATATCGTTTAAAGTCGGATTATAAAGCATTGTAATTTTTTGACTTTGTTCAAGTTGTGGATTCTTGATGTTTGAAAATCGATGATATCGTTTAAAGTCGGATCCTTAAGCATTGTAAATAGATGAATTTGTTAGAGTTGCGGATCCTACATGTTTGAAAATAGATGATATCGTTTTAGTCGGATTATAAAGCATTGTAAATAGATGACTTTGTTCAAGTTGCGGATGCTTAATGTTTGAAAATAGATGATATCGTTTAAAGTCGGATTCTAAAGCATTGTAAATAGATGACTTTGTTTCAGTTTCGGATTCTTAAGGTTTGAAAATAGATGATATCGTTTAAAGTCGGATTCTAAAGCATTGTCAATAGATGACTTTGTTCAAGTTGCGGATTCTGAAAATTTGAAAATAGATTATATCGTTTAAAGTCGGATTCTAAAGCATTGTAAATAGATGACTTTGTTCCAGTGTCGGATTCTTAAGATTTGAAAATAGATGATATCGTTTAAAGTTTGAGTCTAAAGCATTGTGAATAGATGACTTTGTTTAAGTTGCGGACTCTTATGGTTTGAAAATAGATGATATCGTTTCAAATCGGATTCTAAAGCATTTTAAATAGATGACTTTGTTCAAGTTGCGGATTCTTAAGGTTTTAACATAGATCGTATCATTTAAAGTCGGATTCTAAAACATTGTAAGTAGATGACTTTGTTCAAGTTGCCGATTCTTAATGTTTGTAAAATAGATTATATCTTTTAAAGTCGGATTCTAAAGCATTGTAAATAGATGACTTTGTTAAAGTTGCAGACTCTGAAGGTTTGAAAATAGATGATGTCGTTTAAATCGGATTCTAAAGCATTGTAAATAGATGAATTTGTTCCAGTTTCCGATTCTTAAGGTGTGAAAATAGAAGTTATCGTTTAAAGTTCGATTCTAAAGCATTGTAAATTGATGACTGTATTCAAGTTGCGGACTGCTAAGGTTTGAAAATAGATGATATCATTTAAAGTCGGATTCTAAAGCATTGTAAATAGATGACTTTGTTCAAGTTGCGGATTCTTCAGCTTTGAGAATAGACAGTATTGTTTACAGTCGGATTCTAAAGCATTGTTAATAGATGACTTCGTTCAAGTCGCCGATTCCTAAGGTTTGAAAATACATGATATCGTTTAAAGTCGGATTCTAAAGCATTGTAAATAGATGACTTTGTTCAAGTTTCCGATTGTTAAGGTTTGAAAATAGATAATATCGTTTAAAGTCGGATTCTAAAGCATTGTAAATAGATGATATTGTTCAAGTTGCAAATTCTCAAGGTTTAAAAATAGATGATATCGTTTATAGTCGGATTTATGGTTTTAAGTCGGATTCTAAAGCATTGTAAATAGATTATTTTGTTCAAGTTGCGGACTGCTAAAGTTTGAAAATAGATGATATCGTTTAAAGTCGGATTCTAAAGCATTGTAAATAGATGACTTTGTTCAAGTTGCGAGTTGTTTAGGTTTAAAAGTAGATTATATCGTTTAATGTCGGATACTAAAGCATTGTAAATAGATTACTTTGTTTAAGTTGCGGATTCTTAATGTTTGAAAATCGATGGTATCGTTTAAAGTCGGATTATAAAGCATTGTAATTTTTTGACTTTGTTCAAGTTGTGGATTCTTGATGTTTGAAAATAGATGATATCGTTTAAAGTCGGATTCTTAAGCATTGTAAATAGATGAATTTGTTAGAGTTGCGGATCCTACATGTTTGAAAATAGATGATATCGTTTTAGTCGGATTCTAAAGCATTGTAAATAGATGACTTTGTTCAAGTTGCGGATGCTTAATGTTTGAAAATAGATGATATCGTTTAAAGTCGGATTCTAAAGCATTGTAAATAGATGACTTTGTTTCAGTTTCGGATTCTTAAGGTTTGAAAATAGATGATATCGTTTAAAGTCGGATTCTGAAGCATTTTCAATAGATGACTTTGTTCAAGTTGCGGATTCTGAAAGTTTGAAAATAGATTATATCGTTTAAAGTCGGATTCTAAAGCATTGTAAATAGATTACTTTGTTCAATTTCCGGATTCTTAAGATTTGGAAATAGATGATATCGTTTAAAGTCGGAGTCTAAAGCATTGTAAATAGATGACTTTGTTTAAGTTGCGGACTCTTAAGTTTTTAAAATAGATGATATCGTTTAAAGTCGGATTCTAAAACATTGTAAGTAGATGACTTTGTTCAAGTTGCCGATTCTTAATGTTTGTAAAATAGATTATATCTTTTAAAGTCGGATTCTACAGCATTGTAAATAGATGACTTTGTTAAAGTTGCAGACTCTGAAGGTTTGAAAATAGATGATGTCGTTTAAATCGGATTCTAAAGCATTGTAAATAGATGAATTTGTTCCAGTTTCCGATTCTTAAGGTGTGAAAATATAAGTTATCGTTTAAAGTTCGATTCTAAAGCATTGTAAATTGATGACTGTATTCAAGTTGCGGACTGCTAAGGTTTGAAAATAGATGATATCGTTTAAAGTCGGATTCTAAAGCATTGTAAATAGATGACTTTGTTCAAGTTGCGGATTCTTCAGCTTTGAGAATCGACAGTATTGTTTACAGTCGGATTCTAAAGTTGCGGATTCTTAAGGTTTGAAAATCGATGATATCGTTTAAAGTCGGATTATAAAGCATTGTAATTTTTTGACTTCGTTCAAGTTGTGGATTCTTGATGTTTGAAAATAGATGATATCGTTTAAAGTCGGATTCTTAAGCATTGTAAATAGATGACTTTGTTAGAGTTGCGGATCCTACATGTTTTAAAATAGATGATATCGTTTTAGTCGGATTATAAAGCATTGTAAATAGATGACTTTGTTCAAGTTGCGGATACTTTATGTTTGAAAATAGATGATATCGTTTAAAGTCGGATTCTAAAGCATTGTAAATAGATGACTTTGTTTCAGTTTCGGATTCTTAAGGTTTGAAAATAGATGTTTCGTTTAAAGTCGGATTCTAAAGCATTGTCAATAGATGACTTTGTTCAAGTTGCCGATTCTGAAAGTTTGAAAATAGATGATATCGTTTAAAGTCGGATTCTAAAGCATTGTAAATAGATGACTTTGTTCAAGTTGCGGATTCTTCAGCTTTGAGAATAGACAGTATTGTTTACAGTCGGATTCTAAAGCATTGTTAATAGATGACTTCGTTGAAGTTGCCGATTCCTAAGGTTTGAAAATAGATGATATCGTTTAAAGTCGGATTCTAAAGCATTGTAAATAGATGACTTTGTTCAAGTTTCAGATTGTTAAGGTTTGAAAATAGATAATATCGTTTAAAGTCGGATTCTAAAGCATTGTAAATAGATGATATTGTTCAAGTTGCAAATTCTCAAGGTTTAAAAATAGATGATATCGTTTATAGTCGGATTCTAAAGCATTGTAAATAGATGACTTCGTTCAAGTTGCCGATTCTTAATGTTTGAAAATAGATGATATCGTTTAAAGTCGGATTCTACAGCATTGTAAATAGATTACTTTGTTCAAGTTGCATACTCTTAAGGTTTGAAAATAGATGATATCGTTTAAAGTGGGATTCTACAGCATTGTAAATAGATTACTTTGTTCAAGTTGCGGATTCTTAAGGTTTGAAAATCGATGATATCGTTTAAAGTCGGATTATAAAGCATTGTAATTTTTTGACTTCGTTCAAGTTGTGGATTCTTGATGTTTGAAAATAGATGATATCGTTTAAAGTCGGATTCTTAAGCATTGTAAATAGATGACTTTGTTAGAGTTGCGGATCCTACATGTTTGAAAATAGATGATATCGTTTAAAGTCGGATTCTAAAGCATTGTAAATAGATGACTTTGTTTCAGTTTCGGATTCTTTGTGTTTGAAAATAGATGATTTCGTTTAAAGTCGGATTCTAAAGCATTGTAAATAGATGACTTTGTTCAAGTTGCCGATTCTTAAAGTTTCAAAATAGATTATATCGTTTAAAGTCGGATTCTAAAGCATTGTAAATAGATGACTTTGTTCAAGTTGCGGATTCTTAAGATTTGAAAATAGATGATATCGTTTAAAGTCGGATTCTAAAGCATTGTAAGTAGATGACTTTGTTCAAGTTGCCGATTCTTAATGTTTGTAAAATAGATTATATCTTTTAAAGTCGGATTCTAAAGCATTGTAAATAGATGACTTTGTTCAAGTTGCAGACTCTGAAGGTTTGAAAATAGATGATGTCGTTTAAATCGGATTCTAAAGCATTGTAAATAGATGACTTTGTTCAAGTTTTCGATTCTTAAGGTGTGAAAATAGAAGTTATCGTTTAAAGTTCGATTCTAAAGCATTGTACATTGATGACTGTATTCAAGTTGCGGACTGCTAAAGTTTGAAAATAGATGATATCGTTTAAAGTCGGATTCTAAAGCATTGTAAATAGATGACTTTGTTCAAGTTGCGGATTCTTAAGGTTTGAAAATAGATAATATCGTTTAAAGTCGGATTCTAAAGCATTGTAAATAGATGACTTTGTTCAAGTTTCCGATTGTTAAGGTTTGAAAATAGATAATATCGTTTAAAGTCGGATTCTAAAGCATTGTAAATAGATGACTTTGTTCAAGTTGCGGATTCTTAAGGTTTGAAAATAAATGATATCGTTTAAAGTCGGATTCCAAAGCATTGTAAATAGATGACTTTGTTAAAATTGCGGATTCTTTAGGTTTGAAAATAGATGATATAGTTTCAAGTCCGATTCAAAGGCATTGTAAATAGATTACTTTGTTCAAGTTGCGGATTCTTAAGGTTTGAAAATAGATGATATCGTTTATAGTCGGATTCTAAAGCATTGTCAATAGATGATTTTGTTCAAGTTGCTGATTCTTAATGTTTGAAATTAGATGATATCGTTTAAAGTCCGATTCTACAGCATTGTAAATAGATTACTTTGTTCAAGTTGCATACTCTTAAAGTTTGAAAATAGATGATATCGTTTAAAGTGGGATTCTACAGCATTGTAAATAGATTACTTTGTTCAAGTTGCGGATTCTTAAGGTTTGAAAATAGATTATATGGTTTAAAGTCGGATTCTAAAGCATTGTAAATAGATTACTTTGTTCAAGTTGCGGACTGCTAAGGTTTGAAAATAGATGATATCGTTTAAAGTCGGATTCTAAAGCATTGTAAATAGATGACTTTGTTCAAGTTGCCGATTCTGAAAGTTTGAAAATAGATTATATCGTTTAAAGTCGGATTCTAAAGCATTGTAAATAGATAACTTTGTTCAAGTTGCGGATTCTTAAGATTTGAAAATAGATGATATCGTTTCAAATCGGATTCTAAAGCATTTTAAATAGATGACTTTGTTAAAGTTGCGGATTCTTAAGGTTTTAAAATAGATGATATCGTTTAAAGTCGGATTCTAAAACATTGTAAGTAGATGACTTTGTTCAAGTTGCTGATTCTTAATGTTTGTAAAATAGATGATATCGTTTAAAGTCGGATTCTAAAGCATTGTAAATAGATGACTTTGTTTAAGTTGCGGATTCTTCAGCTTTGAGAATAGACAGTATTGTTTACAGTCGGATTCTAAAGCATTGTAAATAGATGACTTCGTTCAAGTTGCCGATTCCTAAGGTTTGAAAATAGATAATATCGTTTAAAGTCGGATTCTAAAGCATTGTAAATAGATGACTTTGTTCAAGTTTCCGATTGTTAAGGTTTGAAAATAGATAATATCGTTTAAAGTCGGATTCTAAAGCATTGTAAATAGATGACTTTGTTCAAGTTGCGGATTCTAAAGGTTTGAAAATAAATGATATCGTTTAAAGTCGGATTCCAAAGCATTGTAAATAGATTACTTTGTTAAAATTGCGGATTCTTTAGGTTTGAAAATAGATGATATAGTTTCAAGTCGGATTCAAAAGCATTGTAAATAGATTACTTTGTTCAAGTTGCATACTCTTAAGGTTTGAAAATAGATGATATCGTTTAAAGTGGGATTCTACAGCATTGTAAATAGATTACTTTGTTCAAGTTGCGGATCCTTAAGGTTTGAAAATAGATTATATGGTTTAAAGTCGGATTCTAAAGCATTGTAAATAGATTACTTTGTTCAAGTTGCGGACTGCTAAGGTTTGAAAATAGATGATATCGTTTAAAGTCGGATTCTAAAGCATTGTAAATAGATGACTTTGTTCAAGTTGTTGGATTCTTAGAGTTTGAAAATAGATGATATCGTTTAAAGTCGGATTCTAAAGCATTGTAAATAGATGACTTTGTTCAAGTTGCGAGTTGTTTAGGTTTAAAAGTAGATTATATCGTTTAATGTCGGATACTAAAGCATTGTAAATAGATTACTTTGTTTAAGTTGCGGATTCTTAGTGTTTGAAAATCGATGATATCGTTTAAAGTCGGATTATAAAGCATTGTAAATTTTTTACTTTGTTCAAGTTGTGGATTCTTGATGTTTGAAAATAGATGATATCGTTTAAAGTCGGATTCTAAAGCATTGTAAATAGATTACTTTGTTAGAGTTGCGGATCCTTAATGTTTGAAAATAGATGATATCGTTTTAGTCGGATTATAAAGCATTGTAAATAGATAACTTTGTTAAAGTTGCGGATACTTAATGTTTGAAAATAGATGATATCGTTTAAAGTCGGATTCTAAAGCATTGTAAATAGATGACTTTGTTTCAGTTTCGGATTCTTAAGGTTTGAAAATAGATGATTTCGTTTAAAGTCGGATTCTAAAGCATTGTAAATAGATGACTTTGTTCAAGTTGCCGATTCTGAAAGTTTGAAAATAGATGATATCGTTTAAAGTCGGATTCTAAAGCATTGTAAATAGATGACTTTGTTTAAGTTGCGGACTCTTATGGTTTAAAATAGATGATATCGTTTCAAATCGGATTCTAAAGCATTGTAAATAGATGACTTTGTTCAAGTTGCCGATTCTTAAGGTTTGAAAATAGATGATATTGTTTAAAGTCGGATTCTAAAACATTGTAAGTAGATGACTTTGTTCAAGTTGCTGATTCTTAATGTTTGTAAAATAGATGATATCTTTTAAAGTCGGATTCTAAAGCATCGTAAGCAGATGACTTTGTTCAAGTTGCAGACTCTGAAGGTTTGAAAATTGATGATGTCGTTTCAAATCGGATTCTAAAGCATTGTAAATAGATGAATTTGTTCAAGTTTCCGATTCTTAAGGTGTGAAAATAGAAGTTATCGTTTAAAGTTCGATTCTAAAGCATTGTAAATTGATGACTGTATTCAAGTTGCGGACTGCTAGGTTTGATAATAGATGATATCCTTTAAAGTCGGATTCTAAAGCATTGTAAATAGATGACTTTGTTCAAGTTGCGGATTCTTCAGCTTTGAGAATAGACAGTTTTGTTTACCGTCGGATTCTAAAGCATTGTAAATAGATGACTTCGTTCAAGTTGCCGATTCCTTAGGTTTTAAAATAGATAATATCGTTTAAAGTCGGATTCTAAAGCATTGTAAATAGATGACTTTGTTCAAGTTTCCGATTGTTAAGGTTTGAAAATAGATAATATCGTTCAAAGTCGGATTCTAAAGCATTGTAAATAGATGACTTTGTTCAAGTTGCGGATTCTTAAGGTTTAGAAAATAAATGATATCGTTTAAAGTCGGATTCCAAAGCATTGTAAATAGATGACTTTGTTAAAATTGCGGATTCTTTAGGTTTGAAAATAGATGATATAGTTTCAAGTCGGATTCTAAAGAATTGTAAATAGATTACTTTGTTCAAGTTGCGGATTCTTAAGGTTTGAAAATAGATGATATCTTATAAAGTCGGATTCTAAAGCATTGTAAATAGATGACATTGTGTAAGTTGCCGATTCTTAAGGTTTGAAAATAGATGATATCGCTTAAAGTCGGATTCTAAAGCATTGTAAATAGATGACTTTGTTCAAGTTTCGAGTAGTTAAGGTTTAAACATAGATGATATCGTTTAATGTTGGATTCTAAAGCATTGTAAATAAATGACTTTGTTTAAGTTGCAGATTCTTAATGTTTGAAAATAGATAATATAGTTTAAAGTCGGATTCTAAAGCATTGTAAGTAGATGACTTTGTTCAAGTTGCGGACTCTTAAGGTTTGAAAATAGATGATATCGTTTCAAGTCGGATTCTAAAGCATTGTAAATATATAACTTTGTTCAAGTTGCGGATACCTAATGTTTGAAAATAGATGATATCGTTTAAGGTCGGGTTCCAAAGCATTGTAAATAGATGACTTTGTTCAAGTTGCGGATTCTTAATGTTTGAAAATAGATGATACAGTCCAAAGTCGGATTCTAAAGCATTGTAAATAGATTACTTTGTTCAAGTTGCGGATTCTTATGTTTGAAAATAGATGATATCGTTTAAAGTCGGATTCTAAAGCATTGTAAATAGATGGCTTTGTTCAAGTTGCGAGTTGTTAAGGTTTAAAAGTAGATGATATCGTTTAATGTCGGATACTAAAGCATTGTAAATAGATGACTTTGTTCAAGTTGCGGATTCTTAATGTTAGAAAATAGATGATATCGTTTAAAGTCGGATTCTAAAGCATTGTAAATCTTTGGCTTTGTTCAAGTTGCGGATTCTTGATGTTTGAAAATAGATGATATCGTTTAAAGTCGGATTCTAAAGCATTGTAAATAGATGACTTTGTTAGAGTTGCGGATCCTTAATGTTTGAAAATAGATGATATCGTTTAAGTCGGATTCTAAAGCATTGTAAATAGATGACTTTGTTCCAGTTTCGGATTCTTAAGATTTGAAAATAGATGATATCGTTTAAAGTCGGATTCTAAAGCATTGTAAATAGATGTCTTTGTTCAAGTTGCGGACTCTTATGGTTTGAAAATAGATGATATCGTTTCAAGTCGGATTCTAAAGCATTGTAAATAGATGACTTTGTTCAAGTTTCTGATTCTTAATGTCTGAAACTAGATGTTATCGTTTAAAGTTCGATTCTAAAGCATTGTAAATAGATTACTTTCTTCAAGTTGCGGACTGCTAAGGTTTGAAAATAGATGATATCGTTTAAAGTCGGATTCTAAAGCATTGTAAATAGATGACTTTGTTAGAGTTGCGGATCCTTAATGTTTGAAAATAGATGATATCGTTTAAGTCGGATTCTAAAGCATTGTTAATAGATGACTTTGTTCCAGTTTCGGATTCTTAAGATTTGAAAATAGATGATATCGTTTAAAGTCGGATTCTAAAGCATTGTAATTAGATGACTTTGTTCAAGTTGCAGATTCTTAGGGTTTGAAAATAGATCATATCGTTTAAAGTCGGATTCTAAAGCATTGTAAATAGATGACTTGTTTCAAGTTCCGGAATCTTAAGGTTAGAAAATAGATGATATCGTTTAAAGTTTGATTCTAAAGCATTGTAAATAGATGACATTGTTCAAGTTTCCGATTCTTAAGGATTGAAAATAGATTATATCTTTTAAAGTCGGATTCTAAAGCATTGTAAATAGATGACTTTGTTCAAGTTGCAGACTCTGAAGGTTTGAAAATAGATGATGTCGTTTAAATCGGATTCTAAAGCATTGTAAATAGATGAATTTGTTCAAGTTTCCGATTCTTAATGTGTGAAAATAGAAGTTATCGTTTAAAGTTCGATTCTAAAGCATTGTAAATTGATGACTGTATTCAAGTTGCGGACTGCTAAGGTTTGAAAATAGATGATATCGTTTAAAGTCGGATTCTAAAGCATTGTAAATAGATGACTTTGTTCAAGTTGCGGATTCTTCAGCTTTGAGAATAGACAGTATTGTTTACAGTCGGATTCTAAAGCATTGTAAATAGATGACTTCGTTCAAGTTGCCGATTCCTAAGGTTTGAAAATAGATAATATCGTTTAAAGTCGGATTCTAAAGCATTGTAAATAGATGACTTTGTTCAAGTTTCCGATTGTTAAGGTTTGAAAATAGATAATATCGTTTAAAGTCGGATTCTAAAGCATTGTAAATAGATGATATTGTTCAAGTTGCAAATTCTTAAGGTTTAAAATTAGATGATATCGTTTATAGTCGGATTCTAAAGCATTGTAAATAGATGACTTTGTTCAAGTTGCCGATTCTTAATGTTTGAAAATAGATGATATCGTTTAAAGTCGGATTCTAAAGCATTGTAAATAGATTACGTTGTTCAAGTTGCATACTCTTAAGGTTTGAAAATAGATGATATCGTTTAAAGTGGGATTCTACAGCATTGTAAATAGATTACTTTGTTCAAGATGCGGATTCTTAAGGTTTGAAAATAGATTATATGGTTTAAAGTCGGATTCTAAAGCATTGTAAATAGATTACTTTGTTCAAGTTGCGGACTGCTAAGGTTTGAAAATAGATGATATCGTTTTAAGTCGGATTCTAAAGCATTGTAAATAGATGACTTTGTTCACGTTGGTTGATTCTTAGAGTTTGAAAATAGATGATATCGTTTAAAGTCGGATTCTAAAGCATTGTAAATAGATGACTTTGTTCAAGTTGCGAGTTGTTTAGGTTTAAAAGTAGATTATATCGTTTAATGTCGGATACTAAAGCATTGTAAATAGATTACATTGTTTAAGTTGCGGATTCTTAATGTTTGAAAATCGATGATATCGTTTAAAGTCGGATTATAAAGCATTGTAATTTTTTGACTTTGTTCAAGTTGTGGATCCTTGATGTTTGAAAATAGATGATGTCGTTTAAAGTCGGATTCTTAAGCATTGTAAATAGATGACTTTGTTAGAGTTGCGGATCGTACATGTTTGAAAATAGATGATATCGTTTAAAGTTCGATTTTAAAGCATTGTAAATTGATGACTGTATTCAAGTTGCGGACTGCTAAGGTTTGAAAATAGTTTATATCGTTTAAAGTCGGATTCTAAAGCATTGTAAATAGATGACTTTGTTCAAGTTGCGGATTCTTCAGCTTTGAGAATAGACAGTATTGTTTACAGTCGGATTCTAAAGCATTGTAAATAGATGACTTCGTTCAAGTTGCCGATTCCTAAGGTTTGAAAATAGATAATATCGTTTAAAGTCGGATTCTAAAGCATTGTAAATAGATGACTTTGTTCAAGTTTCCGATTGTTAAGGTTTGAAAATAGATAATATCGTTTAAAGTCGGATTCTAAAGCATTGTAAATAGATGACTTTGTTCAAGTTGCGGATTCTTTAGGTTTGAAAATAAATGATATCGTTTAAAGTCGGATTCCAAAGCATTGTAAATAGATGACTTTGTTAAAATTGCGGATTCTTTAGGTTTGAAAATAGATGATATAGTTTCAAGTCGGATTCAAAAGCATTGTAAATAGATTACTTTGTTCTAGTTGCGGATTCTTAAGGTTTGAAAATAGATGATATCGTTAATAGTCGGATTTTAAAGCATTGTAAATAGATGACTTTGTTCAAGTTGCCGATTCTTAATGTTTGAAATTAGATGATATCGTTTAAAGTCCGATTCTACAGCATTGTAAATAGATTACTTTGTTCAAGTTGCATACTCTTAAGGTTTGAAAATAGATGATATCGTTTAAAGTGGGATTCTACAGCATTGTAAATAGATTACTTTGTTCAAGTTGCGGATTCTTAAGGTTTGAAAATAGATTATATGGTTTAAAGTCGGATTCTAAAGCATTGTAAATAGATTACTTTGTTCAAGTTGCGGACTGCTAAGGTTTGAAAATAGATGATATCGTTTAAAGTCGGATTCTAAAGCATTGTAAATAGATGACTTTGTTCAAGTTGTTGGATTCTTAGAGTTTGAAAATAGATGATATCGTTTAAAGTCGGATTCTAAAGCATTGTAAATAGATGACTTTGTTCAAGTTGCGAGTTGTTTAGGTTTAAAAGTAGATTATATCGTTTAATGTCGGATACTAAAGCATTGTAAATAGATTACGTTGTTTAAGTTGGTGATTCTTAATGTTTGAAAATCGATGATATCGTTTAAAGTCGGATTATAAAGCATTGTAAATTTTTGACTTTGTCTAAGTTGTGGATTCCTGCTGTTTGAAAATAGATGATATCGTTTACAGTCGGATTCTTAAGCATTGTAAATAGATGACTTAGTTAGTGTTGCGGATCCTTAATGTTTGAAAATAGATGATATCGTTTAAGTCGGATTATAAAGCATTGTAAATAGATGACTTTGTTCAAGTTGCGGATACTTAATGTTTTAAAATAGATGATATCGTTTCAAGTCGGATTCTAAAGCATTGTAAAGCGATGACTTTGTTCCAGTTTCGGATTCTTAAGGTTTGAAAATAGATGATTTCGTTTAAAGTCGGATTCTAAAGCATTGTAAATAGAAGACTTTGTTCAAGTTGCGGATTCTTAAGATTTGAAAATAGATGATATCGTTTAAAGTCGGATTCTAAAGCATTGTAAATAGATGACTTTGTTCAAGTTGCGGACTCTCATGGTTTAAAATAGATGATATCGTTTAAAGTCGGATTCCAAAGCATTGTCACTAGATGACTTTGTTCAAGTTGCGGATTCTTAATGTTTGAAAATAGATGATATCGTTTAAAGTCGGATTCTAAAGCAGTGTAAATAGATGACTTTGTTCAAGTTGCGGACTCTTAGGGTTGGAAAATAGATGATAATGTTTAAAGTCGGATTCTAAAGCATTGTAAATAGATGACTTTGTTCAAGTTGAGGATTCTCAAGGTTTGAAAATAGATGATATTGTTTAAAGTCGGATTCAAAAGCATTGGAAATAGATGATTTTTTACAAGTTGCAGATTGTCAAGGTTTATAAATAGATTATATCGCTTTAAGTCGGATTCTAAAGCATTGTAAATAGATGACTTTGTTCAAGTTGCGAGTTGTTAAGGTTTTAAAGTAGATGATATCGCTTAATGTCGGATACTAAAGCATTGTAAATAGATGACTTTGTTTAAGTTGCGGATTCTTCAGCTTTGAGAATAGACAGTATTGTTTACAGTCGGATTCTAAAGCATTGTAAATAGATGACTTCGTTCAAGTTGCCGATTCCTAAGGTTTGAAAATAGATAATATCGTTTAAAGTCGGATTCTAAAGCATTGTAAATAGATGACTTTGTTCAAGTTTCCGATTGTTAAGGTTTGAAAATAGATAATATCGTTTAAAGTCGGATTCTAAAGCATTGTAAATAGATGACTTTGTTCAAGTTGCGGATTCTTTAGGTTTGAAAATAAATGATATCGTTTAAAGTCGGATTCCAAAGCATTGTAAATAGATGACTTTGTTAAAATTGCGGATTCTTTAGGTTTGACAATAGATGATATAGTTTCAAGTCGGATTCAAAAGCATTGTAAATAGATTACTTTGTTCTAGTTGCGGATTCTAAAGGTTTGAAAATAGATGATATCGTTTATAGTCGGATTCTAAAGCATTGTAAATAGATGACTTTGTTCAAGTTGCCGATTCTTAATGTTTGAAATTAGATGATATCGTTTAAAGTCCGATTCTACAGCATTGTAAATAGATTACTTTGTTCAAGTTGCATACTCTTAAGGTTTGAAAATAGATGATATCGTTTAAAGTGGGATTCTACAGCATTGTAAATAGATTACTTTGTTCAAGTTGCGGATTCTTAAGGTTTAAAATAGATTATATGGTTTAAATTCGGATTCTAAAGCATTGTAAATAGATTACTTTGTTCAAGTTGCGGACTGCTAAGGTTTGAAAATAGATGATATTGTTTAAAGTCGGATTCTAAAGCATTGTAAATAGATGACTTTGTTCAAGTTGTTGGATTCTTAGAGTTTGAAAATAGATGATATCGTTTAAAGTCGGATTCTAAAGCATTGTAAATAGATGACTTTGTTCAAGTTGCGAGTTGTTTAGGTTTAAAAGTAGATTATATCGTTTAATGTCGGATACTAAAGCATTGTAAATAGATTACTTTGTTTAAGTTGGTGATTCTTAATGTTTGAAAATCGATGATATCGTTTAAAGTCGGATTATAAAGCATTGTAAATTTTTGACTTTGTCTAAGTTGTGGATTCCTGATGTTTGAAAATAGATGATATCGTTTACAGTCGGATTCTTAAGCATTGTAAATAGATGACTTAGTTAGTGTTGCGGATCCTTAATGTTTGAAAATAGATGATATCGTTTAAGTCGGATTATAAAGCATTGTAAATAGATGACTTTGTTCAAGTTGCGGATACTTAATGTTTTAAAATAGATGATATCGTTTCAAGTCGGATTCTAAAGCATTGTAAAGGGATGACTTTGTTCCAGTTTCGGATTCTTAAGGTTTGAAAATAGATGATTTCGTTTAAAGTCGGATTCTAAAGCATTGTAAATAGAAGACTTTGTTCAAGTTGCGGATTCTTAAGATTTGAAAATAGATGATATCGTTTAAAGTCGGATTCTAAAGCATTGTAAATAGATGACTTTGTTCAAGTTGCGGACTCTCATGGTTTAAAATAGATGATATCGTTTAAAGTCGGATTCCAAAGCATTGTCACTAGATGACTTTGTTCAAGTTGCGGATTCTTAATGTTTGAAAATAGATGATATCGTTTAAAGTCGGATTCTAAAGCATTGTAAATAGATGACTTTGTTAATGTTGCGGACTCTTAGGGTTGGAAAATAGATGATAATGTTTAAAGTCGGATTCTAAAGCATTGTAAATAGATGACTTTGTTCAAGTTGAGGATTCTAAAGGTTTGAAAATAGATGATATTGTTTAAAGTCGGATTCAAAAGAATTGGAAATAGATGACTTTTTACAAGTTGCAGATTGTCAAGGTTTTAAAATAGATTATATCGCTTTAAGTCGGATTCTAAAGCATTGTAAATAGATGACTTTGTTCAAGTTGCGAGTTGTTAAGGTTTTAAAGTAGATGATATCGCTAAATGTCGGATACTAAAGCATTGTAAATAGATGACTTTGTTTAAGTTGCGGATTCTTAATGTTTGAAAATAGATGATATCGTTTAAAGTCGGATTCTAAAGCATTGTAAATAGATGAATTTGTTCCAGTTGCGGATTCTTAAGGTTTTAAAATAGATGATATCGTTTAAAGTCGGATTCTAAAGCATTGTACATAGATGACTTTGTTCAAGTTTCGAGTGGTTAAGGTTTAAACATAGATGATATCGTTTAATGTCGGATACTAAAGCATTGTAAATAGATGACTTTGTGCATGTTGCCGATTCTTCAGGTTTGAAAATAGATGATATCGTTTAAAGTAGGATTCTAAAGCATTGCAAATAGATGACTTTGTTCAAGTTGCCGAATCTTAAGGATTGAAAATAGATGATATCGTTTAAAGTCGGATTCTAAAGCATTGTAAATAGATGACTTTGTTCAAGTTGCGAGTTGTTAAGGTTTAAAAGTAGATGATATCGTTAAATGTCGGATACTAAAGCATTGTAAATAGATGACTTTGTTAAAGTTGATGATTCTTAATGTTTAAAAATAGATGATATAGTTTAAAGTCGGATTCTAAAGCATTGTAAATAGATTAATTTTTTTAAGTTACGGATTCTTAATGTTTGAAAATAGATGATATCGTTTAAAGTTGAATTCTAAAGCATTGTAAATAGATGACTTTGTTCAAGTAGCGGATTCTTAATGTTTGAAAATCGATGATATCGTTTAAAGTCGGATTCTAAAGCATTGTAAATCTTTGACTTTGGTCAAGTTGCGGATTCTTGATGGTTGAAAATAGATGATATCGTTTAAAGTCGGATTCTAAAGCATTGTAAATAGATGACTTTGTTAGAGTTGCGGATCCTTAATGTTGGAAAATAGATGATATCGTTTTAGTCGGATTATAAAGCATTGTAAATAGATGACTTTGTTCAAGTTGCGGATACTTAATGTTTTAAAATAGATGATATCGTTTCAAGTCGGATTCTAAAGCATTGTAAGGGGATGACTTTGTTCCAGTTTCGGATACTTAAGGTTTGAAAATAGATGATTTCGTTTAAAGTCGGATTCTAAAGCATTGTAAATAGATGACTTTGTTCAAGTTGCCGATTCTTAAAGTTTGAAAATAAATTATATCGTTTAAAGTCGGATTCTAAATCATTGTAAATAGATGACTTCGTTCAAGTTTCGGATTCTTAAGATTTGAAAATAGATGATATCGTTTAAAGTCGGATTCTAAAGCATTGTAAATAGATGACTTTGTTCAAGTTGCGGACTCTTATGGTTTGAAAATAGATGATATCGTTTAAAGTCGGATTCCAAATCATTGTAAATAGATGACTTTGTTCAAGTTGCGGATTCTTAATGTTTGAAAATAGATGATATCGTTTAAAGTCGGATTCTAAAGCATTGTAAATAGATGACTTTGTTACAGTTGCGAGTTGTGAAGGTTTAATAGTAGATGATGTCGTTAAATGTCGGATACGAAAGCATTGTAAATAGATGACTTTGTATAAGTTACGGACTCTTAATGTTTGAAAATAGATGATATCGTTTAAAGTCGGAATCTAAAGCATTGTAAATAGATGACTTTGTTCCAGTTGCGGATTCTTAAGGTTTGAAAATAGATGATATCGTTTAAAGTCGGATTCTAAAGCATTGTAAATAGATAACGTTGTTCAAGTTGCCGATTATTAAAGTTTAAAAAATAGATTATATCGTTGAAGTCGGATTCTAAATCATTGTAAATAGATGACTTTGTTAAAGTTGCGGATTCTTAAGATTTGAAAATAGGTGATATCGTTTAAAGTCGGATTCTAAAGCATTGTAAATAGATGACTTTGTTCAAGTTGCGGACTCTTATGGTTTGAAAATAGATGATGTCGTTTAAGTCGGATTATAAAGCATTGTAAATAGATGACTTTGTTCAAGTTGCGGATACTTAATGTTTTAAAGTAGATGATATCGTTTCAAGTCGGATTCTAAAGCATTGTAAATAGATGACTTTGTTCAAGTTGCGGATTGTCAAGGTTTTAAAATAGATTATATCGCTTAAAGTCGGATTCTAAAGCATTGTAAATAGATGACTTTGTTCAAGTTGCGAGTTGTTAAGGTTTAAAAGTAGATGATATCGTTTAATGTCGGATACTAAAGAATTGTAAATAGATGACTTTGTATAAGTGGCGGATTCTTAATGTTTGAAAATAGATGATATCGTTTAATGTCGGATTCTAAAGCATTATAAATAGATGAATTTGATTAAGTTGCGGATTCTTAATGTTTGAAAATAGATGATATCGTTTAAAGTCGGATTCTAAAGCATTGTAAATAGATGACTTTGTTCAAGTTGCGGATACTTAATGTTTGAAAATAGATGATATCTTTTAAAGTCGAATTCTAAAGCATTGTAAATAGATGACTTTGTTCCAGTTGCGGATTCTTAAGGTTTGAAAAAAGATGATATCGTTTAAAGTCGGATTCTAAAGCATTGTAAATAGATGACTTTGTTTAAGTTGCGCATGCTTAATGTTTGAAAAGAGATGATATCTTTTAAAGTGTGATTCAAAAGCATGGTAAATAGATGACTTTGTTCAAGTTGCCGATTCTTAAGGATTGAAAATAGATAATATCGTTTAAAGTAGGATTCTAAAGCATTGTAAATAGATGACTTTGTTCTATTTGCGAGTTGTTAAGGTTTAAAAGTAGATGATATCGTTAAATGTCGGATACTAAAGCATTGTAAATAGATGAATTTGTTTAAGTTACGGATTCTTAATGTTTGAAAATAGATGATATCGTTTAAAGTTGAATTCTAAAGCATTGTAAATAGATGACTTTCTTCAAGTTGCGGATTCTTAATGTTTGAAAAGCGATGATATCGTTTAAAGTCGGATTCTAAAGCATTGTAAATCTTTGACTTTGTTCAAGTTGCGGATTCTTGATGGTTGAAAATAGATGATATCGTTTAAAGTCGGATTCTAAAGCATGGTAAATAGATGACTTTGTTAGAGTTGCGGATCCTTAATGTTTGAAAATAGATAATATCGTTTAAGTCGGATTATAAAGCATTGTAAATAGATGACTTTGTTCAAGTTGCGGATTCTTAATGTTTTAAAATAGATGATATCCTTTAAAGTCGGATTCTAAATTATTGTAAATAGATGACTTTGTTCAAGTTGCGGATTCTTAATGTTTTAAAATAGATGATATCCTTTAAAGTCGGATTCTAAAGCATTGTAAATAGATGACTTTGTTCAAGTTTCGGACTCTTATGGTTTGAAAATAGATGATATCGTTTAAAGTCGGATTCTAAAGCATTGTCAATAGATGACTTTGTTCAAGTTGCGGATTCTTAATGTTTGAAAATAGATGATATCGTTTAAAGTCGGATTCTAAAGCATTGTAATTTGATGAATTTGTTTAAGTTGCAGATTCTTAAAGATTGAAAATAGATGATATCGTTTAAAGTCGGATTCTAAAGCATTGTAAATAGATGACTTTGTACAAGTTGGGGATACTTAATGTTTGAAAATAGATGATATCGTCTAAAGTCGGAATCTAAGGCATTGTAAATAGATGACTTTGTTCCAGTTGCGGATTCTTAAGGTTGGAAAATAGATGATATCGTTTAAAGTCGGATTCTAAAGCATTGTAAATAGATAACGTTGTTCAAGTTGCCGATTCTGAAAGTTTAAAAAATAGATTATATCGTTGAAGTCGGATTCTAAATCATTGTAAATAGATGACTTTGTTAAAATTGCGGATTCTTAAGATTTGAAAATAGATGATATCGTTTAAAGTATGATTCTAAAGCATTGTAAATAGATGACTTTGTTCAAGTTGCGGATTGTCAAGGTTTTAAAATAGATTATATCGCTTAAAGTCGGATTCTAAAGCATTGTAAATAGATGACTTTGTTCAAGTTGCGAGTTGTTAAGGTTTAAAAGTAGATGATATCGTTTTATGTCGGATACTAACGAATTGTAAATAGATGACTTTGTTAAAGTGGCGGATTCTTAATGTTTGAAAATAGATGATATCGTTTAATGTCGGATTCTAAAGCATTGTAAATAGATGAATTTGATTAAGTTGCGGATTCTTAATGTTTGAAAATAGATGATATCGTTTAAAGTCGGATTCTAAAGCATTGTAAATAGATGACTCTGTTAAAGTTGCGGATACTTAATGTTTGAAAATAGATGATATCGTTTAAAGTCGGATTCTAAAGCATTGTAAATAGATAACGTTGTTCAAGTTGCCGATTATTAAAGTTTAAAAAATAGATTATATCGTTGAAGTCGGATTCAAAATCATTGTAAATAGATGACTTTGTTAAAGTTGCGGATTCTTAAGATTTGAAAATAGGTGATATCGTTTAAAGTCGGATTCTAAAGCATTGTAAATAGATGACTTTGTTCAAGTTGCGGACTCTTATGGTTTGAAAATAGATGATGTCGTTTAAGTCGGATTATAAAGCATTGTAAATAGATGACTTTGTTCAAGTTGCGGATACTTAATGTTTTAAAGTAGATGATATCGTTTCAAGTCGGATTCTAAAGCATTGTAAATAGATGACTTTGTTCAAGTTGCGGATTGTCAAGGTTTTAAAATAGATTATATCGCTTAAAGTCGGATTCTAAAGCATTGTAAATAGATGACTTTGTTCAAGTTGCGAGTTGTTAAGGTTTAAAAGTAGATGATATCGTTTAATGTCGGATACTAAAAAATTGTAAATAGATGACTTTGTATAAGTGGCGGATTCTTAATGTTTGAAAATAGATGATATCGTTTAATGTCGGATTCTAAAGCATTATAAATAGATGAATTTGATTAAGTTGCGGATTCTTAATGTTTGAAAATAGATGATATCGTTTAAAGTCGGATTCTAAAGCATTGTAAATAGATGACTTTGTTCAAGTTGCGGATACTTAATGTTTGAAAATAGATGATATCGTTTAAAGTCGAATTCTAAAGCATTGTAAATATATGACTTTGTTCCAGTTGCGGATTCTTAAGGTTTGAAAAAAGATGATATCTTTTAAAGTCGGATTCTAAAGCATTGTAAATAGATGACTTTGTTTAAGTTGCGCATGCTTAATGTTTGAAAATAGATGATATCTTTTAAAGTGTGATTCTAAAGCATGGTAAATAGATGACTTTGTTCAAGTTGCCGATTCTTAAGGATTGAAAATAGATAATATCGTTTAAAGTAGGATTCTAAAGCATTGTAAATAGATGACTTTGTTCTAGTTGCGAGTTGTTAAGGTTTAAAAGTAGATGATATCGTTAAATGTCGGATACTAAAGCATTGTAAATAGATGACTTTGTTTAAGTTGCCGATTCTTAATGTTTGAAAATAGATGATATCGTTTAAAGTCGGATTCTAAAGCATTGTAAATAGATGAATTTGTTTAAGTTACGGATTCTTAATGTTTGAAAATAGATGATATCGTTTAAAGTTGAATTCTAAAGCATTGTAAATAGATGACTTTCTTCAAGTTGCGGATTCTTAATGTTTGAAAAGCGATGATATCGTTTAAAGTCGGATTCTAAAGCATTGTAAATCTTTGACTTTGTTCAAGTTGCGGATTCTTGATGGTTGAAAATAGATGATATCGTTTTAAGTCGGATTCTAAAGCATGGTAAATAGATGACTTTGTTAGAGTTGCGGATCCTTAATGTTTGAAAATAGATAATATCGTTTAAGTCGGATTATAAAGCATTGTAAATAGATGACTTTGTTCAAGTTGCGGATTCTTAATGTTTTAAAATAGATGATATCGTTTCAAGTCGGATTCTAAAGCATTGTAAATAGATGACTTTGTTCCAGTTTCGGATTCTTAAGGTTTGAAAATAGATGACTCGTTTAAAGTCGGATTCTAAAGCATTGTTTATAGATGACTTTGTTCAAGTTGCCGATTCTTAAAGTTCGAAAATAGATTATATCCTTTAAAGTCGGATTCTAAATTATTGTAAATAGATGACTTTGTTCAAGTTGCGGATTCTTAAGATTTGAAAATAGATGATATCGTTTAAAGTCGGATTCTAAAGCATTGTAAATAGATGACTTTGTTCAAGTTTCGGACTCTTATGGTTTGAAAATAGATGATATCGTTTAAAGTCGGATTCTAAAGCATTGTCATTAGATGACTTTGTTCAAGTTGCGGATTCTTAATGTTTGAAAATAGATGATATCGTTTAAAGTCGGATTCTAAAGCATTGTAAATAGATGAATTTGTTTAAGTTGCAGATTCTTAAAGATTGAAAATAGATGATATCGTTTAAAGTCGGATTCTAAAGCATTGTAAATAGATAACTTTGTACAAGTTGGGGATACTTAATGTTTGAAAATAGATGATATCGTTTAAAGTCGGAATCTAAGGCATTGTGAATAGATGACTTTGTTCCAGTTGCGGATTCTTAAGGTTGGAAAATAGATGATATCGTTTAAAGTCGGATTCTAAAGCATTGTAAATAGATAACGTTGTTCAAGTTGCCGATTCTTAAAGTTTAAAAAATAGATTATATCGTTGAAGTCGGATTCTAAATCATTGTAAATAGATGACTCTGTTAAAATTGCGGATTCTTAAGATTTGAAAATAGATGATATCGTTTAAAGTCGGATTCTAAAGCATTGTAAATAGATGACTTTGTTCAAGTTGACGATTGTCAAGGTTTTAAAATAGATTATATCGCTTAAAGTCGGATTCTAAAGCATTGTAAATAGATGACTTTGTTCAAGTTGCGAGTTGTTAAGGTTTAAAAGTAGATGATATTGTTTTATGTCGGATACTAAAGCATTGTAAATAGATGACTTTGTTTAAGTGGCGGATTCTTAATGTTTGAAAATAGATGATATCGTTTAATGTCGGATTCTAAAGCATTGTAAATAGATGAATTTGATTAAGTTGCGGATTCTTAATGTTTGAAAATAGATGATATCGTTTAAAGTCGGATTCTAAAGCATTGTAAATAGATGACTCTGTTAAAGTTGCGGATACTTAATGTTTGAAAATAGATAATATCGTTTAAAGTCGGATTCTAAAGCATTGTAAATAGATGACTTTGTTCCAGTTGCGGATTCTTAAGGTTTGTAAAAAGATGATATCGTTTAAAGTCGGATTCTAAAGCATTGTAAATAGATGACTTTGTTTAAGTTGCGCATGCTTAAGGTTTGAAAATAGATGATATCTTTTAAAGTGTGATTCTAAAGCATGGTAAATAGATGACTTTGTTCATGTTGCCGATTCTTCAGGTTTGAAAATAGATGATATCGTTTAAAGTAGGATTCTAAAGCATTGTAAATAGATGACTTTGTTTTAGTTACCGATTCTTAAGGATTGAAAATAGATGATATCGTTTGAAAGTCGGATTATAAAGCATTGTAAATAGATGACTTTGTTCTAGTTGCGAGTTGTTAAAGTTTAAAAGTAGATGATATCGTTAAATGTCGGATACTAAAGCATTGTAAATAGATGACTTTGTTTAAGTTGCCGATTCTTAATGTTTGAAAGGAGATGATATCGTTTAAAGTCGGATTCTAAAGCATTGTAAATAGATGAATTTGTTTAAGTTACGGATTCTCAATGTTTGAAAATAGCTGATATCGTTTAAAGTTGAATTCTAAAGCATTGTAAATAGATGACTTTCTTCAAGTTGCGGATCCTTAATGTTTGAAAATAGATGATATCGTTTAAGTCGGATTATAAAGCATTGTAAATAGATGACTTTGTTCAAGTTGCGGATCTTTAATGTTTGAAAATAGATGATATCGTTTAAGTCGGATTATAAAGCATTGTAAATAGATGACTTTGTTCAAGTTGCGGATACTTAATGTGTTAAAATAGATGATATCGTTTCAAGTCGGATTCTAAAGCATTGTAAATAGATGACTTTGTTCCAGTTTCGGATTCTTAAGGTTGTAAAATAGATGATTTCGTTTAAAGTCGGATTCTAAAGCATTGTCAATAGATGACTTTGTTCAAGTTGCGGATTCTTAATGTTTGAAAATAGATGATATCGTTTAAAGTCGGAATCTAAAGCATTGTAAATAGATGACTTTGTTCCAGTTGCTGATTCTTAAGGTTTGAAAATAGATGATATCGTTTAAAGTCGTATTCTAAAGCATTGTAAATAGATAACGTTGTTCAAGTTGCCGATTCTTAAAGTTTAAAATATAGATTATATTGTTGAAGTCGGATTCTAAATCATTGTAAATAGATGACTTTGTTAAAGTTGCGGATTCTTAAGATTTGAAAATAGGTGATATCGTTTAAAGTCGGATTCTAAAGCATTGTAAATAGATGACTTTGTTCAAGTTGCGGACTCTTATGGTTTTAAAATAGATGATGTCGTTTAAAATCGGATTCTAAAGCATTGTAAATAGATTACTTTGTTCAAGTTAAGGATTCTCAAGGTTTGAAAATAGATGATATTGTTTAAAGTCGGATTCTAAAGCATTGGAAATAGATGACTTTGTTCAAGTTGCGGATGTTCAAGGTTTTAAAATAGATTATATCGCTTAAAGTCGGATTCTAAAGCATTGTAAATAGATGACTTTGTTCAAGTTGCTAGTTTTTAAGGTTTAAAAGTAGATGATATCGTTTAATGTCGGATACTAAAGAATTGTAAATAGATGACTTTGTATAAGTGGCGGATTCTTAATTTTTGAAAATAGATGATATCGTTTAATGTCGGATTCTAAAGCATTATAAATAGATGAATTTGATTAAGTTGCGGATCCTTAATGTTTGAAAATAGATGATATCGTTTAAGTCGGATTATAAAGCATTGTAAATAGATGACTTTGTTCAAGTTGCGGATACTTAATGTTTAAAAATAGATGATATCGTTTCAAGTCGGATTCTAAAGCATTGTAAATAGATGACTTTGTTCCAGTTTCGGATTCTTAAGGTTTGAAAATAGATGATTTCGTTTAAAGTCGGATTCTAAAGCATTGTTTATAGATGACTTTGTTCAAGTTGCCGATTCTTAAAGTTTGAAAATAGATTATATCCTTTAAAGTCGGATTCTAAATTATTGTAAATAGATGACTTTGTTCAAGTTGCGGATTCTTAAGATTTGAAAATAGATTATATCGTTTAAAGTCGGATTCTAAAGCATTGTAAATAGATGACTTTGTTCAAGTTTCGGACTCTTATGGTTTGAAAATAGATGATATCGTTTAAAGTCGGATTCTAAAGCATTGTCAATAGATGACTTTGTTCAAGTTGCGGATTCTTAATGTTTGAAAATAGATGATATCGTTTAAAGTCGGATTCTAAAGCATTGTAAATAGATGAATTTGTTTAAGTTGCAGATTCTTTAGGATTGAAAATTGATGATATCGTTTAAAGTCGGATTCTAAAGCATTGTAAATAGATGACTTTGTTCAAGTTGGGGATACTTAATGTTTGAAAATAGATGATATCGTTTAAAGTCGGAATCTAAAGCATTGTAAATAGATGACTTTGTTCAAGTTGCGGACTCTTATGGTTTGAAAATAGATGATGTCGTTTAAAATCGGATTCTAAAGCATTGTAAATAGATTACTTTGTTCAAGTTAAGGATTCTCAAGGTTTTAAAATAGATGATATTGTTTAAAGTCGGATTCTAAAGCATTGGAAATAGATGACTTTGTTCAAGTTGCGGATTGTCAAGGTTTTAAAATAGATTATATCGCTTAAAGTCGGATTCTAAAGCATTGTAAATAGATGACTTTGTTCAAGTTGCGAGTTTTTAAGGTTTAAAAGTAGATGATATCGTTTAATGTCGGATACTAAAGAATTGTAAATAGATGACTTTGTATAAGTGGCGGATTCTTAATGTTTGAAAATAGATGATATCGTTTAATGTCGGATTCTAAAGCATTATAAATAGATGAATTTGATTAAGTTGCGGATTCTTAATGTTTGAAAATAGATGATATCGTTTAAAGTCTGATTCTAAAGCATTGTAAATAGATGACTTTGTTCAAGTTGCGGATACTTAATGTTTGAAAATAGATGATATCGTTTAAAGTCGAATTCTAAAGCATTGTAAATAGATGACTTTGTTCCAGTTGCGGATTCTTAAGGTTTGAAAAAAGATGATATCGTTTAAAGTCGGATTCTAAAGCATTGTAAATAGATGACTTTGTTCATGTTGCCGATTCTTCAGTTTTGAAAATAGATGATATCGTTTGAAAGTCGGATTCTAAAGCATTGTAAATAGATGACTTTGTTCAAGTTGCCGATTCTTAAGGATTGAAAATAGATGATATCGTTTAAAGTAGGATTCTAAAGCATTGTAAATAGATGACTTTGTTCTAGTTGCGAGTTGTTAATGTTTAAAAGTAGATGATATCGTTAAATGTCGGATACAAAAGCATTGTAAATAGATGACTTTGTTTAAGTTGCCGATTCTTAATGTTTGAAAATAGATGATATCGTTTAAAGTCGGATTCTAAAGCATTGTAAATAGATGAATTTGTTTAAGTTACGGATTCTTAATGTTTGAAAATAGATGATATCGTTTAAAGTTGAATTCTAAAGCATTGTAAATAGATGACTTTTTCAAGTTGCGGATTCTTAATGTTTAGAAAATCGATGATATCGTTTAAAGTCGGATTCTAAAGCATTGTAAATCTTTGACTTTGTTCAAGTTGCGGATTCTTGATGGTTGAAAATAGATGATATCGTTTAAAGTCGGATTCTAAAGCATTGTAAATAGATGACTTTGTTAGAGTTGCGGATCCTTAATGTTTGAAAATAGATGATATCGTTTAAGTCGGATTATAAAGCATTGTAAATAGATGACTTTGTTCAAGTTGCGGATACTTAATGTTTTAAAATAGATGATATCGTTTCAAGTCGGATTCTAAAGCATTGTAAATAGATGACTTTGTGCCAGTTTCGGATTCTTAAGGTTTGAAAATAGATGATTTCGTTTAAAGTCGGATTCTAAAGCATTGTTTATAGATGACTTTGTTCAAGTTGCGGATTCTTAAGATTTGAAAATAGATTATATCGTTTAAAGTCGGATTCTAAAGCATTGTCTATAGATGACTTTGTTCAAGTTGCGGATTCTTAATGTTTGAAAATAGATGATATCGTTTAAAGTCGGATTCTAAAGCATTGTAAATAGATTAATTTGTTTAAGTTGCAGATTCTTCAGGATTGAAAATAGATGATATCGTTTAAAGTCGGATTCTAAAGCATTGTAAATAGATGACTTTGTTCAAGTTGGGGATACTTAATGTTTGAAAATAGATGATATCGTTTAAAGTCGGAATCTAAAGCATTGTAAATAGATGACATTGTTCAAGTTGCGGACACTTATGGTTTGAAAATAGATGATGTCGTTTAAAATCGGATTCTAAAGCATTGTAAATAGATTACTTTGTTCAAGTTAAGGATTCTCAAGGTTTGAAAATAGATAATATTGTTTAAAGTCGGATTCTAAAGCATTGGAAATAAATGACTTTGTTCAAGTTGCGGATTGTCAAGGTTTTCAAATAGATTATATCGCTTAAAGTCGGATTCTAAAGCATTGTAAATAGATGACTTTGTTCAAGTTGCGAGTTTTTAAGGTTTAAAAGTAGATGATATCGTTTAATGTCGGATACTAAAGAATTGTAAATAGATGACTTTGTATAAGTGGCGGATTCTTAATGTTTGAAAATAGATGTTTAATGTCGGATTCTAAAGCATTATAAATAGATTGATTTGATTAAGTTGCGGATTCTTAATGTTTGAAAATAGATGATATCGTTTAAAGTCGGATTCTAAAGCATTGTAAATAGATGACTTTGTTCAAGTTGCGGATACTTAATGTTTGAAAATAGATGATATCGTTTAAAGTCGAATTCTAAAGCATTGTAAATAGATGACTTTGTTCCAGTTGCGAATTCTTAAGGTTTGAAAAAAGATAATATCGTTTAAAGTCGGATTCTAAAGCATTGTAAATAGATGACTTTGTTTAAGTTGCGCATGCTTAATGTTTGAAAATAGATGATATCTTTTAAAGTGTGATTCTAAAGCATGGTAAATAGATGACTTTGTTCATGTTGCCGATTCTTCAGTTTTGAAAATAGATGATATCGTTTGAAAGTCGGATTCTAAATCATTGTAAATAGATGACTTTGTTCAAGTTGCCGATTCTTAAGGATTGAAAATAGATGATATCGTTTAAAGTAGGATTCTAAAGCATTGTAAATAGATGACTTTGTTCTAGTTGCGAGTTGTTAAGGTTTAAAAGTAGATGATATCGTTAAATGTCGGATACTAAAGCATAGTAAATAGATGACTTTGTTTAAGTTGCCGATTCTTAATGTTTGAAAATAGATGATTTCGTTTAAAGTCGGATTCTAAAGCATTGTAAATAGATGAATTTGTTTAAGTTACGGATTCTTAATGTTTGAAAATAGAGGATATCGTTTAAAGTTGAATTCTAAAGCTTGTAAATAGATGACTTTCTTCAAGTTGCGGATCTTTAATGTTTAGAAAATCGATGATGTCGTTTAAAGTCGGATTCTAAAGCATTGTAAATCTTTGACTTTGTTCAAGTTGCGGATTCTTGATGGTTGAAAATAGATGATATCGTTTAAAGTCGGATTCTAAAGCATTGTAAATAGATGACTTTGTTCAAGTTGCGGATACTTAATGTTTTAAAATAGATGATATCGTTTCAAGTCGGATTCTAAAGCATTGTAAAGGGATGACTTTGTTCCAGTTGCGGATTCTTAAGGTTTGAAAATAGATGATATCGTTTAAAGTCGGATTCTAAAGCATTGTTTATAGATGACTTTGTTCAAGTTGCCGATTCTTAAAGTTTGAAAACAGATTATATCCTTTAAAGTCGGATTCTAAATTATTGTAAATAGATGACTTTGTTCAAGTAGCGGATTCTTAAGATGTGAAAATAGATTATATCGTTTAAAGTCGGATTCTAAAGCATTGTAAATAGATGACGTTGTTCAAGTTTCGGACTCTTATGGTTTGAAAATAGATGATATCGTTTAAAGTCGGATTCTAAAGCATTGTCAATAGATGACTTTGTTCAAGTTGCGGATTCTTAATGTTTGAAAATAGATGATATCGTTTAAAGTCGGATTCTAAAGCATTGTAAATAGATGAATTTGTTTAAGTTGCAGATTCTTAAGGATTGAAAATAGATGATATCGTTTAAAGTCGGATTCTAAAGCATTGTAAATAGATGACTTTGTTCAAGTTGGGGATACTTAATGTTTGAAAATAGATGATATCGTTTAAAGTCGGAATCTAAAGCATTGTAAATAGATGACTTTGTTCCAGTTGCGGATTCTTAAGGTTTGAAAATAGATGATATCGTTTAAAGTCGGATTCTAAAGCATTGTAAATAGATAACGTTGTTCAAGTTGCCGCTTCTTAAAGTTTAAAAAATAGATGATATCGTTTAAAGTCGGATTCCAAAGCATTTCAAATAGATGACTTTGTTCAAGTAACGGGTTCTTAAGGTTTGAAAATAGATGATATCGTTTAAAGTCGGATTCTAAAGCATTGTAAATAGATGACTTTGTTCAAGTTGCGAGTTCTTAAGGTTTAAAACTAGATGATATCGTTTTCTGTCGGATACTAAAGCATTGTAAATAGATTACTAAGTGCAAGTTGCGGATTCTTAAAGGTTTGAAAATAGATGATATCGTTTAAAGTCGGATTCTAAAGCATTGTAAATAGATTACTTTGTTCAAGTTGCGGATTTTAAGGTTTCAAAATAGATGATATCGTTTAAAGTCGGATTCTAAAGCACTGTAAATAGATGACTTTGTTCAAGTTGCAGATTCTTAAAGTTTGAAAATAGATTATATCGTTAAAAGTCAGATTCTAAAGCATTGTAAATAAATGACTTTGTTCAAGTTGCCGATTCTTAAAGTTTGAAAATAGATGATAATGTTCAAAGTCGCATTCTAAAGCATTGTAAATAGATGACTTTGTTCAAGTTGCGGATTCTTAAGGTTTCAAAATAGATGATTTCGTTTAAAGTCGGATTCCAAAGCATTGTAAATAGATGACTTTGTTCAAGTTGCGGATTCTTAAAGGTTTGAAAATAGATGATATCGTTTAAAGTCGGATTCTAAAGCATTGTAAATAGATTACTTTGTTCAAGTGTCCGATTTTAAGGTTTCAAAATAGATGATATCGTTTAAAGTCGGATTCTAAAGCATTGTAAATAGATGACATTGTTCCAGTTGCCGACTCTTAAGGTTTGAAAATAGATGATATAGTTGAAAATCGGATTCTAAAGCATTGTAAATAGATTACTTTGTTCAAGTTGCGGATTCTTAAGGTTTGAAAATAGATGATATCGTTTAAAGTCGGATTCTAAAGCATTGTAAGTAGATGACTTTGTTCAAGTTGCCGATTCTTAATGTTTGAAAATAGATGATATCGTTTAAAGTCGGATTCTAAAGCATTGTAAATAGATGACTTTGTTCAAGTTGCAGACTCTCAATGTTTGAAAATAGATGATATCGTTTCAAATCGGATTCTAAAGCATTGTAAATAGATGACTTTGTTCAAGTTGCCGATTCTTAAGGTGTTAAAATAGATGTTATCGTTTCAAGTCGGATTCTAAAGCATTGTAAATAGATGACTTTGTTCAAGTTGCGGACTGCTAAGGTTTGAAAATAGATGATATCGTTTAAAGTCGGATTCTAAAGCATTGGAAATAGATGACTTTGTTCAAGTTGGTGGATTCTTAAGGTTTTAAAATAGATGATATCGTTTAAAGTCGGATTCTAAAGCATTGTAAATAGATGACTTTGTTCAAGTTGCGGATTCTTAGGGTTTGAAAATAGATGATATCGTTTAAAGTCGGATTCTAAAGCAATGTAAATAGATGACTTTGTTCAAGTTGCGAGTTGTTAAGGTTTAAAAGTAGATGGTATCGTTTAATGTCGGATACTAAAGCATTGTAAATAGATGACTTTGTTCAAGTTGCGGATTCTTGATCTTTGAAAATAGATGATATCGTTTAAAGTCGGATTCTAAAGCATTGTAAGTAGATGGCGTTGTTAGAGTGGCGGATCTTTAATGTTTGAAAATTGATGATATCGTTTAAGTCGGATTCTAAAGCATTGTAAATAGATGACTTTGTTCAAGTTGCGGATACTTAATGTTTGAAAATAGATGATATCGTTTAAAGTCGGATTCTAAAGCATTGTAAATAAGAACTTTGTTCCAGTTTCGGATTCTTAAGGTTTGAAAATAGATGATTTCGTTTAAAGTCGGATTCTAAAGCAGTGTAAATAGATGACTTTGTTCAAGTTGCAGATTCTTAAAGTTTGAAAATAGATTATATCGTTTAAAATCGGATTCTAAAGCATCGTAAATAGATTACTTTGTTCAAGTTGCGGATTCTTAAGGTTTGAAAATAGATGATATCGTTTAAAGTCGGATTCTAAAGCATTGTAAGTAGATGACTTTGTTCAAGTTGCCGATTCTTAATGTTTGAAAATAGATGATATCGTTTAAAGTCGGATTCTAAAGCATTGTAAATAGATTACTTTGTTCAAGTTGCAGACTCTCAATGTTGGAAAATAGATGATATCGTTTCAAATCGGATTCTAAAGCATTGTAAATAGATGACTTTGTTCAAGTTGCCGATTCTTAAGGTGTTAAAATAGATGTTATCGTTTCATGTCGGATTCTAAAGCATTGTAAATAGATGACTTTGTTCAAGTTGCGGACTGCTAAGGTTTGAAAATAGATGATATCGTTTAAGTCGGATTCTAAAGAATTGTAAATAGATGACTTTGTTCAAGTTAGTGGATTCTTAGGGTTTGAAAATAGATAATATCGTTTAAAGTCGGATTCTAAAGCATTGTAAATAGATGCATTTGTTTAAGTTACGGATTCTTAATGTTTGAAAATAGATGATATCGTTTAAAGTTGAATTCTAAAGCATTGTAAATCTTTGACTTTGTTCAAGTTGCGGATTGTTGATGTTTGAAAATAGATGATATCGTTTAAAGTCGGATTCTAAAGCATTGTAAGTAGATGACGTTGTTAGAGTTTCGGATCCTTAATGTTTGAAAATAGATGATATCGTTTAAGTCGGATTCTAAAGCATTGTAAATAGATGACTTTGTTCAAGTTGCGGATACTTAATGTTTGAAAATAGATGATATCGTTTAAAGTCTGATTCTAAAGCATTGTAAATAGATGACTTTGTTCCAGTTTCGGATTCTTAAGGTTTGAAAATAGATGATTTCTTTTAAAGTCGGATTCTAAAGCAGTGTAAATAGATTACTTTGTCTAAGTTGCGGACTGCTAAGGTTTGAAAATAGATGATATCCTTTAAAGTCGGATTCTAAAGCATTGTAAATAGATGAATTGTTCAAGTGTCCTATTCTTAATGTTTGAAAATAGATGATATCGTTCAAAGTCGGATTCTTAAGCATTGCAAATAGATGATTTTGTTCAAGTTGCCGAATCTTAAGGATTGAAAATAGATGATATCGTTTAAAGTCGGATTCTAAAGCATTGTAAATAGATGACTTAATTCAAGTTGCGAGTTTTTAAGGTTTAAAAGTAGATGATATCGTTAAATGTCGGATACTAAAGCATTGTAAATAGATGACTTTGTTTAAGTTGCGGATTCTTAATGTTTGAAAATAGATGATATCGTTTAAAGTCGGATTCTTAAGCATTGTAAATAGATGAATTTGTTTAAGTTACGGATTCTTAATGTTTGAAAATAGATGATATCGTTTAAAGTTGAATTCTAAAGCATTGTAAATAGATGACTTTGTTCAAGTTGCGAATTCTAAATGTTTGAAAATCGATGATATCGTTTAAAGTCGGATTCTAAAGCATTGTAAATCTTTGACTTTGTTCAAGTTGCGGATTCTTGATGGTTGAAAATAGATGATATCGTTTATAGTCGGATTCTAAAGCATTGTAAATAGATGAATTTGTTTAAGTTACGGATTCTTAATGTTTGAAAATAGATGATATCGTTTAAAGTTGAATTCTAAAGCATTGTAAATAGATGAATTTGTTCAAGTTGCGAATTCTTAATGTTTGAAAATCGATGATATCGTTTAAAGTCGGATTCTAAAGCATTGTAAATCTTTGACTTTGTTCAAGTTGCGGATTCTTGATAGTTGAAAATAGATGATATCGTTTAAAGTCGGATTCTAAAGCATTGTAAATAGATGACTTTTTAGAGGGTCTAATCTTTAATGTTTGAAAATAGATGATATCGTTTAAGTCGGATTATAAAGCATTGTAAATAGATGACTTTGTTCATGTTGCCGATTCTTTAAGTTTGAAAATAGATGATATCGTTTAAAGTCGGAGTCTAAAGCATTGTAAATAGATGACTTTGTTCAAGTTGCCGATTCTTAAGGATTGAAAATAGATGATAACGTTTAAAGTTGGATTCTAGAGCATTGTAAATAGATGACTTTGTTACAGTTGCGAGTTGTTAAGGTTTAAAAGTAGATGATATCGTAATATGTCGGATACTAAAGCATTGTAAATAGATGACTTTGTTTAAGTTGCGGATTCTTAATGTTTGAAAATAGATGATATCGTTTAAAGTCGTATTCTAAAGCATTGTAAATAGATGAATTTGTTTAAGTTACGGATTGTTAATGTTTGAAAATAGATGATATCGTTTAAAGTTGAATTCTAAAGCATTGTAAATAGATGACTTTGTTCAAGTTGCGGATTCTTAATGTTTGAAAATCGATGATCTCGTTTAAAGTCGGATTCTAAAGCATTGTAAAGAGATTGCTTTTTTTCAAGTTGCGGATTCTTGATGGTTGAAAATAGATGATATCGTTTAAAGTCGGATTCTAAAGCATTGTAAATAGATGACTTTGTTAGAGTTGCGGATCCTTAATGTTTGAAAATAGATGATGTCGTTTAAGTCGGATTATAAAGCATTGTAAATAGATGACTTTGTTAAAGTTGCGGATACTTAATGTTTTAAAATAGATGATATCGTTTCAAGTCGGATTCTAAAGCATTGTAAAGGGATGACTTTGTTCCAGTTGCGGATTCTTAAGATTTGAAAATAGATGATATCGTTTAAAGTCGGATTCTAAAGCATTGTAAATAGATGACTTTGTTCAAGTTGCGGACTCTTATGGTTTAAAATAGATGATATCGTTTAAAGTCGGATTCCAAAGCATTGTCAATAGATGACTTTGTTCAAGTTGCGGATTCTTAATGTTTGAAAATAGATGATATCTTTTAAAGTCGGATTCTAAAGCATTGTAAATAGATGACTTTGTTCAAGTTGCGGACTCTTAGGGTTTGAAAATAGATGATAATGTTTAAAGTCGTATTCTAAAGCATTGTAAATAGATGACTTTGTTCAAGTTGAGGATTCTCAAGGTTTGAAAATAGATGATATTGTTTAAAGTCGGATTCAAAAGCATTGGAAATAGATGACTTTTTACAAGTTGCGGATTGTCAAGGTTTTAAAATAGATTATATCGCTTTAAGTCGGATTCTAAAGCATTGTAAATAGATGACTTTGTTCAAGTTGCGAGTTGTTAAGGTTTAAAAGTAGATGATATCGTTTAATGTCGGATACTAAAGCATTGTAAATAGATGACTTTGTTTAAGTTGCGGATTCTTAATGTTTGAAAATAGATTATATCGTTTAAAGTGTGATTCTAAAGCATTGTAAATAGATGACTTTGTTCAAGTTGCCGAATCTTAAGGATTGAAAATAGATGATATCGTTTAAAGTCGGATTCTAAAGCATTGTAAATAGATGACTTTGTTCAAGTTGCGAGTTGTTAAGGTTTAAAAGTAGATGATATCGTTTAATGTCGGATACTAAAGCATTGTAAATAGATGACTTTGTTAAAGTTGCGGATTCTTAAGATTTGAAAATAGATGATATCGTTTAAAGTAGGATTCTAAAGCATTGTAAATAGATTAATTTTTTTAAGTTACGGATTCTAAATGTTTCAAAATAGATGATATCGTTTACAGTTTAATTCTTAAGCATTGTAAATAGATGACTTTGTTCAAGTTGCGGATTCTTAATGTTTGAAAATCGATGATATCGTTTAAAGTCGGATTCTAAAGCATTGTAAATCTTTGACTTTGTTCAAGTTGCGGATTCTTGATGGTTAAAAATAGATGATATCGTTTAAAGTCGGATTCTAAAGCATTGTAAATAGATGACTTTGTTTAAGTTGCGCATGCTTAATGTTTGAAAATAGATGATATCTTTTAAAGTGTGATTCTAAAGCATGGTAAATAGATGACTTTGTTCATGTTGCCGATTCTTCAGTTTTGAAAATAGATGATATCGTTTGAAAGTCGGATTCTAAAGCATTGTAAATAGTTGACTTTGTTCAAGTTGCCGATTCTTAAGGATTGAAAATAGATGATATCGTTTAAAGTAGGATTCTAAAGCATTGTAAATAGATGACTTTGTTCTAGTTGCGAGTTGTTAAGGTTTAAAAGTAGATGATATCGTTAAATGTCGGATACTAAAGCATTGTAAATAGATGACTTTGTTTAAGTTGCCGATTCTTAATGTTTGAAAATAGATGATTTCGTTTAAAGTCGGATTCTAAAGCATTGTAAATAGATGAATTTGTTTAAGTTACGGATTCTTTATGTTTGAAAATAGAGGATATCGTTTAAAGTTGAATTCTAAAGCTTGTAAATAGATGACTTTCTTCAAGTTGCGGATCTTTAATGTTTAGAAAATCGATGATGTCGTTTAAAGTCGGATTCTAAAGCATTGTAAATCTTTGACTTTGTTCAAGTTGCGGATTCTTGATGGTTGAAAATAGATGATATCGTTTAAAGTCGGATTCTAAAGCATTGTAAATAGATGACTTTGTTCAAGTTGCGGATACTTAATGTTTTAAAATAGATGATATCGTTTCAAGTCGGATTCTAAAGCATTGTAAATAGATTACTTTGTTCCAGTTTCGGATTCTTAAGGTTTGAAAATAGATGATATCGTTTAAAGTCGGATTCTAAAGCATTGTTTATAGATGACTTTGTTCAAGTTGCCGATTCTTAAAGTTTGAAAATAGATTATATCCTTTAAAGTCCGATTCTAAATTATTGTAAATAGATGACTTTGTTCAAGTTGCGGATTCTTAAGATGTGAAAATAGATTATATCGTTTAAAGTCGGATTCTAAAGCATTGTAAATAGATGACGTTGTTCAAGTTTCGGACTCTTATGGTTTGAAAATAGATGATATCGTTTAAAGTCGGATTCTAAAGCATTGTCAATAGATGACTTTGTTCAAGTTGCGGATTCTTAATGTTTGAAAATAGATGATATCGTTTAAAGTCGGATTCTAAAGCATTGTAAATAGATGAATTTGTTTAAGTTGCAGATTCTTAAGGATTGAAAATAGATGATATCGTTTAAAGTCGGATTCTAAAGCATTGTAAATAGATGACTTTGTTCAAGTTGGGGATACTTAATGTTTGAAAATAGATGATATCGTTTAAAGTCGGAATCTAAAGCATTGTAAATAGATGACTTTGTTCCAGTTGCGGATTCTTAAGGTTTGAAAATAGATGATATCGTTTAAAGTCGGATTCTAAAGCATTGTAAATAGATAACGTTGTTCAAGTTGCCGCTTCTTAAAGTTTAAAAAATAGATGATATCGTTTAAAGTCGGATTCCAAAGCATTTCAAATAGATGACTTTGTTCAAGTAACGGGTTCTTAAGGTTTGAAAATAGATGATATCGTTTAAAGTCGGATTCTAAAGCATTGTAAATAGATGACTTTGTTCAAGTTGCGAGTTCTTAAGGTTTAAAACTAGATGATATCGTTTTCTGTCGGATACTAAAGCATTGTAAATAGATTACTAAGTGCAAGTTGCGGATTCTTAAAGGTTTGAAAATAGATGATATCGTTTAAAGTCGGATTCTAAAGCATTGTAAATAGATTACTTTGTTCAAGTTGCGGATTTTAAGGTTTCAAAAAAGATGATATCGTTTAAAGTCGGATTCTAAAGCACTGTAAATAGATGACTTTGTTCAAGTTGCAGATTCTTAAAGTTTGAAAATAGATTATATCGTTAAAAGTCAGATTCTAAAGCATTGTAAATAAATGACTTTGTTCAAGTTGCCGATTCTTAAAGTTTGAAAATAGATGATAATGTTCAAAGTCGCATTCTAAAGCATTGTAAATAGATGACTTTGTTCAAGTTGCGGATTCTTAAGGTTTCAAAATAGATGATATCGTTTAAAGTCGGATTCCAAAGCATTGTAAATAGATGACTTTGTTCAAGTTGCGGATTCTTAAAGGTTTGAAAATAGATGATATCGTTTAAAGTCTGATTCTAAAGCATTGTAAATAGATTACTTTGTTCAAGTTGCCGATTTTAAGGTTTCAAAATAGATGATATCGTTTAAAGTCGGATTCTAAAGCATTGTAAATAGATGACATTGTTCCAGTTGCCGACTCTTAAGGTTTGAAAATAGATGATATAGTTGAAAATCGGATTCTAAATCATTGTAAATAGATTACTTTGTTCAAGTTGCGGATTCTTAAGGTTTGAAAATAGATGATATCGTTTAAAGTCGGATTCTAAAGCATTGTAAGTAGATGACTTTGTTCAAGTTGCCGATTCTTAATGTTTGAAAATAGATGATATCGTTTAAAGTCGGATTCTAAAGCATTGTAAATAGATGACTTTGTTCAAGTTGCAGACTCTCAATGTTTGAAAATAGATGATATCGTTTCAAATCGGATTCTAAAGCATTGTAAATAGATGACTTTGTTCAAGTTGCCGATTCTTAAGGTGTTAAAATAGATGTTATCGTTTCAAGTCGGATTCTAAAGCATTGTAAATAGATGACTTTGTTCAAGTTGCGGACTGCTAAGGTTTGAAAATAGATGATATCGTTTAAAGTCGGATTCTAAAGCATTGGAAATAGATGACTTTGTTCAAGTTGGTGGATTCTTAAGGTTTGAAAATAGATGATATCGTTTAAAGTCGGATTCTAAAGCATTGTAAATAGATGACTTTGTTCAAGTTGCGGATTCTTAGGGTTTGAAAATAGATGATATCGTTTAAAGTCGGATTCTAAATCATTGTAAATAGATGACTTTGTTCAAGTTGCGAGTTGTTAAGGTTTAAAAGTAGATGGTATCGTTTAATGTCGGATACTAAAGCATTGTAAATAGATGACTTTGTTCAAGTTGCGGATTCTTGATCTTTGAAAATAGATGATATCGTTTAAAGTCGGATTCTAAAGCATTGTAAGTAGATGGCGTTGTTAGAGTGGCGGATCTTTAATGTTTCAAAATTGATGATATCGTTTAAGTCGGATTCTAAAGCATTGTAAATAGATGACTTTGTTCAAGTTGCGGATACTTAATGTTTGAAAATAGATGATATCGTTTAAAGTCGAATTCTAAAGCATTGTAAATAAGAACTTTGTTCCAGTTTCGGATTCTTAAGGTTTGAAAATAGATGATTTCGTTTAAAGTCGGATTCTAAAGCATTGTAAGTAGATGACTTTGTTCAAGTTGCCGATTCTTAATGTTTGAAAATAGATGATATCGTTACAAGTCGGATTCTAAAGCATTGCAAATAGATGACTTTGTTCAAGTTGCCGAATCTTAAGGATTGAAAATAGATGATATCGTTTAAAGTCGGATTCTAAAGCATTGTAAATAGATGACTTAATTCAAGTTGCGAGTTTTTAAGGTTTAAAAGTAGATGATTTCGTTAAATGTCGGATACTAAAGCATTGTAAATAGATGACTTTGTTTAAGTTGCGGATTCTTGATGGTTGAAAATAGATGATATCGTTTATAGTCGGATTCTAAAGCATTGTAAATAGATGAATTTGTTTAAGTTACGGATTCTTAATGTTTGAAAATAGATGATATCGTTTAAAGTTGAATTCTAAAGCATTGTAAATAGATGAATTTGTTCAAGTTGCGAATTCTTAATGTTTGAAAATCGATGATATCGTTTAAAGTCGGATTCTAAAGCATTGTAAATCTTTGACTTTGTTCAAGTTGCGGATTCTTGATAGTTGAAAATAGATGATATCGTTTAAAGTCGGATTCTAAAGCATTGTAAATAGATGACTTTTTAGAGGGTCTAATCTTTAATGTTTGAAAATAGATGATATCGTTTAAGTCGGATTATAAAGCATTGTAAATAGATGACTTTGTTCATGTTGCCGATTCTTTAAGTTTGAAAATAGATGATATCGTTTAAAGTCGGAGTCTAAAGCATTGTAAATAGATGACTTTGTTCAAGTTGCCGATTCTTAAGGATTGAAAATAGATGATACCGTTTAAAGTTGGATTCTAGAGCATTGTAAATAGATGACTTTGTTACAGTTGCGAGTTGTTAAGGTTTAAAAGTAGATGATATCGTAATATGTCGGATACTAAAGCATTGTAAATAGATGACTTTGTTTAAGTTGCGGATTCTTAATGTTTGAAAATAGATGATATCGTTTAAAGTCGTATTCTAAAGCATTGTAAATAGATGAATTTGTTTAAGTTACGGATTGTTAATGTTTGAAAATAGATGATATCGTTTAAAGTTGAATTCTAAAGCATTGTAAATAGATGACTTTGTTCAAGTTGCGGATTCTTAATGTTTGAAAATCGATGATCTCGTTTAAAGTCGGATTCTAAAGCATTGTAAAGAGATTGCTTTTTTTCAAGTTGCGGATTCTTGATGGTTGAAAATAGATGATATCGTTTAAAGTCGGATTCTAAAGCATTGTAAATAGATGACTTTGTTAGAGTTGCGGATCCTTAATGTTTGAAAATAGATGATATCGTTTAAGTCGGATTATAAAGCATTGTAAATAGATGACTTTGTTAAAGTTGCGGATACTTAATGTTTTAAAATAGATGATATCGTTTCAAGTCGGATTCTAAAGCATTGTAAAGGGATGACTTTGTTCCAGTTGCGGATTCTTAAGATTTGAAAAAAGATGATTTCGTTTAAAGTCGGATTCTAAAGCATTGTAAATAGATGACTTTGTTCAAGTTGCGGATTCTTAAGATTTGAAAATAGATGATATCGTTTAAAGTCGGATTCTAAAGCATTGTAAATAGATGACTTTGTTCAAGTTGCGGACTCTTATGGTTTAAATTAGATGATATCGTTTAAAGTCGGATTCCAAAGCATTGTCAATAGATGACTTTGTTCAAGTTGCGGATTCTTAAGGTTTGAAAATAGATGATATCGTTTAAAGTCGGATTCTAAAGCATTGTAAGTAGATGACTTTCTTCAAGTTGCCGATTCTTAATGTTTGAAAATAGATGATATCGTTTAAAGTCGGATTCTAAAGCATTGTAAATAGATGACTTTGTTCAAGTTGCAGACTCTCAATGTTTGAAAATAGATGATATCGTTTCAAATCGGATTCTAAAGCATTGTAAATAGATGACTTTGTTCAAGTTGCCGATTCTTAAGGTGTTAAAATAGATGTTATCGTTTCAAGTCGGATTCTAAAGCATTGTAAATAGATGACTTTGTTCAAGTTGCGGACTGCTAAGGTTTGAAAATAGATGATATCGTTTAAAGTCGGATTCTAAAGCATTGGAAATAGATGACTTTGTTCAAGTTGGTGGATTCTTAAGGTTTGAAAATAGATGATATCGTTTAAAGTCGGATTCTAAAGCATTGTAAATAGATGACTTTGTTCAAGTTGCGGATTCTTAGGGTTTGAAAATAGATGATATCGTTTAAAGTCGGATTCTAAATCATTGTAAATAGATGACTTTGTTCAAGTTGCGAGTTGTTAAGGTTTAAAAGTAGATGGTATCGTTTAATGTCGGATACTAAAGCATTGTAAATAGATGACTTTGTTCAAGTTGCGGATTCTTGATCTTTGAAAATAGATGATATCGTTTAAAGTCGGATTCTAAAGCATTGTAAGTAGATGGCGTTGTTAGAGGTGCGGATCTTTAATGTTTCAAAATTGATGATATCGTTTAAGTCGGATTCTAAAGCATTGTAAATAGATGACTTTGTTCAAGTTGCGGATACTTAATGTTTGAAAATAGATGATATCGTTTAAAGTCGAATTCTAAAGCATTGTAAATAAGAACTTTGTTCCAGTTTCGGATTCTTAAGGTTTGAAAATAGATGATTTCGTTTAAAGTCGGATTCTAAAGCAGTGTAAATAGATGACTTTGTTCAAGTTGCAGATTCTTAAAGTTTGAAAATAGATTATATCGTTTAAAATCGGATTCTAAAGCATCGTAAATAGATTACTTTGTTCAAGTTGCGGATTCTTAAGGTTTGAAAATAGATGATATCGTTTAAAGTCGGATTCTAAAGCATTGTAAGTAGATGACTTTGTTCAAGTTGCCGATTCTTAATGTTTGAAAATAGATGATATCGTTACAAGTCGGATTCTAAAGCATTGCAAATAGATGACTTTGTTCAAGTTGCCGAATCTTAAGGATTGAAAATAGATGATATCGTTTAAAGTCGGATTCTAAAGCATTGTAAATAGATGACTTAATTCAAGTTGCGAGTTTTTAAGGTTTAAAAGTAGATGATTTCGTTAAATGTCGGATACTAAAGCATTGTAAATAGATGACTTTGTTTAAGTTGCGGATTCTTGATGGTTGAAAATAGATGATATCGTTTATAGTCGGATTCTAAAGCATTGTAAATAGATGAATTTGTTTAAGTTACGGATTCTTAATGTTTGAAAATAGATGATATCGTTTAAAGTTGAATTCTAAAGCATTGTAAATAGATGAATTTGTTCAAGTTGCGAATTCTTAATGTTTGAAAATCGATGATATCGTTTAAAGTCGGATTCTAAAGCATTGTAAATCTTTGACTTTGTTCAAGTTGCGGATTCTTGATAGTTGAAAATAGATGATATCGTTTAAAGTCGGATTCTAAAGCATTGTAAATAGATGACTTTTTAGAGGGTCTAATCTTTAATGTTTGAAAATAGATGATATCGTTTAAGTCGGATTATAAAGCATTGTAAATAGATGACTTTGTTCATGTTGCCGATTCTTTAAGTTTGAAAATAGATGATATCGTTTAAAGTCGGAGTCTAAAGCATTGTAAATAGATGACTTTGTTCAAGTTGCCGATTCTTAAGGATTGAAAATAGATGATACCGTTTAAAGTTGGATTCTAGAGCATTGTAAATAGATGACTTTGTTACAGTTGCGAGTTGTTAAGGTTTAAAAGTAGATGATATCGTAATATGTCGGATACTAAAGCATTGTAAATAGATGACTTTGTTTAAGTTGCGGATTCTTAATGTTTGAAAATAGATGATATCGTTTAAAGTCGTATTCTAAAGCATTGTAAATAGATGAATTTGTTTAAGTTACGGATTGTTAATGTTTGAAAATAGATGATATCGTTTAAAGTTGAATTCTAAAGCATTGTAAATAGATGACTTTGTTCAAGTATCGGATTCTTAATGTTTGAAAATCGATGATCTCGTTTAAAGTCGGATTCTAAAGCATTGTAAAGAGATTGCTTTTTTTCAAGTTGCGGATTCTTGATGGTTGAAAATAGATGATATCGTTTAAAGTCGGATTCTAAAGCATTGTAAATAGATGACTTTGTTAGAGTTGCGGATCCTTAATGTTTGAAAATAGATGATATCGTTTAAGTCGGATTATAAAGCATTGTAAATAGATGACTTTGTTAAAGTTGCGGATACTTAATGTTTTAAAATAGATGATATCGTTTCAAGTCGGATTCTAAAGCATTGTAAAGGGATGACTTTGTTCCAGTTGCGGATTCTTAAGATTTGAAAAAAGATGATTTCGTTTAAAGTCGGATTCTAAAGCATTGTAAATAGATGACTTTGTTCAAGTTGCGGATTCTTAAGATTTGAAAATAGATGATATCGTTTAAAGTCGGATTCTAAAGCATTGTAAATAGATGACTTTGTTCAAGTTGCGGACTCTTATGGTTTAAATTAGATGATATCGTTTAAAGTCGGATTCCAAAGCATTGTCAATAGATGACTTTGTTCAAGTTGCGGATTCTTAATGTTTGAAAATAGATGATATCTTTTAAAGTCGGATTCTAAAGCATTGTAAATAGATGACTTTGTTCAAGTTGCGGACTCTTAGGGTTTGAAAATAGATGATAATGTTTAAAGTCGTATTCTAAAGCATTGTAAATAGATGACTTTGTTCAAGTTGAGGATTCTCAAGGTTTGAAAATAGATGATATTGTTTAAAGTCGGAGTCAAAAGCATTGGAAATAGATGACTTTTTACAAGTTGCGGATTGTCAAGGTTTTAAAATAGATTATATCGCTTTAAGTCGGATTCTAAAGCATTGTAAATAGATGACTTTGTTCAAGTTGCGAGTTGTTAAGGTTTAAAAGTAGATGATATCGTTTAATGTCGGATACTAAAGCATTGTAAATAGATGACTTTGTTTAAGTTGCGGATTCTTAATGTTTGAAAATAGATGATATCGTTTAAAGTGTGATTCTAAAGCATTGTAAATAGATGACTTTGTTCATGTTGCCGATTCTTCAGGTTTGAAAATAGATGATATCGTTTAAAGTCGGATTCTAAAGCATTGCAAATAGATGACTTTGTTCAAGTTGCCGAATCTTAAGGATTGAAAATAGATGATATCGTTTAAAGTCGGATTCTAAAGCATTGTAAATAGATGACTTTGTTCAAGTTGCGAGTTGTTAAGGTTTAAAAGTAGATGATATCGTTAAATGTCGGATACTAAAGCATTGTAAATAGATGACTTTGTTAAAGTTGCGGATTCTTAAGATTTGAAAATAGATGATATCGTTTAAAGTCGGATTCTAAAGCATTGTAAATAGATTAATTTTTTTAAGTTACGGATTCTAAATGTTTCAAAATAGATGATATCGTTTACAGTTTAATTCTTAAGCATTGTAAATAGATGACTTTGTGCAAGTTGCGGATTCTTAATGTTTGAAAATCGATGATATCGTTTAAAGTCGGATTCTAAAGCATTGTAAATCTTTGACTTTGTTCAAGTTGCGGATTCTTGATGGTTGAAAATAGATGATATCGTTTAAAGTCGGAGTCTAAAGCATTGTAAATAGATGACTTTGTTAGAGTTGCGGATCCTTAATGTTGGAAAATAGATGATATCGTTTAAGTCGGATTATAAAGCATTGTAAATAGATGACTTTGTTCAAGTTGCGGATACTTAATGTTTTCAAATCGATGATATCGTTTGAAGTCGGATTCTAAAGCATTGTAAAGGGATGACTTTGTTCCAGTTTCGGATTCTTAAGGTTTGAAAATAGATGATTTCGTTTAAAGTCGGATTCCAAAGCATTGTAAATAGATGACTTTGTTCAAGTTTCCGATTCTTAAAGTTTGAAAATAAATTATATCGTTTAAAGTCGGATTCTAAATCATTGTAAATAGATGACTTCGTTCAAGTTGCGGATTCTTAAGATTTGAAAATAGATGATATCGTTTAAAGTCGGATTCTAAAGCATTGTAAATAGATGACTTTGTTCAAGTTGCGGACTCTTATGGTTTGAAAATAGATGATATCGTTTAAAGTCGGATTTCAAATCATTGTCAATAGATGACTTTGTTCAAGTTGCGGATTCTTAATGTTTGAAAATAGATGATATCGTTTAAAGTCGGATTCTAAAGCATTGTAAATAGATAACTTTGTTCATGTTGCCGATTCTTCAGGTTTGAAAATAGATGATATCATTTAAAGTCGGATTCTAAAGCATTGTAAATAGATGACTTTGTTCAAGTTGCCGATTCTTAAGGATGGAAAATAGATGATATCGTTTAAAGTCGGATTCTAAAGCATTGTAAATAGATGACTTTGTTACAGTTGCGAGTTGTTAAGGTTTAATAGTAGATGATATCGTTAAATGTCGGATACGAAAGCATTGTAAATAGATGACTTTGTTTAAGTTGCGGATTCTTAGTGGGGTAAAATAGATGATATCGTTTAATGTCGGATACTAAAGCATTGTAAATAGATGACTTTGTTCAAGTTGCGGATTCTTAATGTTAGAAAATAGATGTAATCGTTTAAAGTCGGATACTAAAGCATTGTAAATAGATGAATTTGAACCAGTTGCGGATTCTTAAGGTTTGAAAATAGATGATATCGTTTAAAGTCGGATTCTAAAGCATTGTACATGGATGACTTTGTTCAAGTTTCGAGTGGTTAAGGTTTAAAAATAGATGATATCGTTTAATGTCGGATACTAAAGCATTGTAAATAGATGACTTTGTTTAAGTTGCGGATTCTTTATGTTTGAACATAGATGATATCGTTTAAAGTGTGATTCTAAAGCATTGTAAATAGATGACTTTGTTCATGTTGCCGATTCTTCAGGTTTGAAAATAGATGATATCGTTTAAAGTCGGATTCTAAAGCATTGCAAATAGATGACTTTGTTCAAGTTGCCAAATCTTAAGGATTGAAAATAGATGATATCGTTTAAAGTCGGATTCTAAAGCATTGTAAATAGATGAATTCGTTTAAGTTACGGATTCTTAATGTTTGAAAATAGATGATATCGTTTAAAGTTGAATTCTAAAGCATTGTAAATAGATGACCTTGTTCAAGTTGCGAATTCTTAATGTTTGAAAATCGATGATATCGTTTAAAGTCGGATTCTAAAGCATTGTAAATCTTTGACTTTGTTCAAGTTGCGGATTCTTGATGGTTGAAAATAGATGATATCGTTTAAAGTCGGATTTTAAAGCATTCTAAATAGATGACTTTGTTAGAGGGTCTAATCCTTAATGTTTGAAAATAGATGGTATCGTTTAAGTCGGATTATAAAGCATTGTAAATAGATGACTTTCGTCAAGTTTGAAAATTGATGATATCGTTTAAAGTCGGATTCTAAAGCATTGTAAATAGATGACTTTGTTCAAGTTGCCGATTCTTAAGGATTGAAAATAGATGATAACGTTTAAAGTTGGATTCTAGAGATTTGTAAATAGATGACTTTGTTACAGTTGCGAGTTGTTAAGGTTTAAAAGTAGATGATATCGTAATATGTCGGATACTAAAGCATTGTAAATAGATGACTTTGTTTAAGTTGCGGATTCTTAATGTTTGAAAATAGATGATATCGTTTAAAGTCGTATTCTAAAGCATTGTAAATAGATGAATTTGTTTAAGTTACGGATTCTTAATGTTTGAAAATAGATGATATCGTTTTAAGTTGAATTCTAAAGCATTGTAAATAGATGACTTTGTTCAAGTTGCGGATTCTTAATGTTTGAAAATCGATGATATCGTTTGAAGTCTGATTCTAAAGCATTGTAAATAGATGACTTTGTTCAAGTTGCGGATTCTTGATGGTTGAAAATAGATGATATCGTTTAAAGTCGGATTCTAAAGCATTATAAATAGATGACTTAGTTAGAGTTGCGGATCCTTAATGTTTGAAAATAGATGATATCGTTTAAGTCGGATTATAAAGCATTGTAAATAGATGACTTTGTTCAAGTTGCGGATACTTAATGTTTTAAAATAGATGATATCGTTTCAAGTCGGATTCTAAAGCATTGTAAAGGGATGACTTTGTTCTAGTTTCGGATTCTTAAGGTTTGAAAATAGATGATTTCGTTTAAAGTCGGATTCTAAAGCATTGTAAATAGATGACTTTGTTCAAGTTGCGGATTCTTAAGATTTGAAAATAGATGATATCGTTTAAAGTCGGATTCTTAAGCATTGTAAATAGATGACTTTGTTCAAGTTGCGGACTCTTATGGTTTGAAATAGATGATATCGTTTAAAGTCCGATTCCAAAGCATTTTCAATAGATAACTTTGTTCAAGTTGCGGATTCTTAATGTTTGAAAATAGATGATATCGTTTAAAGTCGGATTCTAAAGCATTGTAAATAGATGACTTTGTTCAAGTTGCGGACTCTTAGGGTTAGAAAATAGATGATAATGTTTGAAGTCGGATTCTAAAGCATTGTAAATAGATGACTTTGTTCAAGTTGAGGATTCTCAATGTTTGAAAATAGATGATATTGTTTAAAGTCGGATTCAAAAGCATTGGAAATAGATGACTTTTTACAAGTTTCGGATTGTCAAGGTTTTAAAATAGATTATATCGCTTTAAGTCGGATTCTAAAGCATTGTAAATAGATGACGTTGTTCAAGTTGCGAGTTGTTAAGGTTTAAAAGTAGATGATATCGTTTAATGTCGGATACTACAGCATTGTAAATACATGACTTTGTTTAAGTTGCGGATTCTTAATGTTTGAAAATAAATGATATCGTTTAAAGTCGGATTCTAAAGCATTGTAAATAGATGAATTTGTTCCAGTTGCGGATTCTTTAGGTTTGAAAATAGATGATACTGTTTAAAGTCGGATTCTAAAGCATTGTACATAGATGACTTTGTTAAAGTTTCGAGTGGTTAAGGTTTAAAAATAGATGATATCGTTTAATGTCGGATACTAAAGCATTGTAAAAAGATGACTTTGTTTAAGTTGCGGATTCTTAATGTTTGAAAATAGATGATATCGTTTAAAGTGTGATTCTAAAGCATTGTAAATAGATGACTTTGTTCATGTTGCCGATTCTTTAGGTTTGAAAATAGATGATATCGTTTAAAGTAGGATTCTACAGCATTGCAAATAGATGACTTTGATCAAGTTGCCGAATCTTAAGGATTGAAAATAGATGATATCGTTGAAAGTCGGATTCTAAAGCATTGTAAATAGATGACTTTGTTCAAGTTGCGAGTTGTTAAAGTTTAAAAGTAGATGATATCGTTAAATGTCGGATACTAAAGCATTGTAAATAGATGACTTTGTTAAAGTTGCGGATTCTTAATGTTTAAAATTAGATTATATCGTTTAAAGTCGGATTCTAAAGCATTGTAAATAGATGACTTTGTTCAAGTTGCGGATTCTTAATGTTTAAAAATCGATGATATCGTTTAAAGTCGGATTCGAAAGCATTGTAAATTTTTGACTTTGTTCAAGTTTTCGGATTCTTGATGGTTGAAAATAGATGATATCGTTTAAAGTCGGATTCTAAAGCATTGTAAATAGATGACTTTGTTAGAGTTGCGGATCCTTAATGTTGGAAAATAGATGATATCGTTTAAGTCGGATTATAAAGCATTGTAAATAGATGACTTTGTTCAAGTTGCGGATACTTAATGTTTTAAAATAGATGATATCGTTTCAAGTCGGATTCTAAAGCATTGTAAAGGGATGGCTTTGTTCCAGTTTCGGATTCTTAAAGTTTGAAAATAGATGATTTCGTTTAAAGTCGGATTCTAAAGCATTGTAAATAGATGACTTTGTTCAAGTTTCCGATTCTGAAAGTTTGAAAATAAATTATATTGTTTAAAGTCGGATTCTAAATCATTGTAAATAGATGACTTCGTTCAAGTTGCGGATTCTTAAGAGTTGAAAATAGATGATATCGTTTAAAGTCGGATTCTAAAGCATTGTAAATAGATGACTTTGTTCAAGTTGCGGACTCTGATGGTTTGAAAATAGATGATATCTTTTAAAGTCGGATTCCAAATCATTGTCAATAGATGACTTTGTTCAAGTTGCGGATTCTTAATGTTTGAAAATAGATGATATCGTTTAAAGTCGGATTCTAAAGCATTGTAAATATATAACTTTGTTCATGTTGCCGATTCTTCAGGTTTGAAAATAGATGATATCATTTAAAGTCGGATTCTAAAGCATTGTAAATAGATGACTTTGTTCAAGTTGCCGATTCTTAAGGATTGAAAATAGATGATATCGTTTAAAGTCGGATTCTAAAGCATTGTAAATAGATGACTTTGTTACAGTTGCGAGTTGTTAAGGTTTAATAGTCGATGATATCGTTAAATGTCGGATACGAAAGCATTGTAAATAGATGACTTTGTTTAAGTTGCGGATTCTTAGTGGGGTAAAATAGATGATATCGTTTAATGTCGGATACTAAAGCATTGTAAATAGATGACTTTGTTCAAGTTGCGGATTCTTAATGTTGGAAAATAGATGATATCGTTTAAAGTCGGATTCTAAAGCATTGTAAATAGATTAATTTGTTCCAGTTGCGGATTCTTAAGGTTTGAAAATAGATGATATCTATTAAAGTCGGATTCTAAAGCATTGTACATAGATGACTTTGTTCAATTTTCGAGTGGTTAAGGTTTAAAAATAGATGATATCGTTTAATGTCGGATACTAAAGCATTGTAAATAGATGACTTTGTTTAAGTTGCGGATTCTTTATGTTTGAACATAGATGATATCGTTTGAAGTGTGATTCTAAAGCATTGTAAATAGATGACTTAGTTCATGTTGCCGATTCTTCAGGTTTGAAAATAGATGATATCGTTTAAAGTCGGATTCTAAAGCATTGCAAATAGATGACTTTGTTCAAGTTGCCGAATGGTAAGGATTGAAAATCGATGATATCGTTTAAAGTCGGATTCTAAAGCATTGTAAATAGATGACTTTGTTCAAGTTGCAGGTTGTTAAGGTTTAAAAGTAGATGATATCGTTACATGTCGGATACTAAAGCATTGTAAATAGATGACTTTGTTTAAGTTGCGGATTCTTAATGTTTGAAAATAGATGATATCGTTTAAAGTCGTATTCTAAAGCATTGTAAATAGATGAATTTGTTTAAGTTACGGATTTTTAATGTTTGAAAATAGATGATATCGTTTAAAGTTGAATTCTAAAGCATTGTAAATAGATGACTTTGTTCAAGTTGCGGATTCTGAATGTTTGAAAATCGATGATATCGTTTGAAGTCGGATTCTAAAGCATTGTAAATAGATGACTTTGTTCAAGTTGCGGATTCTTGATGGTTGAAAATAGATGATATCGTTTAAAGTCGGATTCTAAAGCATTGTAAATAGATGACTTAGTTAGAATTGCGGATCCTTAATGTTTGAAAATAGATGATATCGTTTAAGTCGGATTATAAAGCATTGTAAATAGATGACTTTGTTCAAGTTGCGGATACTTAATGTTTTAAAATAGATGATATCGTTTCAAGTCGGATTCTAAAGCATTGTAAATAGATGACTTTGTTCCAGTTTCGGATTCTTAAGGTTTGAAAATAGATGATTTCGTTTAAAGTCGGATTCTAAAGCATTGTAAATAGATGACTTTGTTCAAGTTGCGGATTCTTAAGATTTGAAAATAGATGATATCGTTTAAAGTCGGATTCTAAAGCATTGTAAATAGATGACTTTGTTCAAGTTGCGGACTCTTATGGTTTAAAATAGATGATATCGTTTAAAGTCGGATTCCAAAGCATTGTCAATAGATGACTTTGTTCAAGTTGCGGATTCTTAATGTTTGAAAATAGATGATATCGTTTAAAGTCGGATTCTAAAGCATTGTAAATAGATGACTTTGTTCAAGTTGCGGACTCTTAGGGTTGGAAAATAGATGATAATGTTTAAAGTCGGATTCTAAAGCATTGTAAATAGATGACTTTGTTCAAGTTGAGGATTCTCAATGTTTGAAAATAGATGATATTGTTTAAAGTCGGATTCAAAAGCATTGTAAATAGATGACTTTTTACAAGTTGCGGATTGTCAAGGTTTTAAAATAGATTATATCGCTTTAAGTCGGATTCTAAAGCATTGTAAATAGATGACGTTGTTCAAGTTGCGAGTTGTTAAGGTTTAAAAGTAGATGATATCGTTTAATGTCGGATACTAAAGCATTGTAAATAGATGACTTTGTTTAAGTTGCGGATTCTTAATGTTTGAAAATAGATGATAACGTTTAAAGTCGGATTCTAAAGCATTGTAAATAGATGACTTTGTTCCAGTTGCGGATTCTTAAGTTTTGAAAATAGATGATATCGTTTAAAGTCGGATTCTAAAGCATTGTACATAGATGACTTTGTTAAAGTTTCGAGTGGTTAAGGTTTAAAAATAGATGATATCGTTTAATGTCGGATACTAAAGCATTGTAAAAAGATGACTTTGTTTAAGTTGCGGATTCTTAATGTTTGAAAATAGATGATATCGTTTAAAGTGTGATTCTAAAGCATTGTAAATAGATGACTTTGTTCATGTTGCCGATTCTTCAGGTTTGAAAATAGATGATATCGTTTAAAGTAGGATTCTAAAGCATTGCAAATAGATGACTTTGTTCAAGTTGCCGAATCTTAAGGATTGAAAATAGATGATATCGTTTAAAGTCGGATTCTAAAGCATTGTAAATAGATGACTTTGTTCAAGTTGCGAGTTGTTAAAGTTTAAAAATAGATTATATCGTTTAAAGTCGGATTCTAAAGCATTGTAAATAGATTAATTTTATAAGTTACGGATTCTTAATGTTTGAAAATAGATGATATCGTTTAAAGTTGAATTCTAAAGCATTGTAAATAGATGACTTTGTTAGAGTTGCGGATCCTAAATGTTGGAAAATAGATGATATCGTTTAAGTCGGATTATAAAGCATTGTAAATAGATGACTTTGTTCAAGTTGCGGATACTTAATGTTTTAAAATAGATGATATCGTTTCAAGTCGGATTCTAAAGCATTGTAAAGGGATGGCTTTGTTCCAGTTTCGGATTCTTAAGGTTTGAAAATAGATAATTTCGTTTAAAGTCGGATTCTAAAGCATTGTAAATGGATGACTTTGTTCAAGTTGCCGATTCTTAAAGTTTGAAAATAAATTATATTGTTTAAACTCGGATTCTAAATCATTGTAAATAGATGACTTCGTTCAAGTTGCGGATTCTTAAGATTTAAAAATAGATGATATCGTTTAAAGTCGGATTCTAAAGCATTGTAAATAGATGACTTTGTTCAAGTTGCGGACTCTTATAGTTTGAAAATAGATGATATCGTTTAAAGTCGGATTCCAAATCATTGTCAATAGATGACTTTGTTCAAGTTGCGGATTCTTAATGTTTGAAAATAGATGATATCGTTTAAAGTCGGATTCTAAAGCATTGTAAATATATAACTTTGTTCATGTTGCCGATTCTTCAGGTTTGAAAATAGATGATATCATTTAAAGTCGGATTCTAAAGCATTGTAAATAGATGACTTTGTTCAAGTCGCCGATTCTTAAGGATTGAAAATAGATGATATCGGTTAAAGTCGGATTCTAAAGCATTGTAAATAAATGACTTTGTTACAGTTGCGAGTTGTTAAGGTTTAATAGTCGATGATATCGTTAAATGTCGGATACGAAAGCATTGTAAATAGATGACTTTGTTTAAGTTGCGGATTCTTAGTGGGGTTAAATAGATGATATCGTTTAATGTCGAATACTAAAGCATTGTAAATAGATGACTTTGTTCAAGTTGCGGATTCTTGATGGTTGAAAATAGATGATATCGTTTAAAGTCGGATTCTAAAGCATTATAAATAGATGACTTAGTTAGAGTTGCGGATCCTTAATGTTTGACAATAGATGATATCGTTTAAGTCGGATTATAAAGCATTGTAAATAGATGACTTTGTTCAAGTTGCGGATACTTAATGTTTTAAAATAGATGATATCGTTTCAAGTCGGATTCTAAAGCATTGCAAAGGGATGACTTTGTTCTAGTTTCGGATTCTTAAGGTTTGAAAATAGATGATTTCGTTTAAAGTCGGATTCTAAAGCATTGTAAATAGATGACTTTGTTCAAGTTGCGGATTCTTAAGATTTGAAAATAGATGATATCGTTTAAAGTCGGATTCTAAAGCATTGTAAATAGATGACTTTGTTCAAGTTGCGGACTCTTATGGTTTAAAATAGATGATATCGTTTAAAGTCCGATTCCAAAGCATTGTCAATAGATAACTTTGTTCAAGTTGCGGATTCTTAATGTTTGAAAATAGATGATATCGTTTAAAGTCGGATTCTAAAGCATTGTAAATAGATAACTTTGTTCAAGTTGCGGACTCTTAGGGTTGGAAAATAGATGATAATGTTTAAAGTCGGATTCTAAAGCATTGTAAATAGCTGACTTTGTTCAAGTTGAGGATTCTCAATGTTTGAAAATAGATGATATTGTTTAAAGTCGGATTCAAAAGCATTGGAAATAGATGACTTTTTACAAGATTCGGATTGTCAAGGTTTTAAAATAGATTATATCGCTTTAAGTCGGATTCTAAAGCATTGTAAATAGATGACGTTGTTCAAGTTGCGAGTTGTTAAGGTTTAAAAGTAGATGATATCGTTTAATGTCGGATACTACAGCATTGTAAATACATGACTTTGTTTAAGTTGCGGATTCTTAATGTTTGAAAATAAATGATATCGTTTAAAGTCGGATTCTAAAGCATTGTAAATAGATGAATTCGTTCCAGTTGCGGATTCTTAAGGTTTGAAAATAGATGATATCGTTTAAAGTCGGATTCTAAAGCATTGTACATAGATGACTTTGTTAAAGTTTCGAGTGGTTAAGGTTTAAAAATAGATGATATCGTTTAATGTCGGATACTAAAGCATTGTAAAAAGATGACTTTGTTTAAGTTGCGGATTCTTAATGTTTGAAAATAGATGATATCGTTTAAAGTGTGATTCTAAAGCATTGTAAATAGATGACTTTGTTCATGTTGCCGATTCTTTAGGTTTGAAAATAGATGATATCGTTTTAAGTAGGATTCTACAGCATTGCAAATAGATGACTTTGATCAAGTTGCCGAATCTTAAGGATTGAAAATAGATGATATCGTTGAAAGTCGGATTCTAAAGCATTGTAAATAGATGACTTTGTTCAAGTTGCGAGTTGTTAAAGTTTAAAAGTAGATGATATCGTTAAATGTCGGATACTAAAGCATTGTAAATAGATGACTTTGTTAAAGTTGCGGATTCTTAATGTTTAAAAATAGATTATATCGTTTAAAGTCGGATTCTAAAGCATTGTAAATAGATGACTTTGTTCAAGTTGCGGATTCTTAATGGTTGAAAATAGATGATATCGTTTAAAGTCGGATTCTAAAGCATTGTAAATAGATGACTTTGTTAGAGTTGCGGATCCTTAATGTTGGAAAATAGATGATATCGTTTAAGTCGGATTATAAAGCATTGTAAATAGATGACTTTGTTCAAGTTGCGGATACTTAATGTTTTAAAATAGATGATATCGTTTCAAGTCGGATTCTAAAGCATTGTAAAGGGATGGCTTTGTTCCAGTTTCGGATTCTTAAGGTTTGAAAATAGATGATTTCGTTTAAAGTCGGATTCTAAAGCATTGTAAATAGATGACTTTGTTCAAGTTGCCGATTCTGAAAGTTTGAAAATAAATTATATTGTTTAAAGTCGGATTCTAAATCATTGTAAATAGATGACTTCGTTCAAGTTGCGGATTCTTAAGAGTTGAAAATAGATGATATCGTTTAAAGTCGGATTCTAAAGCATTGTAAATAGATGACTTTGTTCAAGTTGCGGACTCTGATGGTTTGAAAATAGATGATATCTTTTAAAGTCGGATTCCAAATCATTGTCAATAGATGACTTTGTTCAAGTTGCGGATTCTTAATGTTTGAAAATAGATGATATCGTTTAAAGTCGGATTCTAAAGCATTGTAAATATATAACTTTGTTCATGTTGCCGATTCTTCAGGTTTGAAAATAGATGATATCATTTAAAGTCGGATTCTAAAGCATTGTAAATAGATGACTTTGTTCAAGTTGCCGATTCTTAAGGATTGAAAATAGATGATATCGTTTAAAGTCGGATTCTAAAGCATTGTAAATAGATGACTTTGTTACAGTTGCGAGTTGTTAAGGTTTAATAGTCGATGATATCGTTAAATGTCGGATACGAAAGCATTGTAAATAGATGACTTTGTTTAAGTTGCGGATTCTTAGTGGGGTAAAATAGATGATATCGTTTAATGTCGGATACTAAAGCATTGTAAATAGATGACTTTGTTCAAGTTGCGGATTCTTAATGTTGGAAAATAGATGATATCGTTTAAAGTCGGATTCTAAAGCATTGTAAATAGATGAATTTGTTCCAGTTGCGGATTCTTAAGGTTTGAAAATAGATGATATCGTTTAAAGTCGGATTCTAAAGCATTGTACATAGATGACTTTGTTCAATTTTCGAGTGGTTAAGGTTTAAAAATAGATGATATCGTTTAATGTCGGATACTAAAGCATTGTAAATAGATGACTTTGTTTAAGTTGCGGATTCTTTATGTTTGAACATAGATGATATCGTTTAAAGTGTGATTCTAAAGCATTGTAAATAGATGACTTTGTTCATGTTGCCGATTCTTCAGGTTTGAAAATAGATGATATCGTTTAAAGTCGGATTCTAAAGCATTGCAAATAGATGACTTTGTTCAAGTTGCCGAATGGTAAGGATTGAAAATCGATGATATCGTTTAAAGTCGGATTCTAAAGCATTGTAAATAGATGACTTTGTTCAAGTTGCAGGTTGTTAAGGTTTAAAAGTAGATGATATCGTTACATGTCGGATACTAAAGCATTGTAAATAGATGACTTTGTTTAAGTTGCGGATTCTTAATGTTTGAAAATAGAGGATATCGTTTAAAGTCGTATTCAAAAGCATTGTAAATAGATGAATTTGTTTAAGTTACGGATTTTTAATGTTTGAAAATAGATTATATCGTTTAAAGTTGAATTCTAAAGCATTGTAAATAGATGACTTTGTTCAAGTTGCGGATTCTTAATGTTTGAAAATCGATGATATCGTTTGAAGTCGGATTCTAAAGCATTGTAAATAGATGACTTTGTTCAAGTTGCGGATTCTTGATGGTTGAAAATAGATGATATCGTTTAAAGTCGGATTCTAAAGCATTGTAAATAGATGACTTAGTTAGAGTTGCGGATCCTTAATGTTTGAAAATAGATGATATCGTTTAAGTCGGATTATAAAGCATTGTAAATAGATGACTTTGTTCAAGTTGCGGATACTTAATGTTTTAAAATAGATGATATCGTTTCAAGTCGGATTCTAAAGCATTGTAAATAGATGACTTTGTTCCAGTTTCGGATTCTTAAGGTTTGAAAATAGATGATTTCGTTTAAAGTCGGATTCTAAAGCATTGTAAATAGATGACTTTGTTCAAGTTGCGGATTCTTAAGATTTGAAAATAGATGATATCGTTTAAAGTCGGATTCTAAAGCATTGTAAATAGATGACTTTGTTCAAGTTGCGGACTCTTATGGTTTAAAATAGATGATATCGTTTAAAGTCGGATTCCAAAGCATTGTCAATAGATGACTTTGTTCAAGTTGCGGATTCTTAATGTTTGAAAATAGATGATATCGTTTAAAGTCGGATTCTAAAGCATTGTAAATAGATGACTTTGTTCAAGTTGCGGACTCTTAGGGTTGGAAAATAGATGATAATGTTTAAAGTCGGATTCTAAAGCATTGTAAATAGATGACTTTGTTCAAGTTGAGGATTCTCAATGTTTGAAAATAGATGATATTGTTTAAAGTCGGATTCAAAAGCATTGTAAATAGATGACTTTTTACAAGTTGCGGATTGTCAAGGTTTTAAAATAGATTATATCGCTTTAAGTCGGATTCTAAAGCATTGTAAATAGATGACGTTGTTCAAGTTGCGAGTTGTTAAGGTTTAAAAGTAGATGATATCGTTTAATGTCGGATACTAAAGCATTGTAAATAGATGACTTTGTTTAAGTTGCGGATTCTTAATGTTTGAAAATAGATGATATCGTTTAAAGTCGGATTCTAAAGCATTGTAAATAGATGAATTTGTTCCAGTTGCGGATTCTTAAGTTTTGAAAATAGATGATATCGTTTAAAGTCGGATTCTAAAGCATTGTACATAGATGACTTTGTTAAAGTTTCGAGTGGTTAAGGTTTAAAAATAGATGATATCGTTTAATGTCGGATACTAAAGCATTGTAAAAAGATGACTTTGTTTAAGTTGCGGATTCTTAATGTTTGAAAATAGATGATATCGTTTAAAGTGTGATTCTAAAGCATTGTAAATAGATGACTTTGTTCATGTTGCCGATTCTTCAGGTTTGAAAATAGATGATATCGTTTAAAGTAGGATTCTAAAGCATTGCAAATAGATGACTTTGTTCAAGTTGCCGAATCTTAAGGATTGAAAATAGATGATATCGTTTAAAGTCGGATTCTAAAGCATTGTAAATAGATGACTTTGTTCAAGTTGCGAGTTGTTAAAGTTTAAAAGTAGATGATATCGTAAAATGTCGGATACTAAAGCATTGTAAATAGATGACTTTGTTAAAGTTGCGGATTCTTAATGTTTAAAAATAGATTATATCGTTTAAAGTCGGATTCTAAAGCATTGTAAATAGATTAATTTTATAAGTTACGGATTCTTAATGTTTGAAAATAGATGATATCGTTTAAAGTTGAATTCTAAAGCATTGTAAATAGATGACTTTGTTAGAGTTGCGGATCCTAAATGTTGGAAAATAGATGATATCGTTTAAGTCGGATTATAAAGCATTGTAAATAGATGACTTTGTTCAAGTTGCGGATACTTAATGTTTTAAAATAGATGATATCGTTTCAAGTCGGATTCTAAAGCATTGTAAAGGGATGGCTTTGTTCCAGTTTCGGATTCTTAAGGTTTGAAAATAGATAATTTCGTTTAAAGTCGGATTCTAAAGCATTGTAAATGGATGACTTTGTTCAAGTTGCCGATTCTTAAAGTTTGAAAATAAATTATATTGTTTAAACTCGGATTCTAAATCATTGTAAATAGATGACTTCGTTCAAGTTGCGGATTCTTAAGATTTAAAAATAGATGATATCGTTTAAAGTCGGATTCTAAAGCATTATAAATAGATGACTTTGTTCAAGTTGCGGACTCTTATTGTTTGAAAATAGATGATATCGTTTAAAGTCGGATTCCAAATCATTGTCAATAGATGACTTTGTTCAAGTTGCGGATTCTTAATGTTTGAAAATAGATGATATCGTTTAAAGTCGGATTCTAAAGCATTGTAAATATATAACTTTGTTCATGTTGCCGATTCTTCAGGTTTGAAAATAGATGATATCATTTAAAGTCGGATTCTAAAGCATTGTAAATAGATGACTTTGTTCAAGTCGCCGATTCTTAAGGATTGAAAATAGATGATATCGGTTAAAGTCGGATTCTAAAGCATTGTAAATAAATGACTTTGTTACAGTTGCGAGTTGTTAAGGTTTAATAGTCGATGATATCGTTAAATGTCGGATACGAAAGCATTGTAAATAGATGACTTTGTTTAAGTTGCGGATTCTTAGTGGGGTTAAATAGATGATATCGTTTAATGTCGAATACTAAAGCATTGTAAATAGATGACTTTGTTCAAGTTGCGGATTCTTAATGTTTGAAAATCGATGATATCGTTTGAAGTCGGATTCTAAAGCATTGTAAATAGATGACTTTGTTCAAGTTGCGGATTCTTGATGGTTGAAAATAGATGATATCGTTTAAAGTCGGATTCTAAAGCATTATAAATAGATGACTTAGTTAGAGTTGCGGATCCTTAATGTTTGACAATAGATGATATCGTTTAAGTCGGATTATAAAGCATTGTAAATAGATGACTTTGTTCAAGTTGCGGATACTTAATGTTTTAAAATAGATGATATCGTTTCAAGTCGGATTCTAAAGCATTGCAAAGGGATGACTTTGTTCTAGTTTCGGATTCTTAAGGTTTGAAAATAGATGATTTCGTTTAAAGTCGGATTCTAAAGCATTGTAAATAGATGACTTTGTTCAAGTTGCGGATTCTTAAGATTTGAAAATAGATGATATCGTTTAAAGTCGGATTCTAAAGCATTGTAAATAGATGACTTTGTTCAAGTTGCGGACTCTTATGGTTTAAAATAGATGATATCGTTTAAAGTCCGATTCCAAAGCATTGTCAATAGATAACTTTGTTCAAGTTGCGGATTCTTAATGTTTGAAAATAGATGATATCGTTTAAAGTCGGATTCTAAAGCATTGTAAATAGATGACTTTGTTCAAGTTGCGGACTCTTAGGGTTGGAAAATAGATGATAATGTTTAAAGTCGGATTCTAAAGCATTGTAAATAGCTGACTTTGTTCAAGTTGAGGATTCTCAATGTTTGAAAATAGATGATATTGTTTAAAGTCGGATTCAAAAGCATTGGAAATAGATGACTTTTTACAAGTTTCGGATTGTCAAGGTTTTAAAATAGATTATATCGCTTTAAGTCGGATTCTAAAGCATTGTAAATAGATGACGTTGTTCAAGTTGCGAGTTGTTAAGGTTTAAAAGTAGATGATATCGTTTAATGTCGGATACTACAGCATTGTAAATACATGACTTTGTTTAAGTTGCGGATTCTTAATGTTTGAAAATAAATGATATCGTTTAAAGTCGGATTCTAAAGCATTGTAAATAGATGAATTCGTTCCAGTTGCCGATTCTTCAGGTTTGAAAATAGATGATATCGTTTAAAGTCGGATTCTAAAGCATTGTACATAGATGACTTTGTTAAAGTTTCGAGTGGTTAAGGTTTAAAAATAGATGATATCGTTTAATGTCGGATACTAAAGCATTGTAAAAAGATGACTTTGTATAAGTTGCGGATTCTTAATGTTTGAAAATAGATGATATCGTTTAAAGTGTGATTCTAAAGCATTGTAAATAGATGACTTTGTTCATGTTGCCGATTCTTTAGGTTTGAAAATAGATGATATCGTTTTAAGTAGGATTCTACAGCATTGCAAATAGATGACTTTGATCAAGTTGCCGAATCTTAAGGATTGAAAATAGATGATATCGTTGAAAGTCGGATTCTAAAGCATTGTAAATAGATGACTTTGTTCAAGTTGCGAGTTGTTAAAGTTTAAAAGTAGATGATATCGTTAAATGTCGGATACTAAAGCATTGTAAATAGATGACTTTGTTAAAGTTGCGGATTCTTAATGTTTAAAAATAGATTATATCGTTTAAAGTCGGATTCTAAAGCATTGTAAATAGATGACTTTGTTCAAGTTGCGGATTCTTAATGTTTGAAAATCGATGATATCGTTTAAAGTCGGATTCTAAAGCATTGTAAATCTTTGACTTTGTTCAAGTTGCGGATTCTTGATGGTTGAAAATAGATGATATCGTTTAAAGTCGGATTCTAAAGCATTGTAAATAGATGACTTTGTTAGAGTTGCGGATCCTTAATGTTGGAAAATAGATGATATCGTTTAAGTCGGATTATAAAGCATTGTAAATAGATGACTTTGTTCAAGTTGCGGATACTTAATGTTTTAAAATAGATGATATCGTTTCAAGTCGGATTCTAAAGCATTGTAAAGGGATGGCTTTGTTCCAGTTTCGGATTCTTAAGGTTTGAAAATAGATGATTTCGTTTAAAGTCGGATTCTAAAGCATTGTAAATAGATGACTTTGTTCAAGTTGCCGATTCTGAAAGTTTGAAAATAAATTATATTGTTTAAAGTCGGATTCTAAATCATTGTAAATAGATGACTTCGTTCAAGTTGCGGATTCTTAAGAGTTGAAAATAGATGATATCGTTTAAAGTCGGATTCTAAAGCATTGTAAATAGATGACTTTGTTCAAGTTGCGGACTCTGATGGTTTGAAAATAGATGATATCTTTTAAAGTCGGATTCCAAATCATTGTCAATAGATGACTTTGTTCAAGTTGCGGATTCTTAATGTTTGAAAATAGATGATATCGTTTAAAGTCGGATTCTAAAGCATTGTAAATATATAACTTTGTTCATGTTGCCGATTCTTCAGGTTTGAAAATAGATGATATCATTTAAAGTCGGATTCTAAAGCATTGTAAATAGATGACTTTGTTCAAGTTGCCGATTCTTAAGGATTGAAAATAGATGATATCGTTTAAAGTCGGATTCTAAAGCATTGTAAATAGATGACTTTGTTACAGTTGCGAGTTGTTAAGGTTTAATAGTCGATGATATCGTTAAATGTCGGATACGAAAGCATTGTAAATAGATGACTTTGTTTAAGTTGCGGATTCTTAGTGGGGTTAAATAGATGATATCGTTTAATGTCGAATACTAAAGCATTGTAAATAGATGACTTTGTTCAAGTTGCGGATTCTTAATGTTTGAAAATCGATGATATCGTTTGAAGTCGGATTCTAAAGCATTGTAAATAGATGACTTTGTTCAAGTTGCGGATTCTTGATGGTTGAAAATAGATGATATCGTTTAAAGTCGGATTCTAAAGCATTATAAATAGATGACTTAGTTAGAGTTGCGGATCCTTAATGTTTGACAATAGATGATATCGTTTAAGTCGGATTATAAAGCATTGTAAATAGATGACTTTGTTCAAGTTGCGGATACTTAATGTTTTAAAATAGATGATATCGTTTCAAGTCGGATTCTAAAGCATTGCAAAGGGATGACTTTGTTCTAGTTTCGGATTCTTAAGGTTTGAAAATAGATGATTTCGTTTAAAGTCGGATTCTAAAGCATTGTAAATAGATGACTTTGTTCAAGTTGCGGATTCTTAAGATTTGAAAATAGATGATATCGTTTAAAGTCGGATTCTAAAGCATTGTAAATAGATGACTTTGTTCAAGTTGCGGACTCTTATGGTTTAAAATAGATGATCTCGTTTAAAGTCCGATTCCAAAGCATTGTCAATAGATAACTTTGTTCAAGTTGCGGATTCTTAATGTTTGAAAATAGATGATATCGTTTAAAGTCGGATTCTAAAGCATTGTAAATAGATGACTTTGTTCAAGTTGCGGACTCTTAGGGTTGGAAAATAGATGATAATGTTTAAAGTCGGATTCTAAAGCATTGTAAATAGCTGACTTTGTTCAAGTTGAGGATTCTCAATGTTTGAAAATAGATGATATTGTTTAAAGTCGGATTCAAAAGCATTGGAAATAGATGACTTTTTACAAGTTTCGGATTGTCAAGGTTTTAAAATAGATTATATCGCTTTAAGTCGGATTCTAAAGCATTGTAAATAGATGACGTTGTTCAAGTTGCGAGTTGTTAAGGTTTAAAAGTAGATGATATCGTTTAATGTCGGATACTACAGCATTGTAAATACATGACTTTGTTTAAGTTGCGGATTCTTAATGTTTGAAAATAAATGATATCGTTTAAAGTCGGATTCTAAAGCATTGTAAATAGATGAATTCGTTCCAGTTGCCGATTCTTCAGGTTTGAAAATAGATGATATCGTTTAAAGTCGGATTCTAAAGCATTGTACATAGATGACTTTGTTAAAGTTTCGAGTGGTTAAGGTTTAAAAATAGATGATATCGTTTAATGTCGGATACTAAAGCATTGTAAAAAGATGACTTTGTATAAGTTGCGGATTCTTAATGTTTGAAAATAGATGATATCGTTTAAAGTGTGATTCTAAAGCATTGTAAATAGATGACTTTGTTCATGTTGCCGATTCTTTAGGTTTGAAAATAGATGATATCGTTTTAAGTAGGATTCTACAGCATTGCAAATAGATGACTTTGATCAAGTTGCCGAATCTTAAGGATTGAAAATAGATGATATCGTTGAAAGTCGGATTCTAAAGCATTGTAAATAGATGACTTTGTTCAAGTTGCGAGTTGTTAAAGTTTAAAAGTAGATGATATCGTTAAATGTCGGATACTAAAGCATTGTAAATAGATGACTTTGTTAAAGTTGCGGATTCTTAATGTTTAAAAATAGATTATATCGTTTAAAGTCGGATTCTAAAGCATTGTAAATAGATGACTTTGTTCAAGTTGCGGATTCTTAATGTTTGAAAATCGATGATATCGTTTAAAGTCGGATTCTAAAGCATTGTAAATCTTTGACTTTGTTCAAGTTGCGGATTCTTGATGGTTGAAAATAGATGATATCGTTTAAAGTCGGATTCTAAAGCATTGTAAATAGATGACTTTGTTAGAGTTGCGGATCCTTAATGTTGGAAAATAGATGATATCGTTTAAGTCGGATTATAAAGCATTGTAAATAGATGACTTTGTTCAAGTTGCGGATACTTAATGTTTTAAAATAGATGATATCGTTTCAAGTCGGATTCTAAAGCATTGTAAAGGGATGGCTTTGTTCCAGTTTCGGATTCTTAAGGTTTGAAAATAGATGATTTCGTTTAAAGTCGGATTCTAAAGCATTGTAAATAGATGACTTTGTTCAAGTTGCCGATTCTGAAAGTTTGAAAATAAATTATATTGTTTAAAGTCGGATTCTAAATCATTGTAAATAGATGACTTCGTTCAAGTTGCGGATTCTTAAGAGTTGAAAATAGATGATATCGTTTAAAGTCGGATTCTAAAGCATTGTAAATAGATGACTTTGTTCAAGTTGCGGACTCTGATGGTTTGAAAATAGATGATATCTTTTAAAGTCGGATTCCAAATCATTGTCAATAGATGACTTTGTTCAAGTTGCGGATTCTTAATGTTTGAAAATAGATGATATCGTTTAAAGTCGGATTCTAAAGCATTGTAAATATATAACTTTGTTCATGTTGCCGATTCTTCAGGTTTGAAAATAGATGATATCATTTAAAGTCGGATTCTAAAGCATTGTAAATAGATGACTTTGTTCAAGTTGCCGATTCTTAAGGATTGAAAATAGATGATATCGTTTAAAGTCGGATTCTAAAGCATTGTAAATAGATGACTTTGTTACAGTTGCGAGTTGTTAAGGTTTAATAGTCGATGATATCGTTAAATGTCGGATACGAAAGCATTGTAAATAGATGACTTTGTTTAAGTTGCGGATTCTTAGTGGGGTAAAATAGATGATATCGTTTAATGTCGGATACTAAAGCATTGTAAATAGATGACTTTGTTCAAGTTGCGGATTCTTAATGTTGGAAAATAGATGATATCGTTTAAAGTCGGATTCTAAAGCATTGTAAATAGATGAATTTGTTCCAGTTGCGGATTCTTAAGGTTTGAAAATAGATGATATCGTTTAAAGTCGGATTCTAAAGCATTGTACATAGATGACTTTGTTCAATTTTCGAGTGGTTAAGGTTTAAAAATAGATGATATCGTTTAATGTCGGATACTAAAGCATTGTAAATAGATGACTTTGTTTAAGTTGCGGATTCTTTATGTTTGAACATAGATGATATCGTTTAAAGTGTGATTCTAAAGCATTGTAAATAGATGACTTTGTTCATGTTGCCGATTCTTCAGGTTTGAAAATAGATGATATCGTTTAAAGTCGGATTCTAAAGCATTGCAAATAGATGACTTTGTTCAAGTTGCCGAATGGTAAGGATTGAAAATCGATGATATCGTTTAAAGTCGGATTCTAAAGCATTGTAAATAGATGACTTTGTTCAAGTTGCAGGTTGTTAAGGTTTAAAAGTAGATGATATCGTTACATGTCGGATACTAAAGCATTGTAAATAGATGACTTTGTTTAAGTTGCGGATTCTTAATGTTTGAAAATAGATGATATCGTTTAAAGTCGTATTCAAAAGCATTGTAAATAGATGAATTTGTTTAAGTTACGGATTTTTAATGTTTGAAAATAGATGATATCGTTTAAAGTTGAATTCTAAAGCATTGTAAATAGATGACTTTGTTCAAGTTGCGGATTCTTAATGTTTGAAAATCGATGATATCGTTTGAAGTCGGATTCTAAAGCATTGTAAATAGATGACTTTGTTCAAGTTGCGGATTCTTGATGGTTGAAAATAGATGATATCGTTTAAAGTCGGATTCTAAAGCATTGTAAATAGATGACTTAGTTAGAGTTGCGGATCCTTAATGTTTGAAAATAGATGATATCGTTTAAGTCGGATTATAAAGCATTGTAAATAGATGACTTTGTTCAAGTTGCGGATACTTAATGTTTTAAAATAGATGATATCGTTTCATGTCGGATTCTAAAGCATTGTAAATAGATGACTTTGTTCCAGTTTCGGATTCTTAAGGTTTGAAAATAGATGATTTCGTTTAAAGTCGGATTCTAAAGCATTGTAAATAGATGACTTTGTTCAAGTTGCGGATTCTTAAGATTTGAAAATAGATGATATCGTTTAAAGTCGGATTCTAAAGCATTGTAAATAGATTACTTTGTTCAAGTTGCGGACTCTTATGGTTTAAAATAGATGATATCGTTTAAAGTCGGATTCCAAAGCATTGTCAATAGATGACTTTGTTCAAGTTGCGGATTCTTAATGTTTGAAAATAGATGATATCGTTTAAAGTCGGATTCTAAAGCATTGTAAATAGATGACTTTGTTCAAGTTGCGGACTCTTAGGGTTGGAAAATAGATGATATGGTTTCAAGTCGGATTCTAAAGCATTGTAAATAGATGACTTTGTTCAAGTTGAGGATTCTCAATGTTTGAAAATAGATGATATTGTTTAAAGTCGGATTCAAAAGCATTGTAAATAGATGACTTTTTACAAGTTGCGGATTGTCAAGGTTTTAAAATAGATTATATCGCTTTAAGTCGGATTCTAAAGCATTGTAAATAGATGACGTTGTTCAAGTTGCGAGTTGTTAAGGTTTAAAAGTAGATGATATCGTTTAATGTCGGATACTAAAGCATTGTAAATAGATGACTTTGTTTAAGTTGCGGATTCTTAATGTTTGAAAATAGATGATATCGTTTAAAGTCGGATTCTAAAGCATTGTAAATAGATGAATTTGTTCCAGTTGCGGATTCTTAAGTTTTGAAAATAGATGATATCGTTTAAAGTCGGATTCTAAAGCATTGTACATAGATGACTTTGTTAAAGTTTCGAGTGGTTAAGGTTTAAAAATAGATGATATCGTTTAATGTCGGATACTAAAGCATTGTAAAAAGATGACTTTGTTTAAGTTGCGGATTCTTAATGTTTGAAAATAGATGATATCGTTTAAAGTGTGATTCTAAAGCATTGTAAATAGATGACTTTGTTCATGTTGCCGATTCTTCAGGTTTGAAAATAGATGATATCGTTTAAAGTAGGATTCTAAAGCATTGCAAATAGATGACTTTGTTCAAGTTGCCGAATCTTAAGGATTGAAAATAGATGATATCGTTTAAAGTCGGATTCTAAAGCATTGTAAATAGATGACTTTGTTCAAGTTGCGAGTTGTTAAAGTTTAAAAGTAGATGATATCGTTAAATGTCGGATACTAAAGCATTGTAAATAGATGACTTTGTTAAAGTTGCGGATTCTTAATGTTTAAAAATAGATTATATCGTTTAAAGTCGGATTCTAAAGCATTGTAAATAGATTAATTTTATAAGTTACGGATTCTTAATGTTTGAAAATAGATGATATCGTTTAAAGTTGAATTCTAAAGCATTGTAAATAGATGACTTTGTTCAAGTTGCGGATTCTTAATGTTTGAAAATCGATGATATCGTTTAAAGTCAGATCCTAAAGCATTGTAAATCTTTGACTTTGTTCAAGTTGCGGATTCTTGATGGTTTAAAATAGATGATATCGTTTAAAGTCGGATTCTAAAGCCTTGTAAATAGATTACTTTGTTAGAGTTGCGGATCCTAAATGTTGGAAAATAGATGATATCGTTTAAGTCGGATTATAAAGCATTGTAAATAGATGACTTTGTACAAGTTGCGGATACTTAATGTTTTAAAATAGATGATATCGTTTCAAGTCGGATTCTAAAGCATTGTAAAGGGATGGCTTTGTTCCAGTTTCGGATTCTTAAGGTTTGAAAATAGATAATTTCGTTTAAAGTCGGATTCTAAAGCATTGTAAATGGATGACTTTGTTCAAGTTGCAGATTCTTAAAGTTTGAAAATAAATTATATTGTTTAAACTCGGATTCTAAATCATTGTAAATAGATGACTTCGTTCAAGTTGCGGATTCTTAAGATTTGAAAATAGATGATATCGTTTAAAGTCGGATTCTAAAGCATTGTAAATAGATGACTTTGTTCAAGTTGCGGACTCTTATTGTTTGAAAATAGATGATATCGTTTAAAGTCGGATTCCAAATCATTGTCAATAGATGACTTTGTTCAAGTTGCGGATTCTTAATGTTTGAAAATAGATGATATCGTTTAAAGTCGGATTCTAAAGCATTGTAAATATATAACTTTGTTCATGTTGCCGATTCTTCAGGTTTGAAAATAGATGATATCATTTAAAGTCGGATTCTAAAGCATTGTAAATAGATGACTTTGTTCAAGTTGCCGATTCTTAAGGATTGAAAATAGATGATATCGGTTAAAGTCGGATTCTAAAGCATTGTAAATAAATGACTTTGTTACAGTTGCGAGTTGTTAAGGTTTAATAGTCGATGATATCGTTAAATGTCGGATACGAAAGCATTGTAAATAGATGACTTTGTTTAAGTTGCGGATTCTTAGTGGGGTTAAATAGATGATATCGTTTAATGTCGAATACTAAAGCATTGTAAATAGATGACTTTGTTCAAGTTGCGGATTCTTTATGTTGGAAAATAGATGATATCGTTTAAAGTCGGATTCTAAAGCATTGTAAATAGATGAATTTGTTCCAGTTGCGGATTCTTAAGGTTTTAAAATAGATGATATCGTTTAAAGTCGGATTCTAAAGCATTGTACATAGATGACTTTGTTCAAGTTTCGAGTGGTTAAGGTTTAAAAATAGATGATATCGTTACCTGTCGGATACTAAAGCATTGTAAATATAGGACTTTGTTTAAGTTGCGGATTCTTTATGTTTGAACATAGATGATATCGTTTAAAGTGTGATTCTAAAGCATTGTAAATAGATGACTTTGTTCATGTTGCGGATTCTTGATGGTTGAAAATAGATTATATCGTTTAAAGTCGGATTCTAAAGCATTCTAAATAGATGACTTTGTTAAGGGTCTAATCCTTAATGTTTGAAAATAGATGATATCGTTTAAGTCGGATTATAAAGCATTGTAAATAGATGACTTTGTTCATGTTGCCGATTCTTCAAGTTTGAAAATAAATGATATCGTTTAAAGTCGGATTCTAAAGCATTGTAAATAGATGACTTTGTTCAAGTTGCCGATTCTTAAGGATTGAAAATAGATGATAATGTTTAAAGTTGGATTCTAGAGCATTGTAAATAGATGACTTTGTTACAGTTGCGAGTTGTTAAGGTTTAAAAGTAGATGATATCGTAATATGTTGGATACTAAAGAATTGTAAATAGATGACTTTGTTTAAGTTGCGGATTCTTAATGTTTGAAAATAGATGATATCGTTTAAAGTCGTATTCTAAAGCATTGTAAATAGATGAATTTGTTTAAGTTACGGATTCTTAATGTTTGAAAATAAGTGATATCGTTTTAAGTTGAATTCTAAAGCATTGTAAATAGATGACTTTGTTCAAGTTGCGGATTCTTAATGTTTGAAAATCGATGATATCGTTTGAAGTCGGATTCTAAAGCATTGTAAATAGATGACTTTGTTCAAGTTGCGGATTCTTGATGGTTGAAAATAGATGATATCGTTTAAAGTCGGATTCTAAAGCACTGTAAATAGATGACTTAGTTAGAGTTGCGGATCCTTAATGTTTGAGAATAGATGATATCGTTTTAGTCGGATTATAAAGCATTGTAAATAGATGACTTTGTTCAAGTTGCGGATACTTAATGTTTGAAAATAGAGGATTTCGTTTAAAGTCGGATTCTAAAGCATTGTAAATAGATGACTTTGTTCAAGTTGCGGATTCTTTAGATGTGAAAATAGATGATATCGTTTAAAGTCGGATTCTAAAGCATTGTAAATAGATGACTTTGTTCAAGTTGCGGACTCTTATGGTTTAAAATAGATGATATCGTTTAAAGTCGGATTCCAAAGCATTGTCAATAGATGACTTTGTTCAAGTTGCGGATTCTTAATGTTTGAAAATAGATGATATCGTTTAAAGTCGGATTCTAAAGCATTGTAAATAGATGACTTTGTTCAAGTTGCGGACTCTTAGGGTTGGAAAATAGATGATAATGTTTAAAGTCGGATTCTAAAGCATTGTAAATAAATGACTTTGTTCAAGTTGAGGATTCTCAATGTTTGAAAATAGATGATATTGTTTAAAGTCGGATTCAAAAGCATTGTAAATAGATGACTTTTTACAAGTTGCGGATTGTCAAGGTTTTAAAATACATTATATCGCTTTAAGTCGGATTCTAAAGCATTGTAAATAGATGACTTTGTTCAAGTTGCGGACTCTTATGGTTTAAAATAGATGATATCGTTTAAAGTCGGATTCCAAAGCATTGTCAATAGATGACTTTGTTCAAGTTGCGGATTCTTAATGTTTGAAAATAGATGATATCGTTTAAAGTCGGATTCTAAAGCATTGTAAATAGATGACTTTGTTCAAGTTGCGGATCTTAGGTTTGGAAAATAGATGATAATGTTTAAAGTCGGATTCTAAAGCATTGTAAATAGATGACTTTGTTCAAGTTGAGGATTCTCAATGTTTAAAAGTAGATGATATCGTTTAATGTCGGATACTAAAGCATTGTAAATAGATGACTTTGTTTAAGTTGCGGATTCTTAATGTTTGAAAATAGATGATATCGTTTAAAGTCGGATTCTAAAGCATTGTAAATAGATTAATTTGTTGAAGTTGCGGATTCTTAAGGTTTGAGAATAGATAATATCGTTTAAAGTCGGATTCTCAAGCATTGTAAATAGATGACTTAGTTGAAGTTGCCGATTCTTAAGGTTTGAAAATAGATAATATAGTTTGAAGTCGGATTCTAAAGCATTGTAAATAGATGACTTTGTTCAAGTGGCCGAGTCTTAAAGTTTGAAAATAGATTATATTGTTTAAAGTCGGATTCTAAAGCATTGTAAATAGATGACTTTGTTCAAGTTGCCGATTCTTAAAGTTTGAAAATAGATGATATCGTTTAATGTCTGATTCTAAAGCATTGTAAATAGATGACTTTGTTCAAGTAGCCAGTTCTAAAGGTTTGAGAAGTGATGATATCGTTTAAAGTCGAATTTTAAAGCATCCTACATCGGTGACTTTGTTCAAGTTGCGGATTTTTTAATTTTGAAAATAAATGATATCGTTTAAAGTCGGATTCTAAAGCATCGTAAATAGATGACTTTGTTCAAGTTGCGGATTCTTAAGGTTTGTGAATAGATTATATAGTTTTAAGTCGGATTCTAAAGCATTGTAAATAGATTACTTTGTTACAGTTCAGATTCTTAAGGTTTGAGAATAGATGATATTGTTTAAAGTCGGATTCTAAAGCATTGTAAATAGATGACTTAGTTGAAGTTGCCGATTCTTAAGGTTTGAAAATAGATAATATCGTTTGAAGTCGGATTCTAAAGCATTGTAAATAGATGACTTTGTTCAAGTGGCCGAGTCTTAAAGTTTGAAAATTGATTATATTGTTTAAAGTCGGATTCTAAAGCATTGTTAATAGATGACTTTGTTCAAGTTACCGATTCTTAAAGTTTGAAAATAGATGATATCGTTTAATGTCTGATTCTAAAGCATTGTAAATAGATGACTTTGTTCAAGTAGCCAGTTTTAAAGGTTTGAGAAGTGATGATATCGTTTAAAGTCGATTTTTAAAGCATCCTACATCGGTGACTTTGTTCAAGTTGCGGATTTTTTAATTTTGAAAATAGATGATATCGTTTAAAGTCGGATTCTAAAGCATCGTAAATAGATGACTTTGTTCAAGTTGCGGATTCTTAAGGTTTGTGAATAGATTATATAGTTTTAAGTCGGATTCTAAAGCATTGTAAATAGATTACTTTGTTACAGTTGCAGATTCTTAAGGTTTGAGAATAGATGATATTGTTTAAAGTCGGATTCTAAAGCATTGTAAATAGATGACCTTGTTCAAGTTGCCGAGACTTTAGGTTTAAAAATAGATGATATCGTTTAAAGTCGTATTCTTAAGCATCGTAAATAGATGACTTTGTTCAAGTTGCGGATTCTTAAGGTTTGAAAATAGATGATATCGTTTAAAGTCGGATTCTAAAGCATCGTAAATAGATTGCTTTGTTCAAGTTGCCGATTCTTAAGGTTTGAAAATAGATGATATCGTTTAAAGTCGGATAATAAAGCATTGTAAATAGATGACTTTGTTCAAGTTGCCTATTCTTAAGGTTTGAGAATAGATGATATCGTTTAAAGTCGGATTCTAAAGCATTGTAAATAGATTGCATTGTTCAAGTTGCCGATTCTTAAAATTTGAAAATAGATGATATCGTTTAAAGTCGGATAATAAAGCATTGTAAATAGATGACTTTGTTCAAGTTTCGGATTCTTAAGGTTTGAGAATAGATGATATTTTTAAAGTCGGATTATAAAGCATTGTAAATAGATAACTTTGTTCAAGTTGCCGATTCTAAAGCTTTGAAAAATAGATGATATCGTTTAAATTCGGATTCTACAGCATTGTAAATAGATGACTCTGTTCAAGTTGCAGATTCTAAAGGTTTGAGAATAGATGATATTGTTTAAAGTCGGATTCTAAAGCATTGTAAATAGATGACTTTGTTCAAGTTGCCGATACTAAATGTTTGAGAATAAATTATATCGTTTAAAGTCGGATTCTAAAACATTGTAAATAGATGACTTAGTTCAAGTTGCGGATTCTTAAGGTTAGAAAATAGATAATATCGTTTAAAGTCTGATTCTAAAGCATTGTAAATAGATGACTTAGTTGAAGTTGCCGATTCTTAAGGTTCGAAAATAGATGATATCGTTTAAAGTCTGATTCTAAAGCATTGTAAATAGATGACTTTGTCCAAGGTTCCGATTATTTAGCTTAGAAAATAGATAATATTGTTTAAAGTGGGATAATAAAGCATTGTAAATAAATGACTTTGTTGAAGTTGCAGATTGTTAAGGTTTGAGAATAGATGATATCGTTTAAAGTCGGATTCTACAGCATTGTAAATAGATGACTTAGTTGAAGTTGCCGATTCTTAAGGTTTGAAAATAGATGATATCGTTTAAAGTCTGACTCTAAAGCATTGTAAAAAGATGATTTTGTTCAAGTAGCTGAGTCTTAAGGTTTTAAAATAGATGATATTGTTTAAAGTCGGATTCTAAAGCATTGTAAATAGATGACTTTGTTCAAGTTGCCGATACTTAAAGTTTGAAAATAGATGATATTGTTTAAAGTCGGATTCTAAAGCATTGTAAATAGATGACTTTGTTCAAGTTGCCGATTCTTAAAGTTTGAAAATAGATGATATCGTTTAAAGTCGGATTCTAAAGCATTGTAAATAGATGACTTTGTTCAAGTTGCCAGTTCTAAAGGTTTGAGAAGTGATGATATCGTTTAAAGTCGAATTCTAAAGCATCGTACATAGATGACTTCGTTCAAGTTGCGGATTTTTAAAGTTTGAAAATAGATGATATCATTTGAAGTCGGATTCTAAAGCATCGTTAATAGATGACTTTGTTCAAGTTGCGGATTCTTAAGGTTTGAAAATAGATGATATCGTTAAAAGTCGGATTCTAAAGCATTGTAAATAGATCGCTTTGTTCAAGTTGCCGATTCTTAAGGTTTGAGAATGGATGATATCGTTTAAAATCGGATAATAAAGCATTGAAAATAGATGACTTTGTTCAAGTTTCTACTTCTTAAGGGTGTAGAATAGATGATATTGTTTAAAGTCGTATTCTTAAGCATCGTAAATAGATGACTTTGTTCAAGTTGCGGATTGTTAAGGTTTGAAAATAGATGATATCGTTTAAAGTCGGATTCTAAAGCATTGTAAATAGATCAGGTTCTTCAAGTTGCCTATCTTACGGTTTGAGAATAGATGATAGGGTTGAAAGTCTGATTCTAAAGCATCGTAAATAGATTGCTTTGTTCAAGTTACCGATTCTTTAGCTTTGAAAAATAGATTATATCTTTTAAAGTCGGATTCTAAAGCATTGTAAATAGATGACTTTGTTCAAGTTGCCGATTCTCCAGGTTTGAAAATAGATGATATCGTGTAAAGTCAGATTCTAAAGCATCGTAAATAGATGACTTTGTTCAAGTTGCGGATTCTTAAGGTTAGAAAATAGATGATATCGTTTAAAGTCGGATTCTAAATCATTGTAAATAGATGTCTTTGTTCAAGTTGCCTATTCTTAAGGTTTGAGAATAGATGATATCGTTTAAAGTCAGATTCTAAAGGATTGTAAATAGATGACTTTGTTAAAGTTTCAGATTCTTTAGGTAGAAAACAGATAATATTGTTTAAAGTCGGGTTCTAAAGCATTGTAAATAGATGACTTTGTTCAAGTTGCCGATTCTTAAGGTTTGAAAATAGATGATATCGTTTAAAGTCGGATCCTAAAGCATTGTAAATAGATGACTTTGGTCAAGTTGCGGATACTTAAGGTTTAAAAATAGATGATATCGTGGAATGTCGGATTCTAAAGCATTGTAAATAGATGACATTGTTAGAGTTGCGGATTCTTAATGTTTGAAAATAGATGATATCGTTTAAGTCGGATTCTAAAGCATTGTAAATAGATGACTTTGTTCAAGTTGCGTATACTTAATGTTTGAAAATAGATGATATTGTTTAAAGTCGGATTCTAAAGCATTGTAAATAGATGCCTTTGTTTAAGTTGCGGATTCTTAATGTTTTAAAATAGATGATATCGTTTAAAGTCGGATTCTAAAGCATTGTAAATAGATGACTTTGTTCAAGTTGCGGATTCTTAAGGTTTGAAAATAGATTATATCGTTTAACGTCGGGTTAAAAGCATTGTAAATAGATGACTTTGTTCCAGTTGCGGATTCTTAATGTTTGAAAATAGATGATATCGTTTACCGTCGGACTCTAAAGCATTGTAAATAGATGACTTTAGTCAAGTGGCGGATTCTTAATGTTTGAAAATAGATGATATCGTTTAAAGTCGGATGCTAAAGCATTGTAAGTAGATGACTTTATTACAGTTGCGGATCTTAAGGTTTTAAAATAGATGATAATGTTTAAAGTCGGATTCTAAAGCATTGTAAATAGATGACTTTGTTCAAGTTGCGGATTCTAAAGGTTTGAAATTAGATGATATCGTTTAAAGTCGGATTCTAAAGCATTGTAAATAGATGACTTTGTTCAAGTTGCGGATTCTTAAGGTTTAGAAAAAAGATTATATCGTTTAAAGTCGGATTCTAAAGCATTGTAAATAGATGACTTTGGTCAAGTTGCGCATTCTCAAGGTTAGAAAATAGATGATAACGTTGAAAGTCGGATTCTAAAGCATTGTAAATAGATGACTTTGGTCAAGTTGCGGATACTTAAGGTTTAAAAATAGATGATATCGTGGAAAGTCGGATTCTAAAGCATTGTAAATAGATGACATTGTTAGAGTTGCGGATTCTTAATGTTTGAAAATAGATGATATCGGTTAAAGTCGGATTCTAAAGCATTGTAAATAGATGACTTTGTTCAAGTTGCGGAGACTTAATGTTTGAAAATAGATGATATTGTTTAAAGTCGGATTCTAAAGCATTGTAAATAGATGACTTTGTTTAAGTTGCGGATTCTTAATGTTTGAAAATAGATGATATCGGTTAAAGTCGGATTCTAAAGCATTGTAAATAGATGACTTTCTTCAAGTTGCGAGTTGTTTAGGTTTAAAAGTAGATGATATCGTTTAATGTCGGATACTAAAGTATTGTAAACAGATGACTTTGTTTAAGTAGCGGATTCTTAATGTCTGAAAATAGATGATATCGTTTAAAGTCGGATTCTAAAGCATTGTAAATAGATGACTTTGTTTAAGTTGCGGATTCTTAATGTTTGAAAATAGATGATATCGTTTAAAGTTAGATTCTAAAGCATTGTAAATAGATGACTTTGTTCAAGTTGCGGATTCTTTAGGTTTACAAATCGATTATATCGTTTTAAGTCGGATTCTAAAGCATTGTAAATAGATGACTTTGTTCAAGTTTCGGATTCTTGATGTTTTAAAATAGATGATATCGTTTAAAGTCGGATTCTAAAGCATTGTAAATAGATGACTTTGTTCAAGTTGCAGATACTTAATGTTTGAAAATAGATGATATCGTTTAAAATCGGATTCCAAATCATTGTAAATAGATGACTTTGTTCAAGTTGCGGATTCTTAAGATTTAAAAATAGATGATATCGTTTAAAGTCGGATTTTAAAGCATTGTAAATAGATGACTTTGTTCAAGTTGCGGACTCTTATTGTTTGAAAATAGATGATATCGTTTCAATTCGGATTCTAAAGCATTGTAAATAGATTACTTTGTTCAAGTTGAGGAAGCTTAAGGTTAGAAAATAGATGATATTGGTTAAAGTCGGATTCTTAAGCATTGTAAGTACATTACTTTATTACAGTTGCGGATTCTTAAGGTTTGAAAATAGATGATAATGTTGACAGTCGCATTCTAAAGCATTGTAAATAGATGACTTCGTTCAAGTTGTGCATTCTTGAGGTTTGTGAATAGATGATATCGGTTAAAGCCGGATTCTAAAGCACTTTAAATAGATGACTTTGTTCAAGTTGCGGATTCTTAAGGTTTTAAAATAGATGATATCGTTTAAAGTCGGATTCTAAAGCATTGTAAATAGATGACTGTGTTCAAGTTGCAGATTCTTTAATGTTTGAAAATAGATGATATCGTTTAAAGTCGGATTCTAAAGCATTGTAAGTAGATGACTTTGTTCAAGGATCCGATTCTTAATGTTTGAAAATGCATGATATCGTTTAAAGTCGGATTCTAAAGCATTGTAAATAGATTACTTTGTTCAAGTTGCCGACTCTTGAGGTTTTAAAATAGATGATATCGTTTCAAATCGGATTCTAAAGCATTGTAAATAGATGACTTTGTTCAAGTTGCCGATTCTTAAGGTGTGAAAATAGATGATATCGTTTAAAGTCGGATTCTAAAGCATTGTAAATAGATTACTTTGTTCAAGTTGCGGACTGCTCATGTATAAAATAGATGAAATCGTTTAAAGTCGGATTCTAAAGCATTGTAAATAGATGACTTTGTTCAAGTGGCCGAGTCTTAAAGTTTGACCATAGATTATATTGTTTAAAGTCGGATTCTAAAGCATTGTAAATAGATGACTTTGTTCAAGTAGCCAGTTCTAAAGGTTTGAGAAGTGATGATATCGTTTAAAGTCGAATTTTAAAGCATTGTAAGTAGATGACTTTGTTCAAGTGGCCGATTCCTAAGGTTTTAAAATAGATTATATCGGGTAAATTCGGATTGTAAAGCATTATAAATAGATGAATTTGTTCAAATTGCCGATTCGAAAGGTTTGAGAAGTGATGATATCGTTTAAAGTCGGATTCTAAAGCATTGTAAACAGATTACTTTGTTTAAGTTGCCGATTCTTAAAGTTTTAAAATAGATGATATCGTGTAAAGTCTGATTCGAAAGCATTGTAAATAGATGACTTTGTTCAAGTTGCCGATTCTTAAGGTTTGAAGATAGATTATATTGTTAAAGTCGGATTCTAAAGCATCGTAAATAGATGACTTTGTTCAAGTTGCCGATTCTTAAGCTTTGAAAAATAGATGATATCGTTTAAAGTCAGGTTCTAAAGCATTGTAAATAGATGACTTTGTTCAAGTTGCCGATTCTTAAGGTTTGAAAATAGATGATATTGTTTAAAGTCGGATTCTAAAGCATTGTAAATAGATGACTTTGTTCAAGTTGCCGAGACTTTTGGTTTGAAAATAGATGATATCGTTTAAAGTCGGATTCTAAAGCATTGTAAATAGATGATATTGTTCAAGTTGTCGATTCATAAATTTTGAAAACAGATGATATCATTTAAAGTCGGATTCTAAAGCATTGTAAATAGATGATATTGTTCAAGTTGCCGATTCTAAAGGTTTGAAGATGGATTATATTGTTTAATATCGGATTCTAAAGTATTGTAAATAGATGACTTTGTTCGAGTCTCGATTCCAAAATTTTACAAATAGATGATATCGTTTAAAGTCGGATTCTAAAGCATTGTAAATAGATGACTTTGTTCAAGTTGCGGATTCTTAAGCTTTGAGAATAGATGATATCGTTTAAAGTCAGATTCTAAAGCATTGTAAATAGATGACTTCGTTCAAGTTGCCGATTCTTAAGGTTTGAAAATAGATGATATCGTTTGAAGTCGGATTCTAAAGCATTGTAAATAGATGACTTAGTTCAAGTTGCCGAATTTAAAGGTATTAAATTAGATGATATTGTTAAAAGTCGGATTCTAAAGCATTGTAACTAGATGACTTTGTTCAAGTTGCCGATTGTTAAGGTTTGAAAATAGATGTTATTGTCTAAAGTCGGCCTCTAAAGCTTTGTAAATAGATGACTTTGTTCAAGTTATCGATTCTTAAGGTTTGGAAATAGATGATATCGTTTGAAGTCGGAGTCTAAAGCATTGTAAATAGATGACTTAGTTCAAGTTGCCGATTCTAAATGTTTGAGCATAGATTATATCGTTTAAAGTCGGATTCTACAGCATTGTAAATAGATGACTTTGTTCAAGTTGCCGATTTTTAAGGTTTGAAAATGATGATATCGTTTAAAGTCGGATTTTAAAGCATTGTAAATTGATGACTATGTTCGAGTTTCCGATTCTAAAGGTTGAAAATAGAGGATATCGTGAAAAGTCGGATTATTAAGCATTGTAAATAGATGACTTTGTTCAAGTTGCCTATTATTATGGTTTGAAAATAGATGATATCGTGTAAAGTCGGATTCTAAAGCATTGTAAGTAGATGACTTTGTTCAAGTTGCCGATTCTTAAGGTTTGACAATAGATGATATCGTTGAAAGTCGGATTCTAAAGCAGTATAAATAGATCCCTTTGTTCACATTGCCGATTCTTAAGGTTTGAAAAAAGATTATATTGTTTTAAGTCGTATTCTAAAGCATTGTAAATAGATGACTTTGTTCAAGTTGCCGATTCTTAAGGTTCGAAAATAGATGATATCGTTTCAAGTCGGATTCTAAAGAATTGTAAATAGATGACTTTGTTCAAGTTGCCGATTCTAAAGGTATGAGAAGTGATGATATCGTTTAAAGTCGGATTCTAAAGCATTGAAAATAGATTACTTTGTTTAAGTTGCGGATTCTTAAGGTTTGAGAATAGATGATATTGTTTAAAGTCGGATTCTAAAGCATCGTAAATAGATGACTTTGTTCAAGTTGCCGATTCGTGAGCTTTGAAAATAGATGATATCGTTTAAAGTTGGATTCTAAAGCATTGTAAATAGATGACTTTGTTCAAGTTGCCGAATTCTAAGGTTTTAAAATAGATTATATCGGGTAAATTCCGATTGTAAAGCATTGTAAATAGATTATTTTGTTCAAGTTGCGGATTCTTACGGTTGTAAAATAGATGATATCGTTTAAAGTCGGATTCTTTAGCATTGTAAATAGATGACTTTGTTATAGTTTCCGATTCTTAAGGTTTGAAAATAGATGATAATGTTTAAAGTCGGATTCCAAAGCATTGTAAATAGATGACTTTGTTCAAGTTGCGGATTCTAAAGGTTTGAAATTAGATTATATCGTTTAAAGTCGGATTCTAAAGCATTGTAAACAGATGACTTTGTTCAAGTTACGGATTCTTAAGGTTTGAAAAAAGATGATATCGTTTAAAGTCGGATTCTAAAGCATTGTAAATAGATGACTTTGGTCAAGTTGCGTATCCTCAAGGTTAGAAAATAGATGATAACGTTGAAAATCGGATTCTAAAGCATTGTAAATAGATGACTTTGGTCAAGTTGCGGATACTTAAGGTTTAAAAATAGATGATATCGTGGAAAGTCGGATTCTAAAGCATTGTAAATAGATGACATTGTTAGAGTTGCGGATTCTTAATGTTTGAAAATAGATGATATCGTTTAAGTCGGATTCTAAAGCATTGTAAATAGATGACTTTGTTCAAGTTACGGAGACTTAATGTTTGAAAATAGATGATATTGTTTAAAGTCGGATTCTAAAGCATTGTAAATAGATGACTTTGTTTAAGTTGCGGATTCTTAATGTTTGAAAATAGATGATATCGGTTAAAGTCGGATTCTAAAGCATTGTAAATAGATGACTTTCTTCAAGTTGCGAGTTGTTTAGGTTTAAAAGTAGATGATATCGTTTAATGTCGGATACTAAAGCATTGTAAACAGATGACTTTGTTTAAGTAGCGGATCCTTAATGTCTGAAAATAGATGATATCGTTTAAAGTCGGATTCTAAAGCATTGTAAATAGATGACTTTGTTTAAGTTGCGGATTCTTAATGTTTGAAAATAGATGATATCGTTTAAAGTTAGATTCTAAAGCATTGTAAATAGATGACTTTGTTCAAGTTGCGGATTCTTTAGGTTTACAAATCGATGATATCGTTTTAAGTCGGATTCTAAAGCATTGTAAATAGATGACTTTGTTCAAGTTTCGGATTCTTGATGTTTTAAAATAGATGATATCGTTTAAAGTCGGATTCTAAAGCATTGTAAATAGATGACTTTGTTCAAGTTGCAGATACTTAATGTTTGAAAATAGATGATATCGTTTAAAATCGGATTCCAAATCATTGTAAATAGATGACTTTGTTCAAGTTGCGGATTCTTAAGATTTAAAAATAGATGATATCGTTTAAAGTCGGATTTTAAAGCATTGTAAATAGATGACTTTGTTCAAGTTGCGGACTCTTATTGTTTGAAAATAGATGATATCGTTTCAATTCGGATTCTAAAGCATTGTAAATAGATTACTTTGTTCAAGTTGAGGAAGCTTAAGGTTAGAAAATAGATGATATTGGTTAAAGTCGGATTCTTAAGCATTGTAAGTACATTACTTTATTACAGTTGCGGATTCTTAAGGTTTGAAAATAGATGATAATGTTTACAGTCGCATTCTAAAGCATTGTAAATAGATGACTTCGTTCAAGTTGTGCATTCTTGAGGTTTGTGAATAGATGATATCGTTTAAAGCCGGATTCTAAAGCACTTTAAATAGATGACTTTGTTCAAGTTGCGGATTCTTAAGGTTTTAAAATAGATGATATCGTTTAAAGTCGGATTCTAAAGCATTGTAAGTAGATGACTTTGTTCAAGGATCCGATTCTTAATGTTTGAAAATGCATGATATCGTTTAAAGTCGGATTCTAAAGCATTGTAAATAGATTACTTTGTTCAAGTTGCCGACTCTTGAGGTTTTAAAATAGATGATATCGTTTCAAATCGGATTCTAAAGCATTGTAAATAGATGACTTTGTTCAAGTTGCCGATTCTTAAGGTGTGAAAATAGATGATATCGTTTAAAGTCGGATTCTAAAGCATTGTAAATAGATTACTTTGTTCAAGTTGCCGACTGCTCAGGTATAAAATAGATGAAATCGTTTAAAGTCGGATTCTAAAGCATTGTAAATAGATGACTTTGTTCAAGTGGCCGAGTCTTAAAGTTTGACCATAGATTATATCGTTTAAAGTCGGATTCTAAAGCATTGTAAATAGATGACTTTGTTCAAGTAGCCAGTTCTAAAGGTTTGAGAAGTGATGATATCGTTTAAAGTCGAATTTTAAAGCATCGTACATCGGTGACTTTGTTCAAGTTGCGGATTTTCTAAGTTTGAAAATAGATGATATTTTTAAAGTCGGATTCTAAAGCATTGTATATAGATGACTTTGTTCAAGTTGCCGATTCTTAAGCTTTGATAAATAGATGATATCGTTTAAAGTCAGATTCTACAGCATTGTAAACAGATGACTTTGTTCAAGTTGCCGATTCTAAAGGTTTGAGAATACATGATATTGGTTAAAGTCGGATTCTAAAGCATTGTAAATAGATGACTTTGTTCAAGTTGCCGATACTAAAGGTTTGAGAATAAATGATATCGTTAAAGTCGGATTCTAAAGCATTGTAAATAGATGACTTTGTACAAGTTGCCTATTCTTAAGGTTTGAGAATAGATGATATCGTTTAAAGTCAGATTTTAAAGTTTTGTAAATAGATGACTATGTCTAAGTTTCCGATTCTTTAGCTTAAAAAATAGATAATATTGTGTAAAGTCGGATAATAAAGCATTGTAAATAAATGACTTTGTTGAAGTTGCCGATTCTTAAGGTTTGAGAATAGATAATATCGTTTAAAGTCGGATTCTCAAGCATTGTAAATAGATGACTTAGTTGAAGTTTCCGATTCTTAAGGTTTGAAAATAGATGATATCGTTTGAAGTCGGATTCTAAAGCATTGTAAATAGATGACTTGGTTCCAGTGGCCGAGTCTTAAAGTTTGAAAATAGATTGTATTGTTTAATGTCAGATTCTAAAGCATTGTAAATAGATGACTTTGTTCAAGTTTCGGATTCTTAAAGTTTGAAAATAGGTGATATCGTTTAAAGTGGAATTTTAAAGCATCGTACATCGGTGACTTTGTTCAAGTTGCGGATTTTTTTAGTTTGTAAATAGATGATATCGTTCAAAGTCGGATTCTAAAGCATCGTAAATAGATGACTTTGTTCAAGTGGCGGATTCTTAAGGTTTGAAAATAGATGATATCGTTTAAAGTCGGATTCTAAAGCATTGTAAATAGATGGCTTTGTTCAAGTTGCTGATTCTTAAGCTTTGAAAATAGATGATATCGTTTAAAGTCGGATAATAAAGCATTGTAAATAGATGACTTTTTTCAAGTTTCTAATTCTTAAGGTTTGTGAATAGATTATATAGTTTTAAGTCGGATTCTAAAGCATTGTAAATAGATTACTTTGTTACAGTTGCGGATTCTTAAGGTTTGAGAATAGATGATATTGTTTAAAGTCGGATTCTAAAGCATTGTAAATAGATGACTTTGTTCAAGTTTCGGATTCTTAAGGTTTGAGAATAGATGATATTTTTAAAGTCGGATTCTAAAGCATTGTAAATAGATGACTTTGTTCAAGTTGCCGATTCTAAAGCTTTGAAAAATAGATGATATCGTTTAAAGTCGGATTCTACAGCATTGTAAATAGATGACTTTGTTCAAGTTGCAGATTCTAAAGGTTTGAGAATAAATGATATTGTTTAAAGTGTGATTCTAAAGCATTGTAAATAGATGACTTTGTTCAAGTTGCCGATACTAAAGGTTTGAGAATAAATGATATCGTTTAAAGTCGGATTCTAAAACATTGTAAATAGATGACTTAGTTCAAGTTGCGGATTCTTAAGGTTAGAAAATAGATGATATCGTTTAAAGTCGGATTCTAAAGCATTGTAAATAGATGACTTTGTTCAAGTTGCATATTCTTAAGGTTTGAGAATAGATGATATAGTTTAAAGTCGAGTTCTAAAGCATTGTACATAGATGACTTTGTCAAAGGTTCCGATTATTTAGCTTAGAAAATAGACAATATTGTTTAAAGTGGGATAATAAAGCATTGTAAATAAATGACTTTGTTTAAGTTGCAGATTCTTAAGGTTTGAGAATAGATGATATCGTTTAAAGTCGGATTCTAAAGCATTGTAAATAGATGACTTAGTTGAAGTTGCCGATTCTTAAGGTTTGAAATTAGATGATATCGTTTAAAGTCTGATTCTAAAGCATTGTAAAAAGATGATTTTGTTCTAGTAGCCGAGTCTTAAGGTTTGAAAATAGATGATATTGTTTAAAGTCGGATTCTAAAGCATTGTAAATAGATGACTTTGTTCAAGTTGCCGATTCTTAAAGTTTGAAAATAGATGATATTGTTTAAAGTCGGATTCTAAAGCATTGTAAATAGATTACTTTGTTCAAGTTGCCGATTCTTAAAGTTTGAAAATAGATGATATCGTTTAAAGTCGGATTCTAAAGCATTGTAAATAGATGACTTTGTTCAAGTTGCCAGTTCTAAAGGTTTGAGAAGTGATGATATCGTTTAAAGTCGAATTCTAAAGCATCGTACATAGATGACTTTGTTCAAGTTGCGGATTTTTAAAGTTTGAAAATAGATGATATCGTTTGAAGTCGGATTCTAAAGCATCGTTAATAGATGACTTTGTTCAAGTTGCCGATTCTTAAGGTTTGAGAATGGATGATATCGTTTAAAATCGGATAATAAAGCATTGAAAATAGATGACTTTGTTCAAGTTTCTAATTCTTAAGGTTTGAGAATAGATGATATTGTTTAAAGTCGGATTCTAAAGCATTGTAAATACATGACTTTGTTCAAGTTGCCGAGACTTTAGGTTTCGAAAATAGATGATATCGTTTAAAGTCGTATTCTTAAGCATCGTAAATAGATGTCTTTGTTCAAGTTGCGGATTCTTAAGGTTTGAAAAAAGATGATATCGTTTAAAGTCGGATTCTAAAGCATTGTAAATAGATCAGGTTCTTCAAGTTGCCTATCTTAAGGTTTGAGAATAGATGATAGGGTTGAAAGTCTGATTCTAAAGCATCGTAAATAGATTGCTTTGTTCAAGTTACCGATTCTTTAGCTTTGAAAAATAGATGATATCGTTTTAAGTCGGATTCGAAAGCATTGTAAATAGATGACTTTGTTCAAGTTGCCGATACTACAAGTTTGAGAATAGATGATATCGTTCAAAGTCGGATTCTAAAGCATTGTAAATAGATGACTTAGTTCAAGTTGCCGATTCTTAAGGTTTGAAAATAGATGATATCGTGTAAAGTCGGATTCTAAAGCATCGTAAATAGATGACTTTGTTAAGGTGCGGATTCTTAAGGTTAGAAAATAGATGATATCGTTTAAAGTCGGATTCTAAAGCATTGTAAATAGATGTCTTTGTTCAAGTTTCCTATTCTGTAGGTTTGAGAATAGATGATATCGTTTGAATTCAGATTCTAAAGGATTGTAAATAGATGACTTTGTTAAAGTTTCAGATTCTTTAGGTAGAAAACAGATAATATTGTTTACAGTCGGGTTCTAAAGCATTGTAAATAGATGACTTTGGTCAAGTTGCCGATTCTTAAGGTTTGAGAATAGATGATATTTTTAAAGTCGGATTCTAAAGCATTGTAAATAGATGACTTAGTTCAAGTTGCCGATTCTTAAGGTTTGAAAATAGATGATATCCTTTTCAGTCGGATTCTAAAGCATTGTAAATAGATGACTTTGTTCAAGTGTCCGATTCGTAAGGTTTGAAACTAGATTATATCGTTTAAAGTCGGATTCTAAAGCATTGTAAATAGATGACTTTGTTCAAGTTGCCGATTCTAAAGGTTTGCGAATTCTTAAGGTTTGAAAATAGATGATATTGTATTGAGTCGGGTTCTAAAGAATGGTAAATCCATGACTGTGTCTAAGTTGCGTATTCTTAAGGTTTTAGAATAGATGATATCGTTTAAAGTCGGAATATAAAGCATTGTAAATAGATGACTTTGTTCAAGTTGCCGATTTTTAAGGTTAGAAAATAGATGATATCGTTGAAAGTCGGATTTTAAAGCATTGTAAAATAGATGACTTTGTTCAAGTTGCTGATTCTTAAGGTTTGAGAATAGATGATATTGTTTAAAGTCGGATTCTAAAGCATTGTAAATAGATGACTTTGTTCAAGTTGCCGAGACTTTAGGTTTCGAAAATAGATGATATCGTTTAAAGTCGTATTCTTAAGAATCGTAAATAGATGACTTTGTTCAAGTTGCGGATTCTTTGGGTTTGAAAATAGATGATATCGGTTAAAGTCGGATTCTAAAGCATTGTAAATAGATCAGGTTCTTCAAGTTGCCTATCTTAAGGTTTGAGAATAGATGATAGGGTTGAAAGTCTGATTCTAAAGCATCGTAAATAGATTGCTTTGTTGAAGTTACCGATTCTTAAGCTTTGAAAAATAGATGATATCGTTTAAAGTCGGATTCGAAAGCATTGTAAATAGATGACTTTGTTCCAGTTGCCGATTCTAAAGGTTTGAGAATAGATGATATTGTTTAAAGTCGGATTCTAAAGCATTGTAAGTAGAGTACTTTGTTCAAGTTGCCGATACTACAAGTTTGAGAATAGATGATATCGTGTAAAGTCGGATTCTAAAGCATCGTAAATAGATGACTTTGTTCAAGTTGCGGATTCTTAAGGTTAGAAAATAGATGATATCGTTTAAAGTCGGATTCTAAAGCATTGTAAATAGATAACTTTGTTCAAGTTGCGGACTCCTAAGGTTTGAATATAGATGATATCGTTTAAAGTCGGATTCTAAAGCATTGTAAATAGATTACTTTGTTCAAGTTGCGGATTCTTAGGTTTTGAAAATAGATGATATCGTTTCAAGTGGGATTCTAAAGCATTGTAAATAGATGACATTGTTCAAGTTGCCGATTCTTAAGGTTTGAAAATAGATGATATCCTTTTAAGTCGGATTCTAAAGCATTGTAAATAGATGACTTTGTTCAAGTTGCGAGTTGTTAAGGTTTAAAAGTAGATGAATTCGTTTAATGTCGGATGCTGATGCATTGTAAATAGATGACTTCGTTTAAGTTGCGGATTCTTAAAGGTTGTAAAATAGTATGTATCGTTTAAAGTAACATTCTAAAGCATTGTAAATAGATGACTTTGTTCAAGTTGCGGATTCTTAAGGTTTGAAAATAGATGATATCGTTTGAAGTCGGATTCTAAAGCATTGTAAATAGATGACTGTGTTTAAGTTGCGGATTCTTAAGGTTTGAAAATAGATGATATCTTTTAAAGTCGGATTCTAAAGCATTGTAAATAGATGACTTTGTTCAAGTTGCGGATTCTTAAGGTGTGAAAATAGATGTTATCGTTTAAAGTCGGATTCTAAAGCATTGTAAATAGATTCCTTTGTTCAAGTTGCGGATTCTTGATGTTTGAAAATAGATGATGTCGTTTAAAGTCGGATTCTAAAGCATTGTAAATAGATGACTTTGTTCAAGTTGCGGATTCTTAAGGTTTGAAAATAGATGATATCGTTTAAAGTCGGATTCTAAAGCATTGTAAATATATGACATTGTTCAAGTTGCGGATTCTTAATGTTTGAAAATAGATAATATCGTGTAAAGTCGGATTCTAAAGCATTGTAAATAGATGACTTTGTTCAAGTTGCGGATTCTTTTTTTTTGAAAATAGATCATATCGTTTAAAGTCGGATACTAAAGCATTGAAAATAGATGACTTTGTTAAAGTTGCGGATTCTTTATGTTTGAAAATAGATGATATCGTTTAAGTCGGACTCTAAAGCACTGTAAATAGATAACTTTGTTCAAGTTGCGGATACTTAATGTTTGAAAATTGATGATATCGTTTAAAGTCGGATACTAAAGCATTGTAAATAGATACTTTGTTCAAGTTGCGGAGTCTAAAGTTTTAAAAATAGATGCTATCTTTTCAAGTCGGATTCTAAAGCATTGTAAATCGATGACTGTGTTCAAGTTGCGGATTCCTAAGGTTTACAAATAGATGATATCGTTTAAAGTCGGATTCTAAAGCATTGTACATAGATGACTTTGTTCAAGTTGCGAATTCTTAAGGTGTGAAAATAGATGTTTTCGTTTAAAGTCGGATTCTTAAGCATTGTAAATAGATTACTTTGTTCAAGTTGCGGATTCTTAAGGTTTGAAAATAGATGATATCGTTTAAAGTCGGATTCTAAAGCATTGTAAATAGATGACTTTGTTCAAGTTGCGAGTTCTTAAGGTTATAAACTAGATAATATCGTTTAATGTCGGATACTAAAGCATTGTAAATAGATGACTCTGTGTAAGTTGCGGATGCTTACGTGTTTAAAATAGATGATATCGTTTAAAGTGGGATTCTAAAGCATTGTAAATAGAGGTCTTTGTTCAAATTGCCGATTCTTCAGCTTTGAAAATAGATGATATCGTTTAAAGTCGGATTCCAAAGCATTGTAAATAGATAACTTTGTTCAAGTTGCGGATTCTTAAGGTTTGAAAATAGATGATATCGGTTAAGTCGGATTCTAAAGCATTGTAAATAGATGATATGTTCAAGTTGCCGATTCTTAAGCTTTGAAAATAGATGATATCGTTGAAAGTCGGATTCTGAAGCACTGTAAATTGATGACTTTGTTCAAGTTGCCGATTCTTAATGTTCGAAAATAGATGATATCGTTTAAAGTTTGATTCTAATGCATTTTAAATAGATGACTTGTTCAAGTTGTGGATTCTTTAGCTTAGAAAATAGATGATATCGTTTAAAGTCGAATTCTAAAGCACTGTAAATGGATGACTTTGTTCAAGTTGCCCAATCTTAAGGTTCGGAAATAGATGATATCGTTTAAAGTCGGATTCTAAAGCATTGTAAATAGATGACTTGTTCAAGTTGCGAGTTCTTAAGGTTTGAAACTAGGTTATACTGTGTAATGTCGGATACTAAAGCATTGTAAATAGATGACTTTGTTCATTTTGAGGATTCTCAAGGTTTAAAAATAGATGATATCGTTGAAAGTGTGATTCTAAAGCACTATAAATTAATGACTTTGTTCAAGTTGCTTATTCTTAAGGTTCGAAAATAGATGATATCGTTGAAAGTCGGATTCTAAACCATTGTAAATAGATGACTTTGTTCAAGTTGCGGATTCTGAAGGTTTGAAAATAGAAGGTTGTGTTTTAAAGTAGGATTCAAAAGCATTGTAAATAGATGACTTTGTTCAAGTTGCGGATTCTAAAGGTTTGAAAATAGATGATATCGTTGAAAGTGTGATTCTAAAGCATTGTAAATAGATGACTTCGTTCAAGTTGCTAATTCTTGAGGTTTAAAAATAGATGATATCGGTCAAAGTCGGATTCAAAAGCATTGTAAATAGATGACTTTGTTCAAGTTGCGGATGCTTAAGAATTGAAAATAGATGATAATGTTTAAAGTCGGATTCTAAAGCATTGTAAATAGATGACTTTGTTCAAGTTGCATATTCTTAAGGTTTGAAAATAGATGATATCGTTTAAAGTGTGATTCTAAAGCATTCTAAATAGATGACCTGTTTACGTTACGGATTCTTAACGTTTGAAAATCGATGATATCGTTTAAAGTCGGATTCTAAAGCATTGTAAATAGATGACTTTGTTCAAGTCGCGGAAACTAAATGTTTGAAAATAGATGTAATCGTTTAAAGTAAGATTCTACAGCACTGTAAATAGATAATTTTGTTCAAGTTGCCGATTCTTAAGGGTCGAAAATAGATGATATCGTTTGAAATCGGATTCTAAAGCATTGTAAATAGATGACTTTGTTCAAGTTACGTATTCTTAAGGTTTGAAAATAGATGATATCATTTAAAGTCGGATTCTAAAGCATTGTAAATAGATGACTTTGTTCAAGTTACGGATTTTTTAGGTTTTAAAATAGATGATATCGGTTAAAGTCGGATTTTAAAGCATTGTAAATAGATTCCTTTGTTCAAGTTGCGGATTCTTAAGGTTTGAAAATCGATGATATCGTTTAAAGTCGGATTCTAAAGAATTGTAAATAGATGATTTTGTTCAAGTTGCGCTTCTTTAGGTTTGAAAATAGAAGATAATGTTTAAAGTAGGATGCAAAAAGCATTGTAAATAGATGACTTTGTTCAAGTGGTGGATTCTTAAGGTTTGAAAATAGATGATATCGTTGAAAGTGTGATTCTAAAACATTGTAAATAGATGACTTTGTTCAAGTTGCGGATACTTAAGGTTTGAAAATCGATGATATCGTTTAAAGTCGGATTCTAAAGCATTGTAAATAGATGACTTTGTTCAAGTTGCGGATACTTAAGCTTTGCAAATAGATGATATCGTTTAAAGTCGGATTACAAAGCATTGTAAATAGATGACTTTGTTTAAGTTTCGGATTTTTTAGGTTTGAAAATAGATGATATCGTTTAAAGTCGGATTCTAAAGCATTGTAAATAGATGATATTGTTCAAGTAGCCGATTCTTAAGGTTTGAAAATAGATGATATTGTTTAAATACGGATTCTAAACGATTGTAAATAGATGACTTTGTTCAAGTTGCCGATTCTTAAGATTTGAAAATAGATGATATTGTTTAAAGTCGGATTCTAAATGATCGTAAATAGATGACTTTGTCTAAGTTTCGGATTCTTAAGGTTTGAAAATAGAAGATCATGTTTAAAGTAGGATTCAAAAGCATTGTAAATAGATGACTTTGTTCAAGTTGCGGATTCTTAAGGTTTGAAAATAGATGATATCGTTGAAAGTGTGATTCTAAAGCATTGTAAATAGATGACTTTGTTCAAGTTGCGGATTCTTAAAGTTTGAAAATCGATGATATCGTTTAAAGTCGGATTCTAAAGCATTGTAAATAGATGACTTTGTTCAAGTTGCCGATTCTTTAGCTTTGAAAATAGATGATATCGTTTAAAGTCGGATTCCAAAGCATTTTAAATAGATGACTTTGTGCAAGTAACGGATTCTTAAGGTTTAAAAATAGATGATATCGTTTAAAGTCGGATTCTAAAGCATTGTAAATAGATGACTTTGTTCAAGTTACGAGTTCTTAAGGTTTAAAACTAGATGATATCGTTTTCTGTCGGATACTAAAGCATTGTAAATAGATTACTAAGTGCAAGTTACGTATTCTTAAAGTTTAGAAAATAGATGATATCGTTTAAAGTCGGATTATAAAGCATTGTAAATAGATGACTTTGTTCAAGTTGCGCATTTTTTAAGTTTGAAAATAGATGATATCGTTTAAGGTCGGATTCTAAAGCATTGTAAATAGATGACTTTGTTCAAGTTTCCGATTCTTAAGGTTTGTAAAATATATGATATTGTTGAAATTCGTATTCTAAAGGATTGTAAATAGAGGACTTTGTTCAAGTTGCGGATGCTTAAGGGTTCAAAATAGATGATAATGTTTCAAGTCAGATTCTAAAGCATTGTAAATAGATGACTTTGTTCAAGTTGCGGATTCTTAAAGTTTGAAAATAGATGATATCGTTTAAAGTGGGATTCTAAAGCATTGTAAATAGATGACTTGTTTACGTTGCGGATTCTTAACTTTTGAAAATGTATGTTATCGTTTAAAGTCGGATTCTAAAACATTGTAAATAGATGACTTTGTTCAAGTCGCGGATACTTAAAGTTTGAAAATAGATGATATCGTTTAAAGTCGGATTCTACAGCACTGTAAATAGATCACTTTGTTCAAGTTGACGATTCTTAAGGTTCGAAAATAGATGATATTGTTACAAGTACGATTCTAAAGCATTGTAAGTAGATGACTTTATTACAGTTGCGGATTCTTTAGGTTTAAAAATAGATGATAATGTTTAAAGTCGCATTCTTAAGCATTGTAAATAGATGACTTTATTCAAGTTGCGGATTCTTAAGGTTTGAAAATAGATGATATCGTTTAAAGCCGGATTCTAAAGCATTGTAATTTGATAACTTTGTTCAAGTTGCCGATTCTTAAAGTTTGAAAATATATTATATCGTTTAAAATCGGATTCCAAATCATTGTAAATAGATGACTTTGTTCAAGTTGCGGATTCTTAAGATTTAAAAATAGATGACATCGTTTAAAGTCGGATTCTAAAGCATTGTAAATAGATGACTTTGTTCAAGTTGCGGACTCTTATTGTTTGAAAATAGATGATATCGTTTCAAGTCGGATTCTATAGCATTGTAAATAGATGACTTTGTTCAAGTTGAGGAGCCTCAAGGTTAGAAAATAGATGATATTGGTTAAAGTCGGATTCTTAAGCATTGTAAGTATATTACTTTATTACAGTTGCGGATTCTTAAGGTTTGAAAATAGATGGTAATGTTTACAGTCGCATTCTAAAGCATTGTAAATAGATGACTTCGTTCAAGTTGTGCATTCTTGAGGTTTGTGAATAGATGATATCGTTTAAAGTCGGATTCTAAAGAACGTAAAATAGATGACTTTGTTCAAGTTGCGGATTCTTAAGGTTTTTAAATAGATGATATCAATCAAAGTCGGATTCTAAAGCATTGTAAATAGATGACTTTGTTCAAGTTGCAGACTCTGAAGGTTTAAAAATAGATGATATCGTTTAAAGTCGGATTTTAAAGCATTGTAAATAGATGACTGTGTTCAAGTTGCTGATTCTTATTTGAAAATTGATGATATCGGTTAAAGTCGGATTCTAAAGCATTGTAAATAGATGACTTTGTTACAGTTGCGGATTCTTAAGGTTTAAATATAGATAATATCGGTTAAAGTCGGATTCTAAAGCATTGTAAATAGATGACTTTGTTCAAGTGGCGGACTAAAATAGATGATATTGTTTAAAGTACGATTCTAAAGCATTGTAAGTAGATGACTTTATTACAATTGCGGATTCTTTAGGTTTCAAAATAGATGATAATGTTTAAAGTCGCATTCTTAAGCATTGTAAATAGATGACATTGTTAAAGTTGCGGATTCTTAAGGTTTGAAAATAGATGATATCGTTTAAAGTCGGATTCTAAAGCATTGTAAATAGATGACTTTGTTCAAGTTGCGGATTCTTAAGGTTTGAAAATAGATAATATCGTTAAAAGTCGGATTCTAAAGCATTGTAAATAGATGACTTTGTTCAAGTTGCGGATTCTTAAGGTTTGAAAATAGATGATATCGTTTTAAGTCGGATTCTAAAGCATTGTAAATTGATGACTTTGTTAGAGTTGCGGATCCTTACTGTTTGAAAATAGATGATATCGTTTAAGTCGGATTCTAAAGCATTGTATATAGATGACATTGTTCAAGTTACGGATACTTAATGTTTGAAAATAGATGATATCGTTTAAAGTCGGATTCTAAAGCATTGTAATTTGATGACTTTGTTCCAGTTGCGGATTCTTAAGGTTTTAAAATAGATGATATAGTTTAAAGTCGGATTCTAAAGCATTGTAAATAGATGACTTTGTTCAAGTTGCGGATTCTTAAGGTTTAAAAATAGATAATATCGTGTAAAGTCGGATTCTAAAGCATTGTAAATAGATGACTTTGTTCAAGTGGCGGACTAAAATAGAGTATATTGTTTAAAGTCGGATTCTAAAGCATTGTACGTAGATGACTTTGTTACAGTTGCGGGTTCTTTAGGTTTGAAAATAGATGATAATGTTTTAAGTCGGATTCTAAAGCATTGTAAATTGATGACTTTTTAAAGTTGCGGACTCTTAAGGTTTGAAAATAGATGATATCGTTTAAGATCGGATTCCTAACTATTGAAAATAAATGACTTTGTTCAAGTTGCGGATTCTTAAGGTTTGGAAATCGATGATATCGTTTAAAGTCAGATTCTAAAGCATTGTAAATAGATGACGTTGTTCAAGTTGCGGATTCTTGATGTTTTAAAATAGATGATATCGTTTAAAGTCGGATTCTAAAGCATCGTAAATAGATTACTTTGTTAGAGTTGCGGATCCTTACTGTTTGAAAATAGATGATATCGTTAAAGGCGGATTCTGAAACATTGTATATAGATGACATTGTTCAAGTTGCGGATACTTAATGTTTGAAAATAGATGATATCGTTTAAAGTCGAATTCTAAAGCATTGTAATTTGATGACTTTGTTCCAGTAGCGGATTCTTTAAGGTTTGAAAGTAGATGATATCGTTTAAAGTCGGATTCTAAAGCACTTTAAATAGATGACTTTGTTCAGGTTGCGGATTCTTAAAGTTTGAAAATAGATGATATCGTTTAAAGTCGGATTCTAAAGCATTGTAAATAGATGACTGTGTTCATGTTGCGGATTCTTAAGGTTTGAAAATAGATGATATCGGTTAAAGTCGGATTCTAAAGCATTGTAAATAGATGACTTTGTTCAAGTTGCGGATTCTTGATGTTTGAAAATAGATGATATATTTTACAGTCGCATTCTAAAGCATTGTAACTAGATGACTTGGTTCAAGTTGCGGATTCTTAGGGTTTGAAAATAGATGATATCGTTTAAAGTCGGATTCTAAAGCATTGTAAATAGATGACTTTGTTCAAGTTGAGGACTAAAATAGATGATATTGTTTAAAGTACGATTGTAAAGCATTGTAAATAGATGACTTTGTTCAAGTTGCGGATTTTTTAGGTTTGAAAATAGATGATAGCGCTTAAAGTCGAGTTCCAAAGCATTGTAAATAGATGACTTTGTTCAAGTTGCGGATTCTTAAGGTTTGAAAATCGATGATATCATTAAAAGTCGGATTCTAAAGCATTGTAAATAGATGACTTTGTTCAAGTTTCGGATTCTTAAGGTTTGAAAATAGAAGATTATGTTTAAAGTAGTATTCAAAAGCATTGTAAATAGATGACTTTGTTCAAGTGGGGGATTCTTCAGGTTTGAAAATAGATGATATCGTTTAATGTCGTATACTAAAGCATTGTAAATAGATTACTAAGTTCAAGTTACGTATTCTTAAGGTGTCAAAATAGATTATATCGTTTAAAGTAAGATTACAAAGCATTGTAAATAGATGACTTACTTCAAGTTGCGGATCTTTTAGGTTTGAAAATAGATGATATCGTTTAAAGTCGGATTCTAAAGCATTGTAAATAGATGATATTGTTCAAGTTGCCAATTCTTCAGGTTTGAAAATAGATGATATTGTTGCCATACGGATTCTAAACGATTGTAAATAGATGACTTTGTTCAAGTTGCGGATTCTTTAGGGTTGAAAATAGATGGTAATGTTTAAAGTGTGATTCTAAAGCATTGTAAATAGATGGTTTTCTTCAAGTTGCCGGTTCTTAAGGGTAGAGAATAGATGATATCGTTTAAAGTCGGATTTTAAAGCATTGTAAATAGATGACATTATTCAAGTTGCGGATTCTTAAGGTTTGAAAATCGATGATATCGGTTAAAGTCGGATTCTAAAGCATCGTAAATAGATCACTTTGTTCAAGTTGAGGATCTTCAAGGTTTGAAAATAGATGATATTGTTTAAAGTCGGATTCTGAAGCATTGTAAATAGATGACTTTGTTCAAGTTGTCGATTTTTAAGGTTTGAAAATAGATTATATCGTTTGAAGTCGCATTCTAAAGCATTGTAAATAGATGACATTCTGCAAGTTTCGGATTCTTAAAGTTTCAAAATAGATGATATCGTGTAAAGTCGGATTATAAATCATTGTAAAAAGATGGTTTTGTTCAAGTTGCCGGTTCTTAAGTTTGGAGAATAGATGATATCGTTTAAAGTCGGATTCGAAAGCATTGTAAATACATGACTTTGTTCAAGTTGCAGATTCTTTAGGTTTGAAAATAAATGATATCGTTTAAAGTCGGATTCTAAAGCATTGTAAATAGATGACTTTGTTCCAGTTGCGGATTCTTAAGGTTAACAAATAGATGATATCGTTGAAAGTTGGATTCTAAAGCATTGTAAATAGATGACTTTGTTAGAGTTGCGGATTCTTCATGTTTGAAAATAGATGATATCGTTTAAGTCGGATTCTAAAGCATTGTAAATAGATTACTGTGTTAAAGTTGCGGATACTTAATGTTTGAAAATAGATGATATCGTTTCAAGTCGGATTCTAAAGCCTTGTAAATAGATGACTTTGTTGAAGTTGCCAATTCTCAAGGTTTGAAAATAGATGATATTGTTTATAGTCGGATTCTAAAGCATTGTAAGTAGATGACTTTATTACAGTTGCGGATTCTTAAGCTTCGAAAATAGATGATAATGTTTAAAGTCGCATTCTAAAGCATTGTAAATTGATGACTTTGTTCAAATTGCGGATTCTGAAAGTTTGAAAATAGATGATATTGTTTAAAGTCGGATTCCAAAGCATTGTAAATAGATGTCTTTGTTCCGGTTGCGGATTCTAAAGGTGCGAACCTAGATGATATCGTTTAAAGTCGGATTCTAAAGCATTGTAAATAGATGACTTTGTTCAAGTTGCGGATTCTTAAGGTTTGAAAATAGTGAATATCGATTAAAGTCGGATTCTAAAGCATTGTAAATAGATGACTTTGTTCAAGTTGCCGATTCCTAAGGTTTGAAAATCGATGATATTGTTTAAAGTCGGATTCTAAATCATTGTAAATAGATGACTTTGTTCAAGGTGCGGATTCTTAAGGTTTGAAAATAGATGATATCGTTTAAAGTGTGATTCTAAAGCATTGTAAATTGATGACTTTGTTGAAGTTGCGGATTCTTAAGGTTTGAAAATAGATGATGTTGTTTAAAGTCGGATACTTAAGCATTGTAAATAGATGACTTTGTTCAAGTTGCCGATTCTTAAGGTTTGAAAATAGATGATATTGTTTAAAGTCGAATTCTAAAGGATTGTAAATAGATGACTTTGTTCAAGTTGGGGTCTCTAAAGGTTTGAAAATAGATTATAATGTTTAAAGTATGATTCAAAAGCATTGTAAATAGATAGCTTTTTTCAAGTTGCCGATTCTTAATGTTTGAAAATAGATGATATCTTTGAAAGTGTGATTCTTAAGCATTGTAATTAGATGACTTTGTTCAAGTTGCGGATTCTGAAGGTTTGAAAATCGATGATATCTTTTAAAGTCCGATACTAAAGCATTTTAAATAGATTACTTTGTTCAAGTTGTGCCTTCTGGAGGGTGTAAAATAGATGATATCGTTTAAAGTCGGATTCTAAAGCACTTTAAATAGATTACTTTGTTCAAGTTGCGGATTCTTAGGGTTTGAAAATAGATGATATCGTTTAAAGTCGGATTCTAAAGCATTGTAAATAGATGACTTTGTTCAAGTTGCGGACTCTTAAGGTTTGAAAATAGATGATATCGTTTAAAGTCTGATTCTAAAGCATTGTAAATAGATGACTTTGTTAGAAGTTGTTGATTCTTAAGGATTGAAAATAGATGATATCGTTTAAAGTCGGATTGTAAAGCATTGTAAATAGATGACTTTGTCTAAGTTGCGAGTTGTTTAGGTTTAAAAGTAGATGATATCGTTTAATGTCGGATACTAAAGCATTGTAAATAGATGACTTTGTTTAAGTTGCGGATTCTTATTGTTTCAAAATAGATGATATCGTTTAAAGTCGGATTCTAAAGCATTGTAAATAGATGAATTTGTTTAAGTTGCCTATTCTTAATGTTTGAAAATAGATGATATCGTTTATAGTCGGATTCTAAAGCATTGTAAATAGATTATTTTGTTAGAGTTGCGGATCATTACTGTTTGAAAATAGATGATATCGTTTAAAGTCGAATTCTAAAGCATTGTAACTAGATGACTTTGTTCAAGTTGCCGATTCTTAAAGTTTGAAAATAGATTATATCGTTTGAAATCGGATTCCAAATCATTGTAAATGGATGACTTTGTTCAAGTTGCGGATTCTTAAGATTTAAAAATAGATGATATCGTTTAAAATCGGATTCTAAAGCATTGTAAGTAGATGACTTTGTTCAAGTTGCGGAATCTTATTGTTTGAAAATAGATGATATCGTTTCAAGTCGGATTCTAAAGCATTGTAAATAGATGACTTTGTTCAAGTTGAGGATTCTCAAAGTTGTAAAATAGATGATATTGGTTAAAGTCGGATTCTAAAGCATTGTAAGTACATGACTTTATTACAGTTGCGGATTCTTAAGGTTTTAAAATAGATGATATCGGTTTAAGTCGGATTCCAAATCATTGTAAATAGATGACTTTGTTCAAGTTGCGGATTCTTAAGATTAAAAATAGATGATATCGTTTAAAGTCGGATTCTAAAGCATTGTAAATAGATGACTTTGTTCAAGTTGCGGACTCTGAAAGTTTAAAAATAGATGATATCGTTTAAAGTCGGATTTTAAAGCATTGTAAATTGATGACTGTGTTCAAGTTGCGGATTCTTAAGGTTTGAAAATAGATGATATCGTTTAAAGTCGGATTCTAAAGCATTGTAAATAGATGACTTTGTTCAAGTTGCGGACTCTTATTGTTTGAAAATAGATGATATTGTTTTAAGTCGGATTCTAAAGCATTGTAAATTGATGACTTTGTTCAAGTTGCGGATTCTAAAGGTTTGAAAATAGATGATATCGTTTAAAGTCGGATTCTAAAGCATTCTAAATAGATTACTTTGGTCAAGTTGCAGACTCTTAAGGTTTGAAAATAGATGATATCGTTTCAATTCGGATTTTAAAGCATTGTAAATAGACGACTTTGTTCAAGTTGCCGATTCTTAAGGTGTGAAATTAGATGATATCGTTTGAAGTCGGATTCTAAAGCATTGTAAATAGATGACTTTGTTCAAGTAGCGGGTTGTTTAGGTTTAAAAGTAGATGATATCGTTTAATGTCGGATACTAAAGCATTGTAAATAGATGACTTTGTTTAAGTTGCGGATTCTTAATGTTTTAAAATAGATGATATCGTTTAAAGTCGGATTCTAAAGCATTGTAAATAGATGACTTTGTTCAAGTTGCGGATTCTTTAGGTTTGAAAATCGATGATATCGTTTAAAGTCGGATTCTAAAGCATTGTAAGTAGATGACTTTGTTCAAGTTGCCGATTCTTAAAGTTTGAAAATAGATTATATCGTTTAAAATCGGATTCCAAATCATTGTAAATAGATGAGTTTGTTCAAGTGGCGGATTCTTAAGATTTAAAAATAGATGATATCGTTTAAAGTCGGATTCTAAAGCATTGTTAATAGATGACTTTGTTCAAGTTGCGGACTCTTATTGTTTGAAAATAGATGATATCGTTTCAAGTCGGATTCTAAAGCATTGTAAATAGATGACTTTGTTCAAGTTGAGGATTCTCGAGGTTTGAAAACAGATGATATTGGTTAAAGTCGGATTCTTAAGCAGTGTAAGTACATGACTTTATTACAGTTGCGGATTCTTAAGGTTTGAAAATAGATGATAATGTTTACAGTCGCATTCTAAAGCATTGTAAATAGATGACTTCATTATAGTTGTGCATTCTTGAGGTTTGAAAATAGATGATATCGTTTAAAGTCGGATTCTAAAGCACTTTAAATAGATGACTTTGTTCAAGTTGCGGACTCTGAAGGTTTAAAAATAGATGATATCGTTTAAAGTCGGATTTTAAAGCATTGTAAATAGATGACTGTGTTCAAGTTGCGAATTCTTATGGTTTGAAAATTGATGATATCGGTTAAAGTCGGATTCTAAAGCATTGTAAATAGATGACTTTGTTCAAGTTGCGGATTCTTAATGTTTTAAAATAGATGATATAGTTTTAAGTCGGATTCTAAAGCATTGTAAATAGATGACTTTGTTACAGTTGCGGAATCTTAAGGTTTAAATATAGATAATATCGTTTAAAGTCGGATTCTAAAGCATTGTAAATAGATGACTTTGTTCAAGTGGCGGACTAAAATAGATGATATTGTTTAAAGTACGATTCTAAAGCATTGTAAGTAGATGACTATATTACAGTTGGTGATTCTTTAGGTTTGAAAACAGATAATATTGTTTAAAGTCGCATTCTTTAGCATTGTAAATAGATGACTTTGTTCAAGTTGCGGATTCTTAAGGTTTGAAAATAGATGATATCGTTTAAAGTCGGATTTTAAAGCATTGTAAATAGATGACTTTGTTCAAGTTGCCGATTCTTAAGGTTTGAAAATAGATGATATCGTTTAAAGTCGGATTCTAAAGCATTGTAAATAGATGACTTTCTTCAAGTGGCGGACTAAAATAGATGATATTGTTAAAGTCGGATTCTAAAGCATTGGAAGTAGATGACTTTATTACAGTTGCGGGTTCTGTAGGTTTGAAAATAGATGATAATGTTTAAAGTCGCATTCTAAAGCATTGTCAATTGATGACATTGTTAAAGTTGCGGACTCTTAAGGTTTTAAAATAGATGATATCGTTTAAAGTCGGATTCTAAAGCATTGTAAATAGATGACTTTGTTCAAGTTGCGGATTCTTAAGGTTGTAAAATAGATGATATCGTTTAATGTCGGATACTAAATCATTGTAAATAGATGACTTTTTTGAAGTTGCGGATTCTTAATGTTTTAAAATAGATGATATCGTTTAAAGTCGGATTCTAAAGCATTGTAAATAGATGAATTTGGTTAAGTTGCGGATCTTAATGTTTGAAAATAGATGATATCGTTTAAAGTTGGATTCTAAAGCATTGTAAATAGATGACTTTGTTCAAGTTGCGGATTCTTATGGTTTGGAAATCGATAATATCGTTTAAAGTCGGATTCTAATGCATTGTAAATAGATGACTTTGTTCAAGTTGCGGATTCCTGATGTTTTAAAATAGATGATATCGTTTAAATACGGATTCTAAAGCATTGTTAATAGATTACTTTGTTAGAGTTGCGGATCCTTACTGTTTGAAAATAGATGATATCGTTTAAGTCGGATTCTAAAGCATTGTATATAGATGAGATTGTTCAAGTCGCGGATTCTTAAGGTTTGAAAATAGATGATATCGTTTAAAGTCGGATACTAAAGCACTGTAAATAGATGACTGTGTTCAAGTTGCGGATTCTTAAGGTTTGAAAATAGATGATATCGGTATAAAGTCGGATTCTAAAGCATTGTAAATAGATGACTTTGTTCAGGTTGCGGATTCTTACGGTTTGAAAATAGATGATATTGGTTAAAGTCGGATTCTAAAGCAGTGTAAGTACATGACTTTATTACAGTTGCGGATTCTTAAGGTTTGAAAATAGATAATAATGTTTACAGTCGCATTCGAAAGCATTATAAATAGATGACTTCGTTCAAGTTGTGCATTCTTAAGGTTTGAAAATAGATGATATCGTTTAAAGTCGGATTCTAAAGCATTGTTAATAGATTACTTTGTTCAAGTTGCGGATTCTTAAGGTTTGAAAATAGATGATATCGTTTAAAGTCGGATTCTAAAGCATTGTAAATAGATGGCTTTGTTAAAGTTGCGGACTCTTAAGGTTTGAAAGTAGATGATATCGTTTAAAATCGGATTCTAAACCATTGTAAATACATGACTTTGTTAAAGTTGCGGATTCTTAAGGTTTGAAAATAGATGATATCGTTTAAAGTCGGATTCTAAAGCATTGTAAATAGATGACTTTGTTCAAGTTGCCGATTCTGAAGGTTCGAAAATAGATGATATCGTTTATAGTCGGATTCTAAAGAATTGTAAATAGATGACTTTGTTCAAGTTGCGGATTCTTAAGGTTTGAAAATAGATGATATCGTTTAAAGTCGGATTCTAAAGCATTGTAAGTAGATGACTTGGTTCACGTTGCCGATTCTTAAGGTTTGTAAATAGATGATATCGTTTAAAGTGTTATTCTAAAACCTTGTAAATAGATGACTTTGTTCAAGTTTCGGATTCTTAAGGTTTAAAAATAGATGATATTGTTTCAAATCGGATTCTAAAGTATTGTAAATAGATGACTTTGTTCAAGTTGTGGATTCTTATGGTTTGAAAATAGATGATATCGTTTAAAGTCGGATTCTAAAGCATTGTAAATAGATGACTTTGTTCAAGTTGCCGGTTCTTAAGGTTAGAGAATTGATGATATCGGTTAAAGTCGGATTTTAAAGCATTGTAAATAGATGACATTTTTCAAGTTGCGGATTCTTAATGTTTGAAAGTCGATGATATCGTTTAAAATCGGATTCTAAAGCATTGTAAATAGATGACTTTGTTCAAGTTGCGGATTCGGAAGGTTTGAAAATAGATGATATCGTTTAAAGTCGGATTCTAAAGCATTGTTAATAGATGACTTTGTTCAAGTTGCGGATTCTTAAGGTTTGAAAATAGATGATATCGGTTAAAGTCGGATTCTAAAGCATTGTAAATAGATGACTTTGTAAGAGTTGCGGATCCTTAATGTTTGAAAATAGATGATATCGTTTAAGACGGATTCTAAATAATTTTAAATAGATGACTTTGTTCACGTTGCCGATTCTTAAGGTTTGAAAATTGATGATATCGTTTAAAGTGTTATTCTAAAACCTTGTCAATAGATGACTTTGGTCAAGTTTCGGATTCTTAAGGTTTAAAAATAGATGATATCGTTTCAAATCGGATTCTAAAGCATTGTAAATAGATGTCTTTGTTCAAGTTGCGGACTCGGTAGGTGTGAAAATAGATGATATCGTTTAAAGTCGGATTCTAAAGCATTGTTAATAGATGACTTTGTTCAAGTTGCGGATTCTTAAGGTTTGAAAATTGATGATATCGTTTAAAGTCGGATTCTAAAGCATTGTAAATAGATGACTTTGTGTAAGTTGCCGATTCTTAAGGTTTTAAAATAGATTATATCAGTGAAAGTCGGATTCTAAAGCATTGTAAATAGATTACTTTGTTCAAGTTGCGGATTCTTAATGTTTGTAAAATAGATGATATAGTTAAAAGTGGGATTCTAAAGGATTGTAAATAGATGACTTTGTTCAAGTTGCGGATTCTTGACGTTTAAAAATAGATAATATCGTTTAAAGTCGGATTCTAAAGCATTGTAAACATATGACTTTGTCTAAGTGGCGGACTAAAATAGATGATATTGTTTAAAGTACGATTCTAAAGCATTGTAAGTAGATGACTTTATTACAGTTGCGGATTCTTTAGGTTTTAAAATAGATGATATTGTTTAAAGTACGATTCTAAATCATTGTAAGTAGATCACTTTATTACAGTTGCGGATTCTTTAGGTTTGAAAATAGATGATAATGTTTAAAGTCGCATTCTAAAGCATTGTAAATAGATGACTTTGTTGTAAGTTGCGGACTCTTAATGTTTGAAAATAGATGATATACTTTAAAGTCGGATTCTAAAGCATTGTAAATAGATGACTTTGTTCAAGTTGCGGATTCTTAAGGTTTGAAAATAGATGATATCGTTTAAAGTCGGATTCTAAAGCATTGTAAATAGATGACTGTTAAAGTTGCGGACTCTTAAGGTTTGAAAATAGATGATATCGTTTAAAATTGGATTCTAAAACATTGTAAATAGATGACTTTGTTCAAGTTGCGGATTCTTAAGGTTTGAAAATAGATGATATCGTTTAAAGTCGGATTCTAAAGCATTGTAAGTAGATGACTTTGTTCACGTTGCCGATTCTTAAGGTTTGAAAATAGATGATATCGTTTAAAGTGTGATTCTAAAACCTTGTAAATAGATGACTTTGTTCAAGTTTCGGATTCTTAAGGTTTAAAAATAGATGATATTGTTTCAAATCGGATTCTAAAGTATTGTAAATAGATGACTTTGTTCAAGTTGCCGATTCTTATGGTTTGAAAATAGATGATATCGTTTAAAGTCGGATTCTAAAGCATTGTAAATAGATGACTTTGTTTAAGTTGAGGATTCTTAAGGTTTGAAAATAGATGATAATGTTTAAAGTCGGATTCTAAATCATTGTAAATAAATGGTTTTGTTCAAGTTGCCGGTTCTTAAGGTTAGAGAATTGATGATATCGGTTAAAGTCGGATTTTAAAGCATTGTAAATAGATGACATTGTTCAAGTTGCGGATTCTTAATGTTTGAAAGTCGATGATATCGTTTAAAATCGGATTCTAAAGCATTGTAAATAGATTACTTTGTTCAAGTTGCGGACTCGGAAGGTTTGAAAATAGATGATATCGTTTAAAGTCGGATTCTAAAGCATTGTTAATAGATTACTTTGTTCAAGTTGCGGATTCTTAAGGTTTGAAAATAGATGATATCTTTTAAAGTCGGATTCTAAAGCATTGTAAATAGATGACTTTGTTCAAGTTGCCGATTCTTAAGGTTTGAAAATAGATGATATCGGTTAAAGTCGGATTCTAAAGCATTGTAAATAGATGACTTTGTAAGAGTTGCGGATCCTTAATGTTTGAAAATTAATGATATCGTTTAAGACGGATTCTAAATAATTTTAAATAGATGACTTTGTTCACGTTGCAGATTCTTAAGGTTTGAAAATTGATGATAACGTTTAAAGTGTGATTCTAAAACCTTGTCAATAGATGACTTTGGTCAAGTTTCGGATTCTTAAGGTTTAAAAATAGATGATATCGTTTCAAATCGGATTCTAAAGCATTGTAAATAGATGTATTTGTTCAAGTTGCGGACTCGGAAGGTTTGAAAATAGATGATATCGTTTAAAGTCGGATTCTAAAGCATTGTTAATAGATGACTTTGTTCAAGTTGCGGATTCTTAAGGTTTGAAAATTGATGATATCGTTTAAAGTCGGATTCTAAAGCATTGTAAATAGATGACTTTGTGTAAGTTGCCGATTCTTAAGGTTTGAAAATAGATGATATCAGTGAAAGACGGATTCTAAAGCATTGTAAATAGATGACTTTGTTCAAGTTGCGGATTCTTAATGTTTGAAAATAGATGATATAGTTAAAAGTCGGATTCTAAAGCATTGTAAATAGATGACTTTGTTCAAGTTGCGGATTCTTAAGGTTTAAAAATAGATAATATCGTTTAAAGTCGGATTCTAAAGCATTGTAAACATATGACTTTGTTCAAGTGGCGGACTAAAATAGATGATATTGTTTAAAGTACGATTCTAAAGCATTGTAAGTAGATGGCTTTATTACAGTTGCGGATTCTTTAGGTTTGAAAATAGATGATATTGTTTAAAGTACGATTCTAAAGCATTGTAAGTAGATTACTTTATTACAGTTGCGGATTCTTTAGGTTTGAAAATAGATGATAATGTTTAAAGTCGCATTATAAAGCATTGTAAATAGATGACTTTGTTTAAGTTGCGGACTCTTAATGTTTGAAAATAGATGATATACTTTAAAGTCGGATTCTAAAGCATTGTAAATAGATCACTTTGTTCACGTTGCGGATTCTTAAGGTTTGAAAATAGATGATATCGTTTAAAGTCGGATTCTAAAGCATTGTAAATAGATGACTTTGTTAAAGTTGCGGACTCTTAAGGTTTGAAAATAGATGATATCGTTAAAAGTGTGATTCTAAAGCATTGTAAGTAGATGACTTTGTTCACGTTGCCGATTCTTAAGGTTTGAAAATAGATGATATTGTTTAAAGTGTGATTCTAAAACCTTGTAAATAGATGACTTTGTTCAAGTTTCGGATTCTTATGGTTTGAAAATAGATGATATCGTTTAAAGTCGGATTCTAAAGCATTGTATATAGAGGACTTCGTTCAAGTTGCCGATTCTTAAGGTTTGAAAATCGATGATATTGTTTAAAGTCGGATTCTAAAGCATTGTAAATAGATGACTTTGTTTAAGTTGAGGATTCTTAAGGTTTGAAAATAGATGATAATGTTTAAAGTCGGATTCCAAATCATTGTAAATAGATGGTTTTGTTCAAGTTGCCGGTGCTTAAGGTTAGAGAATTGATGATATCGGTTAAAGTCGGATTTTAAAGCATTGTAAATAGATGACATTGTTCAAGTTGCGGATTCTTAATGTTTGAAAGTCGATGATATCGTTTAAAATCGGATTCTAAAGCATTGTAAATAGATGACTTTGTTCAAGTTGCGGATTCGGAAGGTTTGAAAATAGATGATATCGTTTAAAGTCGGATTCTAAAGCATTGTTAATAGATTACTTTGTTCAAGTTGCGGATTCTTAAGGTTTGAAAATAGATGATATCTTTTAAAGTCGGATTCTAAAGCATTGTAAATAGATGACTTTGTTCAAGTTGCCGATTCTTAAGGTTTGAAAATAGATGATATCGGTTAAAGTCGGATTCTAAAGCATTGTAAATAGATGACTTTGTAAGAGTTGCGGATCCTTAATGTTTGAAAATAGATGATATCGTTTAAGACGGATTCTAAATAATTTTAAATAGATGACTTTGTTCACGTTGCCGATTCTTAAGGTTTGAAAATTGATGATATCGTTTAAAGTGTGATTCTAAAACCTGGTCAATAGATGACTTTGGTCAAGTTTCGGATTCTTAAGGTTTAAAAATAGATGATATCGTTTCAAATCGGATTCTAAAGCATTGTAAATAGATGTCTTTGTTCAAGTTGCGGACTCGGAAGGTTTGAAAATAGATGATATCGTTTAAAGTCGGATTCTAAAGCATTGTTAATAGATGACTTTGTTCAAGTTGCGGATTCTTAAGGTTTGAAAATTGATGATATCGTTTAAAGTCGGATTCTAAAGCATTGTAAATAGATGACTTTGTGTAAGTTGCCGATTCTTAAGGTTTGAAAATAGATGATATCAGTGAAAGTCGGATTCTAAAGCATTGTAAATAGATGACTTTGTTCAAGTTGCGGATTCTTAATGTATGAAAATAGATGATATAGTTAAAAGTCGGATTCTAAAGCATTGTAAATAGATGACTTTGTTCAAGTTGCGGATTCTTAAGGTTTAAAAATAGATAATATCGTTTAAAGTCGGATTCTAAAGCATTGTAGACATATGACTTTGTTCAAGTGGCGGACTAAAATAGATGATATTGTTTAAAGTACGATTCTAAAGCATTGTAAGTAGATGACTTTATTACAGTTGCGGATTCTTTAGGTTTGAAAATAGATGATATTGTTTAAAGTACGATTCTAAAGCATTGTAAGTAGATTACTTTATTACAGTTGCTGATACTTTAGGTTTGAAAATAGATGATAATGTTTAAAGTCGCATTCTAAAGCATTGTAAATAGATGACTTTGTTGTAAGTTGCAGACTCTTAATGTTTGAAAATAGATGATATACTTTAAAGTCGGATTCTAAAGCATTGTAAATAGATGACTTTGTTCAAGTTGCGGATTCTTAAGGTTTGAAAATAGATGATATCGTTTAAAGTCGGATTCTAAAGCATTGTAAATAGATAACTTTGTTAAAGTTGCGGACTCTTAAGGTTTGAAAATAGATGATATCGTTTAAAATCGGATTCTAAAACATTGTAAATAGATGACTTTGTTCAAGTTGCGGATTCTTAAGGTTTGAAAATAGATGATATCGTTTAAAGTCGGATTCTAAAGCATTGTAAGTAGATGACTTTGTTCACGTTGCCGATTCTTAAGGTTTGAAAATAGATGATATCCTTTAAAGTGTGATTCTAAAACCTTGTAAATAGATGACTTTGTTCAAGTTTCGGATTCTTAAGGTTTAAAAATACATGATATTATTTCAAATCGGATTCTAAAGTATTGTAAATAGATGACTTTGTTCAAGTTGCCGATTCTTATGGTTTGAAAATAGATGATATCGTTTAAAGTCGGATTCTAAAGCATTGTAAATAGAAGACTTTGTTTAAGTTGAGGATTCTTAAGGTTTGAAAATAGATGATAATGTTTAAAGTCGGATTCTAAATCATTGTAAATAGATGGTTTTGTTCAAGTTGCCGGTTCTTAAGGTTAGAGAATTGATGATATCGGTTAAAGTCGGATTTTAAAGCATTGTAAATAGATGACATTGTTCAAGTTGCGGATTCTTAATGTTTGAAAGTCGATGATATCGTTTAAAATCGGATTCTAAAGCATTGTAAATAGATGACTTTATTCAAGTTGCGGACTCGGAAGGTTTGAAAATAGATGATATCGTTTAAAGTTGGATTCTAAAGCATTGTTAATAGATTACTTTGTTCAAGTTGCGGATTCTTAAGGTTTTAAAATAGATGATATCTTTTAAAGTCGGATGCTAAAGCATTGTAAATAGATGACTTTGTTCAAGTTGCCGATTCGTAAGGTTTGAAAATAGATGATATCGGTTAAAGTCGGATTCTAAAGCATTGTAAATAGATGACTTTGTAAGAGTTGCGGAGGTTTAATGTTTGAAAATAGATGATATCGTTTAAGATTGATTCTAAATAATTTTAAATAGATGACTTTGTTCACGTTGCAGATTCTTAAGGTTTGAAAATTGATGATATCGTTTAAAGTGTGATTCTAAAACCTTGTGAATAGATGACTTTGGTCAAGTTTCGGATTCTTAAGGTTTAAAAATTGATGATATCGTTTCAAATCGGATTCTAAAGCATTGTAAATAGATGTCTTTGTTCAAGTTGCGGACTCGGAAGGTTTGAAAATAGATGATATCGTTTAAAGTCGGATTCTAAAGCATTGTTAATAGATGACTTTGTTCAAGTTGCGGATTCTTAAGGTTTGAAAATTGATGATATCGTTTAAAGTCGGATTCTAAAGCATTGTAAATAGATGACTTTGTGTAAGTTGCCGATTCTTAAGGTTTGAAAATAGATGATATCAGTGAAAGTCGGATTCTAAAGCATTGTAAATAGATGACTTTGTTCAAGTTGCGGATTCTTAATGTTTGAAAATAGATGATATAGTTAAAAGTCGGATTCTAAAGCATTGTAAATAGATGACTTTGTTCAAGTTGCGGATTCTTAAGGTTTAAAAATAGATAATATCGTTTAAAGTCGGATTCTAAAGCATTGTAAACATATGACTTTGTTCAAGTGGCGGACTAAAATAGATGATATTGTTTAAAGTACGATTCTAAAGCATTGGAAGTAGATGACTTTATTACAGTTGCGGATTCTTTAGGTTTTAAAATAGATGATATTGTTTAAAGTACGATTCTAAAGCATTGTAAGTAGATTACTTTATTACAGTTGCGGATTCTTTAGGTTTGAAAATAGATGATAATGTTTAAAGTCGCATTCTAAAGCATTGTAAATAGATGACTTTGTTTAAGTTGCGGACTCTTAATGTTTGAAAATAGATGATATACTTTAAAGTCGGATTCTACAGCATTGTAAATAGATGACTTTGTTCAAGTTGCGGATTCTTAAGGTTTGAAAATAGATGATATCGTTTAAAGTCGGATTCTAAAGCATTCTAAATAGATGACTTTGTTCAAGTTGCGGACTCTTGAGGTTTGAAAATAGATGATATCGTTTAAAATCGGATTCTAAAACATTGTAAATAGATGACTTTGTTCAAGTTGCGGATTCTTAAGGTTTGAAAATAGATGATATCGTTTAAAGTCGGATTCTAAAGCATTGTTAATAGATGACTTTGTTCAAGTTGCCGATACTGAAGGTTTGAAAATAGATGATATCGTTTATAGTCGGATTCTAAAGCATTGTAAATAGATGACTTTGTTCAAGTTGCGGATTCTTAAGGTTTGAAAATAGATGATATCGTTTAAAGTCGGATTCTAAAGCATTGTAAGTAGATGACTTTGTTCACGTTGCTGATTTTTAAGGTTTGAAAATAGATGATATCGTTTAAAGTGTGATTCTAAAACCTTGTAAATAGATGACTTTGTTAAAGTTTCGGATTCTTAAGGTTTAAAAATTGATGATATCGTTTAAAATCGGATTCTAAAGTATTGTAAATAGATGACTTTGTTCAAGTTGCGGATTCTTGAGGTTTGAAAATAGATGATATCGTTTAAAGTCGGATTTAAAGCATTGTAAATAGATGACTTTGTTCAAGTTGTCGATTCTTAAGTGTTGAAAATAGATGATATTGTTTAAAGTCGGATTCTAAATCATTGTTAATAGATGGTTTTGTTCAAGTTGCCGGTTCTTAAGGTTAGAGAATTGATGATATCGGTTAAAGTCGGATTTTAAAGCATTGTAAATAGATTCCTTTGTTCAAGTTGCGGATTCTTAAGGTTTGAAAGTCGATGATATCGTTTAAAATCGGATTCTAAAGCATTGTAAATAGATGACTTTATTCAAGTTGCGGACTCGGAAGGTTTGAAAATAGATGATATCGTTTAAAGTTGGATTCTAAAGCATTGTTAATAGATTACTTTGTTCAAGTTGCGGATTCTTAAGGTTTTAAAATAGATGATATCTTTTAAAGTCGGATTCTAAAGCATTGTAAATAGATGACTTTGTTCAAGTTGCCGATTCTTAAGGTTTGAAAATAGATGATATCGGTTAAAGTCGGATTCTAAAGCATTGTAAATAGATGACTTTGTAAGAGTTGCGGATCCTTAATGTTTGAAAATAGATGATATCGTTTAAGATTGATTCTAAATAATTTTAAATAGATGACTTTGTTCACGTTGCAGATTCTTAAGGTTTGAAAATTGATGATATCGTTTAAAGTGTGATTCTAAAACCTTGTGAATAGATGACTTTGGTCAAGTTTCGGATTCTTAAGGTTTAAAAATAGATGATATCGTTTCAAATCGGATTCTAAAGCATTGTAAATAGATGTCTTTGTTCAAGTTGCGGACTCGGAAGGTTTGAAAATAGATGATATCGTTTAAAGTCGGATTCTAAAGCATTGTTAATAGATGACTTTGTTCAAGTTGCGGATTCTTAAGGTTTGAAAATTGATGATATCGTTTAAAGTCGGATTCTAAAGCATTGTAAATAGATGACTTTGTGTAAGTTGCCGATTCTTAAGGTTTGAAAATAGATGATATCAGTGAAAGTCGGATTCTAAAGCATTGTAAATAGATGACTTTGTTCAAGTTGCGGATTCTTAATGTTTGAAAATAGATGATATAGTTAAAAGTCGGATTCTAAAGCATTGTAAATAGATGACTTTGTTCAAGTTGCGGATTCTTAAGGTTTAAAAATAGATAATATCGTTTAAAGTCGGATTCTAAAGCATTGTAAACATATGACTTTGTTCAAGTGGCGGACTAAAATAGATGATATTGTTTAAAGTACGATTCTAAAGCATTGGAAGTAGATGACTTTATTACAGTTGCGGATTCTTTAGGTTTTAAAATAGATGATATTGTTTAAAGTACGATTCTAAAGCATTGTAAGTAGATTACTTTATTACAGTTGCGGATTCTTTAGGTTTGAAAATAGATGATAATGTTTAAAGTCGCATTCTAAAGCATTGTAAATAGATGACTTTGTTTAAGTTGCGGACTCTTAATGTTTGAAAATAGATGATATACTTTAAAGTCGGATTCTACAGCATTGTAAATAGATGACTTTGTTCAAGTTGCGGATTCTTAAGGTTTGAAAATAGATGATATCGTTTAAAGTCGGATTCTAAAGCATTCTGAATAGATGACTTTGTTCAAGTTGCGGACTCTTGAGGTTTGAAAATAGATGATATCGTTTAAAATCGGATTCTAAAACATTGTAAATAGATGACTTTGTTCAAGTTGCGGATTCTTAAGGTTTGAAAATAGATGATATCGTTTAAAGTCGGATTCTAAAGCATTGTTAATAGATGACTTTGTTCAAGTTGCCGATACTGAAGGTTTGAAAATAGATGATATCGTTTATAGTCGGATTCTAAAGCATTGTAAATAGATGACTTTGTTCAAGTTGCGGATTCTTAAGGTTTGAAAATAGATGATATCGTTTAAAGTCGGATTCTAAAGCATTGTAAGTAGATGACTTTGTTCACGTTGCTGATTCTTAAGGTTTGAAAATAGATGATATCGTTTAAAGTGTGATTCTAAAACCTTGTAAATAGATGACTTTGTTAAAGTTTCGGATTCTTAAGGTTTAAAAATTGATGATATCGTTTAAAATCGGATTCTAAAGTATTGTAAATAGATGACTTTGTTCAAGTTGCGGATTCTTGAGGTTTGAAAATAGATGATATCGTTTAAAGTCGGATTTAAAGCATTGTAAATAGATGACTTTGTTCAAGTTGTCGATTCTTAAGCGTTGAAAATAGATGATATTGTTTAAAGTCGGATTCTAAATCATTGTTAATAGATGGTTTTGTTCAAGTTGCCGGTTCTTAAGGTTAGAGAATTGATGATATCGGTTAAAGTCGGATTTTAAAGCATTGTAAATAGATTCCTTTGTTCAAGTTGCGGATTCTTAAGGTTTGAAAGTCGATGATATCGTTTAAAATCGGATTCTTAAGCATTGTAAATAGATGGTTTTGTTCAAGTTGCCGGTTCTTAAGGTTGGAGAATAGATGATATCGTTTAAAGTCGGATTCTAAAGCATTGTAAACAGATGACTTTGTTCAAGTTGCCGATTCTGTAGGTTTGAAAATCGATGATATTGTTTAAAGTCGGATTCTAAAGCATTGTAAATAGATGACTTTGTTTAAGTTGAGGATTCTTAAGGTTTGAAAATAGATGATAATGTTTAAAGTCGGATTCTAAATAATTGTAAATCGATGACTTTGTTCTAGGTTCGGATTCTTAAGGTTGGAAAATAGATGATATCGTTTAAAGTGTGATTCTAAAGCATTGTAAATTGATGACTTTGTTCAAGTTGCGGATTCTTAAGGTTTTAAAATAGATGATGTTGTTTAAAGTCGGATACTTAAGCATTGTAAATAGATGACTTTGTTAAAGTTGCCGATTCTTAAAGTTTGAAAATAGATGATATTGTTTAAAGTCGAATTCTAAAAGATTGTAAATAGATGACTTTGTTCAAGTTGGGGTCTCTAAAGGTTTGAAAATAGATTATAATGTTTAAAGTATGATTCAAAAGCATTGTAAATAGATGACTTTGTTCAAGTTGCGGATTCTTAATGTTTGAAAATAGATGATATCGTTGAAAGTGTGATTCTAAAGCATTGTAAATAGATGACTTTGTTCAAGTTGCGGATTCTGAAGGTTTGAAAATCGATGATATCTTTTAAAGTCGGATTTGAAAGCATTTTAAATAGATGATTTCGTTCAAGTTGCCGATTCTGAAGCTTTTAAAATAGATGATATCGTTTAAAGTCGGATTCCAAAGAAATTGTAAATAAATTACTTTGTTCAAGTTTCCGATTCTTAAGGTTTGAAAATAGATGATATCGTTTAAAGTCGGATTCTAAAGCATTGTTCATAGATGACTTGTTCAAGTCGCCGATTCTCAAGCTTTGAAAATAGATGATATCGTTTAAAGTCGCATTCTAAAGCACTGTAAATAGAAGACTTTGTTCAAGTTGCGGATTCTTAAGGTTCGAAAATACATAATATCGTTTACAGTCGGATTCTAAAGCATTGTAAATAGATGACTTGGTTCAAGTGGCGAGTTCTTCAGGTGTACAACAAAATGATATCTTTTAATGTCGGATTCTAAAGCATTGTAAATAGATGAATTTTTTTAAGTTGCTGATTCTTAAGCTTCGAAAATTGATGATATCTTTTAAAGTGTGATTCTAAAGCATTGTAAATTGATGACTTTGTTCAAGTTGCGGATTCTTAAGGTTTTAAAATAGATGATGTTGTTTAAAGTCGGATACTTAAGCATTGTAAATTGATGACTTTGTTCAAGTTGCGGATTCTTAAGGTTTTAAAATAGATGATGTTGTTTAAAGTCGGATTCTAAAGCATTGTAAATAGATGACATTGTTCAAGTTGCGGATACTTAATGTTTCAAAATAGATGATATCGTTTAAAGTCGGATTCTAAAGCATTGTAAATAGATGACTTTGTTCAAGTGTCGGATTCTTAAGGTTTGAAAATAGATGATATCGTTTCAAGTCGGAGTCTAAAGCATTGTAAATAGATGACGTTGTTCAAGTTGCCGATTCTTAAAGTTTGAAAATAGATTATATCGTTTGAAGTCGGATTCTACATCATTGTAAATAGATGACTTTGTTCAAGTTGCGGATTCTTAAGATTTGAAAATAGATGATATCGTTTAAAGTCGGATTCTAAAGCATTGTAATTAGATTACTTTGTTCAAGTTGCGGACTCTTATAGTTTGAAAATAGATCATAATGTTTAGAGTCGGATTCTAAAACATTGTAAATCGATGACTTTGTTCAAGTTGCGGATTCTTAATGTTTGAAAATCGATGATATCGTTTAAAGTCGGATTCTAAAGCATTGTAAATCTTTGACTTTGTTCAAGTTGCGGATTCTTGATGGTTGAAAATAGATGATATCGTTTAAAGTCGGATTCTAAAGCATTGTAAATAGATGACTTTGTTAGAGTTGCGGATCCTTAATGTTTGAAAATAGATGATATCGTTTAAGTCGGATTATAAAGTATTGTAAATTGATGACTTTGTTCAAGTTGCGGATACTTAATGTTTTAAAATAGATGATATCGTTTCAAGTCGGATTCTAAAGCATTGTAAATTGATTACTTGGTTCCAGTTTCGGATTCTTAAGGTTTGAAAATAGATGATTTTGTTTAAAGTCGGATTCTAAAGCATTGTAAATAGATGACTTTGTTGAAGTGGCCGATTCTTAAAGTTTGACAATAGATTATATCGTTTAAAGTCGGATTCTAAATCATTGTAAATAGATGAGTTTGTTCAAGATGCGGATTCTTAAGATTTGAAAATAGATGACATCGTTTAAAGTCGGATTCTAAAGCATTGTAAATAGATGATTTTGTTCAAGTTGCGGACTCTTATGGTTTGAAAATAGATTATATCGTTTAAAGTCGTATTCTAAAGCATTGTAAATAGATAGCTTTGTTCAAGTTGCGGATTCTTAATGTTTGAAAATAGATGATATCGTTTTAAGTCGGATTCTAAAGCATTGTAAATAGATGACTGTGTTCAAGTTGCGGATTCTTAAGGTGTGAAAATAGATGATATCGTTTCAAGTCGGAGTCTAAAGCATTGTAAATAGATGACGTTGTTCAAGTTGCCGATTCTTAAAGTTTGAAAATAGATTATATCGTTTGCAGTCGGATTCTAAATCATTGTAAATAAATGACTTTGTTCAAGTTGCGGATACTTAATGTTTTAAAATAGATGATATCGTTTCAAGTCGGATTCTAAAGCATTGTAAAGAGATGACTTTGTTCCAGTTTCAGATTCTTAAGGTTTGAAAATAGATGATTTCGTTTAAAGTCGGATTCTAAAGCATTGTAAATAGATTACTTTGTTCAAGTGGCCGATTCTTAAAGTTTGAAAATAGATTATATCGTTTAAAGTCGGATTCTAAATCATTGTAAATAGATGACTTTGTTAAAGTTGCGGATTCTTAAGATTTGAAAATAGATGATATAGTTTAAAGTCGGATTATAAAGCATTGTAAATAGATGACTTTGTTCAAGTTGCGGACACTTATGGTTTGAAAATAGATGATATCGTTTAAAGTCGGATTCTAAAGCATTGTAAATAGATAGCTTTGTTCAAGTTGCGGATTCTTAATGTTTGAAAATAGATGATATCGTTTAAAGTCGGATTCTAAAGCATTGTAAATAGATGAATTTGTTTAAGTTGCGGATTCTTAAGGATTGAAAATAGATGATATCGTTTAAGTCAGAGTCTAAAGCATTGAAAATAGATGAAATCGTTTAAAGTCGGATTCTAAAGCATTGTAAATAGATGACTTAGTTCAAGTTGCGGATTCTTAATGTTTCAAAATAGATGATATCGTTTCAAGTCGGAGTCTAAAGCATTGTAAATAGATGACGTTGTTCAAGTTGCCGATTCTTAAAGTTTGAAAATAGATTATATCGTTTGAAGTCGGATTCTAAATCATTGTAAATAGATGACTTTGTTCAAGTTTCGAGTTGTTAAAGTTCAAAAATAGATGATATCGTTTAATGTCGGATTCTAAAGCATAGTAAATAGATAACTTTGTTCAAGTTGCCGATTCTTAAGGTTTGAAAATAGACGATATCGTTTAAAGTCGGATTCTAAAGCATTGTAAATAGATGACTTTGTTCCAGTTGCGGACTCTTAATGGTTTGAAAATAGATGATATCGTTTAATGTCGGATTCTAAAGCATAGTAAATAGATAACTTTGTTCAAGTTGCCGATTCTTAAGGTTTTAAAATAGACAATATCGTTTAAAGTCGGATTCTAAAGCATTGTAAATAGATGACTTTGTTCCAGTTGCGGACTCTTAATGGTTTGAAAATAGATGATATCGTTTCAAGTCGGATTCGAAAGCATTGTAAATAGATTACTTTGTTCAAGTTGCCGATTCTTAAAGTTTGAAAATAGATTATATCGTTTAAAGTCGGATTCTAAATAATTGTAAATAGATGACTTTGTTCAAGTTGCTGATTCTTAAGATTTGAAAATAGATGATATTGTTTAAAGTCGGACTCTAAAGCATTGTAAATGGATGACTTTGTTCAAGTTGCGGATTCTTAAGGTTTAAAAATAGATGATATCGTTTAAAGTCGGATTCTAAGGCATTGTAAATAGATCACTTTGTTCAAGTTGCGGATTCTTTAGGTTTGAAAATAGATCATATCGTTTAAAGTCGGATTCTAAAGCATTGTAAGTAGATGACTTTGTTCAAGTTGCGGATTCTTAATGTTTGAAAATAGATGATATCGTTTAAAGTCGGATTCTAAAGCATTGTAAATAGATGACTTTGTTTCAGTTGCGGATTCTTAATGGTTTGAAAATTGATGATATCTTTTCAAGTCGGATTCTAAAGCATTGTAAATAGATGACTTTGTTCAAGTGGCCGATTCTTAAAGTTTGAAAATAGATTATATCGTTTAAAGTCGGATTCTAAATAATTGTAAATAGATGACTTTGTTCAAGTTGCTGATTCTTAAGATTTGAAAATAGATGATATTGTTTAAAGTCGGATTCTAAAGCATTGTAAATAGATGACTTTGTTCAAGTTGAGGATTCTCAAGGTTTGAAAATAGAGTATATTGTTTAAAGTCGGATTCTAAAGGATTGTAAATGGATGACTTTGTTCAAGTTGCGGATTCTTAAGGTTTAAAATAGATGATATCGTTTAAAGTCGGATTCTAAGGCATTGTAAATAGATCACTTTGTTCAAGTTGCGGATTCTTTAGGGTTGAAAATAGATCATATCGTTTAAAGTCGGATTCTAAAGCATTGTAAGTAGATGACTTTGTTCAAGTTGCCGATTCTTAATGTTTGAAAATAGATGATATCGTTTAAAGTCGGATTCTAAAGCATTGTAAATAGATTACTTTGTTCAATTTGCAGACTCTTAAGGTTTGAAAATAGATAGTATCGTTTCAAATCGGATTCTTAAGCATTGTAAATAGATGACTTTGTTCAAGTTGCGGACTGCTAAGGTTTGAAAATAGATGATATCCTTTAAAGTCGGATTCTAAAGCATTGTAAATAGATGACTTTGTTCAAGTTGGTGGATTCTTAGGGTTTTAAAATAGATGATATCGTTTAAAGTCGGATTCTAAAGTAGGGAACATGAACATGAAGAGGGCTTACTTGAGAAACGTCCTCGGGTTGGCTTGTCCTGTGCGCTGCGAGTGAAAGAAAGAAAGAAGTAAAGAAATCCAACATGGCGTCCCTGAATGTTTATTACATACAGTTCACGCAAAATCTCGCAAAGTCTCGCTGCACGTATGGAAATTAGGTGTGACTGGATATTATAAAAAGCGAGTCTCGTACCGTCTCAGAAGAACGGAGTGTGCGAAGCGAGTGCACGTGTCGAGCAGTAAGAGCTGCTTTGGAGGTTAACAGTGACTTGCGACCTTCGTTATTATTTCAAGCTATCTCGGCGATGGACAAGTTCGACTTGAGGTTAATACCCGAGTTCGACGGCTCCCCCTCCGGACCCTCTGTAGTCGAGTGGTGGGAGAAAGCCGAGCGCGTCTGCAGACTTTGCAATATAAAGGATCCTGCACTGGTCATCCCGCTGAGGCTGACCAAAGGAGCATATTCGGTGTATCAGCAGCTCGGAGACGAACCAGGCCTGGAGGAAATTAGGCAGGCGCTATACGCAGCCTTTGCTGTGGACCCTTTCGTCGCCTGGAGGCAGTTCACCGAACGGCGGCTTGGACTAGATGAGACTGTGGACGTCTACCTGGCCGATTTGAGGAGGCTAGCCGCGCCGTTTGGTGGAACAAGCGAGCGAATACTGGGATGCGCTTTTCTGACTGGACTCCCAGACGGCGCCAGCAGACTGCTGCAGACATCGTCCAGACTCAGTGAGATTGGGCTTGACGAGTTGTTGGCCAGAGCCCGAAACATTTTGAAAGAGGACACAGAGCCGGTTTCGGCAGCTGCGGAAGCGTCTTCACCACCAACAGAAGACGTGAGATGCTACAAATGTGGCGGGCCGAATCATTTTTCAAAAGACTGCCGTAGCCGAAGCGGTGCAAAGGACGCGCCCGATCGAGGAACGTTAAAACGCGTGCGTTGTTACCGGTGCAAAAAGCTATGTCACGTGGCAAGAGGTTGTCCGGGAAACGGGCAAGGGGAGTAAGCTATAGCGCCAGTCTTCTCCCCAGATCGTCGCCAAATAAGGCGCTACCCACAGTGAGCGTGCGCGTAAACGGGCGTGAGCGCTTCGCGCTCGTAGACACCGGGTGCACGCAGACCCTCGTGCGCAAAGCATGCTGTGACGCATGGGATAAGGAAAGGATCCCGGTATTGACGGTTGGCGGTGGCTCGATTGCCTCTTGTGGCGTTAGCATCATTCGCGCAGGTGTCGGCGATGGGCCTACAGTAACCGCACGAGCCGTGGTTATAAACGGTGACCTGCTCGGTTACGACCTACTCCTGGGAATGGACGTCATCAAGGAATTGGGAGGTGTACGCATTGATGGTGAGGGTAGGGCACATTTTTCAAAAGCGGGCCTTGCTCTGAGTGCAGCTATGAAGCTGGAACAGCCTGATTTTTGTGCGGAATTCGACCAGCGCACAAAATCCTAGACAGCCTCCTGGAAGTGGTCGGAGGAGCAGCCACCCGAGAAATTATGCAATAAGGTGCCAGAATACAAAATGCCCCCCGGAGCTCGTGCAGAATACGACAAGGAACTACAAACTTGGATTAGTAATGGATGGCTAGTTCCGTATTCAGAGAAGGAATTGGGTCCTCCAAAGTGCCTAATCCCGTTAATGGCGGTTATCCAACAGAATAAGCAGAAGGTGAGGCCGGTGCTCGACTATCGAGAATTGAATGAGCACGTGGACCCTTTTACAGCTTGCGCGGACGTATGCACTGAAAAGTTGAGGGAATGGCGGCAAGTGGGATCTAATGTATCTGTACTGGATCTTCACAAAGCATACCTTCAAGTGCGTGTACACAAATCACTATGGCCCTATCAAACGGTGCTCATCAAGGGGAAAAGGTATTGCCTAACCCGCATGGGATTTGGACTTAATGTTGCGCCATCAATTATGCAAATGATTGTTGACACCATTCTGACTAAAGATGAGCGCATTCACCGGGCAACGTCTGCATATATTGATGACGTGTACGTGGACGAGGAAATTGTATCTGCGGCGCGCGTGAGGGAGCATCTCTACAGTTTTGGCCTTCTCAGCAAGGAACCGGAAAGGCTACGAGATGGCGCACGGGTACTTGGTTTGCAGGTCTGGGAGGAAGATGACGTTCTGTATTGGAAACGAGGAAATGAAACCCCGGACATGCCTTGTATTGTTACACGACGAAACGTGTTTTCCTTGTGCGGAAAGTTAGTTGGACACCTTCCTGTCGGCGGCTGGCTTCGTGTTGCGGTGGCATTTATTAAGCGAAGACCCTCCGCCGTCACCACTGGATGGGATGACGAAACTCATGACGTCCCTCTCAATACAATGCTCAAAGAAGTCCTCACCAGGGTGCACAAGGAAGACTCAACGCGAGGCAGATGGTGCGTCGACAGCCAGAACCTTAGTGTGTGGGTTGATGCAAGCTCTCTCGCCATTGGTGTATCGGTGGTCCATGATGGAATGGTGGTGGAAGACGCTTGCTGGTTACGCCCAGAAAAGGACTCCCAGCACATAAACCTGTCAGAACTTGATGCGGTTATCAAGGGGATAAACTTGGCAATCCTTTGGAAGACGACCACCCTGCGACTATTCACGGATTCTGCTTGCGTCCATAAGTGGATTTCAGATACTCTCACCGGGAGGGCCAGAATACGAACCAAAGCCACGAGCGAGATGCTCATCCGACGGCGGCTCGACACGATCATGAAGCTGGTGAACGAATATGCGCTGTCAATAGAGGCGTCCCTGGTCAAATCCAGCCTGAACAAAGCAGATTGTTTGACGAGAGTACCTCAAAGATGGCTTGATGCCATAAGAAAGACTATTGAACCCATGCAGCCCGCCTGCGCCGCTTCCATGAGCCCCGTTCGATCTAATACCATCAAAGAAGTCCACCAACAAACCGGGCACCCTGGGGTCAAGCGGACCCTATATTTCGCTAAGTTGGTTGAACCAGGAGTACAAAATTCAGACGTCAGTAAAGTGGTCAAAGATTGTATAGCATGCCAATCCATTGATCCAGCACCCGTTCGCTGGGAGAAAGGAAAGCTGGTAGTGGAAAGCCATTGGAACCGGCTGGCGATGGATATTACTAACCACAACGGTGAGGATTTCTTGACTCTCATTGATTGCGGTCCATCCAGGTTTGCGATATGGCGCATGCTGCGCCGGCAGGATGCAGCCAGCATCATCCGTCAGTTAAACAATATTTTTCTTGAACGTGGCCCCCCAACGGAGATATTAACCGACAATGGCGCTGCATTCACTAGTGAGCAGTTCAGAAAGTTTGCTGATGGCTGGGGAGTACACCTGAGGTTTCGATGCGCCCACGTACCGAGTGGAAATGGGGTCATCGAGCGGAATCACAGAACCGTCAAAACCATTGCGGCCAGGACGGGCTGCACGGTATTTGAGGCAGTCTACCTGTATAACGTAACCCCAAAGGATAATGTTTCACCCTCTACAGCGCCGGCTGACACCTTGCACAGGTTTCACGTCAGGGTGAAAGGCATAGAGACTAACCCGCTGCCCGAACTGGAAGTAACCAAAGAGAAACTGAAAAAAGGGGATGTCGTCTGGATTAAGAACCCGCGCGGCAAGTGTACAACGAAATACGGAGTTGGACGCGTCACCGAGGTAATCAGCCCACAGGCGGTGCGAGTCGACGGTATGCCCCGTCACATTAGGGACCTACGGTTAGCAACGCAATCATCACTGAACGACAAGAGCGAGTCGGAGTCAGAGAGCAGTGAGGCATCGCTCTGGCTTGCAGCAGCCCCATCGGACCGTGACTCGGATATCAGCAGTATCCCAGCGGACGCGATGTTTCTCGACCCTCAGACCGCGGACGAGAGCACAAGCGAAGATGAGGCTTGCGTTGTCCCCCTCCGAAGAAGCAACCGGCGAAGGCGATCTAGGCCTCCCTGCCATCTCTGTGATCAAGAGATCAGGGGGGAGTGTAGGGAACATGAACATGAAGAGGGCTTTCTTGCGAAACGTCCTCGGGTTTGCTTGTCCTGTGCGCTGCGAGTGAAAGAAAGAAAGAAGGAAAGAAATCCAACATGGCGTCCCTGAATGTTTATTACATACAGTTCACGCAAAATCTCGCAAAGTCTCGCTGCACGTATGGAAATTAAGTGTGACTGGATATTATAAAAAGCGAGTCTCGTACCGTCTCAGAAGAACGGAGTGTGCGAAGCGAGTGCACGTGTCGAGCAGTAAGAGCTGCTTAACAGTGACTTGCGACCTTCGTTATTATTTCAGTAAATAGATGACTTTGTTCAAGTTGCGGATTCTTAGGGTTTGAAAATAGATGATATCCTTTAAAGTCGGATTCTAAAGCATTGTAAATAGATGTCTTTAGTCAAGTTGGTGGATTCTTACGCTTTGAAAATAGATGATATCGTTTAAAGTCGGATTCTAAAGCATTGTAAATAAATGACTTTGTTCAAGTTGCCGATGCTTAATGTTTGAAAATAGATGATATCGTTTAAAGTCAGATTCTAAAGCATTGTAAATAGATTACTTTGTTCAAGTTGCAGACACTTACGGTTTGAAAATAGATGATATCGTTTAAAGTCGGATTCTAAAGCATTGTAAATAGATGACTTTGTTCAAGTTGGTGGATTCTTAGGGTTTTAAAATAGATGATATCGTTTAAAATCGGATTCTAAAGCATTGTAAACAGATGACTTTGTTCAAGTTGCGGATTCTTAGGGTTTGAAAATTGATGATATCCTTTAAAGTCGGATTCTAAAGCATTGTAAATAGATGACTTTGGTCAAGTTGGTGGATTCTTAGAGTTTGAAAATAGATGATATCGTTTAAAGTCGGATTCTAAAGCATTGTAAATAGATGACTTTGTTCAAGTGTCCGATTCTAAAATATAAAAAATAGATGATATCGTTTAAAGTCGGATTCTAAAGCATTGTAAATAGATGACTTAGTTCAAGTTGTTGATTCTTAAGGTTTGAAAATAGATGATATCGTTGAAAGTCGGATTCTAAAGCATTGTAAATAGATTACTTTGTTCAAGTTGCTTATTCCTAAGGTTTAAAAATAGATGATATTGTTTAAAGTCAGATTCTAAAGGATTGTAAATCGATGACTTTGTTCAAGTTGCCGATTCTTAAGGTTTGAAATAGATGATATCGTTTAAAGTCGGATTCTAAAGCATTGTAAATAGATGACTTTGTTCAAGTTGCCGATTCGAAAGGTTTGAGAAGTAATAATATCGTTTAAAGTAGGATTCTAAAGCATTGTAAATAGATGACTTTGTTAAAGTTGCCGATACTTGAAGTTTGAAAATAGATGATATGGTGAAAAGTACGATTCTAAAGCATTGTAAATAGATTACTTCGTTCAAGTTGCTGATTCTTAAGGTTTGAAAATAGATGATATTGTTTAAAGTCGGATTCTAAAGCATCGTAAATAGATGACTTTGTTCAAGTTGCTAATTCGTAAGCTTTGAAAATAGATTATATTGTTTAAAGTTGGATTCTAAAGCATTGTAAATAGATGACTTTGTTCAAGTTGCCGATTCGTAAGGTTTGAAAATAGATGATATCGGTTAAAGTCGGATTCGAAAGCATTGTAAATAGATGACTTTGTTCAAGTTGCAGATTCTTAAGGTTTGAAAATAGATGATATCGTTTAAAGTCGGAGTCTAAAGCATTGTAAATAGATGACTTTGTTCAAGTTACCGATTTTTAAGGTTTGAGAATAGATGATATTGTTAAAGTATGATTCTAAAGCATTGTAAATAGATGACTTAGTTTAAGTTGCCGATTCTTAAGGTTTGAAAATAGATGATATTGTTTAAAATCGGATTCTAAAGCATCGTAAATAGATGACTTTGTTCAAGTTGCCAATTCGTAAGCTTTGAAAATAGATGATATCGTTTAAAGTCGGATTCTAAAGCATTGTAAATAGATGACCTTTTTCAAGTTGCGGATTCTTAATGTTTGAACATAGACGATATCGTTTAAAGTCGGATTCTAAAGCATTGTAAGTAGATGACTTTGTTCAAGTTACGGACTCTTAAGGTTTGAAAATAGATAATATGGTTTCAAGTCGGATTCTAAAGCATTGTAAATAGATAACTTTGTTCAAGTTGCGGACACTTAATGTTTGAAAATATATGATATCGTTTAAAGTCGGATTCCAAAGCATTGTAAATAGATCACTTTGTTCAAGTTGCTGATTCTTAAGTTGTGAAAATGAATGATATCGTTTAAAGTCGGATTCTAAAGCATTGTAAATAGATGACTTTGTACAAGTTGCGGATTCTTAATGTTTGAAAATAGATGATATAGTTTAAAGTCGGATTCTAAAGCATTGTAAATAGATGACTTTGTTCAAGTTGCGGATTCTTAAAGTTTGAAAATAGATGATATCGTTTAAAGTCGGATTCTAAAGCATTTTAAATAGATGACTTTGTTCAAGTGGCGGACTCTTAAGGTTTGAAAATAGATGATATTGTTTAAAGTACGATTCTAAAGCATTGTAAGTAGATGACTTTATTGCAGTTGCGGATTCTTTAGGTTTGAAAATAGATGATAATGTTTAAAGTCGCATTCTAAAGCATTGTAAATAGATGACTTTGTTCAAGTTGCTGATTTTTCAGGTTTGAAAATAGATGATATCGTTTAAAGTCGGATTCTAAAGCATTGTAAATAGATGACTTTGTTCAAGTTGCGCATTCTTAAGGTTTGAAAATAGATGATATCGTTTAAAGTCGGATTCTAAAGCATTGTAAATAGATGCCTTTGTTCAAGTTTCGGATTCTTAAGATCTAAAAATAGATGATATTGTTTAAAGTCAGATTCTAAAGCATTGTAAATAGATGACTTTGTTCAGATTGCGGATTGTCAAGTTTTGAAAATAGATTATATCGCTTAAAGTCGCATTGTAAAGCATTGTAAATAGATACCTTTGTGCAAGTTTCGAGTTGTTAAGGTTTAAAAATAGATGATATCGTTTAATGTCGGATACTAAAGCATTGTAAATAGATGACTCTGTTCCAGTTGGCGATTCTTAAGGTTTGAAAATAGATGATATCGTTTAAAGTCGGATTCTAAAGCATAGTAAATAGATGACTTTGTTCAAGTTGCGGATGTTTCAGGTTTGAAAATAGATGATATCGTTTAAAGTCGGATTCTAAAGAATTGTAAATAGATTACTTTGTTCAAGTTGCGGATTCTTTGTGTTTGAAAATAGATGATATCGTTTGAAAGTCGGATTCTAAAGCATTGTAAATAGATGACTTTGTTCAAGTTGCGGATTCTTAAGGTTTGAAAATAGATGATATCGTTTAAAATCGGATTCTAAAGCATTGTAAATAGATGACTTTGTTCAAGTTGCGGATTCTTAATGTTTGAAAATAGACGATATCGTTTAAAGTCGGATTCTAAAGCATTGTTAATTATGACTTTGTTCAGTTGCGGACTCTTAAGGTTTGAAAATAGATAATACCGTTTCAAGTCGGATTCTAAAGCATTGTAAATGGATGACATTGTTCAAGTTGCCGATTCTTAAGGTTTGAAAATAGAGTATGTCGTTTAAAGTCGGATTCTAAAGCATTGTAAATAGATTCCTTTGTTCAAGTTGCGGACTCTTTATGTTTAAAAATAGATGATATCGTTTAAAGTCGGATTCTAAAGCATTGTAAATAGATTACTTTGTTCAAGTTGCGGATTCTTAATGTTTGAAAATAGATGATATCGTTTAAAGTCAGATTCTAAAGCATTGTAAATAGATGACTTTGTTCAAGTTGCGGATTCTTAATGTTAGAAAATAGATGATATCGTTTAAAGTCGGATGATACAGCATTGTAAATAGATGACTTTGTTCAAGTTGCCGATTCTAAAGGTTTGTAAATAGACGATATCGTTTAAAGTCGGATTCTAAAGCATTGTAAATAGGCGACGTTGTTCAAGTTGCCGATTTTTAAGGTTTGAAAATAGATGATATCGTTTAAAGTCGGATTCCAAAGCATTGTAAATAGATGACTTTGTTCAAGTTGAGGATTCTCAAGGTTTGAAAATAGAGTATATTGTTTGAAGTCGGATTCTAAAGCATTGTAAATAGATGACTTTATTATAGTTGCGGATTCTTAAGGTTTGAAAATAGATTATATTGGTTTAAGTCTGATACTAAAGAATTGTAAATAGATGACTTTGTTCAAGTTGCAGTTTCTTAAGGTTTGAAAATAGATTATATCGTTTAAGTCGGATTCTAAAGCATTGTTAATAGATTACTTTGATCAAGTTGCATACTCTTAAGGTTTGAAAATAGATGATATCGTTTAAAGTCGGATTCTACAGCATTGTTAATAGATGACTTTGTTCAAGTTGCGGATTCTTAAGGTTGTAAAATAGATTATATGGTTTAAAGTCGGATTCTAAAGCATTGTAAATAGATTACTTTGTTCAAGTTGCGGACTGCTAAGGTTTGGAAATAGATGATAATGTTTAAAGTCGGATTCTAAAGCACTGTAAATAGATGACTTTGTTCAAGTTGGTTGATTCTTAGAGTTTGAAAATAGATGATATCGTTTAAAGTCGGATTCTAAAGCATTGTAAATAGATGACTTTGTTCAAGTTGCGAGTTATTTAGGTTTGAAAATCGATGATATCGTTTTAAGTCGGATTCAAAAGCATTGTAAATAGATGACTGTGTTAGAGTTGCGGATCCTAAATGGTTGAAAATAGATGATATCGTTTTAGTCGGATTCTAAAGCATTGTATATAGATGACTTTGTTCAAGTTGCGGATACGTAATGTGTAAAAATAGATGATATCGTTAAAAGTAGCATTCTAAAGCATTGTAAATAGATGACTTTGTTCCAGTTGCGGATTCTAAAGGGTTGAAAATAGATGATATGGTTTCAAGTCGGATTCCAAAGCATTGTAAATAGATAACTTTGTTCAAGTTGCCGATTCTTAAGGTTTGAAAGTAGATGATATCGTTTAAAGTCGTATTCTAAAGCATTGTAAATAGATGACTTTGTTTATTTTGCCGATTCGTAAGGTTTGAAAAAAGATCGTATCGTTTAAAGTCGGATTATGAAGCATTGTAAATAGATGACTTAGTTCAAGTTGCAGATTCTATAGGTTTGAAAATAGATGATATCGTTTAAAGTCGGATTCTAAAGCATTGTAAATAGATGACTTTGTTCAAGTTGCCGATTCTTAAGGTTTAAAAATAGATGATATTGTTTAAAGTCGGATTCTAAAGCATTGGAAATCGATGACTTTGTTCAGATTGCGGATTGTCAAGTTTTGAAAATAGATTATATCGGTTAAAGTCGCATTCTAAAGCATTGTAAATAGATGACTTTGTGCAAGTTTCGAGTTGTAAAGGTTTAAAAATAGATAATATCGTTTAATGTCGGATACTAAAGCATTGTAAATAGATGACTTTGTTCCAGTTGGCGATTCTCAAGGTTTGAAAATAGATGATATCGTTTAAAGTCGGATTCTAAAGCATTGTAAATAGATGACTTTGTTCAAGTTGCGGATTCTTCAGGTTTGAAAATAGATAGTATCGTTTAAAGTCGGATTCTAAAGAATTGTAAATAGATGACTTTGTTTAAGTTTCCGATACTTAATGTTTGAAAATTGATGATGTCGTTTAAAGTCGGATTCTAAAGCATTGTAAATGGATGACATTGTTCAAGTTGCGCATTCTTAAGGTTTGAAAATAGATGATATCGTTTAAAGTCGGATTCTAAAGCATTGTAAATAGATGCCTTTGTTCAAGTTTCGGATTCTTAAGATCTAAAAATAGATGATATCGTTTAAAGTCGGATTCTAAAGCATTGTAAATAGATGACTTTGTTCAGTTGCGGACTCTTAAGGTTTGAAAATAGATAATACCGTTTCAAGTCGGATTCTAAAGCATTGTAAATAGATGACATTGTTCAAGTTGCCGATTCTTAAGGTTTGAAAATAGATTATGTCGTTTAAAGTCGGATTCTAAAGCATTGTAAATAGATTACTTTGTTCAAGTTGCGGACTCTTTATGTTTAAAAATAGATGATATCGTTTAAAGTCGGATTCTAAAGCATTGTAAATAGATTACTTTGTTCAAGTTGCGGATTCTTAATGTTTGAAAATTGATGATATCGTTTAAAGTCAGATTCTAAAGCATTGTAAATAGATGACTTTGTTCAAGTTGCGGATTCTTAATGTTTGAAAATAGATGATATCGTTTAAAGTCGGATGATACAGCATTGTAAATAGATGACTTTGTTCAAGTTGCCGATTCTTAAGGTTTGTAAATAGACGATATCGTTTAAAGTCGGATTCTAAAGCATTGTAAATAGGCGACGTTGTTCAAGTTGCCGATTTTTAAGGTTTGAAAATAGATGATATCGTTTAAAGTCGGATTCCAAAGCATTGTAAATAGATGACTTTGTTCAAGTTGAGGATTCTCAAGGTTTGAAAATAGAGTATATTGTTTGAAGTCGGATTCTAAAGCATTGTAAATAGATGACTTTGTTATAGTTGCGGATTCTTAAGGTTTGAAAATAGATTATATTGGTTTAAGTCTGATACTAAAGAATTGTAAATAGATGACTTTGTTCAAGTTGCAGTTTCTTAAGGTTTGAAAATAGATTATATCGTTTAAGTCGGATTCTAAAGCATTGTAAATAAATGACTTTGTTATAGTTGTCGATTCGAAATGTTTGAAAATACATGATATCGGTTAAAGTCGGATTCTAAAGCATTGTTAATAGATGACTTTGTTCAAGTTGCAGATTCTTAAGGTTTCAAAATAAATGATATCGTTTAACGTCGGATTCTACAGCATTGTACATAGATTACTTTGTTCATGTTGCAGATTCTTAATGTGTCAACATACATGATATCGTTTAAAGTCGGATTCTAAAACATTGTAAATAGGTGACTTTGTTCAAGTTGCCGATTCTTAATGTTCGAAAATCGATGATATCGGTTAAAGTCGGATTCTAAAGCATTGTAAATAGATGACTTTGTTAAGGTTGCGGATTCTTAAGGTTTGAAAATAGATGATATCTTTAAAGTCGGTTTCTAAAGAATTGTAAATAGGTGACTTTGTTCACGTTGCCGGTGTTTTAGGTTTGAAAATAGATGATATTGTATGAAGTCGGATTCAAAATAATTGTAAATAGATGACTTTGTTCAAGTTTCCGATTCTTATGGTTAGAAAAAAGATGATATCAGTGAATGTCGGATTCTAAAGCATTGTAAATAGATGACTTTGTGCAAGTTGCGGATTCTAAAGCTTTGAAATTAGATGATATTGTTTAAAGTCGGATTCTAAAGCATTGTGAATAGATGACTTTGTTCAAGTTGCCGATTCTTAAAGTTTGAAAATAGATGATATTGTTTAAAGTCGGATGCTAAAGCATTGTAAATAGACGACTTTATGCAAGTTGCGGATTCTTAAAGTTTTAAAATAGAGGATATCGTTTAAAGTCGGATTCTAAAGCAATGTAAATAGATTACTGTGTTCAAGTTGCCGATTGTAAAGCTTTGGGAATAGACGATATCGTTAAAAGTCGTATTCTAAAGCATTGTTTATTTTGCCGATTCGTAAGGTATGAAAAAAGATGATATCGTTTAAAGTCGGATTCTAAAGCATTGTAAGTAGATGACTTAGTTCAAGTTACCGATTATGGAGGTTTGAAAATATATGATATCGTTTAAAGTCGGATTCTTAAGCATGGTAAATAGATGACTTAGTTTTAGTTGCCGATTCTTAATGGTTTGAAAATAGATGATACTGTTTAAAGTCGGATTCTATAGCATTGTACCTAGATGACTTTGTTCCAGTTGCCGATTCTTAAGGTTTGAAAATAGATGATATCGTCTAAAGTCGGATTCTAAAGCATTGTAAATAGATGACTTTTTTAAAGTTGCGGATTCTTAAGGTTTGAAAATAGATGATATCGTTTATAGTCGGATCCTATAGCATTGTAAATAGATGACTTAGTTCAAGTTGCAGATTCTTAAGGTTTGAAAATAGATGATATCGTTTAAAGTCGGATTCTAAAGCATTGTAAATAGATGACTTTGTTATAGTTGCGGATTCTTAAGGTTTGAAAATAGATTATATTGTTTAAAGTCTGATACTAAATAGCTGTAAATAGATGACTTTGTTTAAGTTGCAGATTCTTAAGGTTTGAAATTGATGATATCGTTTAAAGTCGGATTCTAAAGCATTGTAAATAAATGACTTTGTTATAGTTGTCGATTCGAAATGTTTGAAAATAGATGATATCGTTTAAAGTCGGATTCTAAAGCATTGTTAATAGAGGAGAGAGTTCAAGTTGCAGATTCTTAAGGTGTGAAAATAGATGATATCCTTTGAAGTCGGATTCTAAAGCATTGTAAATAGATGACTTTGTTCGTGTTGAGGATTCTAAAGGTGTCAACATAGATGATATCGTTTAAAGTCGGATTCTAAAGCATTGTAAATAGGTGACTTTGTTCAAGTTGCCGATTCTTGAGGTTTAAAAATAGAGGATATTGTTTTAAGTCGGATTCTAAAGCATTGTAAATAGATGACTTTATTCAAGTGGCTGATTCTTAATGTTTGAAAATCGATAATATCGTTTAAAGTCATATTTTAAAGCATTGTAAATAGATGACTTTGTTAAGGTTGCGGATTCTTAAGGTTTGAAGATAGATGATATTTGTAATGTAAAAAGAAGACACGAATAGAAAAACCTTTTCTAAGGCTTTATTCAATTAATTCAAAACTACAATGCCAACAAGGCAAGAGGCCAAGAACGTATATATGGTAAAAGAATGAGAACGCATTTAAATTAAAAAGTCACGTGGACAAGAAAACCCAGTAATTTTACTTTAACGGAAATATATGCAAGTGCACGTAATCCATCTCGTAATCCCAAGGTGGTGAGTTCTAATCCTGGGCAAATGCAGCTGAAGAAATATAATATACATAACATTCTCCCCCACTTGTAACAGAGATTGTTATCAGAAAGTTTTATAAATCCAGACGCTGGACTGGTTTGCGAATTCTGCTAGACCGGCGGGGAAGTAGTTCACTCTCAGAAGCACCATATCTCTGGGAAGGTTGATTCTCTGAATTCTGATTCACTAATTCATTTTCTGTATAACTTTCCCTGAGGTGAAGGAGTATTTGTGGAACTTGTTTCAGGCAAAGGGCCCATGTCAGGTAGAACGTTTTCAGCAGAAGCTTGAGATCGACCCGAGCGTGGAAAACGTGCTAAATGTCTTAGTGCTACTGAATCTTCCCGGCCATCATGATATCGTATTCTTGCATGTGTAGGGTTAGCCTCGAGGAGTTCCACTACCTCAACGATCGGGTCATATTTACTCCTGTTACCAAATCGCTTTAATAACACCTCCCCAGGCTCACAGAGCCAAACAGGTAATGCAGTGCCAGTGGAAGAGCGCCTTTTAAAATTGAACATGCGTTCGTGAGGCGTAGCATTTGTGGAGGTGCATAGTAGAGAGCGAATAGTTTGTAAAACATCCTGTAGAACATCCTGCCAAGCGCTAATGGGTAACCGTTTTGATCCCAAAGCTAATAAGATGGTGTTCCAAATAATGCCGTTATAGCGCTCACATTGGTTGTTACCTCTTGGGTTATACGCAGTAGTGTTACTGGATCCAATTCCAAGTCGCAGCAAAAATTGTTTGAATTCCTCCGACATAAACGAAGTTCCTCGATCGGAATGGATGAATGAGGGAAGTCCAAAAATAGAAAAAATATTCACCAGGCACTGAATCGCGGTTTGAAAGGAGCAATCACGACAAGGGAAAGCAAACGGAAATCGACTGTATTCATCGACGACTGTAAATATGTAACGGCAACCTGATGAAGATGCCGGGATAGGTCCTTTGTAATCGACAGAAAGACGCTGGAATGGAGCAGTAGAACGGATAAGAATATTATTAGTAGAAGTAAAGAATTGGGGTTTTATTTTGGCGCAAGTAGTACATTGAGATGTCACACGTCGGATTTCATCAAGTGAATATGGCAAATTTTGTGACCTTACAAAATGCCAAAAGCGTTGTACTCCAGGATGTATTAAGGAATCATGAATTGATTTTAGTTCCTCCAAGGAAGAAACAGCAGCACCACATACTCTGGATAATGTGTCAGCGACAATATTTTCATTCCCGGGACGGTGTTTTATATCATATGAAAAGGGAAGAAGTTCCATTTTCCACCGTATAATTTTATCGTTTTTAATTTTTCCACGATTAGCAGGTTTAAACACAAAAGATACGGCTTGTTGATCAGTAATAATAGTAAAATGTTTCCCAACAATGAGATCTCTCCATTTACGAACACATTCGACTATGGCATATGCTTCTTTTTCGACTATATGAAGTCGCATTTCAGAGAGGTTTAACGACCGAGAAAAGAATGCTACAGGTTTCCCAGCTTGTAAAAGAGTGCCTCCGATAGCTTTCTGAGGCATCGGTTTCAATAATAAACGGCAATTCATCATCAATAACTTTTACGGATGATTCAGCAATGTCTTTCTTGAGTTTTTCGAAAGAATTTACAACTATAGGAGGCATAGGGAATTGTTTATTTTCGACCAGTGGACGAATTTTGTATGAATACTTAGGTATCCATTTCGCATAGTAAGCAAACATACCAAGACACCTTTTTAACGATTTTGTATCGGAAGGGGGAGGCATTTGCAAAAGAGGTCTCAAACGCTCTGGATCAGGTTGAAGAGTTCCGTTACAAATTTGGTATCCAAGCACGTTAATAGAACGAAGTGAAAACTTTGATTTTTCCCGGTTTATTTCGAGGTTGTATGTCGAGGCAGCTTTTAAGAAATACTCCAAATTGACGTCATGCTCCTCCTGGGTTTTACCGCAAATAGTTATATCATCTATATACGAGAAGGTTCCAGGTAATTTGTTATCAGAAATGAAAGAATTCATAAATCGTTGAAAGGCAGAAATCCTGTTTGTGACCCCCATGGGTATTCGTTTAAATTGGTACAGACGGTTTCCAGCCTGAAAGGCCGTATAGGGGCGATCTTCAGGGCAAATTTCAATCTGATAGTATGCTTTGGACAAGTCAATGATACTAAAGATACGATACTGAGCTATTTGGTCAACGAGATCCCCAATTCGTGGCAAGGGGTATGCATCAAGTAAGGTGAAACGGTTAATAGTTTGGGAGAAATCGACTACCAATCGTTTCTTTTTATTAGTTGACGAAGTCACAACAATTTGAGCGTGCCACGGAGAGTAACTTGGTTCAATTATATCATCCTCAAGCATTTGTAGAATTTCTTTTTCAATGAATCGAGAGTCCTCCGCACGGTAATTTCGGGACCCAGTAGCAATAGGTTTGCAATCACGGGTCAAGTTTCAGAACAATTTAACGGGTGCACAACTGATTTTGGTTAAAGCGCAGATTTTTAGAATATCCTGAGACCCTCCAAAAGAAATAGTGATACTCTGGTGTAGTTTTAAGAAGGGCACTCCGAGTATAATATCCATACAGGAATCAGGAAGTACTGTGAAGTCAATTTCTTTATATTCGTAACCATTGAAGATAACGTCCTCAGTACAATATTCAGATAGCTTGAGGGAAATGGCCAATGATGCCATGGAAATTACGGAATTCCGTTTAGAAGTAGACAGTTTCATTGTTTTAACAATACGAGCACTGATAAAGTTATCAGAACTGCCGGTGTCTATGAGAGCAGTTAATCGTTTACCCTTTAATTTTACAATTTTAGTAATAGGAGGGAACATATCATCATCTTTAGCACGGGCTACTATACTAGCTGAGGTGGAACGTGAAGGTGTAGACATGGTAGAACGGCAAACTTTGGCAAAATGGCCGAGTTTGCCACAGTTTCGACATACTTTATCGCGGGCAGGACAGTGGCGGCGATCATCCTTAATGTGACGTTTCCCTCCGCAGTTGTAGCACTTTCCATGAGCAGGAAGGGCAGCAGACAATTGTACAGATTCACACTCCATAGGAGCAGTAATAGTGGCCTCCTCGACAGAATCAGTAAACACATTTTTAGTCGTGGTAGCAGCAACGGTAGGTCCAATCTGAGAAGCGTAGGACTCAGCACGAAATTGAGCCTGTTCTAAAGCTCTAGCACATTGAGTAGCCTCCTTGAGATTTAACGTATCATTTTCAAGTAGTCTGGCACGTATTACGGAAGACCGGAGACCACGTATAAATGAATCACGGACAGATTCATCTCTGTAAGTAGTAGCAGTAACATCTTTGAAGCAACAGTCTGCGGCAAGTCGGTTCAAGGCCTGAAGGTACTGGTCTACAGACTCATTTTCCTGTTGTAGACGTGTATAAAGCAAATGTCTAGCATGAATAACGCTTGGAGACTTATCATAAACACTTTTCAGCAATTCAACAGCATGTTCGAATCCAGAACAACCCTCGATAATGTCAGCAACGGTAGCACCAATGTTTAAATAAAGGACTTCAGGTTTGTCTGGATTTAAAGAAGCAATAGTAGATAAGTAATAAGTAAAATTACGGTACCATAGTCTCCAGAGCTTGCCAGCCTGAGGGTCTGCAGAAGATATATCAAACTTGTCCAGACGAATAATCTTATCCATGAGTAATTTAGTAAATGAATTAATTGAATAAATTGTAATGTAAAACCAAGACACGAATAGAAAAACCTTTTCTAAGGCTTTATTCAATTAATTCAAAACTACAATGCCAACAAGGCAAGAGGCCAAGAACGTATATATGGTAAAAGAAAGAGAACGCATTTAAATTAAAAAGTCACGTGGACAAGAAAACCCAGTAATTTTACTTTAACGGAAATATATGCAAGTGCACGTAATCCATCTCGTAATCCCAAAGTACTGAGTTCAATCCTGGGAAAATGCAGCTAGAGAAATATAATATACATAACAATATTGTTTAAAGTCGGATTCTAAAGCAGCGTAAAAAGATGACTTTGTTCAAGTTACCGATTGTGGAGGTTTGAAAATAGATGATATCGTTTAAAGTCGGATTGTAAAGCAATGTAAATAGATGACTGTGTTCAAGTTGCCGATTCTAAAGCTTTGGAAATAGAGAATATCGTTTAAAGTCGGCCTCTAAAGCATTGTAAATAGATGACTTTGTTCGAGTCCTCGATTAAAAGGGTTTTAAAATAGATGATATCGTTTAAAGTCGGATTCTAAAGCATTGTAAATACATGACTTCGTTCCAGTTGCGGATTCTTAAGCTTTGAGAATAGACCATATCGTTAAAAGTCGGATTCTAAAGCATAGTCACTAGATTACTTCGTTCAAATTGCTGATTCTTAAGGTTTGAAAGTAGATGAAATCGTTTAAAGTCGTATTCTAAAGCATTGTAAATAGATGACTTTGTTTATTTTGCCGATTCGTAAGGTTTGAAAAAAGATGATATCGGTTAAAGTCGGATTCTAAAGCATTGTAAGTAGATGACTTAGTTCAAGTTACCGATTATTGAGGTTTGAAAATAGATGATATCGTTTAAAGTCGGATTCTTAAGCATTGTAAATAGCTGACTTAGTTTTAGTTGCCGATTCTTAATGGTTTGAAAATAGATGATAATGTTTAAAGTCGGATTCTATAGCATTGTACCTAGATGACTTTGTTCCAGTTGCCGATTCTTAAGGTTTAAAAATAGATGATATCGTCTAAAGTCGGATTCTAAAGCATTGTAAATAGATGACTTTTTTAAAGTTGCGGATTCTTAAGGTTTGAAAATAGATGATATCGTTTATAGTCGGATCCTATAGCATTGTAAATAGATGACTTAGTTCAAGTTGCAGATTCTTAACGTTTGAAAATAGATGATATCGTTTAAAGTCGAATTCTAAAGCATTGTAAATAGATGACTTTGTTCACGTTGCTGATTGTTAAGGTTTAAAAATAGATGATATCGTTTAAAGTTGGATTCTAAAGCATTGTAAATAGATGACTTTTTTAAAGTTGCGGATACTTAATGTTTGAAAATAGATGATATCGTTGAAAGTCGGATTCTACAGCATTGTATATAGATGACTTTGAATAAGTTGCAGATTCTTAAGGTTTGAAAATAGATGATATCGGTTAAAGTCTGATTCGAAAGCATTGTAAATAGATGACTTTGTTCAAGTTGCCGATTCTTAAGGTTTAAAAATAGATGATCTTGTTTAAAGTCGGATTCTAAAGCATTGTAAATAAAACTTAGTTTAAGTTACCGATTCTTAACGTTTTAACATAGATGATATCGTTTAAAGTCGGATTCTAAAGCATTGTAAATAGATGACTAAGTTCAAGTTGCCGATTCTTAAGGTTTGAAAATAGATGATATTGTTTAAAGTAAGATTCGTAAAGCATTGTAAATAGATGACTTTGTTCAATTGCTGATTCTTAAGGTTTGAACATAGATGATATCGTTTAAAGTCGGATTCTAAAGCATTGTAAATAGATGACTTTGTTCAAGTTGCCGATGCTTAAAGTTTGAAAATAAATTATATTGTTTAAAGTCGGATGCTAAAGAGTTGTAAATAGACGACTTTGTGCAAGTTGCGGATTCTTAAAGGTTCAAAATAAATGATATCGTTTAAAGTCGGATTCTAAAGCATTGTAAATAGATGACTTTGGTCAAGTTGCGGATTCTTAAGGTTGAAAATAGAGGATATCGTTTAAAGTCGGATTCTAAAGCATTGTAAATAGGTGACTTTGTTAAAGTTGCGGATTCTTAAGGTTTACAAATAGATGATATCGTTTAAAGTATGATTCTGAAGCATTGTAAGTAGATAACTTTGTTCAAGTTGCGGATTCTTGAGGTTTGAAAATTGATTATATTGTTTGAAGTCTGATTCTAAAGAATAGTAAATATATGGTTTTGTTCAAGTTTCCGGTTCTTTAGATTGGAGAATAGATTATATCGTTTAAAGTCGGATTCTAAAGCATTGTAAATAGATGACATTGTTACAGTTGCGGATTCTTAAGGTTCGAAAATAGATGATATCGTTTAAAGTCGGATTCTAAAGCCTTTTAAATAGATGACTTTGTTCAAGTTGCCGATTCTTAAGGTTTGAAAATAGATGATATCGTTTAAAGTCGGATTCTAAAGCATTGTAAATAGATGACTTAGTTCAAGTTGCAGATTCTTAACGTTTGAAAATAGATGATATCGTTTAAAGTCGAATTCTAAAGCATTGTAAATAGATGACTTTGTTCACGTTGCTGATTGTTAAGGTTTAAAAATAGATGATATCGTTTAAAGTTGGATTCTAAAGCATTGTAAATAGATGACTTTTTTAAAGTTGCGGATACTTAATGTTTGAAAATAGATGATATCGTTTAAAGTCGGATTCTACAGCATTGTATATAGATGACTTTGAATAAGTTGCAGATTCTTAAGGTTTGAAAATAGATGATATCGGTTAAAGTCTGATTCGAAAGCATTGTAAATAGATGACTTTGTTCAAGTTGCCGATTCTAAAGCACTGTAAATAAAACTTAGTTTAAGTTACCGATTCTTAACGTTTTAACATAGATGATATCGTTTAAAGTCGGATTCTAAAGCATTGTAAATAGATGACTTTGTTCAAGTTGCCGATTGTTTAGGTTTGAAAATAGATGCTATCGTTTAAAGTCGGATTCTAAAGCATTGTAAATAGATGACTAAGTTCAAGTTGCCGATTCTTAAGGTTTGAAAATAGATGATATTATTTAAAGTAAGATTCGTAAAGCATTGTAAATAGATGACTTTGTTCAATTGCTGATTCTTAAGGTTTGAACATAGATGATATCGTTTAAAGTCGGATTCTAAAGCATTGTAAATAGATGACTTTGTTCAAGTTGCCGATTCTGTATGTTTGAAAATAGATGATATCGTGAAAAGTCGGATTCTTAAGCATTGTAAATAGATGACTTTGTTCAAGTGGCTGATTCTTACGGTTTGAAAATAGATGATATCGTTTAAAGTCAGATTCTACAGCATTGTAAATAGATGACTTTGTTCAAGTTGCGCATTCTTAAGGTTTGACAATAGATGATATTGTGTGAAGTCGGATTTCAAAGCATTGTAAATAGATGACTTTTTTAAAGTTGCGGATACTAAAGCTTTGAAAATAGATGATATTGTTTTAAGTCGGATTCTAAAGCATTGTAAATAGATGACTTTGTTCAAGTTGCGGATTCTTAAGGTTTGAAAATAGATGATATTGTTTAAAGTCGGATTCTAAAGCATTGTAAATAGATGACTTTGTTCAAGTTACTGATTCTGGTTGTTTGAAAATATATAATATCGTTTAAAGTCGGATTGTAAAGCAATGTAAATAGATGACTGTGTTCAAGTTGCCGATCCTTAAAATTTAAAAACAGATGATATTATTTACAGTCGGATTCTAAAGCATTGTAAATAGATGACTTTGTTCAAGTTGCGGATTCTTAAGCTTTGAAAATAGAGTATATCGTTTGGAGTCGGATTCTAAAGCATTGTAAACAGATGACTTCGTTCGAGTTCCCGAATAAAAGGATTTAAAAATAGAGGATATCGTTTAAAGTAGGATTGTAAAGCATTGTAAATATATGACTTAGTTTTAGTAGCGGATTCTTAAGCTTTGAGAATAGATAATATCGTTTAAAGTCGGATTCTAAAGCATTGTAAATATATCACTTCGTTCAAGTTGCCGATTCTTAAGGTTTGAAAATAGATGATATCGTGTAAAGTCGTATTCTAAAGCATTGTAAATAGATGGCTTTGTTTATTTTGCCAATTCTTAAGCTGTGAAAAAAGATGATATCGTTTAAAGTCGGATTCTAAAGCATTGTAAATAGAACTTAGTTCAAGTTGCCGATACTTCACGTTTGAGAATAGATGATATCGTTTAAAGTCCGATTCTAAAGCATTGTAAATAGATGACTTAGTTCAAGTTGCCGATTATTGAGGTTTGAAAATAGATGATATCGTTTAAAGTCGGATTCTAAAGCATTGTAAATAGATTACTTTGTTTAAGTTGCCGATTATTGAGGTTTGAAAACAGATGATATCGTTTAAAGTCGGATTCTAAAGCATTGTAAATAGATTACTTCGTTCAAGATGCCGATTCTTAAGGTTTGAAAATAGATGATATCGTGTAAAGTCGGATTCTAAAGCATTGTAAATAGATGACATCGTTTTAGTAGCGGATTCTTTAGCTTTGAGAATAGATGATATCGTTTACAGTCTGATTCTAAAGCATTGTCAATAGATTACTTCGTTACAGATGCCGGATCTTTAGGTTTGAAAATAGATGATATCGTTTAAAGTCGTATTGGAAAGCATTGTAAATAGATGACTTTGTTTATTTTGCAGATTCGTTAGCTTTGAAAAAAGATGATATCGTTTAAAGTCCGATTCTAAAGCATTGTAAATAGATGACTTTGTTCAAGTTGCCGATTATTGAGGTTTGAAAACAGATGATATCGTTTAAAGTCGAATTCTAAAGCATTGTAAATAGATTACTTCGTTCAAGATGCCGATTCTTAAGGTTTGAAAATAGATGATATCGTTTAAAGTCGTATTCTAAAGCATTGTAAATAGATGACTTTGTTTATTTTGCCGATTCTTAAGCTTTGAAAAAAGATGATATCGTTTAAAGTCCGATTCTAAAGCATGGTAAATGGATGACTTAGTTCAAGTTGCCGATTATTGAGGTTTGAAAATAGATGATATCGTTTAAAGTCGGATTCTAAAGCATTGTAAATAGATGCCTTAGTTTTAGTTGCCGATTCTTAAGGTTTGAAAATAGATTATATCGTTTAAAGTGGGATTCTATAGCATTGTAAATAGATGACTTTTTCAAAGTTGCGGATTCTTAAGGTTTATAAATAGATCATATCGTTTAAAGTCGGATTCTATAGCATTGTAAATAGATGACTTGGTTCAAATTGCGGATTCTCAAGGTTTGAAAATAGATGATATTGTTTAAAGTCGGATTCTAAAGAATTGTAAATAGATGACTTTTTTAAAGTTGCGGATTCTTAAGGTGTGAAAATAATGATATCGTTTAAAGTCGGATTCTAAAGCATTGTTAATAGATGACTTTGTTCAAGTGGCAGATTCTTAAAGTTTGAAAATAGATGATATCGTTTAAAGTGGGATTCTACAGCATTGTAAATAGATGACTTTGTTCAAGTTGCGGTTTCTTAAATTTTGAAAATAGATGATATCGTTTAAAGTCGGATTCTAAAGCATTGTAAATAGATGACTTTGTTCAAGTTGCCGATTCTTAAGGTTTGAAAGTAGATGATCTCGTTTAAAGTCGGATTCTAAAGCATTGTAAATAGAACTTAGTTCAAGGTACCGATTCTTCACGTTTTAACATAGATGATATCGTTCAAAGTCGGATTCTAAAGCATTGTAAATAGATGACATTGTTAAAGTTGCAGATTCTTAAGGTTCGAAAATAGATGATATCGTTTAAATGCGGATTCTACAGCATTGTTCATAGATGACTTTGTTCAAGTTGCGGATTCTTAAGGTTTGAAAATAGATGATATCGTTAAAAGTGGGATTCTTAAGCATTGTAAATAGATGACTTTGTTCAAGTTGCGGATTCTTAAGGTGTCAAAAAAGAGTATATCGTTTAAAGTCGGATTCTAAAGCATTGTAAATAGATGACTTTGTTCAAGTTGCGGACTCCTAAGGTTTTAATATAGATGATATCGTGTAAAGTCGGATTCTAAAGCATTGTAAATAGATGACTTAGTACAAGTTGCAGATTCTTAAGGTTTGAAAATAGATGATATCGTTTAAAGTCGGATTCTACAGCATTGTAAATAGATGACATTGTTCAAGTTGCAGATTCTTAAGGTTCGAAAATAGATGATATCGTTTAAAGTCGGATTCTGCAGCATTCTTCATAGATGACTTTGTTCAAGTTGCGGATTCTTAAGGTTTGAAAATAGATGATATCGTTTTAAGTGGGATTCTTAAGAATTGTAAATAGATGACTTTGTTCAAGTTGCGGATTCTTAAGGTGTCAAAAAAGAGTATATCGTTTAAAGTCGGATTCTAAAGCATTGTAAATAGATGACTTTGTTCAAGTTGCGGAATCCTAAGGTTTTAATATAGATGATATCGTGTAAAGTCGGATTCTAAAGCATTGTAAATAGATTACTTAGTTCAAGTTGCGGATTCTTAGGTTTTGAAAATAGATGATATCGTTTCAAGTGGGATTCTAAAGCATTGTAAATAGATGACTTTGTTCAAGTTGCGGATTCTTTATGTTTGAAAATAGATGATATCGTTTAAAGTCTGATTATAAAGCATTGTAAATAGATGACTTTGTTCAAGTTGCCGATTCTTAAGGTTTGAAAATAGATGATATCGTTTTAAGTCGGATTCTTAAGCATTGTAAATAGATGACTTTGTTCAAGTTGCGAGTTGTTAAGGTTTAAAAGTAGATGAACTCGTTTAATGTCGGATGCTGATGCATTGTAAATAGATGACTTCGTTTAAGTTGCGGATTCTTAATGTTTGAAAATAGTATGTATCGTTTAAAGTAACATTCTAAAGCATTGTAAATAGATGACTTTGTTCAAGTTGCGGATTATTGAGGTTTATAAATAGATGATATCGTTTGAAGTCGGATTCTAAAGCATTGTAAATAGATCAATGTGTTAAAGTTGCGGATTCTTAAGGTTTGAAAATAGATGATATTTTTTAAAGTCGGAGTCTAAAGCATTGTAAATAGATGACTTAGTTCAAGTTGCGGATTCTTAAGATGTGAAAAAAGATGTTATCGTTTAAAGTCGGATTCTAAAGCATTGTAAATAGATGACTTTGTTCAAGTTGCTGATTCTTAATGTTTGAAAATAGATGATATCGTGTAAAGTCGGATTCTAAAGCATTGTAAAAAGACGACTTTGTTCAAGTTGCGGATTCTTATTTTTTGAAAATAGATCATATCGTTTAAAGTCGGATTCTAAAGCATTGTAAATAGATGACTTTGTTAAAGTTGCGGATTCCTAAGGTTTACAAATAGATGATATCGTTTAAAGTCGGATTCTAAAGCATTGTAAATAGATGACTTTGTTCAAGTTGCGGACTCTTAAGGTTTGAAAATAGATGATATCGTTTAAAGTGGGATTCTAAAGCATTGTAAATAGATGTCTTTGTTCAAATTGCCGATTCTTCAGCTTTGAAAATAGATGATATCGTTTAAAGTCGGATTCCAAAGCATTGTAAATAGATAACTTTGTTCAAGTTGCGGATTCTTAAGGTTTGAAAATAGATGATATCGGTTAAGTCGGATTCTAAAGCATTGTAAATAGATGATATGTTCAAGTTGCCGATTCTTAAGCTTTGAAAATAGATGATATCGTTTAAAGTCGGATTCTGAAGCACTGTAAATTGATGACTTTGTTCAAGTTGCCGATTCTTAATGTTCGAAAATAGATGATATCGTTTAAAGTTTGATTCTAATGCATTTTAAATAGATGACTTGTTCAAGTTGTGGATTCTTTAGCTTAGAAAATAGATGATATCGTTTAAAGTCGAATTCTAAAGCACTGTAAATGGATGACTTTGTTCAAGTTGCCCAATCTTAAGGTTCGGAAATAGATGATATCGTTTAAAGTCGGATTCTAAAGCATTGTAAATAGATGACTTGTTCAAGTTGCGAGTTCTTAAGGTTTGAACCTAGGTTATACTGTGTAATGTCGGATACTAAAGCATTGTAAATAGATGACTTTGTTCATTTTGAGGATTCTCAAGGTTTAAAAATAGATGATATCGTTGAAAGTGTGATTCTAAAGCACTATAAATAAATGACTTTGTTCAAGTTGCTTATTCTTAAGGTTCGAAAATAGATGATATCGTTGAAAGTCGGATTCTAAACCATTGTAAATAGATGACTTTGTTCAAGTTGCGGATTCTGAAGGTTTGAAAATAGAAGGTAAGTTTTAAAGTAGGATTCAAAAGCATTGTAAATAGATGACTTTGTTCAAGTTGCGGATTCTTAAGGTTTGAAAATAGATGATATCGTTGAAAGTGTGATTCTAAAGCATTGTAAATAGATGACTTCGTTCAAGTTGCAAATTCTTGAGGTTTAAAAATAGATGATATCGGTCAAAGTCGGATTCAAAAGCATTGTAAATAGATGACTTTGTTCAAGTTGCGGATGCTTAAGAATTGAAAATAGATGATAATGTTTAAAGTCGGATTCTAAAGCATTGTAAATAGATGACTTTGTTCAAGTTGCATATTCTTAAGGTTTGAAAATAGATGATATCGTTTAAAGTGTGATTCTAAAGCATTCTAAATAGATGACCTGTTTACGTTACGGATTCTTAACGTTTGAAAATCGATGATATCGTTTAAAGTCGGATTCTAAAGCATTGTAAATAGATGACTTTGTTCAAGTCGCGGAAACTAAATGTTTGAAAATAGATGTAATCGTTTAAAGTCGGATTCTAAAGCATTGTAAATAGATGACTTTGTTCAAGTTGCAGATTCTTACGGTTTTAAAATAGATGATATCGTTTAAAGTCGGATTCTAAAGCATTGTAAATAGATGACTTTGTTCAAGTTACGTATTCTTAAGGTTTGAAAATAGATAATATCATTTAAAGTCGGATTCTAAAGCATTGTAAATAGATGACTTTGTTCAAGTTGCGGATTTTTTAGGTTTTAAAATAGATGATATCGGTTAAAGTCGGATTTTAAAGCATTGTAAATAGATGACTTTGTTCAAGTTGCAGATTCTTAAGGTTTGAAAATGGATGATATCGTTTAAAGTCGGATTCTAAAGCATTGTAAATAGGTGACTTTGTTCAAGTTGCGGATTCTTAAGGTTTGAAAATCGATGATATCATTAAAAGTCGGATTCTAAAGCATTGTAAATAGATGACTTTGTTCAAGTTTCGGATTCTTAAGGTTTGAAAATAGAAGATTATGTTTAAAGTAGTATTCAAAAGCATTGTAAATAGATGACTTTGTTCAAGTGGCGGATTCTTCAGGTTTGAAAATAGATGATATCGTTTAATGTCGTATACTAAAGCATTGTAAATAGATTACTAAGTTCAAGTTACGTATTCTTAAGGTGTCAAAATAGATTATATCGTTTAAAGTAAGATTAGAAAGCATTGTAAATAGATGACCTTCTTCAAGTTGCGGATCTTTTAGGTTTGAAAATAGATGATATCGTTTAAAGTCGGATTCTAAAGCATTGTAAATAGATGATATTGTTCAAGTTGCCAATTTTTCAGGTTTGAAAATAGATGATATTGTTGCCATACGGATTCTAAACGATTGTAAATAGATGACTTTGTTCAAGTTGCGGATTCTTTAGGGTTGAAAATAGATGATAATGTTTAAAGTGTGATTCTAAAGCATTGTAAATAGATGGTTTTCTTCAAGTTGCCGGTTCTTAAGGGTAGAGAATAGATGATATCGTTTAAAGTCGGATTTTAAAGCATTGTAAATAGATGACATTATTCAAGTTGCGGATTCTTAAGGTTTGAAAATCGATGATATCGGTTAAAGTCGGATTCTAAAGCATCGTAAATAGATCACTTTGTTCAAGTTGAGGATCTTCAAGGTTTGAAAATAGATGATATTGTTTAAAGTCGGATTCTGAAGCATTGTAAATAGATGACTTTGTTCAAGTTGCCGATTTTTAAGGTTTGAAAATAGATTATATCGTTTGAAGTCGCATTCTAAAGCATTGTAAATAGATGACATTCTGCAAGTTTCGGATTCTTAAAGTTTCAAAATAGATGATATCGTGTAAAGTCGGATTATAAATCATTGTAAAAAGATGGTTTTGTTCAAGTTGCCGGTTCTTAAGGTTGGAGAATAGATGATATCGTTTAAAGTCGGATTCGAAAGCATTGTAAATACATGACTTTGTTCAAGTTGCAGATTCTTTAGGTTTGAAAATAAATGATATCGTTTAAAGTCGGATTCTAAAGCATTGTAAATAGATGACTTTGTTCCAGTTGCGGATTCTTAAGGTTAACAAATAGATGATATCGTTGAAAGTTGGATTCTAAAGCATTGTAAATAGATGACTTTGTTAGAGTTGCGGATTCTTCATGTTTGAAAATAGATGATATCGTTTAAGTCGGATTCTAAAGCATTGTAAATAGATTACTGTGTTAAAGTTGCGGATACTTAATGTTTGAAAATAGATGATATCGTTTCAAGTCGGATTCTAAAGCCTTGTAAATAGATGACTTTGTTGAAGTTGCCGATTCTCAAGGTTTGAAAATAGATGATATTGTTTATAGTCGGATTCTAAAGCATTGTAAGTAGATGACTTTATTACAGTTGCGGATTCTTAAGCTTCGAAAATAGATGATAATGTTTAAAGTCACATTCTAAAGCATTGTAAATTGATGACTTTGTTCAAATTGCGGATTCTGAAAGTTTGAAAATAGATGATATTGTTTAAAGTCGGATTCCAAAGCATTGTAAATAGATGTCTTTGTTCCGGTTGCGGATTTTAAAGGTTTGAACCTAGATGATATCGTTTAAAGTCGGATTCTAAAGCATTGTAAATAGATGACTTTGTTCAAGTTGCGGATTCTTAAGGTTTGAAAATAGTGAATATCGATTAAAGTCGGATTCTAAAGCATTGTAAATAGATGACTTTGTTCAAGTTGCCGATTCCTAAGGTTTGAAAATCGATGATATTGTTTAAAGTCGGATTCTAAATCATTGTAAATAGATGACTTTGTTCAAGGTGCGGATTCTTAAGGTTTGAAAATAGATGATATCGTTTAAAGTGTGATTCTAAAGCATTGTAAATTGATGACTTTGTTGAAGTTGCGGATTCTTAAGGTTTTAAAATAGATGATGTTGTTTAAAGTCGGATACTTAAGCATTGTAAATAGATGACTTTGTTCAAGTGTCCGATTCTTAAGGTTTGAAAATAGATGATATTGTTTAAAGTCGAATTCTAAAGGATTGTAAATAGATGACTTTGTTCAAGTTGGGGTCTCTAAAGGTTTGAAAATAGATTATAATGTTTAAAGTATGATTCAAAAGCATTGTAAATAGATAGCTTTTTTCAAGTTGCCGATTCTTAATGTTTGAAAATAGATGATATCTTTGAAAGTGTGATTCTTAAGCATTGTAATTAGATGACTTTGTTCAAGTTGCGGATTCTGAAGGTTTGAAAATCGATGATATCTTTTAAAGTCCGATACTAAAGCATTTTAAATAGATTACTTTGTTGAAGTTGTGCCTTCTGGAGGGTGTAAAATAGATGATATCGTTTAAAGTCGGATTCTAAAGCACTTTAAATACATTACTTTGTTAAAGTTGCGGATTCTTAGGGTTTGAAAATAGATGATATCGTTTAAAGTCGGATTCTAAAGCATTGTAAATAGATGACTTTGTTCAAGTTGCGGACTCTTAAGGTTTGAAAATAGATGATATCGTTTAAAGTCTGATTCTAAAGCATTGTAAATAGATGACTTTGTTAGAAGTTGTTGATTCTTAAGGATTGAAAATAGATGATATCGTTTAAAGTCGGATTCTAAAGCATTGTAAATAGATGACTTTGTCTAAGTTGCGAGTTGTTTAGGTTTAAAAGTAGATGATATCGTTTAATGTCGGATACTAAAGCATTGTAAATAGATGACTTTGTTTAAGTTGCGGATTCTTATTGTTTCAAAATAGATGATATCGTTTAAAGTCGGATTCTAAAGCATTGTAAATGGATGAATTTGTTTAAGTTGCCTATTCTTAATGTTTGAAAATAGATGATATCGTTTAAAGTCGGATTCTAAAGCATTGTAAATAGATTACTTTGTTAGAGTTGCGGATCATTACTGTTTGAAAATAGATGATATCGTTTAAAGTCGAATTCTAAAGCATTGTAAGTAGATGACTTTGTTCAAGTTGCCGATTCTTAAAGTTTGAAAATAGATTATATCGTTTGAAATCGGATTCCAAATCATTGTAAATAGATGACTTTGTTCAAGTTGCGGATTCTTAAGATTTAAAAATAGATGATATCGTTTAAAATCGGATTCTAAAGCATTGTAAGTAGATGACTTTGTTCAAGTTGCGGAATCTTATTGTTTGAAAATAGATGATATCGTTTCAAGTCGGATTCTAAAGCATTGTAAATAGATGACTTTGTTCAAGTTGAGGATTCTCAAAGTTGTAAAATAGATGATATTGGTTAAAGTCGGATTCTAAAGCATTGTAAGTACATGACTTTATTACAGTTGCGGATTCTTAAGGTTTGAAAATAGATGATAATGTTTACAGTCGCATTCTAAAGCATTGTAAATAGATGACTTTGTTCAAGTTGCGGACTCTGAAAGTTTAAAAATAGATGATATCGTTTAAAGTCGGATTTTAAAGCATTGTAAATTGATGACTGTGTTCAAGTTGCGGATTCTTAAGGTTTGAAAATAGATGATATCGTTTAAAGTCGGATTCTAAAGCATTGTAAATAGATTACTTTGTTCAAGTTGCGGACTCTTATTGTTTGAAAATAGATGATATTGTTTTAAGTCGGATTCTAAAGCATTGTAAATTGATGACTTTGTTCAAGTTGCGGATTCTTAAGGTTTGAAAATAGATGATATCGTTTAAAGTCGGATTCTAAAGCATTCTAAATAGATTACTTTGGTCAAGTTGCAGACTCTTAAGGTTTGAAAATAGATGATATCGTTTCAATTCGGATTTTAAAGCATTGTAAATAGACGACTTTGTTCAAGTTGCCGATTCTTAAGGTGTGAAAATAGATGATATCGTTTAAAGTCGGATTCTAAAGCATTGTAAATAGATGACTTTGTTCAAGTAGCGAGTTGTTTAGGTTTAAAAGTAGATGATATCGTTTAATGTCGGATACTAAAGCATTGTAAATAGATGACTTTGTTTAAGTTGCGGATTCTTAATGTTTTAAAATAGATTATATCGTTTTAAGTTGGATTCTAAAGCATTGTAAATAGATGACTTTGTTCAAGTTGCGGATTCTTTAGGTTTGAAAATCGATGATATCGTTTAAAGTCGGATTCTAAAGCATTGTAAGTAGATGACTTTGTTCAAGTTGCCGATTCTTAAAGTTTGAAAATAGATTATATCGTTTAAAATCGGATTCCAAATCATTGTAAATAGATGAGTTTGTTCAAGTGGCGGATTCTTAAGATTTAAAAATAGATGATATCGTTTAAAGTCGGATTCTAAAGCATTGTTAATAGATGACTTTGTTCAAGTTGCGGACTCTTATTGTTTGAAAATAGATGATATCGTTTCAAGTCGGATTCTAAAGCATTGTAAATAGATGACTTTGTTCAAGTTGAGGATTCTCGAGGTTAGAAAACAGATGATATTGGTTAAAGTCGGATTCTTAAGCATTGTAAGTACATGACTTTATTACAGTTGCGGATTCTTAAGGTTTGAAAATAGATGATAATGTTTACAGTCGCATTCTAAAGCATTGTAAATAGATGACTTCGTTATAGTTGTGCATTCTTGAGGTTTGAAAATAGATGATATCGTTTAAAGTCGGATTCTAAAGCACTTTAAATAGATGACTTTGTTCAAGTTGCGGACTCTGAAGGTTTAAAAATAGATGATATCGTTTAAAGTCGGATTTTAAAGCATTGTAAATAGATGACTTTGTTCAAGTTGCGGATTCTTAATGTTTTAAAATAGATGATATAGTTTTAAGTCGGATTCTAAAGCATTGTAAATAGATGACTTTGTAACAGTTGCGGAATCTTAAGGTTTAAATATAGATAATATCGTTTAAAGTCGGATTCTAAAGCATTGTAAATAGATGACTTTGTTCAAGTGGCGGACTAAAATAGATGATATTGTTTAAAGTACGATTCTAAAGCATTGTAAGTAGATGACTATATTACAGTTGGTGATTCTTTAGGTTTGAAAACAGATAATAATGTTTAAAGTCGCATTCTTTAGCATTGTAAATAGATGACTTTGTTCAAGTTGCGGATTCTTAATGTTTTAAAATAGATGATATCGTTTAAAGTCGGATTTTAAAGCATTGTATATAGATGACTTTGTTCAAGTTGCCGATTCTTAAGGTTTGAAAATAGATGATATCGTTTAAAGTCGGATTCTAAAGCATTGTAAATAGATGACTTTGTTCAAGTGGCGGACTAAAATAGATGATATTGTTAAAGTCGGATTCTAAAGCATTGGAAGTAGATGACTTTATTACAGTTGCGGGTTCTGTAGGTTTGAAAATAGATGATAATGTTTAAAGTCGCATTCTAAAGCATTGTCAATTGATGACATTGTTAAAGTTGCGGACTCTTAAGGTTTTAAAATAGATGATATCGTTTAAAGTCGGATTCTAAAGCATTGTAAATAGATGACTTTGTTCAAGTTGCGGATTCTTAAGGTTGTAAAATAGATGATATCGTTTAATGTCGGATACTAAATCATTGTAAATAGATGACTTTTTTTAAGTTGCGGATTCTTAATGTTTTAAAATAGATGATATCGTTTAAAGTCGGATTCTAAAGCATTGTAAATAGATGAATTTTGTTAAGTTGCGGATCTTAATGTTTGAAAATAGATGATATCGTTTAAAGTTGGATTCTAAAGCATTGTAAATAGATGACTTTGTCCAAGTTGCGGATTCTTATGGTTTGGAAATCGATAATATCGTTTAAAGTCGGATTCTAATGCATTGTAAATAGATGACTTTGTTCAAGTTGCGGATTCCTGATGTTTTAAAATAGATGATATCGTTTAAAGTCGGATTCTAAAGCATTGTTAATAGATTACTTTGTTAGAGTTGCGGATCCTTACTGTTTGAAAATAGATGATATCGTTTAAGTCGGATTCTAAAGCATTGTATATAGATGAGATTGTTCAAGTCGCGGATTCTTAAGGTTTGAAAATAGATGATATCGTTTAAAGTCGGATTCTAAAGCACTGTAAATAGATGACTGTGTTCAAGTTGCGGATTCTTAAGGTTTGAAAATAGATGATATCGGTATAAAGTCGGATTCTAAAGCATTGTAAATAGATGACTTTGTTCAAGTTGCAGATTCTTAATGTTTGAAAATAGATGATATAGTTTAAAGTCGGATTCTAAAGCATTGTAAATAGATGTCTTTGTTCAAGTTGCGGATTCTTAAGGTTTAAAAATAGATAATATCGTTTAAAGTCGGATTCTAAAGCATTGTAAATAGATGACTTTGTTCAGGTTGCGGATTCTTACGGTTTGAAAATAGATGATATTGGTTAAAGTCGGATTCTAAAGCAGTGTAAGTACATGACTTTATTACAGTTGCGGATTCTTAAGGTTTGAAAATAGATAATAATGTTTACAGTCGCATTCGAAAGCATTATAAATAGATGACTTCGTTCAAGTTGTGCATTCTGAAGGTTTGAAAATAGATGATATCGTTTAAAGTCGGATTCTAAAGCATTGTTAATAGATTACTTTGTTCAAGTTGCGGATTCTTAAGGTTTGAAAATAGATGATATCGTTTAAAGTCGGATTCTAAAGCATTGTAAATAGATGGCTTTGTTAAAGTTGCGGACTCTTAAGGTTTGAAAATAGATGATATCGTTTAAAATCGGATTCTAAAACATTGTAAATACATGACTTTGTTAAAGTTGCGGATTCTTAAGGTTTGAAAATAGATGATATCGTTTAAAGTCGGATTCTAAAGCATTGTAAATAGATGACTTGGTTCACGTTGCCGATTCTTAAGGTTTGTAAATAGATTATATCGTTTAAAGTGTTATTCTAAAACCTTGTAAATAGATGACTTTGTTCAAGTTTCGGATTCTTAAGGTTTAAAAATAGATGATATTGTTTCAAATCGGATTCTAAAGTATTGTAAATAGATGACTTTGTTCAAGTTGTGGATTCTTATGGTTTGAAAATAGATGATATCGTTTAAAGTCGGATTCTAAACCATTGTAAATAGATGACTTTGTTCAAGTTGCCGATTCTTAAGGTTTGAACATCGATGATATTGTTTAAAGTCGGATTCTAAATCATTGTAAATAGATGGTTTTGTTCAAGTTGCCGGTTCTTAAGGTTAGAGAATTGATGATATCGGTTAAAGTCGGATTTTAAAGCATTGTAAATAGATGACATTGTTCAAGTTGCGGATTCTTAATGTTTGAAAGTCGATGATATCGTTTAAAATCGGATTCTAAAGCATTGTAAATAGATGACTTTGTTCAAGTTGCGGATTCGGAAGGTTTGAAAATAGATGATATCGTTTAAAGTCGGATTCTAAAGCATTGTTAATAGATTACTTTGTTCAAGTTGCGGATTCTTAAGGTTTGAAAATAGATGATATCTTTTAAAGTCGGATTCTTAAGCATTGTAAATAGATGACTTTGTTCAAGTTGCCGATTCTTAAGGTTTGAAAATAGATGATATCGGTTAAAGTCGGATTCTAAAGCATTGTAAATAGATGACTTTGTAAGAGTTGCGGATCCTTAATGTTTGAAAATAGATGATATCGTTTAAGACGGATTCTAAATAATTTTAAATAGATGACTTTGTTCACGTTGCCGATTCTTAAGGTTTGAAAATTGATGATATCGTTTAAAGTGTGATTCTAAAACCTTGTCAATAGATGACTTTGGTCAAGTTTCGGATTCTTAAGGTTTAAAAATAGATGATATCGTTTCAAATCGGATTCTAAAGCATTGTAAATAGATGTCTTTGTTCAAGTTGCGGACTCGGTAGGTGTGAAAATAGATGATATCGTTTAAAGTCGGATTCTAAAGCATTGTTAATAGATGACTTTGTTCAAGTTGCGGATTCTTAAGGTTTGAAAATTGATGATATCGTTTAAAGTCGGATTCTAAAGCATTGTAAATAGATGACTTTGTGTAAGTTGCCGATTCTTAAGGTTTTAAAATAGATTATATCAGTGAAAGTCGGATTCTAAAGCATTGTAAATAGATTACTTTGTTCAAGTTGCGGATTCTTAATGTTTGTAAAATAGATGATATAGTTAAAAGTGGGATTCTAAAGGATTGTAAATAGATGACTTTGTACAAGTTGCGGATTCTTGACGTTTAAAAATAGATAATATCGTTTAAAGTCGGATTCTAAAGCATTGTAAACATATGACTTTGTTCAAGTGGCGGACTAAAATAGATGATATTGTTTAAAGTACGATTCTAAAGCATTGTAAATAGATGACTTTGTGTAAGTTGCCGATTCTTAAGGTTTTAAAATAGATTATATCAGTGAAAGTCGGATTCTAAAGCATTGTAAATAGATGACTTTGTTGTAAGTTGCGGACTCTTAATGTTTGAAAATAGATGATATACTTTAAAGTCGGATTCTAAAGCATTGTAAATAGATGACTTTGTTCAAGTTGCGGATTCTTAAGGTTTGAAAATAGATGATATCGTTTAAAGTCGGATTCTAAAGCATTGTAAATAGATGACTGTTAAAGTTGCGGACTCTTAAGGTTTGAAAATAGATGATATCGTTTAAAATTGGATTCTAAAACATTGTAAATAGATGACTTTGTTCAAGTTGCGGATTCTTAAGGTTTAAAAATAGATGATATCGTTTAAAGTCGGATTCTAAAGCATTGTAAGTAGATGACTTTGTTCACGTTGCCGATTCTTAAGGTTTGAAAATAGATGATATCGTTTAAAGTGTGATTCTAAAACCTTGTAAATAGATGACTTTGTTCAAGTTTCGGATTCTTAAGGTTTAAAAATAGATGATATTGTTACAAATCGGATTCTAAAGTATTGTAAATAGATGACTTTGTTCAAGTTGCCGATTCTTATGGTTTGAAAATAGATGATATCGTTTAAAGTCGGATTCTAAAGCATTGTAAATAGATGACTTTGTTTAAGTTGAGGATTCTTAAGGTTTGAAAATAGATGATAATGTTTAAAGTCGGATTCTAAATCATTGTAAATAAATGGTTTTGTTCAAGTTGCCGGTTCTTAAGGTTAGAGAATTGATGATATCGGGTAAAGTCGGATTTTAAAGCATTGTAAATAGATGACATTGTTCAAGTTGCGGATTCTTAATGTTTGAAAGTCGATGATATCGTTTAAAATCGGATTCTAAAGCATTGTAAATAGATTACTTTGTTCAAGTTGAAGACTCGGAAGGTTTGAAAATAGATGATATCGTTTAAAGTCGGATTCTAAAGCATTGTTAATAGATTACTTTGTTCAAGTTGCGGATTCTTAAGGTTTGAAAATAGATGATATCTTTTAAAGTCGGATTCTAAAGCATTGTAAATAGATGACTTTGTTCAAGTTGCCGATTCTTAAGGTTTGAAAATAGATGATATCGGTTAAAGTCGGATTCTAAAGCATTGTAAATAGATGACTTTGTAAGAGTTGCGGATCCTTAATGTTTGAAAATTAATGATATCGTTTAAGACGGATTCTAAATAATTTTAAATAGATGACTTTGTTCACGTTGCAGATTCTTAAGGTTTGAAAATTGATGATATCGTTTAAAGTGTGATTCTAAAACCTTGTCAATAGATGACTTTGGTCAAGTTTCGGATTCTTAAGGTTTAAAAATAGATGATATCGTTTCAAATCGGATTCTAAAGCATTGTAAATAGATGTATTTGTTCAAGTTGCGGACTCGGAAGGTTTGAAAATAGATGATATCGTTTAAAGTCGGATTCTAAAGCATTGTTAATAGATGACTTTGTTCAAGTTGCGGATTCTTAAGGTTTGAAAATTGATGATATCGTTTAAAGTCGGATTCTAAAGCATTGTAAATAGATGACATTGTGTAAGTTGCCGATTCTTAAGGTTTGAAAATAGATGATATCAGTGAAAGTCGGATTCTAAAGCATTGTAAATAGATGACTTTGTTCAAGTTGCGGATTCTTAATGTTTGAACATAGATGATATAGTTAAAAGTCGGATTCTAAAGCATTGTAAATAGATGACTTTGTTCAAGTTGCGGATTCTTAAGGTTTAAAAATAGATAATATCGTTTAAAGTCGGATTCTAAAGCATTGTAAACATATGACTTTGTTCAAGTGGCGGACTAAAATAGATGATATTGTTTAAAGTACGATTCTAAAGCATTGTAAGTAGATGGCTTTATTACAGTTGCGGATTCTTTAGGTTTGAAAATAGATGATATTGTTTAAAGTACGATTCTAAAGCATTGTAAGTAGATTACTTTATTACAGTTGCGGATTCTTTAGGTTTGAAAATAGATGATAATGTTTAAAGTCGCATTATAAAGCATTGTAAATAGATGACTTTGTTAAAGTTGCGGACTCTTAATGTTTAAAAATAGATGATATACTTTAAAGTCGGATTCTAAAGCATTGTAAATAGATGACTTTGTTCAAGTTGCGGATTCTTAAGGTTTGAAAATAGATGATATCGTTTAAAGTCGGATTCTAAAGCATTGTAAATAGATGACTTTGTTCAAGTTGCGGACTCTTAAGGTTTGAAAATAGATGATATCGTTTAAAGTGTGATTCTAAAGCATTGTAAGTAGATGACTTTGTTCACGTTGCCGATTCTTAAGGTTTGAAAATAGATGATATCGTTCAAAGTGTGATTCTAAAACCTTGTAAATAGATGACTTTGTTCAAGTTTCGGATTCTTAAGGTTTAAAAATAGATGATATTGTTTCAAATCGGATTCTAAAGTATTGTAAATAGATGACTTTGTTCAAGTTGTGGATTCTTATGGTTTGAAAATAGATGATATCGTTTAAAGTCGGATTCTAAAGCATTGTATATAGAGGACTTCGTTCAAGTTGCCGATTCTTAAGGTTTGAAAATCGATGATATTGTTTAAAGTCGGATTCTAAAGCATTGTAAATAGATGACTTTGTTTAAGTTGAGGATTCTTAAGGTTTGAAAATAGATGATAATGTTTAAATTCGGATTCCAAATCATTGTAAATAGATGGTTTTGTTCAAGTTGCCGGTGCTTAAGGTTAGAGAATTGATGATATCGGTTAAAGTCGGATTTTAAAGCATTGTAAATAGATGACATTGTTCAAGTTGCGGATTCTTAATGTTTGAAAGTCGATGATATCGTTTAAAATCGGATTCTAAAGCATTGTAAATAGATGACTTTGTTCAAGTTGCGGATTCTTAAGGTTTGAAAATAGATGATATCGTTTAAAGTCGGATTCTAAAGCATTGTTAATAGATTACTTTGTTCAAGTTGCGGATTCTTAAGGTTTGAAAATAGATGATATCTTTTAAAGTCGGATTCTAAAGCATTGTAAATAGATGACTTTGTTCAAGTTGCCGATTCTTAAGGTTTGAAAATAGATGATATCGGTTAAAGTCGGATTCTAAAGCATTGTAAATAGATGACTTTGTAAGAGTTGCGGATCCTTAATGTTTGAAAATAGATGATATCGTTTAAGACGGATTCTAAATAATTTTAAATAGATGACTTTGTTCACGTTGCCGATTCTTAAGGTTTGAAAATTGATGATATCGTTTAAAGTGTGATTCTAAAACCTTGTCAATAGATGACTTTGGTCAAGTTTCGGATTCTTAAGGTTTAAAAATAGATGATATCGTTTCAAATCGGATTCTAAAGCATTGTAAATAGATGTCTTTGTTCAAGTTGCGGACTCTTAAGGTTTGAAAATAGATGATATCGTTTAAAGTCGGATTCTAAAGCATTGTTAATAGATGACTTTGTTCAAGTTGCGGATTCTTAAGGTTTGAAAATTGATGATATCGTTTAAAGTCGGATTCTAAAGCATTGTAAATAGATGACTTTGTGTAAGTTGCCGATTCTTAAGGTTTGAAAATAGATGATATCAGTGAAAGTCGGATTCTAAAGCATTGTAAATAGATGACTTTGTTCAAGTTGCGGATTCTTAATGTATGAAAATAGATGATATAGTTAAAAGTCGGATTCTAAAGCATTGTAAATAGATGACTTTGTTCAAGTTGCGGATTCTTAAGGTTTAAAAATAGATAATATCGTTTAAAGTCGGATTCTAAAGCATTGTAGACATATGACTTTGTTCAAGTGGCGGACTAAAATAGATGATATTGTTTAAAGTACGATTCTAAAGCATTGTAAGTAGATGACTTTATTACAGTTGCGGATTCTTTAAGTTTGAAAATAGATGATATTGTTTAAAGTACGATTCTAAAGCATTGTAAGTAGATTACTTTATTACAGTTGCTGATACTTTAGGTTTGAAAATAGATGATAATGTTTAAAGTCGCATTCTAAAGCATTGTGAATAGATGACTTTGTTGTAAGTTGCAGACTCTTAATGTTTGAAAATAGATGATATACTTTAAAGTCGGATTCTAAAGCATTGTAAATAGATGACTTTGTTCAAGTTGCGGATTCTTAAGGTTTGAAAATAGATGATATCGTTTAAAGTCGGATTCTAAAGCATTGTAAATAGATAACTTGGTTAAAGTTGCGGACTCTTAAGGTTTGAAAATAGATGATATCGTTTAAAATCGGATTCTAAAACATTGTAAATAGATGACTTTGTTCAAGTTGCGGATTCTTAAGGTTTGAAAATAGATGATATCGTTTAAAGTCGGATTCTAAAGCATTGTAAGTAGATGACTTTGTTCACGTTGCCGATTCTTAAGGTTTGAAAATAGATGATATCCTTTAAAGTGTGATTCTAAAACCTTGTAAATAGATGACTTTGTTCAAGTTTCGGATTCTTAAGGTTTAAAAATACATGATATTATTTCAAATCGGATTCTAAAGTATTGTAAATAGATGACTTTGTTCAAGTTGCCGATTCTTATGGTTTGAAAATAGATGATATCGTTTAAAGTCGGATTCTAAAGCATTGTAAATAGATGACTTTGTTTAAGTTGAGGATTCTTAAGGTTTGAAAATAGATGATAATGTTTAAAGTCGGATTCTAAATCATTGTAAATAGATGGTTTTGTTCAAGTTGCCGGTTCTTAAGGTTAGAGAATTGATGATATCGGTTAAAGTCGGATTTTAAAGCATTGTAAATAGATGACATTGTTCAAGTTGCGGATTCTTAATATTTGAAAGTCGATGATATCGTTTAAAATCGGATTCTAAAGCATTGTAAATAGATGACTTTATTCAAGTTGCGGACTCGGAAGGTTTGAAAATAGATGATATCGTTTAAAGTTGGATTCTAAAGCATTGTTAATAGATTACTTTGTTCAAGTTGCGGATTCTTAAGGTTTTAAAATAGATGATATCTTTTAAAGTCGGATTCTAAAGCATTGTAAATAGATGACTTTGTTCAAGTTGCCGATTCTTAAGGTTTGAAAATAGATGATATCGGTTAAAGTCGGATTCTAAAGCATTGTAAATAGATGACTTTGTAAGAGTTGCGGATCCTTAATGTTTGAAAATAGATGATATCGGTTAAGATTGATTCTAAATAATTTTAAATAGATGACTTTGTTCACGTTGCAGATTCTTAAGGTTTGAAAATTGATGATATCGTTTAAAGTGTGATTCTAAAACCTTGTCAATAGATGACTTTGGTCAAGTTTCGGATTCTTAAGGTTTAAAAATAGATGATATCGTTTCAAATCGGATTCTAAAGCATTGTAAATAGATGTCTTTGTTCAAGTTGCGGACTCGGAAGGTTTGAAAATAGATGATATCGTTTAAAGTCGGATTCTAAAGCATTGTTAATAGATGACTTTGTTCAAGTTGCGGATTCTTAAGGTTTGAAAATTGATGATATCGTTTAAAGTCGGATTCTAAAGCATTGTAAATAGATGACTTTGTGTAAGTTGCCGATTCTTAAGGTTTGAAAATAGATGATATCAGTGAAAGTCGGATTCTAAAGCATTGTAAATAGATGACTTTGTTCAAGTTGCGGATTCTTAATGTTTGAAAATAGATGATATAGTTAAAAGTCGGATTCTAAAGCATTGTAAATAGATGACTTTGTTCAAGTTGCGGATTCTTAAGGTTTAAAAATAGATAATATCGTTTAAAGTCGGATTCTAAAGCATTGTAAACATATGACTTTGTTCAAGTGGCGGACTAAAATAGATGATATTGTTTAAAGTACGATTCTAAAGCATTGGAAGTAGATGACTTTATTACAGTTGCGGATTCTTTAGGTTTGAAAATAGATGATATTGTTTAAAGTACGATTCTAAAGCATTGTAAGTAGATTACTTTATTACAGTTGCGGATTCTTTAGGTTTGAAAATAGATGATAATGTTTAAAGTCGCATTCTAAAGCATTGTAAATAGATGACTTTGTTTAAGCTGCGGACTCTTAATGTTTGAAAATAGATGATATACTTTAAAGTCGGATTCTAAAGCATTGTAAATAGATGACTTTGTTCAAGTTGCGGATTCTTAAGGTTTGAAAATAGATGATATCGTTTAAAGTCGGATTCTAAAGCATTCTAAATAGATGACTTTGTTCAAGTTGCGGACTCTTGAGGTTTGAAAATAGATGATATCGTTTAAAATCGGATTCTAAAACATTGTAAATAGATGACTTTGTTCAAGTTGCGGATTCTTAAGGTTTGAAAATAGATGATATCGTTTAAAGTCGGATTCTAAAGCATTGTTAATAGATGACTTTGTTCAAGTTGCCGATACTGAAGGTTTGAAAATAGATGATATCGTTTATAGTCGGATTCTAAAGCATTGTAAATAGATGACTTTGTTCAAGTTGCGGATTCTTAAGGTTTGAAAATAGATGATATCGTTTAAAGTCGGATTCTAAAGCATTGTAAGTAGATGACTTAGTTCACGTTGCTGATTCTTAAGGTTTGAAAATAGATGATATCGTTTAAAGTGTGATTCTAAAACCTTGTAAATAGATGACTTTGTTAAAGTTTCGGATTCTTAAGGTTTAAAAATTGATGATATCGTTTAAAATCGGATTCTAAAGTATTGTAAATAGATGACTTTGTTCAAGTTGCGGATTCTTGAGGTTTGAAAATAGATGATATCGTTTAAAGTCGGATCTAAAGCATTGTAAATAGATGACTTTGTTCAAGTTGTCGATTCTTAAGCGTTGAAAATAGATGATATTGTTTAAAGTCGGATTCTAAATCATTGTTAATAGATGGTTTTGTTCAAGTTGCCGGTTCTTAAGGTTAGAGAATTGATGATATCGGTTAAAGTCGGATTTTAAAGCATTGTAAATAGATTCCTTTGTTCAAGTTGCGGATTCTTAAGGTTTGAAAGTCGATGATATCGTTTAAAATCGGATTCTTAAGCATTTTAAATAGATGGTTTTGTTCAAGTTGCCGGTTCTTAAGGTTGGAGAATAGATGATATCGTTTAAAGTCGGATTCTAAAGCATTGTAAACAGATGACTTTGTTCAAGTTGCCGATTCTGTAGGTTTGAAAATCGATGATATTGTTTAAAGTCGGATTCTAAAGCATTGTAAATAGATGACTTTGTTTAAGTTGAGGATTCTTAAGGTTTGAAAATAGATGATAATGTTTAAAATCGGATTCTAAATAATTGTAAATCGATGACTTTGTTCTAGGTTCGGATTCTTAAGGTTCGAAAATAGATGATATCGTTTAAAGTGTGATTCTAAAGCATTGTAAATTGATGACTTTGTTCAAGTTGCGGATTCTTAAGGTTTTAAAATAGATGATGTTGTTTAAAGTCGGATACTTAAGCATTGTAAATAGATGACTTTGTTAAAGTTGCCGATTCTTAAAGTTTGAAAATAGATGATATTGTTTAAAGTCGAATTCTAAAAGATTGTAAATAGATGACTTTGTTCAAGTTGGGGTCTCTAAAGGTTTGAAAATAGATTATAATGTTTAAAGTATGATTCAAAAGCATTGTAAATAGATGACTTTGTTCAAGTTGCGGATTCTTAATGTTTGAAAATAGATGATATCGTTGAAAGTGTGATTCTAAAGCATTGTAAATAGATGACTTTGTTCAAGTTGCGGATTCTGAAGGTTTGAAAATCGATGATATCTTTTAAAGTCGGATTTGAAAGCATTTTAAATAGATGATTTCGTTCAAGTTGCCGATTCTTAAGCTTTGAAAATAGATGATATCGTTTAAAGTCGGATTCCAAAGAAATTGTAAATAAATTACTTTGTTCAAGTTTCCGATTCTTAAGGTTTGAAAATAGATGATATCGTTTAAAGTCGGATTCTAAAGCATTGTTCATAGATGACTTGTTCAAGTCGCCGATTCTCAAGCTTTGAAAATAGATGATATCGTTTAAAGTCGCATTCTAAAGCACTGTAAATAGAAGACTTTTTTCAAGTTGCGGATTCTTAAGGTTCGAAAATACATAATATCGTTTACAGTCGGATTCTAAAGCATTGTAAATAGATGACTTGGTTCAAGTGAGGAGTTCTTCAGGTGTACAACAAGATGATATCTTTTAATGTCGGATTCTAAAGCATTGTAAATAGATGAATTTTTTTAAGTTGCTGATTCTTAATGTTCGAAAATTGATGATATCTTTTAAAGTGTGATTCTAAAGCATTGTAAATTGATGACTTTGTTCAAGTTGCGGATTCTTAAGGTTTTAAAATAGATGATGTTGTTTAAAGTCGGATACTTAAGCATTGTAAATAGATGACTTTGTTCAAGTTGCCGATTCTTAAGGTTTGAAAATATATGATATCGTTTAAAGTCGGATTCTAAAGCATTGTAAATAGATGACATTGTTCAAGTTGCGGATACTTAATGTTTCAAAATAGATGATATCGTTTAAAGTCGGATTCTAAAGCATTGTAAATAGATGACTTTGTTCAAGTGTCGGATTCTTAAGGTTTGAAAATAGATGATATCGTTTCAAGTCGGAGTCTAAAGCATTGTAAATAGATGACGTTGTTCAAGTTGCCGATTCTTAAAGTTTGAAAATAGATTATATCGTTTGAAGTCGGATTCTACATCATTGTAAATAGATGACTTTGTTCAAGTTGCGGATTCTTAAGATTTGAAAATAGATGATATCGTTTAAAGTCGGATTCTAAAGCATTGTAATTAGATTACTTTGTTCAAGTTGCGGACTCTTATGGTTTGAAAATAGATCATAATGTTTAGAGTCGGATTCTAAAGCATTGTAAATCGATGACTTTGTTCAAGTTGCGGATTCTTAATGTTTGAAAATCGATGATATCGTTTAAAGTCGGATTCTAAAGCATTGTAAATCTTTGACTTTGTTCAAGTTGCGGATTCTTGATGGTTGAAAATAGATGATATCGTTTAAAGTCGGATTCTAAAGCATTGTAAATAGATGACTTTGTTAGAGTTGAGGATCCTTAATGTTTGAAAATAGATGATATCGTTTAAGTCGGATTATAAAGTATTGTAAATTGATGACTTTGTTCAAGTTGCGGATACTTAATGTTTTAAAATAGATGATATCGTTTCAAGTCGGATTCTAAAGCATTGTAAATTGATTACTTGGTTCCAGTTTCGGATTCTTAAGGTTTGAAAATAGATGATTTTGTTTAAAGTCGGATTCTAAAGCATTGTAAATAGATGACTTTGTTGAAGTGGCCGATTCTTAAAGTTTGACAATAGATTATATCGTTTAAAGTCGGATTCTAAATCATTGTAAATAGATGACTTTGTTCAAGATGCAGATTCTTAAGATTTGAAAATAGATGACATCGTTTAAAGTCGGATTCTAAAGCATTGTAAATAGATGACTTTGTTCAAGTTGCGGACACTTATGGTTTGAAAATAGATTATATCGTTTAAAGTCGTATTCTAAAGCATTGTAAATAGATAGCTTTGTTCAAGTTGCGGATTCTTAATGTTTGAAAATAGATGATATCGTTTTAAGTCGGATTCTAAAGCATTGTAAATAGATGACTTTGTTCAAGTTGCGGATTCTTAAGGTGTGAAAATAGATGATATCGTTTCAAGTCGGAGTCTAAAGCATTGTAAATAGATGACGTTGTTCAAGTTGCCGATTCTTAAAGTTTGAAAATAGATTATATCGTTTGCAGTCGGATTCTAAATCATTGTAAATAAATGACTTTGTTCAAGTTGCGGATACCGGATGTTTTAAAATAGATAATATCGTTTCAAGTCGGATTCTAAAGCATTGTAAAGAGATGACTTTGTTCCAGTTTCAGATTCTTAAGGTTTGAAAATAGATGATTTCGTTTAAAGTCGGATTCTAAAGCATTGTAAATAGATTACTTTGTTCAAGTGGCCGATTCTTAAAGTTTGAAAATAGATTATATCGTTTAAAGTCGGATTCTAAATCATTGTAAATAGATGACTTTGTTAAAGTTGCGGATTCTTAAGATTTGAAAATAGATGATATAGTTTAAAGTCGGATTCTAAAGCATTGTAAATAGATGACTTTGTTCAAGTTGCGGACACTTATGGTTTGAAAATAGATGATATCGTTTAAAGTCGGATTCTAAAGCATTGTAAATAGATAGCTTTGTTCAAGTTGCGGATTCTTAATGTTTGAAAATAGATGATATCGTTTAAAGTCGGATTCTAAAGCATTGTAAATAGATGAATTTGTTTAAGTTGCGGATTCTTAAGGATTGAAAATAGATGATATCGTTTAAGTCAGAGTCTAAAGCATTGAAAATAGATGAAATCGTTTAAAGTCGGATTCTAAAGCATTGTAAATAGATGACTTAGTTCAAGTTGCGGATTCTTAATGTTTCAAAATAGATGATATCGTTTCAAGTCGGAGTCTAAAGCATTGTAAATAGATGACGTTGTTCAAGTTGCCGATTCTTAAAGTTTGAACATAGATTATATCGTTTGAAGTCGGATTCTAAATCATTGTAAATAGATGACTTTGTTCAAGTTTCGAGTTGTTAAAGTTTAAAAATAGATGATATCGTTTAATGTCGGATTCTAAAGCATAGTAAATAGATAACTTTGTTCAAGTTTCCGATTCTTAAGGTTTGAAAATAGACGATATCGTTTAAAGTCGGATTCTAAAGCATTGTAAATAGATGACTTTGTTCCAGTTGCGGACTCTTAATGGTTTGAAAATAGATGATATCGTTTAATGTCGGATTCTAAAGCATAGTAAATAGATAACTTTGTTCAAGTTGCCGATTCTTAAGGTTTGAAAATAGACGATATCGTTTAAAGTCGGATTCTAAAGCATTGTAAATAGATGACTTTGTTCCAGTTGCGGACTCTTACTGGTTTGAAAATAGATGATATCGTTTCAAGTCGGATTCGAAAGCATTGTAAATAGATGACTTTGTTCAAGTTGCCGATTCTTAAAGTTTGAAAATAGATTATATCGTTTTAAGTCGGATTCTAAATAATTGTAAATAGATGACTTTGTTCAAGTTGCTGATTCTTAAGATTTGAAAATAGATGATATTGTTTAAAGTCGGACTCTAAAGCATTGTAAATGGATGACTTTGTTCAAGTTGCGGATTCTTAAGGTTTAAAAATAGATGATATCGTTTAAAGTCGGATTCTAAGGCATTGTAAATAGATCACTTTGTTCAAGTTGCGGATTCTTTAGGTTTGAAAATAGATCATATCGTTTAAAGTCGGATTCTAAAGCATTGTAAGTAGATGACTTTGTTCAAGTTGCGGATTCTTAATGTTTGAAAATAGATGATATCGTTTAAAGTCGGATTCTAAAGCATTGTAAATAGATGACTTTGTTTCAGTTGCGGATTCTTAATGGTTTGAAAATTGATGATATCTTTTCAAGTCGGATTCTAAAGCATTGTAAATAGATGACTTTGTTCAAGTGGCCGATTCTTAAAGTTTGAAAATAGATTATATCGTTTAAAGTCGGATTCTAAATAATTGTAAATAGATGACTTTGTTCAAGTTGTGTATTCTTAAGATTTGAAAATAGATGATATTGTTTAAAGTCGGATTCTAAAGCATTGTAAATAGATGACTTTGTTCAAGTTGAGGATTCTCAAGGTTTTAAAATAGAGTATATTGTTTTAAGTCGGATTCTAAAGGATTGTAAATGGATGACTTTGTTCAAGTTGCGGATTCTTAAGGTTTAAAAATAGATGATATCGTTTAAAGTCGGATTCTAAGGCATTGTAAATAGATCACTTTGTTCAAGTTGCGGATTCTTTAGGTTTGAAAATAGATCATATCGTTTAAAGTCGGATTCTAAAGCATTGTAAGTAGATGACTTTGTTCAAGTTGCCGATTCTTAATGTTTGAAAATAGATGATATCGTTTAAAGTCGGATTCTAAAGCATTGTAAATAGATTACTTTGTTCAATTTGCAGACTCTTAAGGTTTGAAAATAGATAGTATCGTTTCAAATCGGAATCTTAAGCATTGTAAATAGATGACTTTGTTCAAGTTGCGGACTGCTAAGGTTTGAAAATAGATGATATCCTTTAAAGTCGGATTCTAAAGCATTGTAAATAGATGACTTTGTTCAAGTTGGTGGATTCTTAGGGTTTTAAAATAGATGATATCGTTTAAAGTCGGATTCTAAAGTAGGGAACATGAACATGAAGAGGGCTTACTTGCGAAACGTCCTCGGGTTTGCTTGTCCTGTGCGCTGCGAGTGAAAGAAAGAAAGAAGGAAAGAAATCCAACATGGCGTCCCTGAATGTTTATTACATACAGTTCACGCAAAATCTCGCAAAGTCTCGCTGCACGTATGGAAATTAGGTGTGACTGGATATTATAAAAAGCGAGTCTCGTACCGTCTCAGAAGAACGGAGTGTGCGAAGCGAGTGCACGTGTCGAGCAGTAAGAGCTGCTTTGGAGGTTAACAGTGACTTGCGACCTTCGTTATTATTTCAAGCTATCTCGGCGATGGACAAGTTCGACTTGAGGTTAATACCCGAGTTCGACGGCTCCCCCTCCGGACCCTCTGTAGTCGAGTGGTGGGAGAAAGCCGAGCGCGTCTGCAGACTTTGCAATATAAAGGATCCTGCACTGGTCATCCCGCTGAGGCTGACCAAAGGAGCATATTCGGTGTATCAGCAGCTCGGAGACGAACCAGGCCTGGAGGAAATTAGGCAGGCGCTATACGCAGCCTTTGCTGTGGACCCTTTCGTCGCCTGGAGGCAGTTCACCGAACGGCGGCTTGGACTAGATGAGACTGTGGACGTCTACCTGGCCGATTTGAGGAGGCTAGCCGCGCCGTTTGGTGGAACAAGCGAGCGAATACTGGGATGCGCTTTTCTGACTGGACTCCCAGACGGCGCCAGCAGACTGCTGCAGACATCGTCCAGACTCAGTGAGATTGGGCTTGACGAGTTGTTGGCCAGAGCCCGAAACATTTTGAAAGAGGACACAGAGCCGGTTTCGGCAGCTGCGGAAGCGTCTTCACCACCAACAGAAGACGTGAGATGCTACAAATGTGGCGGGCCGAATCATTTTTCAAAAGACTGCCGTAGCCGAAGCGGTGCAAAGGACGCGCCCGATCGAGGAACGTTAAAACGCGTGCGTTGTTACCGGTGCAAAAAGCTATGTCACGTGGCAAGAGGTTGTCCGGGAAACGGGCAAGGGGAGTAAGCTATAGCGCCAGTCTTCTCCCCAGATCGTCGCCAAATAAGGCGCTACCCACAGTGAGCGTGCGCGTAAACGGGCGTGAGCGCTTCGCGCTCGTAGACACCGGGTGCACGCAGACCCTCGTGCGCAAAGCATGCTGTGACGCATGGGATAAGGAAAGGATCCCGGTATTGACGGTTGGCGGTGGCTCGATTGCCTCTTGTGGCGTTAGCATCATTCGCGCAGGTGTCGGCGATGGGCCTACAGTAACCGCACGAGCCGTGGTTATAAACGGTGACCTGCTCGGTTACGACCTACTCCTGGGAATGGACGTCATCAAGGAATTGGGAGGTGTACGCATTGATGGTGAGGGTAGGGCACATTTTTCAAAAGCGGGCCTTGCTCTGAGTGCAGCTATGAAGCTGGAACAGCCTGATTTTTGTGCGGAATTCGACCAGCGCACAAAATCCTAGACAGCCTCCTGGAAGTGGTCGGAGGAGCAGCCACCCGAGAAATTATGCAATAAGGTGCCAGAATACAAAATTCCCCCCGGAGCTCGTGCAGAATACGACAAGGAACTACAAACTTGGATTAGTAATGGATGGCTAGTTCCGTATTCAGAGAAGGAATTGGGTCCTCCAAAGTGCCTAATCCCGTTAATGGCGGTTATCCAACAGAATAAGCAGAAGGTGAGGCCGGTGCTCGACTATCGAGAATTGAATGAGCACGTGGACCCTTTTACAGCTTGCGCGGACGTATGCACTGAAAAGTTGAGGGAATGGCGGCAAGTGGGATCTAATGTATCTGTACTGGATCTTCACAAAGCATACCTTCAAGTGCGTGTACACAAATCACTATGGCCCTATCAAACGGTGCTCATCAAGGGGAAAAGGTATTGCCTAACCCGCATGGGATTTGGACTTAATGTTGCGCCATCAATTATGCAAATGATTGTTGACACCATTCTGACTAAAGATGAGCGCATTCACCGGGCAACGTCTGCATATATTGATGACGTGTACGTGGACGAGGAAATTGTATCTGCGGCGCGCGTGAGGGAGCATCTCTACAACTTTGGCCTTCTCAGCAAGGAACCGGAAAGGCTACGAGATGGCGCACGGGTACTTGGTTTGCAGGTCTGGGAGGAAGATGACGTTCTGTATTGGAAACGAGGAAATGAAACCCCGGACATGCCTTGTATTGTTACACGACGAAACGTGTTTTCCTTGTGCGGAAAGTTAGTTGGACACCTTCCTGTCGGCGGCTGGCTTCGTGTTGCGGTGGCATTTATTAAGCGAAGACCCTCCGCCGTCACCACTGGATGGGATGACGAAACTCATGACGTCCCTCTCAATACAATGCTCAAAGAAGTCCTCACCAGGGTGCACAAGGAAGACTCAACGCGAGGCAGATGGTGCGTCGACAGCCAGAACCTTAGTGTGTGGGTTGATGCAAGCTCTCTCGCCATTGGTGTATCGGTGGTCCATGATGGAATGGTGGTGGAAGACGCTTGCTGGTTACGCCCAGAAAAGGACTCCCAGCACATAAACCTGTCAGAACTTGATGCGGTTATCAAGGGGATAAACTTGGCAATCCTTTGGAAGACGACCACCCTGCGACTATTCACGGATTCTGCTTGCGTCCATAAGTGGATTTCAGATACTCTCACCGGGAGGGCCAGAATACGAACCAAAGCCACGAGCGAGATGCTCATCCGACGGCGGCTCGACACGATCATGAAGCTGGTGAACGAATATGCGCTGTCAATAGAGGCGTCCCTGGTCAAATCCAGCCTGAACAAAGCAGATTGTTTGACGAGAGTACCTCAAAGATGGCTTGATGCCATAAGAAAGACTATTGAACCCATGCAGCCCGCCTGCGCCGCTTCCATGAGCCCCGTTCGATCTAATACCATCAAAGAAGTCCACCAACAAACCGGGCACCCTGGGGTCAAGCGGACCCTATATTTCGCTAAGTTGGTTGAACCAGGAGTACAAAATTCAGACGTCAGTAAAGTGGTCAAAGATTGTATAGCATGCCAATCCATTGATCCAGCACCCGTTCGCTGGGAGAAAGGAAAGCTGGTAGTGGAAAGCCATTGGAACCGGCTGGCGATGGATATTACTAACCACAACGGTGAGGATTTCTTGACTCTCATTGATTGCGGTCCATCCAGGTTTGCGATATGGCGCATGCTGCGCCGGCAGGATGCAGCCAGCATCATCCGTCAGTTAAACAATATTTTTCTTGAACGTGGCCCCCCAACGGAGATATTAACCGACAATGGCGCTGCATTCACTAGTGAGCAGTTCAGAAAGTTTGCTGATGGCTGGGGAGTACACCTGAGGTTTCGATGCGCCCACGTACCGAGTGGAAATGGGGTCATCGAGCGGAATCACAGAACCGTCAAAACCATTGCGGCCAGGACGGGCTGCACGGTATTTGAGGCAGTCTACCTGTATAACGTAACCCCAAAGGATAATGTTTCACCCTCTACAGCGCCGGCTGACACCTTGCACAGGTTTCACGTCAGGGTGAAAGGCATAGAGACTAACCCGCTGCCCGAACTGGAAGTAACCAAAGAGAAACTGAAAAAAGGGGATGTCGTCTGGATTAAGAACCCGCGCGGCAAGTGTACAACGAAATACGGAGTTGGACGCGTCACCGAGGTAATCAGCCCACAGGCGGTGCGAGTCGACGGTATGCCCCGTCACATTAGGGACCTACGGTTAGCAACGCAATCATCACTGAACGACAAGAGCGAGTCGGAGTCAGAGAGCAGTGAGGCATCGCTCTGGCTTGCAGCAGCCCCATCGGACCGTGACTCGGATATCAGCAGTATCCCAGCGGACGCGATGTTTCTCGACCCTCAGACCGCGGACGAGAGCACAAGCGAAGATGAGGCTTGCGTTGTCCCCCTCCGAAGAAGCAACCGGCGAAGGCGATCTAGGCCTCCCTGCCATCTCTGTGATCAAGAGATCAGGGGGGAGTGTAGGGAACATGAACATGAAGAGGGCTTTCTTGCGAAACGTCCTCGGGTTTGCTTGTCCTGTGCGCTGCGAGTGAAAGAAAGAAAGAAGGAAAGAAATCCAACATGGCGTCCCTGAATGTTTATTACATACAGTTCACGCAAAATCTCGCAAAGTCTCGCTGCACGTATGGAAATTAAGTGTGACTGGATATTATAAAAAGCGAGTCTCGTACCGTCTCAGAAGAACGGAGTGTGCGAAGCGAGTGCACGTGTCGAGCAGTAAGAGCTGCTTTGGAGGTTAACAGTGACTTGCGACCTTCGTTATTATTTCAGTAAATAGATGACTTTGTTCAAGTTGCGGATTCTTAGGGTTTGAAAATAGATGATATCCTTTAAAGTCGGATTCTAAAGCATTGTAAATAGATGTCTTTAGTCAAGTTGGTGGATTCTTACGGTTTGAAAATAGATGATATCGTTTAAAGTCGGATTCTAAAGCATTGTAAATAAATGACTTTGTTCAAGTTGCCAAGGCTTAATGTTTGAAAATAGATGATATCGTTTAAAGTCAGATTCTAAAGCATTGTAAATAGATTACTTTGTTCAAGTTGCAGACACTTACGGTTTGAAAATAGATGATATCGTTTAAAGTCGGATTCTAAAGCATTGTAAATAGATGACTTTGTTCAAGTTGGTGGATTCTTAGGGTTTTAAAATAGATTATATCGTTTAAAATCGGATTCTAAAGCATTGTAAACAGATGACTTTGTTCAAGTTGCGGATTCTTAGGGTTTGAAAATTGATGATATCCTTTAAAGTCGGATTCTAAAGCATTGTAAATAGATGACTTTGGTCAAGTTGGTGGATTCTTAGAGTTTGAAAATAGATGATATCGTTTAAAGTCGGATTCTAAAGCATTGTAAATAGATGACTTTGTTCAAGTGTCCGATTCTAAAATATAAAAAATAGATGATATCGTTTAAAGTCGGATTCTAAAGCATTGTAAATAGATGACTTAGTTAAAGTTGTTGATTCTTAAGGTTTGAAAATAGATGATATCGTTGAAAGTCGGATTCTAAAGCATTGTAAATAGATTACTTTGTTCAAGTTGCTTATTCCTAAGGTTTAAAAATAGATGATATTGTTTAAAGTCAGATTCTAAAGGATTGTAAATCGATGACTTTGTTCAAGTTGCCGATTCTCAAGGTTTGAAATAGATGATATCGTTTAAAGTCGGATTCTAAAGCATTGTAAATAGATGACTTTGTTCAAGTTGCCGATTCGAAAGGTTTGAGAAGTAATAATATCGTTTAAAGTAGGATTCTAAAGCATTGTAAATAGATGACTTTGTTAAAGTTGCCGATACTTGAAGTTTGAAAATAGATGATATGGTGAAAAGTACGATTCTAAAGCATTGTAAATAGATGACTTTGTTCAAGTTGCCAATTCGTAAGCTTTGAAAATAGATGATATCGTTTAAAGTCGGATTCTAAAGCATTGTAAATAGATGACCTTTTTCAAGTTGCGGATTCTTAATGTTTGAACATAGACGATATCGTTTAAAGTCGGATTCTAAAGCATTGTAAGTAGATGACTTTGTTCAAGTTACGGACTCTTAAGGTTTGAAAATAGATAATATGGTTTCAAGTCGGATTCTAAAGCATTGTAAATAGATAACTTTGTTCAAGTTGCGGACACTTAATGTTTGAAAATATATGATATCGTTTAAAGTCGGATTCCAAAGCATTGTAAATAGATCACTTTGTTCAAGTTGCTGATTCTTAAGTTGTGAAAATGAATGATATCGTTTAAAGTCGGATTCTAAAGCATTGTAAATAGATGACTTTGTACAAGTTGCGGATTCTTAATGTTTGAAAATAGATGATATAGTTTAAAGTCGGATTCTAAAGCATTGTAAATAGATGACTTTGTTCAAGTTGCGGATTCTTAAAGTTTGAAAATAGATGATATCGTTTAAAGTCGGATTCTAAAGCATTTTAAATAGATGACTTTGTTCAAGTGGCGGACTCTTAAGGTTTGAAAATAGATGATATTGTTTAAAGTACGATTCTAAAGCATTGTAAGTAGATGACTTTATTGCAGTTGCGGATTCTTTAGGTTTGAAAATAGATGATAATGTTTAAAGTCGCATTCTAAAGCATTGTAAATAGATGACTTTGTTCAAGTTGCTGATTTTTCAGGTTTGAAAATAGATGATATCGTTTAAAGTCGGATTCTAAAGCATTGTAAATAGATGACTTTGTTCAAGTTGCGCATTCTTAAGGTTTGAAAATAGATGATATCGTTTAAAGTCGGATTCTAAAGCATTGTAAATAGATGCCTTTGTTCAAGTTTCGGATTCTTAAGATCTAAAAATAGATGATATTGTTTAAAGTCAGATTCTAAAGCATTGTAAATAGATGACTTTGTTCAGATTGCGGATTGTCAAGTTTTGAAAATAGATTATATCGCTTAAAGTCGCATTGTAAAGCATTGTAAATAGATACCTTTGTGCAAGTTTCGAGTTGTTAAGGTTTAAAAATAGATGATATCGTTTAATGTCGGATACTAAAGCATTGTAAATAGATGACTCTGTTCCAGTTGGCGATTCTTAAGGTTTGAAAATAGATGATATCGTTTAAAGTCGGATTCTAAAGCATTGTAAATAGATGACTTTGTTCAAGTTGCGGATGTTTCAGGTTTGAAAATAGATGATATCGTTTAAAGTCGGATTCTAAAGAATTGTAAATAGATTACTTTGTTCAAGTTGCGGATTCTTTGTGTTTGAAAATAGATGATATCGTTTGAAAGTCGGATTCTAAAGCATTGTAAATAGATGACTTTGTTCAAGTTGCGGATTCTTAAGGTTTGAAAATAGATGATATCGTTTAAAATCGGATTCTAAAGCATTGTAAATAGATGACTTTGTTCAAGTTGCGGATTCTTAATGTTTGAAAATAGACGATATCGTTTAAAGTCGGATTCTAAAGCATTGTTAATTGATGACTTTGTTCAGTTGCGGACTCTTAAGGTTTGAAAATAGATAATACCGTTTCAAGTCGGATTCTAAAGCATTGTAAATGGATGACATTGTTCAAGTTGCCGATTCTTAAGGTTTGAAAATAGAGTATGTCGTTTAAAGTCGGATTCTAAAGCATTGTAAATAGATTCCTTTGTTCAAGTTGCGGACTCTTTATGTTTAAAAATAGATGATATCGTTTAAAGTCGGATTCTAAAGCATTGTAAATAGATTACTTTGTTCAAGTTGCGGATTCTTAATGTTTGAAAATAGATGATATCGTTTAAAGTCAGATTCTAAAGCATTGTAAATAGATGACTTTGTTCAAGTTGCGGATTCTTAATGTTAGAAAATAGATGATATCGTTTAAAGTCGGATGATACAGCATTGTAAATAGATGACTTTGTTCAAGTTGCCGATTCTAAAGGTTTGTAAATAGACGATATCGTTTAAAGTCGGATTCTAAAGCATTGTAAATAGGCGACGTTGTTCAAGTTGCCGATTTTTAAGGTTTGAAAATAGATGATATCGTTTAAAGTCGGATTCCAAAGCATTGTAAATAGATGACTTTGTTCAAGTTGAGGATTCTCAAGGTTTGAAAATAGAGTATATTGTTTGAAGTCGGATTCTAAAGCATTGTAAATAGATGACTTTATTATAGTTGCGGATTCTTAAGGTTTGAAAATAGATTATATTGGTTTAAGTCTGATACTAAAGAATTGTAAATAGATGACTTTGTTCAAGTTGCAGTTTCTTAAGGTTTGAAAATAGATTATATCGTTTAAGTCGGATTCTAAAGCATTGTAAATAGATTACTTTGATCAAGTTGCATACTCTTAAGGTTTGAAAATAGATGATATCGTTTAAAGTCGGATTCTACAGCATTGTAAATAGATGACTTTGTTCAAGTTGCGGATTCTTAAGGTTGCAAAATAGATTATATGGTTTAAAGTCGGATTCTAAAGCATTGTAAATAGATTACTTTGTTCAAGTTGCGGACTGCTAAGGTTTGGAAATAGATGATAATGTTTAAAGTCGGATACTAAAGCACTGTAAATAGATGACTTTGTTCAAGTTGGTGGATTCTTAGAGTTTGAAAATAGATGATATCGTTTAAAGTCGGATTCTAAAGCATTGTAAATAGATGACTTTGTTCAAGTTGCGAGTTGTTTAGGTTTGAAAATCGATGATATCGTTTTAAGTTGGATTAAAAAGCATTGTAAATAGATGACTGTGTTAGAGTTGCGGATCCTAAATGTTTGAAAATAGATGATATCGTTTTAGTCGGATTCTAAAGCATTGTATATAGATGACTTTGTTCAAGTTGCGGATACGTAATGTGTAAAAATAGATGATATCGTTAAAAGTAGCATTCTAAAGCATTGTAAATAGATGACTTTGTTCCAGTTGCGGATTCTAAAGGGTTAAAAATAGATGATATTGTTTCAAGTCGGATTCCAAAGCATTGTAAATAGATAACTTTGTTCAAGTTGCCGATTCTTAAGGTTTGAAAGTAGATGATATCGTTTAAAGTCGTATTCTAAAGCATTGTAAATAGATGACTTTGTTTATTTTGCCGATTCGTAAGGTTTGAAAAAAGATCGTATCGTTTAAAGTCGGATTATGAAGCATTGTAAATAGATGACTTAGTTCAAGTTGCAGATTCTATAGGTTTGAAAATAGATGATATCGTTTAAAGTCGGATTCTAAAGCATTGTAAATAGATGACTTTGTTCAAGTTGCCGATTCTTAAGGTTTAAAAATAGATGATATTGTTTAAAGTCGGATTCTAAAGCATTGGAAATCGATGACTTTGTTCAGATTGCGGATTGTCAAGTTTTGAAAATAGATTATATCGCTTAAAGTCGCATTCTAAAGCATTGTAAATAGATGACTTTGTGCAAGTTTCGAGTTGTTAAGGTTTAAAAATAGATGATATCGTTTAATGTCGGATACTAAAGCATTGTAAATAGATGACTTTGTTCCAGTTGGCGATTCTTAAGGTTTGAAAATAGATGATATCGTTTAAAGTCGGATTCTAAAGCATTGTAAATAGATGACTTTGTTCAAGTTGCGGATTCTTCAGGTTTGAAAATAGATAGTATCGTTTAAAGTCGGATTCTAAAGAATTGTAAATAGATGACTTTGTTTAAGTTTCCGATACTTAATGTTTGAAAATTGATGATGTCGTTTAAAGTCGGATTCTAAAGCATTGTAAATGGATGACATTGTTCAAGTTGCGGATTCTTAAGGTTTGAAAATAGATGATATTGTTTAAAGTCGGACTCAACAGCATTGTACATAGATGACTTTGTTCAAGTTGCGGATTCTTAATGTTTGAAAATAGACGATATCGTTTAAAGTCGGATTCTAAAGCATTGTAAATAGATGACTTTGTTCAGTTGCGGACTCTTAAGGTTTGAAAATAGATAATACCGTTTCAAGTCGGATTCTAAAGCATTGTAAATAGATGACATTGTTCAAGTTGCCGATTCTTAAGGTTTGAAAATAGATTATGTCGTTTAAAGTCGGATTCTAAAGCATTGTAAATAGATTACTTTGTTCAAGTTGCGGACTCTTTATGTTTAAAAATAGATGATATCGTTTAAAGTCGGATTCTAAAGCATTGTAAATAGATTACTTTGTTCAAGTTTCGGATTCTTAATGTTTGAAAATAGATGATATCGTTTAAAGTCAGATTCTAAAGCATTGTAAATAGATGACTTTGTTCAAGTTGCGGATTCTTAATGTTTGAAAATAGATGATATCGTTTAAAGTCGGATGATACAGCATTGTAAATAGATGACTTTGTTCAAGTTGCCGATTCTTAAGGTTTGTAAATAGACGATATCGTTTAAAGTCGGATTCTAAAGCATTGTAAATAGGCGACGTTGTTCAAGTTGCCGATTTTTAAGGTTTGAAAATAGATGATATCGTTTAAAGTCGGATTCCAAAGCATTGTAAATAGATGACTTTGTTCAAGTTGAGGATTCTCAAGGTTTGAAAATAGAGTATATTGTTTGAAGTCGGATTCTAAAGCATTGTAAATAGATGACTTTGTTATAGTTGCGGATTCTTAAGGTTTGAAAATAGATTATATTGGTTTAAGTCTGATACTAAAGAATTGTAAATAGATGACTTTGTTCAAGTTGCAGTTTTTTAAGGTTTGAAAATAGATTATATCGTTTAAGTCGGATTCTAAAGCATTGTAAATAAATGACTTTGTTATAGTTGTCGATTCGAAATGTTTGAAAATACATTATATCGGTTAAAGTCGGATTCTAAAGCATTGTTAATAGATGACTTTGTTCAAGTTGCAGATTCTTAAGGTTTCAAAATAAATGATATCGTTTAACGTCGGATTCTACAGCATTGTACATAGATTACTTTGTTCATGTTGCAGATTCTTAATGTGTCAACATAGATGATATCGTTTAAAGTCGGATTCTAAAACATTGTAAATAGGTGACTTTGTTCAAGTGGCCGATTCTGAATGTTCGAAAATCGATGATATCGGTTAAAGTCGGATTCTAAAGCATTGTAAATAGATGACTTTGTTAAGGTTGCGGATTCTTAAGGTTTGAAAATAGATGATATCTTTAAAGTCGGTTTCTAAAGAATTGTAAATAGGTGACTTTGTTCACGTTGCCGGTGTTTTAGGTTTGAAAATAGATTATATTGTATGAAGTCGGATTCAAAATAATTGTAAATAGATGACTTTGTTCAAGTTTCCGATTCTTATGGTTAGAAAAAAGATGATATCAGTGAATGTCGGATTCTAAAGCATTGTAAATAGATGACTTTGTGCAAGTTGCGGATTCTAAAGCTTTGAAATTAGATGATATTGTTTAAAGTCGGATTCTAAAGCATTGTGAATAGATGACTTTGTTCAAGTTGCCGATTCTTAAAGTTTGAAAATAGATGATATTGTTTAAAGTCGGATGCTAAAGCATTGTAAATAGACGACTTTATGCAAGTTGCGGATTCTTAAAGTTTTAAAATAGAGGATATCGTTTAAAGTCGGATTCTAAAGCAATGTAAATAGATTACTGTGTTCAAGTTGCCGATTGTAAAGTTGTGAGAATAGACGATATCGTTAAAAGTCGTATTCTAAAGCATTGTTTATTTTGCCGATTCGTAAGGTATGAAAAAAGATGATATCGTTTAAAGTCGGATTCTAAAGTATTGTAAGTAGATGACTTAGTTCAAGTTACCGATTATGGAGGTTTGAAAATATATGATATCGTTTAAAGTCGGATTCTTAAGCATGGTAAATAGATGACTTAGTTTTAGTTGCCGATTCTTAATGGTTTGAAAATAGATGATACTGTTTAAAGTCGGATTCTATAGCATTGTACCTAGATGACTTTGTTCCAGTTGCCGATTCTTAAGGTTTGAAAATAGATGATATCGTCTAAAGTCGGATTCTAAAGCATTGTAAATAGATGACTTTTTTAAAGTTGCGGATTCTTAAGGTTTGAAAATAGATGATATCGTTTATAGTCGGATCCTATAGCATTGTAAATAGATGACTTAGTTCAAGTTGCAGATTCTTAAGGTTTGAAAATAGATGATATCGTTTAAAGTCGGATTCTAAAGCATTGTAAATAGATGACTTTGTTATAGTTGCGGATTCTTAAGGTTTGAAAATAGATTATATTGTTTAAAGTCTGATACTAAATAATTGTAAATAGATGACTTTGTTTAAGTTGCAGATTCTTAAGGTTTGAAATTGATGATATCGTTTAAAGTCGGATTCTAAAGCATTGTAAATAAATGACTTTGTTATAGTTGTCGATTCGAAATGTTTGAAAATAGATGATATCGTTTAAAGTCGGATTCTAAAGCATTGTTAATAGAGGAGAGAGTTCAAGTTGCAGATTCTTAAGGTGTGAAAATAGATGATATCCTTTGAAGTCGGATTCTAAAGCATTGTAAATAGATGACTTTGTTCGTGTTGAGGATTCTAAAGGTGTCAACATAGATGATATCGTTTAAAGTCGGATTCTAAAGCATTGTAAATAGGTGACTTTGTTCAAGTTGCCGATTCTTGAGGTTTAAAAATAGAGGATATTGTTTTAAGTCGGATTCTAAAGCATTGTAAATAGATGACTTTATTCAAGTGGCTGATTCTTAATGTTTGAAAATCGATAATATCGTTTAAAGTCATATTTTAAAGCATTGTAAATAGATGACTTTGTTAAGGTTGCGCATTCTTAAGGTTTGAAGATAGATGATATTTGTAATGTAAAAAGAAGACACGAATAGAAAAACCTTTTCTAAGGCTTTATTCAATTAATTCAAAACTACAATGCCAACAAGGCAAGAGGCCAAGAACGTATATATGGTAAAAGAATGAGAACGCATTTAAATTAAAAAGTCACGTGGACAAGAAAACCCAGTAATTTTACTTTAACGGAAATATATGCAAGTGCACGTAATCCATCTCGTAATCCCAAGGTGGTGAGTTCTAATCCTGGGCAAATGCAGCTGAAGAAATATAATATACATAACATTCTCCCCCACTTGTAACAGAGATTGTTATCAGAAAGTTTTATAAATCCAGACGCTGGACTGGTTTGCGAATTCTGCTAGACCGGCGGGGAAGTAGTTCACTCTCAGAAGCACCATATCTCTGGGAAGGTTGATTCTCTGAATTCTGATTCACTAATTCATTTTCTGTATAACTTTCCCTGAGGTGAAGGAGTATTTGTGGAACTTGTTTCAGGCAAAGGGCCCATGTCAGGTAGAACGTTTTCAGCAGAAGCTTGAGATCGACCCGAGCGTGGAAAACGTGCTAAATGTCTTAGTGCTACTGAATCTTCCCGGCCATCATGATATCGTATTCTTGCATGTGTAGGGTTAGCCTCGAGGAGTTCCACTACCTCAACGATCGGGTCATATTTACTCCTGTTACCAAATCGCTTTAATAACACCTCCCCAGGCTCACAGAGCCAAACAGGTAATGCAGTGCCAGTGGAAGAGCGCCTTTTAAAATTGAACATGCGTTCGTGAGGCGTAGCATTTGTGGAGGTGCATAGTAGAGAGCGAATAGTTTGTAAAACATCCTGTAGAACATCCTGCCAAGCGCTAATGGGTAACCGTTTTGATCCCAAAGCTAATAAGATGGTGTTCCAAATAATGCCGTTATTGCGCTCACATTGGCTGTTACCTCTTGGGTTATACGCAGTAGTGTTACTGGATCCAATTCCAAGTCGCAGCAAAAATTGTTTGAATTCCTCCGACATAAACGAAGTTCCTCGATCGGAATGGATGAATGAGGGAAGTCCAAAAATAGAAAAAATATTCACCAGGCACTGAATCGCGGTTTGAAAGGAGCAATCACGACAAGGGAAAGCAAACGGAAATCGACTGTATTCATCGACGACTGTAAATATGTAACGGCAACCTGATGAAGATGCCGGGATAGGTCCTTTGTAATCGACAGAAAGACGCTGGAATGGAGCAGTAGAACGGATAAGAATATTATTAGTAGAAGTAAAGAATTGGGGTTTTATTTTGGCGCAAGTAGTACATTGAGATGTCACACGTCGGATTTCATCAAGTGAATATGGCAAATTTTGTGACCTTAGAAAATGCCAAAAGCGTTGTACTCCAGGATGTATTAAGGAATCATGAATTGATTTTAGTTCCTCCAAGGAAGAAACAGCAGCACCACATACTCTGGATAATGTGTCAGCGACAATATTTTCATTCCCGGGACGGTGTTTTATATCATATGAAAAGGGAAGAAGTTCCATTTTCCACCGTATAATTTTATCGTTTTTAATTTTTCCACGATTAGCAGGTTTAAACACAAAAGATACGGCTTGTTGATCAGTAATAATAGTAAAATGTTTCCCAACAATGAGATCTCTCCATTTACGAACACATTCGACTATGGCATATGCTTCTTTTTCGACTATATGAAGTCGCATTTCAGAGAGGTTTAACGACCGAGAAAAGAATGCTACAGGTTTCCCAGCTTGTAAAAGAGTGCCTCCGATAGCTTTCTGAGGCATCGGTTTCAATAATAAACGGCAATTCATCATCAATAACTTTTACGGATGATTCAGCAATGTCTTTCTTGAGTTTTTCGAAAGAATTTACAACTATAGGAGGCATAGGGAATTGTTTATTTTCGACCAGTGGACGAATTTTGTATGAATACTTAGGTATCCATTTCGCATAGTAAGCAAACATACCAAGACACCTTTTTAACGATTTTGTATCGGAAGGGGGAGGCATTTGCAAAAGAGGTCTCAAACGCTCTGGATCAGGTTGAAGAGTTCCGTTACAAATTTGGTATCCAAGCACGTTAATAGAACGAAGTGAAAACTTTGATTTTTCCCGGTTTATTTCGAGGTTGTATGTCGAGGCAGCTTTTAAGAAATACTCCAAATTGACGTCATGCTCCTCCTGGGTTTTACCGCAAATAGTTATATCATCTATATACGAGAAGGTTCCAGGTAATTTGTTATCAGAAATGAAAGAATTCATAAATCGTTGAAAGGCAGAAATCCTGTTTGTGACCCCCATGGGTATTCGTTTAAATTGGTACAGACGGTTTCCAGCCTGAAAGGCCGTATAGGGGCGATCTTCAGGGCAAATTTCAATCTGATAGTATGCTTTGGACAAGTCAATGATACTAAAGATACGATACTGGGCTATTTGGTCAACGAGATCCCCAATTCGTGGCAAGGGGTATGCATCAAGTAAGGTGAAACGGTTAATAGTTTGGGAGAAATCGACTACCAATCGTTTCTTTTTATTAGTTGACGAAGTCACAACAATTTGAGCGTGCCAGGGAGAGTAACTTGGTTCAATTATATCATCCTCAAGCATTTGTAGAATTTCTTTTTCAATGAATCGAGAGTCCTCCGCACGGTAATTTCGGGACCCAGTAGCAATAGGTTTGCAATCACGGGTCAAGTTTCAGAACAATTTAACGGGTGCACAACTGATTTTGGTTAAAGCGCAGATTTTTAGAATATCCTGAGACCCTCCAAAAGAAATAGTGATACTCTGGTGTAGTTTTAAGAAGGGCACTCCGAGTATAATATCCATACAGGAATCAGGAAGTACTGTGAAGTCAATTTCTTTATATTCGTAACCATTGAAGATAACGTCCTCAGTACAATATTCAGATAGCTTGAGGGAAATGGCCAATGATGCCATGGAAATTACGGAATTCCGTTTAGAAGTAGACAGTTTCATTGTTTTAACAATACGAGCACTGATAAAGTTATCAGAACTGCCGGTGTCTATGAGAGCAGTTAATCGTTTACCCTTTAATTTTACAATTTTAGTAATAGGAGGGAACATATCATCATCTTTAGCACGGGCTACTATAATAGCTGAGGTGGAACGTGAAGGTGTAGACATGGTAGAACGGCAAACTTTGGCAAAATGGCCGAGTTTGCCACAGTTTCGACATACTTTATCGCGGGCAGGACAGTGGCGGCGATCATCCTTAATGTGACGTTTCCCTCCGCAGTTGTAGCACTTTCCATGAGCAGGAAGGGCAGCAGACAATTGTACAGATTCACACTCCATAGGAGCAGTAATAGTGGCCTCCTCGACAGAATCAGTAAACACATTTTTAGTCGTGGTAGCAGCAACGGTAGGTCCAATCTGAGAAGCGTAGGACTCAGCACGAAATTGAGCCTGTTCTAAAGCTCTAGCACATTGAGTAGCCTCCTTGAGATTTAACGTATCATTTTCAAGTAGTCTGGCACGTATTACGGAAGACCGGAGACCACGTATAAATGAATCACGGACAGATTCATCTCTGTAAGTAGTAGCAGTAACATCTTTGAAGCAACAGTCTGCGGCAAGTCGGTTCAAGGCCTGAAGGTACTGGTCTACAGACTCATTTTCCTGTTGTAGACGTGTATAAAGCAAATGTCTAGCATGAATAACGCTTGGAGACTTATCATAAACACTTTTCAGCAATTCAACAGCATGTTCGAATCCAGAACAACCCTCGATAATGTCAGCAACGGTAGCACCAATGTTTAAATAAAGGACTTCAAGTTTGTCTGGATTTAAAGAAGCAATAGTAGATAAGTAATAAGTAAAATTACGGTACCATAGTCTCCAGAGCTTGCCAGCCTGAGGGTCTGCAGAAGATATATCAAACTTGTCCAGACGAATAATCTTATCCATGAGTAATTTAGTAAATGAATTAATTGAATAAATTGTAATGTAAAACCAAGACACGAATAGAAAAACCTTTTCTAAGGCTTTATTCAATTAATTCAAAACTACAATGCCAACAAGGCAAGAGGCCAAGAACGTATATATGGTAAAAGAAAGAGAACGCATTTAAATTAAAAAGTCACGTGGACAAGAAAACCCAGTAATTTTACTTTAACGGAAATATATGCAAGTGCACGTAATCCATCTCGTAATCCCAAAGTACTGAGTTCAATCCTGGGAAAATGCAGCTAGAGAAATATAATATACATAACAATATTGTTTAAAGTCGGATTCTAAAGCAGCGTAAAAAGATGACTTTGTTCAAGTTACCGATTGTGGAGGTTTGAAAATAGATGATATCGTTTAAAGTCGGATTGTAAAGCAATGTAAATAGATGACTGTGTTCAAGTTGCCGATTCTAAAGCTTTGGAAATAGAGAATATCGTTTAAAGTCGGCCTCTAAAGCATTATAAATAGATGACTTTGTTCGAGTCCTCGATTAAAAGGGTTTTAAAATAGATGATATCGTTTAAAGTCGGATTCTAAAGCATTGTAAATACATGACTTCGTTCCAGTTGCGGATTCTTAAGCTTTGAGAATAGACCATATCGTTAGAAGTCGGATTCTAAAGCATAGTCACTAGATTACTTCGTTCAAATTGCTGATTCTTAAGGTTTGAAAGTAGATGAAATCGTTTAAAGTCGTATTCTAAAGCATTGTAAATAGATGACTTTGTTTATTTTGCCGATTCGTAAGGTTTGAAAAAAGATGATATCGGTTAAAGTCGGATTCTAAAGCATTGTAAGTAGATGACTTAGTTCAAGTTACCGATTATTGAGGTTTGAAAATAGATGATATCGTTTAAAGTCGGATTCTTAAGCATTGTAAATAGATGACTTAGTTTTAGTTGCCGATTCTTAATGGTTTGAAAATAGATGATACTGTTTAAAGTCGGATTCTATAGCATTGTACCTAGATGACTTTGTTCCAGTTGCCGATTCTTAAGGTTTAAAAATAGATGATATCGTCTAAAGTCGGATTCTAAAGCATTGTAAATAGATGACTTTTTTAAAGTTGCGGATTCTTAAGGTTTGAAAATAGATGATATCGTTTATAGTCGGATCCTATAGCATTGTAAATAGATGACTTAGTTCAAGTTGCAGATTCTTAACGTTTGAAAATAGATGATATCGTTTAAAGTCGAATTCTAAAGCATTGTAAATAGATGACTTTGTTCACGTTGCTGATTGTTAATGTTTAAAAATAGATGATATCGTTTAAAGTTGGATTCTAAAGCATTGTAAATAGATGACTTTTTTGAAGTTGCGGATACTTAATGTTTGAAAATAGATGATATCGTTGAAAGTCGGATTCTACAGCATTGTATATAGATGACTTTGAATAAGTTGCAGATTCTTAAGGTTTGAAAATAGATGATATCGGTTAAAGTCTGATTCGAAAGCATTGTAAATAGATGACTTTGTTCAAGTTGCCGATTCTTAAGGTTTAAAATAGATGATCTTGTTTAAAGTCGGATTCTAAAGCATTGTAAATAAAACTTAGTTTAAGTTACCGATTCTTAACGTTTTAACATAGATGATATCGTTTAAAGTCGGATTCTAAAGCATTGTAAATAGATGACTTTGTTCAAGTTGCCGATTGTTTAGGTTTGAAAATAGATGCTATCGTTTAAAGTCATATTCTAAAGCATTGTAAATAGATGACTAAGTTCAAGTTGCCGATTCTTAAGGTTTGAAAATAGATGATATTGTTTAAAGTAAGATTCGTAAAGCATTGTAAATAGATGACTTTGTTCAATTGCTGATTCTTAAGGTTTGAACATAGATGATATCGTTTAAAGTCGGATTCTAAAGCATTGTAAATAGATGACTTTGTTCAAGTTGCCGATGCTTAAAGTTTGAAAATAAATTATATTGTTTAAAGTCGGATGCTAAAGCATTGTAAATAGACGACTTTGTGCAAGTTGCGGATTCTTAAAGTTTCAAAATAAATGATATCGTTTAAAGTCGGATTCTAAAGCATTGTAAATAGATGACTTTGGTCAAGTTGCGGATTCTTAAGGTTGAAAATAGAGGATATCGTTTAAAGTCGGATTCTAAAGCATTGTAAATAGGTGACTTTGTTAAAGTTGCGGATTCTTAAGGTTTACAAATAGATGATATCGTTTAAAGTATGATTCTGAAGCATTGTAAGTAGATAACTTTGTTCAAGTTGCGGATTCTTAAGGTAAAAAAATAGATGATATAGTTGAAAGTCGGATTCTAAAGCATTGTAAATAGATGACTTTGTTCAAGTTGCCGATTCTTGAGGTTTGAAAATTGATTATATTGTTTGAAGTCTGATTCTAAAGAATAGTAAATATATGGTTTTGTTCAAGTTTCCGGTTCTTTAGAGTGGAGAATAGATTATATCGTTTAAAGTCGGATTCTAAAGCATTGTAAATAGATGACATTGTTACAGTTGCGGATTCTTAAGGTTCGAAAATAGATGATATCGTTTAAAGTCGGATTCTAAAGCCTTTTAAATAGATGACTTTGTTCAAGTTGCCGATTCTTAAGGTTTGAAAATAGATGATATCGTTTAAAGTCGGATTCTAAAGCATTGTAAATAGATGACTTAGTTAAAGTTGCAGATTCTTAACGTTTGAAAATAGATGATATCGTTTAAAGTCGAATTCTAAAGCATTGTAAATAGATGACTTTGTTCACGTTGCTGATTGTTAAGGTTTAAAAATAGATGATATCGTTTAAAGTTGGATTCTAAAGCATTGTAAATAGATGACTTTTTTAAAGTTGCGGATACTTAATGTTTGAAAATAGATGATATCGTTGAAAGTCGGATTCTACAGCATTGTATATAGATGACTTTGAATAAGTTGCAGATTCTTAAGGTTTGAAAATAGATGATATCGGTTAAAGTCTGATTCGAAAGCATTGTAAATAGATGACTTTGTTCAAGTTGCCGATTCTAAAGCACTGTAAATAAAACTTAGCTTAAGTTACCGATTCTTAACGTTTTAACATAGATGATATCGTTTAAAGTCGGATTCTAAAGCATTGTAAATAGATACTTTGTTCAAGTTGCCGATTGTTTAGGTTTGAAAATAGATGCTATCGTTTAAAGTCGGATTCTAAAGCATTGTAAATAGATGACTAAGTTCAAGTTGCCGATTCTTAAGGTTTGAAGATAGATGATATTATTTAAAGTAAGATTCGTAAAGCATTGTAAATAGATGACTTTGTTCAATTGCTGATTCTTAAGGTTTGAACATAGATGATATCGTTTAAAGTCGGATTCTAAAGCATTGTAAATAGATGACTTTGTTCAAGTTGCCGATTCTGTATGTTTGAAAATAGATGATATCGTGAAAAGTCGGATTCTTAAGCATTGTAAATAGATGACTTTTTTAAAGTTGCGGATACTAAAGCTTTGAAAATAGATGATATTGTTTTAAGTCGGATTCTAAAGCATTGTAAATAGATGACTTTGTTCAAGTTGCGGATTCTTAAGGTTTGAAAATAGATGATATTGTTTAAAGTCGGATTCTAAAGCATTGTAAATAGATGACTTTGTTCAAGTTACTGATTCTGGTTGTTTGAAAATATATGATATCGTTTAAAGTCGGATTGTAAAGCAATGTAAATAGATGACTGTGTTCAAGTTGCCGATCCTTAAAATTTAAAAACAGATGATATTATTTACAGTCGGATTCTAAAGCATTGTAAATAGATGACTTTGTTCAAGTTGCGGATTCTTAAGCTTTGAAAATAGAGTATATCGTTTGGAGTCGGATTCTAAAGCATTGTAAACAGATGACTTCGTTCGAGTTCCCGAATAAAAGGATTTAAAAATAGAGGATATCGTTTAAAGTAGGATTGTAAAGCATTGTAAATATATGACTTAGTTTTAGTAGCGGATTCTTAAGCTTTGAGAATAGATAATATCGTTTAAAGTCGGATTCTAAAGCATTGTAAATATATCACTTCGTTCAAGTTGCCGATTCTTAAGGTTTGAAAATAGATGATATCGTGTAAAGTCGTATTCTAAAGCATTGTAAATAGATGGCTTTGTTTATTTTGCCAATTCTTAAGCTGTGAAAAAAGATGATATCGTTTAAAGTCGGATTCTAAAGCATTGTAAATAGAACTTAGTTCAAGTTGCCGATACTTCACGTTTGAGAATAGATGATATCGTTTAAAGTCCGATTCTAAAGCATTGTAAATAGATGACTTAGTTCAAGTTGCCGATTATTGAGGTTTGAAAATAGATGATATCGTTTAAAGTCGGATTCTAAAGCATTGTAAATAGATTACTTTGTTTAAGTTGCCGATTATTGAGGTTTGAAAACAGATGATATCGTTTAAAGTCGGATTCTAAAGCATTGTAAATAGATTACTTCGTTCAAGATGCCGATTCTTAAGGTTTGAAAATAGATGATATCGTGTAAAGTCGGATTCTAAAGCATTGTAAATAGATGACATCGTTTTAGTAGCGGATTCTTTAGCTTTGAGAATAGATGATATCGTTTACAGTCTGATTCTAAAGCATTGTCAATAGATTACTTCGTTACAGATGCCGGATCTTTAGGTTTGAAAATAGATGATATCGTTTAAAGTCGTATTGGAAAGCATTGTAAATAGATGACTTTGTTTATTTTGCAGATTCGTTAGCTTTTAAAAAAGATGATATCGTTTAAAGTCCGATTCTAAAGCATTGTAAATAGATGACTTTGTTCAAGTTGCTGATTATTGAGGTTTGAAAACAGATGATATCGTTTAAAGTCGAATTCTAAAGCATTGTAAATAGATTACTTCGTTCAAGATGCCGATTCTTAAGGTTTGAAAATAGATGATATCGTTTAAAGTCGTATTCTAAAGCATTGTAAATAGATGACTTTGTTTATTTTGCCGATTCTTAAGCTTTGAAAAAAGATTATATCGTTTAAAGTCCGATTCTAAAGCATGGTAAATGGATGACTTAGTTCAAGTTGCCGATTATTGAGGTTTGAAAATAGATGATATCGTTTAAAGTCGGATTCTAAAGCATTGTAAATAGATGCCTTAGTTTTAGTTGCCGATTCTTAAGCTTTGAAAATAGATTATATCGTTTAAAGTGGGATTCTATAGCATTGTAAATAGATGACTTTTTCAAAGTTGCGGATTCTTAAGGTTTATAAATAGATCATATCGTTTAAAGTCGGATTCTATAGCATTGTAAATAGATGACTTGGTTCAAATTGCGGATTCTCAAGGTTTGAAAATAGATGATATTGTTTAAAGTCGGATTCTAAAGCCTTGTAAATAGATGACTTTGTTCAAGTTACTGATTGTTAAGGTTTGAAAATAGATGATATCGTTTAAAGTCGGATTCTAAAGCATTGTAAAAAGAGTACTTCGTTCAAGTTGCCGATTGTTAAGGTGTGAAAATAGATGATATCGTTTCAAGTCGGATTCTAAAGAATTGTAAATAGATGACTTTTTTAAAGTTGCGGATTCTTAAGGTGTGAAAATAATGATATCGTTTAAAGTCGGATTCTAAAGCATTGTTAATAGATGACTTTGTTCAAGTGGCAGATTCTTAAAGTTTGAAAATAGATGATATCGTTTAAAGTGGGATTCTACAGCATTGTAAATAGATGACTTTGTTCAAGTTGCGGTTTCTTAAATTTTGAAAATAGATGATATCGTTTAAAGTCGGATTCTAAAGCATTGTAAATAGATGACTTTGTTCAAGTTGCCGATTCTTAAGGTTTGAAAGTAGATGATCTCGTTTAAAGTCGGATTCTAAAGCATTGTAAATAGAACTTAGTTCAAGGTACCGATTCTTCACGTTTTAACATAGATGATATCGTTCAAAGTCGGATTCTAAAGCATTGTAAATAGATGACATTGTTCAAGTTGCAGATTCTTAAGGTTCGAAAATAGATGATATCGTTTAAATGCGGATTCTACAGCATTGTTCATAGATGACTTTGTTCAAGTTGCGGATTCTTAAGGTTTGAAAATAGATGATATCGTTAAAAGTGGGATTCTTAAGCATTGTAAATAGATGACTTTGTTCAAGTTGCGGATTCTTAAGGTGTCAAAAAAGAGTATATCGTTTAAAGTCGGATTCTAAAGCATTGTAAATAGATGACTTTGTTCAAGTTGCGGACTCCTAAGGTTTTAATATAGATGATATCGTGTAAAGTCGGATTCTAAAGCATTGTAAATAGATGACTTAGTTCAAGTTGCAGATTCTTAAGGTTTGAAAATAGATGATATCGTTTAAAGTCGGATTCTACAGCATTGTAAATAGATGACATTGTTCAAGTTGCAGATTCTTAAGGTTCGAAAATAGATGATATCGTTTAAAGTCGGATTCTGCAGCATTCTTCATAGATGACTTTGTTCAAGTTGCGGATTCTTAAGGTTTGAAAATAGATGATATCGTTTAAAGTGGGATTCTTAAGAATTGTAAATAGATGACTTTGTTCAAGTTGCGGATTCTTAAGGTGTCAAAAAAGAGTATATCGTTTAAAGTCGGATTCTAAAGCATTGTAAATAGATGACTTTGTTCAAGTTGCGGAATCCTAAGGTTTTAATATAGATGATATCGTGTAAAGTCGGATTCTAAAGCATTGTAAATAGATTACTTAGTTCAAGTTGCGGATTCTTAGGTTTTGAAAATAGATGATATCGTTTCAAGTGGGATTCTAAAGCATTGTAAATAGATGACTTTGTTCAAGTTGCGGATTCTTTATGTTTGAAAATAGATGATATCGTTTAAAGTCTGATTATAAAGCATTGTAAATAGATGACTTTGTTCAAGTTGCCGATTCTTAAGGTTTGAAAATAGATGATATCGTTTTAAGTCGGATTCTTAAGCATTGTAAATAGATGACTTTGTTCAAGTTGCGAGTTGTTAAGGTTTAAAAGTAGATGAACTCGTTTAATGTCGGATGCTGATGCATTGTAAATAGATGACTTCGTTTAAGTTGCGGATTCTTTAATGTTTGAAAATAGTATGTATCGTTTAAAGTAACATTCTAAAGCATTGTAAATAGATGACTTTGTTCAAGTTGCGGATTATTGAGGTTTGAAAATAGATGATATCGTTTGAAGTCGGATTCTAAAGCATTGTAAATAGATCAATGTGTTAAAGTTGCGGATTCTTAAGGTTTGAAAATAGATGATATTTTTTAAAGTCGGATTCTAAAGCATTGTAAATAGATGACTTAGTTCAAGTTGCGGATTCTTAAGATGTGAAAAAAGATGTTATCGTTTAAAGTCGGATTCTAAAGCATTGTAAATAGATGACTTTGTTCAAGTTGCTGATTCTTAATGTTTGAAAATAGATGATATCGTGTAAAGTCGGATTCTTAAGCATTGTAAAAAGACGACTTTGTTCAAGTTGCGGATTCTTATTTTTTGAAAATAGATCATATCGTTTAAAGTCGGAGTCTAAAGCATTGTAAATAGATGACTTTGTTAAAGTTGCGGATTCTTAATGTTTGAACATAGATGATATCGTTTAATCGGATTCTAAAGCACTGTAAATATATGACTTTGTTCAAGTTGCGGATACTTAATGTTTGAAAATTGATGATATCGTTTAAAGTCGGATTCTAAAGCATTGTAAATAGATACTTTGTTCAAGTTGCGGAGTCTAAAGTTTTAAAAATAGATGCTATCTTTTCAAGTCGGATTCTAAAGCATTGTAAATCGATGACTGTGTTCAAGTTGCGGATTCCTAGGGTTTACAAATAGATGATATCGTTTAAAGTCGGATTCTAAAGCATTGTAAATAGATTACTTTGTTCAAGTTGCGAGTTCTTAAGGTTATAAACTAGATAATATCGTTTAATGTCGGATACTAAAGCATTGTAAATAGATGACTCTGTGTAAGTTGCGGATGCTTACGGGTTTAAAATAGATGATATCGTTTGAAGTAGGATTCTAGAGCATTGTAAATAGAGGACTTTGTTCAAATTGCCGATTCTTCAGCTTTGAAAATAGATGATATCGTTTAAAGTCGGATTCCAAAGCATTGTAAATAGATAACTTTGTTCAAGTTACGGATTCTTAAGGTTTGAAAATAGATGATATCGGTTAAGTCGGATTCTAAAGCATTGTAAATAGATGATATGTTAAAGTTGCCGATTCTTAAGCTTTGAAAATAGATGATATCGTTTAAAGTCGGATTCTGAATCACTGTAAATGGATGACTTTGTTCAAGTTGCCGATTCTTAATTTTCGAAAATAGATGATATCATTTTAAGTTTGATTCTAAAGCATTTTAAATAGATGACTTGTTCAAGTTGTGGATTCTCAAGCTTAGAAAATAGATGATATCGTTTAAAGTCGGATTCTAAAGCATAGTAAATAGATGACTTTGTTCATGTTGCTTATTCTTAAGGTTCGAAAATAGATGATATCGTTGAAAGTCTGATTCTAAAGCATTGTAAATAGATTATGTTGTTCAAGTTGCGGACTCCTCAGGTTTGAAAATAGAAGGTAAGTTTTAAAGTAGGATTCAAAAGCATTGTAAATAGATGACTTTGTTCAAGTTGCGGATTCTTAAGGTTTGAAAATAGATAATATCGTTGAAAGTGTGATTCTAAAGCATTGTAAATAGATGACTTTGTTCAAGTTGCGGATTCTTAAGGTTTGAAAATCGATGATATCGTTTAAAGTCGGATTCTAAAGCATTGTAAATAGATGACTTGTTCAAGTTGCCGATTCTTAAGCTTTGAAAATAGATGATATCGTTTGAAGTCGGATTCAAAAGCATTGTAAATAGACGACTTTGTTCAAGTTACGTATTTATAAGGGTCGAAAATAGATGATACCGTTAAAGTCGGATTATAAAGCATTGTAAATAGATGACTTTGTTCAAGTTGCGGATTTTTTAGGTTTGAAAATAGATGATATCGTTTAAAGTCGGATTCTAAAGCACTGTAAATAGATGACTTTGTTCAAGTTGCGGATTCTTAAGGTTTGAAAATAGATGATATCGTTTAAAGTCGGATTCTAAAAGCATTGTAAATAGATGACTTTGTTTAAGTTGCAGATTCTAGAGGGTTGAAAATAGATGATAATGTTAAAAGTTCCATTCTAAAGCATTGTAAATAGATGACTTTGTTCAAGTTGCATATTCTTAAGGTTTGAAAATAGATGATATCGTTTAAAGTGTGATTCTAAAGCATTGTAAATAGATGACTTGTTTACGTTACGGATTCTTAACGTTTGAAAATCGATGATATCGTTTACAGTCGGATTCTAAAGCATTGTAAATAGATGACTTTGTTCAAGTCGCGGAAACTAAATGTTTGAAAATAGATGATATGGTTTAAAGTAAGATTCTACAGCACTGTAAATAGATAACTTTGTTCAAGTTGCCGATTCTTAAGGTTCGAAAATAGATGATATCGTTTGAAATCGGATTCTAAAGCATTGTAAATAGATGACTTTGTTAAAGTTACGTATTCTTAAGGTTTGAAAATAGATGATATCATTTAAAGTCGGATTCTAAAGCATTGTAAATAGATGACTTTGTTCAAGTTGCGGATTTTTTAGGTTTGAAAATAGATGATATCGCTTAAAGTCGGATTCCAAATCATTTTAAATAGATGACTTTGTTCAAGTTGCGGATTCTTTAGGTTTGAAAATAGATGATATCGTTTAAAGTCGGATTCTAAAGAATTGTAAATAGATGATTTTGTTCAAGTTGCAGATTCTTAAGGTTTTAAAATAGAAGATAATGTTTAAAGTAGGATTCAAAAGCATTGTAAATAGATGACTTTGTTCAAGTGGTGGATTCTAAAGGTTTGAAAATAGATGATATCGTTGAAAGTATGATTCTAAAGCATTGTAAATAGATGACTTTGTTCAAGTTGCGGATACTTAAGTTTTGAAAATCGATTATATCGTTTAAAGTCGGATTCTAAAGCATTGTAAATAGATGACTTTGTTCAAGTTGCCGATTCTTAAGCTTTGCAAATAGATTATATCGTTTAAAGTCGGATTACAAAGCATTGTAAATAGACGATATTGTTCAAGTTGCGGATTCTTAAGATTTGAAAATAGATGATATCGTTTAATGTCGGATACTAAAGCATTGTAAATAGATTACTAAGTTCAAGTTATGTATTCTTAAGGTTTGAAAATAGATGATATCGTTTAAAGTCGGATTATAAAGCATTGTAAATAGATGACTTTGTTTAAGTTGCGGATTTTTTAGGTTTGAAAATAGATGATATCGTTTAAAGTCGGATTCTAAAGCATTGTAAATAGATGATATTGTTCAAGTAGCCGATTCTTAAGGTTTGAAAATAGATGATATTGTTTAAATACGGATTCTAAACGATTGTAAGTAGATGACTTTGTTCAAGTTGCGGATTCTTAAGGGTTGAAAATAGATGATATTGTTTAAAGTCAGATTCTAAAGCATTGTAAATAGATAACTGTGTTCAAGTTGCATATTCTTAAGGTTTGAAAATAGATGATATCGTTTAAAGTGTGATTCTAAAGCATTGTAAATAGATGACTTGTTGAAGTTTCTGATTCTTAAGGTTCGAAAATAGATGATATCGTTTGAAGTCGGATTCTAAAGCATTGTAAATAGATCACTCTGTTCAAGTTGCAGATGTTTTAGGTTTGAAAATAGATGATATCGTTTAAAGTCGCATTCCAAAGCATTGTAAATAGATTACTTTGTTCAAGTTGCGGATTCGTTAGGTTTGAAAATAGATGATATCGGTTACAGTCGGATTCTTAAGCATTGTAAATAGATGACTTTGTTCAAGTTGCGGATTCTTAAGGTTTGAAAATAGATGATATCGTTTAAAGTCGGATTCTAAAGCATTGTAAATAGATGACTTTGTTCAAGTTGCCGATTCTTAAGGTTTGAAAATAGATGATATTGTTTAAAGTCGGATTCTAAAAGATTGTAAATAGATGACTTTGTTCAAGTTCCGGATTCTAAACGGTTGAAAATAGATGATAATGTTTGAAGTCAGATTCTAAAGTATTGACCATAGATGACTTTATTCAATTTGCGGATTCTTAAGGTTTTAAAATAGATGATATCGTGTAAAGTCGGATTCTAAAGCATTGTAAATAGATGACTTTGTTCAAGTTGCGGATTCTTGATGTTTGAAAATAGATGATATCGGTCAAAGTCGGATTCTAAAGCATTGTGAATAGATGACTTTGTTACAGGTGCGGACTCTGAAGGTTTGAATATAGAGGATATCGTTTAAAGTCGGATTCTAAAGCATTGTAAATATATGACTTTGTTCAAGTTGCCGATTCTTAAGGTTTGAAAATAGATGATATTGTTTAAAGTCGGATTCTAAATGATCGTAAATAGATGACTTTGTCTAAGTTTCGGATTCTTAAGGTTTGAAAATAGAAGATCATGTTTAAAGTAGGATTCAAAAGCATTGTAAATAGATGTGTTTGTTGAAGTTGCGGATTCTTAAGGTTTGAAAATAGATGATATCGTTGAAAGGGTGATTCTAAAGCATTGTAAATCGATGACTTTGTTCAAGTTGCGGATTCTTAAGGTTTTAAAATCGATGATATCGTTTAAAGTCGGAGTCTAAAGCATTGTAAATAGATGACTTTGTTCAAGTTGCCGATTCTTAAGCTTTAAAAATAGATGATATCGTTTAAAGTCGGATTCCTAAGCATTTTAAATAGATGACTTTGTGCTAGTACGGATTCTTAAGGTTTAAAAATAGATGATATCGTTTAAAGTCGGATTATAAAGCCTTGTAAATAGATGACTTTGTTCAAGTTGCGCATTTTTTAAGTTTGAAAATAGATGATATCGTTTAAAGTCGGATTCTAAAGCATTGTAAATAGATGACTTTGTTCAAGTTGCCGATTCTTCAGGTTTGTAAAATATATGATATTGTTCAAATTCGGATTCTAAAGGATTGTAAATAGAGGACTTTGTTCAAGTTGCGGATGCTTAAGGGTTCAAAATAGATGATAATGTTACAAGTCAGATTCTTAAGCATTGTAAATAGATGACTTTGTTCAAGTTGCGGATTATTAAGGTTTGAAAATAGATGATATCGTTTAAAGTGTGATTCTAAAGCATTGTAAATAGATGACTTGTTTACGTTGCGGATTCTTAACGTTTGAAAATCGATGATATCGTTTAAAGTCGGATTCTAAAACATTATAAATAGATGACTTTGTTCAAGTCGCGGATACTTAATGTTTGAACATAGATGATATTGTTCAAAGTCGGATTCTACAGCACTGTAAATAGATAACTTTGTTCAAGTTGCCGATTCTTAAGGTGCGAAAATAGATGATATTGTTTGAAATCGGATTCATAAGCATTGTAAATAGATGACTTTGTTTAAGTTACGTATTCTTAAGGTTTGAAAATAGATGATATCATTTAAAGTCGGATTCTAAAGCATTGTAAATAGATGACTTTGTTCAAGTTGCGGATTGTTTAGGTTTGAAAATAGATGATATCGCTTAAAGTCGGATTCCAAAGCATTGTAAATAGATAACTTTGTTCAAGTTGCGGATTCTTTAGGTTGTAAAATAGATTATACCGGTTAAAGTCGGATTCTAAAGCATTGTAAATAGATGACTTTGTTCAAGTGGCGGACTAAAATAGATGATATTGTTACAGTACTTGTAACAATATCATCTATTTTAGTCCGCCACTTGAACAAAGCATTGTAAGTAGATGACTTTATTACAGTTGCGAATTCTTTAAGTTTAAAAATAGATGATAATGTTTAAAGTCACATTCTTAAGCATTGTAAATAGATGACTTTGTTCAAGTTGCGGACTCTTATTGTTTGAAAATAGATGATATCGTTTCAAGTCGGATTCTATAGCATTGTAAATAGATGACTTTGTTCAAGTTGAATAGGCTCAAGGTTAGAAAATAGATGATATTGGTTAAAGTCGGATTCTTAAGCATTGTAAGTACATTACTTTATTACAGTTGCGGATTCTTAAAGTTTGAAATTATATGGTAATGTTTACAGTCGCATTTCTAAAGCATTGTAAATAGATGACTTCGTTCAAGTTGTGCATTCTTGAGGTTTGTGAATAGATGATATCGTTTAAAGTCGGATTCTAAAGAACTTTAAATGGATGACTTTGTTCAAGTTGCGGATTCTTAAGGTTTTTAAATAGATGATATCAATTAAAGTCGGATTCTAAAGCATTGTAAATAGATGACTTTGTTCAAGTTGCAGACTCTGAAGGTTTAAAAATAGATGATATCGTTTTAAGTCGGATTTTAAAGCATTGTAAATAGATGACTGTGTTCAAGTTGCTGATTCTTATGGTTTGAAAATTGATGATATCGGTCAATTTCGGATTCTAATGCATTGTAAATAGATGACTTTGTTACAGTTGCGGATTCTTAAGGTTTAAATATAGATAATATCGGTTAAAGTCGGATTCTAAAGCATTGTAAATAGATGTCTTTGTTCAAGTTGCGGATTCTTAATGTTTAAAAATAGATTATATCGTTTAAAGTCGGATTCTAAAGCATTGTTAATAGATACTTTGTTCAAGTTGCACCGTCTAAAGGTTTGAAAATAGATGATATCGTTTAAAGTCGGATTCTAAAGCATTGTAAATAGATGACTTTGTTAAAGTTGCGGATTCTAAAGGTTTGAACCTAGATGATATCGTTTAAAGTCGGATGCTAAAGCATTGTTAGTAGATGACTTTATTACAGTTGCGGATTCTTAAGGTTTGAAAATAGATGATAATGTTTAAAGTTGCATTCTAAAGCATTGTTAATGGAGGACTTTGTTCAAATTGCGGATTCTTAAGGTTTGAAAATAGATGATATCGTTTAAAGTCGGTATCTAAAGCATTGTAAATAGATGACTTTGTTCAAGTTGCGGATTCTTAAAGTTTGAACCTAGATAGTATCGTTTAAAGTCGGATTCCAAAGCATTGTAAATAGATGACTTTGTTCAAGTTGCAGATTCTTAAGGTTTGAAAATAGATGATAATGTTTACAGTCGTCTTCTAAAGCATTGTAAATAGATGACTTTGGTCAAGTTGCGCATTCTCAACGTTGGAAAATAGATGATATTGTTTATAGTCGGATTCTAAAGCATTGTAAGAAGATGACTTTATTACAGTTGCGGATTCTTAAGCTTTGAAAATAGATGACAATGTTTAAAGTCGCATTCTAAAGCATTGTAAATAGATGACTTTGTTCAAGTTGCAGATTCTGAAGGTTTGCAAATAGATGATATCGTTTAAAGTCTGATTCTAAAGCATTGTAAATAGATGTCTTTGTTCAAGTTGCGGATTCTTAAGGTTTAAAAATAGATGATATCGTTTAAAGTCGGATTCTAAAGCATTGTTAATAGATACTTTGTTCAAGTTGCACCGTCTAAAGGTTTGAAAATAGATGATATCGTTTCAAGTCGGATTCTAAATCATTGTAAATAGATGACTTTGTTCAAGTTGCCGATTCTCCAGGTTTGAAAATAGATGATATTGTTTAAAGTCGGATTCTAAAGCATTGTAAATAGATGACTTTGTTCAAGTTGGTGGATTCTTAGGGTTTGAAAATAGATGATATCGTTTAAAGTCGGATTCTAAAGCATTGTAAATAGATGACTTTGTTCAAGTTTCGGATTTTTAGGGTTTGAAAATAGATGTTATCGTTTAAAGTTCGATTCTAAAGCATTGTAAATAGATGACTTTGTTTAAGTTGCTGATACTTAAGGATTCAAAATAGATAGTATCGTTTAAAGTCGGATTCTAAAGCATTGTAAATAGATGACTTTGTTCAAGTTGCGGATTCTTAAGGTTTGAAAATAGATGATATCGTTTAAAGTCGGATCCTAAAGCATTGTAAATAGATGACTTTGGTCAAGTTGCGGACACTTAAGGTTTAAAAATAGATGATATCGTAGAATGTCGGATTCTAAAGCATTGTAAATAGATATTTTGGTCAAGTTGCGGAGTCTAAAGGTTTGAAAATAGATGATATCGTTTCAAGTCTGATTCTGAAGTATTGTAAATAGATGACTTTGTTGAAGTTGCCGATTCTCAAGGTTTGAAAATAGATAATATTGTTTATAGTCGGATTCTAAAGCATTGTAAGTAGATGACTTTATTACATTTGCGGATTCTTAAGCTTTGAAAATAGATTATAATGTTTAAAGTCGCATTCTAAAGCATTGTAAATTGATGACTTTGTTCAAATTGCGGATTCTTAAGGTTTGAAAATATATGATATCGTTTAAAGTCGGATCCTAAAGCATTGTAAATAGATGTCTTTGTTCAAGTTGCGGATTCTTAAGGTTTAAAAATAGATTATATCGTTAACAGTCGGATTCTAAAGCATTGTAAATAGATACTTTGTTCAAGTTGCACCGTCTAAAGGTTTGAAAATTGATGATATCGTTTCAAGTCGGATTCTAAAGCATTGTAAATAGATGACTTTGTTCAAGTTGCCGATTCTCCCGGTTTGAAAATAGATGATATTGTTTCAAGTCAGATGCTAAAGCATTGTAAGTAGATGACTTTATTACAGTTGCGGATTCTTAAGGTTTGAAAATAGATGATAATGTTTAAAGTCGCATTCTAAAGCTTTGTAAATAGATGACTTTGTTCAAGTTGCGGATTCTAAAGGTTTGAACCTGGATGATATCGTTTAAAGTCGGATTCTAAAGCATTGTAAATAGATGACTTTGTTCAAGGTGCGGATTCTTAAGGTTTGAAAATAGATTATATCGTTTAACGTCAGGTTAAAAGCATTGTAAATAGATGACTTTGTTCCAGTTGCGGATTCTTAAGGGTACAAACTAGATGATATAGTTGAAAGTCGGATTCTAAAGCATTGAAAATAGATGACTTAGTTCAAGTGTCCGATTCTTAAGGTTTGAAAATAGATGATATCGTTCAAAGTCGGATTCTAAAGCATTGTAAATAGATTACTTTGTCCAAGTTGCGGATTCTTAATGTTTGAAAATAGATGATATCGTTTACCGTCGGACTCTAAAGCATTGTAAATAGATGACTTTGGTCAAGTTGCGGATTCTTAATGTTTGAAAATAGATGATATCGTTTAAAGTCGGATGCTAAAGCATTGTAAGTAGATGACTTTATTACAGTTGCGGATTCTTAAGGTTTGAAAATAGATGATAATGTTTAAAGTCGCATTCTAAAGCATTGTAAACAGATGACTTTGTGCAAATTGCGGATTCTTAATGTTTGAAAATAGATGATATCGTGTAAAGACGGATTCTAAAGCATTGTAAGTAGATGACTTTATTACAGTTGCGGTTTCTTAAGGTTTTAAAAAAGATGATAATGTTTAAAGTCGATTTCTAAAGCTTTCGAAATAGATGACTTGGTTCAAGTTTCCGATTCTAACGGTTTGAAAATAGTTGATATTGTTTAAAGTCGGATTCTAAAGCATTGTAAATAGATGACTTTGTTCAAGTTGCGGATTCTAAAGGTTTGAACTTAGATGATATCGTTTAAAGTCGGATTCTAAAGCATTGTAAATAGATGACTTTGTTCAAGTTGCGGATTCTTAAGGTTTGAAAATAGATGATATCGTTTAAAGTCGGATTCTAAAGCATTGTACATAGATGACTTTGGTCAAGTTGCGCATTCTCAAGGTTGGAACATAGATGATATCGTTGAAAGTCGGATTCTAAAGCATTGTAAATAGATGACTTTGGTCAAGTTGCGGATACTTAAGGTTTAAAAATAGATGATATCGTGGAAAGTCGGATTCTAAAGCATTGTAAATAGATGACATTGTTAGAGTTGCGGATTCTTAATGTTTGAAAATAGATGATATCATTTAAGTCGGATTCTAAAGCATTGTAAATAGATGACTTTGTTCAAGTTGCGGATACTTAATGTTTGAAAATAGATGATATTCTTTAAAGTCGGACTCTAAAGCATTGTAAATAGATGACTTTGTTTAAGTTGCGGATTCTTAATGTTTGAAAATAGATGATATCGGTTAAAGTCTGATTCTAAAGCATTGTAAATAGATGACTTTCTTCAAGTAGCGAGTTGTTTAGGTTTAAAAGTAGATGATATCGTTTAATGTCGGATACTAAAGCATTGTAAATAGATGACTTTGTTTAAGTTGCGGATTCTTAATGTCTGAAAATAGATGATATCGTTTAAAGTCGGATTCTAAAGCATTGTAAATAGATGACTTTGTTCAAGTTGCGGATTCTTAATGTTTGAAAATAGATGATATCGTTTAAAGTTAGATTCTAAAGCATTGTAAATAGATGACTTTGTTCAAGTTGCGGATTCTGTAGGTTTACAAATCGATGATATCGTTTAAAGTCGGAGTCTAAAGCATTGTAATTAGATGACTTTGGTCCAGTATCGGATTCTTTAGGTTTTAAAATAGATTATATCGTTTAAAGTCGGATTCTAAAGCATTGTAAGTAGATGACTTTGTTCAAGTTGCCGATTCTTAAAGTTTGAAAATATATTATATCGTTTAAAATCAGATTCCAAATCATTGTAAATAGATGACTTTGTTCAAGTTGCGGATTCTTAAGGTTTGACCATAGATAATATCGTTTAAAGTCGGATCCTAAAGCATTGTAAATAGATGACTTTGGTCAAGTTGCGGATACTTAAGGTTTAAAAATAGATGATATCGTGGAATGTCGGATTCTAAAGCATTGTAAATTGATGACATTGTTAGAGTTGCGGATTCTTAATGTTTGAAAATAGATGATATCGTTTAAGTCGCATTCTAAAGCATTGTAAATAGATAACTTTGTTTAAGTTGCAGATTCTTAATATTTTAAAATAGATGATATCGTTTAAAGTTGGATTCTAAAGCATTGTAAATAGATATTTTGGTCAAGTTGCGGAGTCTAAAGGTTTGAAAATAGATGATATCGTTTCAAGTCTGATTCTAAAGTATTGTAAATAGATGACTTTGTTTAAATTGCGGATTCTTAAGGTTTGAAAATATATGATATCGTTTAAAGTCGGATCCTAAAGCATTGTAAATAGATGTCTTTGTTCATGTAGCGGATTCTTAAGGTTTAAAAATAGATTATATCGTTTACAGTCGGATTTTAAAGCATTGTAAATAGATGACTGTGTTCAAGTTGCTGATTCTTATGGTTTGAAAATTGATGATATCGGTCGAAGTCGGATTCTAAAGCATTGTAAATAGATGACTTTGTTACAGTTGCGGATTCATAAGGTTTAAATATAGATAATATCGGTTAAAGTCGGATTCTAAAGCATTGTAAATAGATGTCTTTGTTCAAGTTGCGGATTCTTAATGTTTAAAAATAGATTATATCGTTTAAAGTCGGATTCTAAAGCATTGTTAATAGATACTTTGTTCAAGTTGCACCGTCTAAAGGTTTGAAAATAGATGATATCGTTTCAAGTCGGATTCTAAAGCATTGTAAATAGTTGACTTTGTTAAAGTTGCGGATTCTAAAGGTTTGAACCTAGATGATATCGTTTAAAGTCGGATGCTAAAGCATTGTAAGTAGATGACTTTATTACAGTTGCGGATTCTTAAGGTTTGAAAATAGATGATAATGTTTAAAGTTGCATTCTAAAGCATTGTTAATGGATGACTTTGTTCAAATTGCGGATTCTTAAGGTTTGAAAATAGATGATATCGTTTAAAGTCGGTATCTAAAGCATTGTAAATAGATGACTTTGTTCAAGTTGCGGATTCTTAAGGTTTGAACCTAGATAGTATCGTTTAAAGTCGGATTCCAAAGCATTGTAAATAGATGACTTTGTTCAAGTTGCAGATTCTTAAGGTTTGAAAATAGATGATAATGTTTACAGTCGTCTTCTAAAGCATTGTAAATAGATGACTTTGGTCAAGTTGCGCATTCTCAAGGTTGGAAAATACATGATATTGTTTATAGTCGGATTCTAAAGCATTGTAAGTAGATGACTTTATTACAGTTGCGGATTCTTAAGCTTTGAAAATAGATGATAATGTTTAAAGTCGGATTCTAAAGCATTGTAAATATATGACTTTGTTCAAGTTGCCGATTCTTAAGATTTGAAAATAGATGATATTGTTTAAAGTCGGATTCTAAATGATCGTAAATAGATGACTTTGTCTAAGTTTCGGATTCTTAAGGTTTAAAAATAGAAGATCATGTTTAAAGTAGGATTCAAAAGCATTGTAAATAGATGACTTTGTTCAAGTGGCGGATTCTTAAGGTTTGAAAATAGATGATATAGTTGAAAGTGTGATTCTAAATCATTGTAAATAGATGACTTTGTTCAAGTTGCGGATTCTTTAGGTTTGAAAATCGATGATATCGTTTAAAGTCGGATTCTAAAGCATTGTAAATAGATGACTTTGTTCAAGTTGCCGATTCTTAAGCTTTGAAAATAGATGATATCGTTTTCTGTCGGTAAATAGATTACTAAGTGCAAGTTACGTATTCTTAAGGGTTAGAAAATAGATGATATCGTTTAAAGTCGGATTCTAAAGCATTGTAAATAAATGACTTTGTTCAAGTTGCGGACTCTTATTGTTTGAAAATAGATGATATCGTTTCAAGTCGGATTCTATAGCATTGTAAATAGATGACTTTGTTCAAGTTGAGGAGGCTCAAGGTTAGAAAATAGATGATATTGGTTAAAGTCGGATTCTTAAGCATTGTAAGTACATTACTTTATTTCAGTTGCGGATTCTTAAGGTTTGAAAATAGATGGTAATGTTTACAGTCGCATTCTAAAGCATTGTAAATAGATGACTTCGTTCAAGTTGTGCATTCTTGAGGTTTGTGAATAGATGATATCGTTTAAAGTCGGATTCTAAAGAACTTTAAATAGATGACTTTGTTCAAGTTGCGGATTCTTAAGGTTTTTAAATAGATGATATAAATTAAAGTCGGATTCTAAAGCATTGTAAATAGATGACTTTGTTCAAGTTGCAGACTCTGAAGGTTTAAAAAAAGATGATATTTTTTAAAGTCGGATTTTAAAGCATTGTAAATAGATGACTGTGTTCAAGTTGCTGATTCTTAATGTTTTAAAATAGATGATATAGTTTTAAGTCGGATTCTAAAGCATTGTAAATAGATGACTTTGGTCCAGTGGTTGATTCTTAAGGTTTGAAAATAGATGATATCTTTGAAAGTGTGATTCTAAAGCATTGTAAATAGATGACTTTGTTCAAGTTGCGGATACTTAAGGTTTGAAAATCGATGATATCGTTTACAGTCGGATTCTAAATCATTGTAAATAGATGACTTTGTTCAAGTTGCCGATTCTTAAGCTTTGCAAATAGATGATATCGTTTAAAGTCGGATTACAAAGCATTGTAAATAGACGACTTTGTTCAAGTTGCGGATTCCTTAAATTTGAAAATAGATGATATCGTTTAATGTCTGATACTAAAGCATTGTAAATAGATTACTAAGTTCCAGGAACGTATTCTTAAGGTTTGAAAATAGATGATATCGTTTAAAGTCGGATTATAAAGCATTGTAAATAGATGACTTTGTTTAAGTTGCGGATTTTTTAGGTTTGAAAATAGATGATATCGTTTAAAGTCGGATTCTAAAGCATTGTAAATAGAGTATATTGTTCAAGTAGCCGATTCTTAAGGTTTGAAAATAGATGATATTGTCTAAATACGGATTCTAAACGATTGTAAATAGATGACTTTGTTCAAGTTGCGGATTCTTAAGGGTTGAAAATAGATGATAATGTTAAAAGTCAGATTCTAAAGCATTGTAAATAGATAACTGTGTTCAAGTTGCATAGTCTTAAGGGTCGAAAATAGATTATATCGTTTAAAGTGTGATTCTAAATCATTGTAAATAGATGACTTGTTTAAGTTTCTGATTCTTAAGGTTCGCAAATAGATGATATCGTTTGAAGTCGGATTCTAAAGCATTGTAAATAGATCACTTTGTTCAAGTTGCAGATGTTTTAGGTTTGAAAATAGATGATATCGTTTAAAGTCGCATTCCAAAGCATTGTAAATAGATGACTTTGTTCAAGTGGCGGATTCGTTAGGTTTGAAAATAGATGATATCGGTTAAAGTCGGATTCTTAAGCATTGTAAATAGATGACTTGTTCAAGTTGCGGACTCTGAAGGTTTGAAAATAGATGATATCGTTTAAAGTCGGATTCTAAAGCATTGTAAATAGATGACTTTGTTCAAGTTGCCGATTCTTAAGGTTTGAAAATAGATGATATTGTTTAAAGTCGGATTCTAAAAGATTGTAAATAGATGACTTTGTTCAAGTTCCGGATTCTAAACGGTTGAAAATAGATGATAATGTTTAAAGTCAGATTCTAAAGTATTGAAAATAGATTACTTTATTCAATTTGCGGATTCTTAAGGTTTTAAAATAGATGATATCGTTTAAAGTCGGATTCTAAAGCATTGTAAATAGATAACCTTGTTCAAGTTGCGGATTCTTAAGGTTTATAAATCGATGATATCGTTAAAAGTCGGATTCTAAAGCATTGTAAATAGATGACTTTGTTACAGTTGCGGACTCTGAAGGTTTGAAAATAGAGGATATCGTTTAAAGTCGGATTCTAAAGCATTGTAAATATATGACTTTGTTCAAGTTGCCGATTCTTAAGATTTGAAAATAGATGATATTGTTTAAAGTCGGATTCTAAATGATCGTAAATAGATGACTTTGTCTTAGTTTCGGATTCTTAAGGTTTGAAAATAGAAGATCATGTTTAAAGTAGGATTCAAAAGCATTGTAAATAGATGACTTTGTTCAAGTTGCGGATTCTTAAGGTTTGAAAATAGATGATATCGTTGAAAGTGTGATTCTAAAGCATTATAAATAGATGACTTTGTTCAAGTTGCGGATTCTTAAGGTTTGAAAATCGATGATATCGTTTAAAGTCGGATTCTAAAGCATTGTAAATAGATGACTTTGTTCAAGTTGCCGATTCTTAAGCTTTGAAAATAGATGATATCGTTTAAAGTCGGATTCCAAAGCATTTTAAATAGATGACTTTGTGCAAGTAACGGATTCTTAAGGTTTGAAAATAGATGATATCGTTTAAAGTCGGATTCTAAAGCATTGTAAATAGATGACTTTGTCCAAGTTGCGAGTTCTTAAGGTTTAAAACTAGATGATATCGTTTTCTGTCGGATACTAAAGCATTGTAAATAGATTACTAAGTGCAAGTTACGTATTCTTAAGGGTTAGAAAATAGATGATATCGTTTAAAGTCGGATTATAAAGACTTGTAAATAGATGACTTTGTTCAAGTTGCGCATTTTTTAAGTTTGAAAATAGATGATATCGTTTAAAGTCGGATTCTAAAGCATTGTAAATAGATGACTTTGTTCAAGTTGCCGATTCTTAAAGTTTGTAAAATATATGATATTGTTGAAATTCGGATTCTAAAGGATTGTAAATAGAGGACCTTGTTCAAGTTGCGGATGCTTAAGGGTTCAAAATAGATGATAATGTTTCAAGTCAGATTCTAAAGCATTGTAAATAGATGACTTTGTTCAAGTTGCGGATTCTTAAGGTTTGAAAATAGATGATATCGTTTAAAGTGTGATTCTAAAGCATTGTAAATAGATGACTTGTTTACGTTGCGGATTCTTAACGTTTGAAAATCGATGATATCGTTTAAAGTCGGATTCTAAAACATTGTAAATAGATGACTTTGTTCAAGTCTCGGATACTTAATCTTGGAAATAGATGATATCGTTTAAAGTCGGATTCTACAGCACTGTAAATAGATAACTTTGTTCAAGTTGCCGATTCTTAAGGTTCGAAAATAGATGATATCGTTTAAAATCGGATTCCAAATCATTGTAAATAGATGACTTTGTTTAAGTTGCGGATTCTTTAGATTTAAAAATAGATGATATCGTTTAAAGTCGGATTCTAAAGCATTGTAAATAAATGACTTTGTTCAAGTTGCGGACTCTTATTGTTTGAAAATAGATGATATCGTTTCAAGTCGGATTCTATAGCATTGTAAATAGATGACTTTGTTCAAGTTGAGGAGGCTCAAGGTTAGAAAATAGATGATATTGGTTAAAGTCGGATTCTTAAGCATTGTAAGTACATTACTTTATTTCAGTTGCGGATTCTTAATGTTTGAAAATAGATGGTAATGTTTACAGTCGCATTCTAAAGCATTGTAAATAGATGACTTCGTTCAAGTTGTGCATTCTTGAGGTTTGTGAATAGATGATATCGTTTAAAGTCGTATTCTAAAGAACTTTAAATAGATGACTTTGTTCAAGTTGCGGATTCTTAAGGTTTTTAAATAGATGATATCAATTAAAGTCGGATTCTAAAGCATTGTAAATAGATGACTTTGTTCAAGTTGCAGACTCTGAAGGTTTAAAAAAAGATGATATTTTTTAAAGTCGGATTTTAAAGCATTGTAAATAGATGACTGTGTTCAAGTTGCTGATTCTTAATGTTTTAAAATAGATTATATAGTTTTAAGTCGGATTCTAAAGCATTGTAAATAGATTACTTTGTTACAGTTGCGGATGCTTAAGGTTTAAATATAGATAATATCGGTAAAAGTCGGATTCTAAAGCATTGTAAATAGATGACTGTGTTCAAGTTGCGGATTTTTTAGGTTTGAAAATAGATGATATCGCTTAAAGTCGGATTCCAAAGCATTGTAAATAGATGACTTTGTTCAAGTTGCGGATTCTTTAGGTTTGAAAATAGATGATATCGTTTAAAGTCGGATTCTAAAGCATTGTAAATAGATGAGTTTGTTCAAGTTGCGGATTCTTAACGTTTGAAAATGGATGATATCGTTTAAAGTCGGATTCTAAAGCATTGTAAATAGGTGACTTTGTTCAAGTTGCGGATTCTTAAGGTTTGACAATCGATGATATCATTAAAAGTCGGATTCTAAAGCATTGTAAATAGATGACTTTGTTCAAGTTGCGGATTCTTAAGGTATGAAAATAGCAGACAATGTTTAAAGTAGTATTCAAAAGCATTGTAAATAGATGACTTTGTTCAAGTGGCGGATTCTGAAAGTTTGAAAATAGATGATATCGTTGAAAGTGTGATTCTAAAGAATTGTAAATAGATGACTTTGTTCAAGTTGCGTATTCTTAAGGTTTGAAAATCGATGATATCGTTTAAAGTCGGATTCTAAAGCATTGTAAATAGATGACTTCGTTCAAGTTGCCGATTCTTAAGCTTTGAAAATCGATGATATCGTTTAAAGTCAGATTACAAAGCATTGTAAATTAACGACTTTGTTCAAGTGGCGGATTCTTCAGGTTTGAAAATAGATGATATCGTTTAATGTCGTATACTAAAGCATTGTAAATAGATTACTAAGTTCAAGTTACGTATTCTTAAGGTGTCAAAATAGATTATATCGTTTAAAGTAAGATTAGAAAGCATTGTAAATAGAGGACTTTGTTCAAGTAGCGGATCTTTTAGGTTTTAAAATAGATGATATCGTTTAAAGTCGGATTCTAAAGCATTGTAAATAGATGATATTGTTCAAGTTGCCAATTCTTAAGGTTTGAAAATAGATTATATTGTTGCCATTCGGATTCTAAACGATTGTAAATAGATGACTTTGTTCAAGTTGCGGATTCTTTAGGGTTGAAAATAGATGATAATGTTTAAAGTGTGATTCTAAAGCATTGTAAATAGATGACTTTGTTCAAGTTGCGGATTCTTAAGGTTTGAATATAGATGATATCGGTTGAAGTCGGATTCTAAAGCATTGTAAATAGATGACTTGTTCAAGTTGCCGATTCTTAAGTTTGGAAAATAGATGATATCGGTTAAAGTCGGATTCTAAAGCACTGTAAATGGATGACTTTGTTCAAGTTGCCGATTCTTAATGTTCGAAAATAGATGATATCGTTTAAAGTCGGATTCTAAAGCATTGTAAATAGAATACTTGTTTAAGTTGCCGATTCTTAAGCTTTTAAAATAGATGATATCGTTTAAAGGCGAATTCTAAAGCACTGTAAATGGATGACTTTGTTGAAGTTGCCGATTCTTAAGGTTCGGAAATGGATGATATCGTTTAAAGTCGGATTCTAAAGCATTGTAAATAAATGACTTTGTTCAAGTTGCCGATTCTTAAGGGTTTAAAATATATGATATTGTTTAAATTCGGATGGTAAATGATTGTAAATAGAGGACTTTGTTCAAGTTGCGGATGCTTAAGGGTTGAAAATAGATGATAATGTTTAAAGTCAGATTCTAAAGCATTGTAAATAGATGACTTTGTTCAAGTTGCATATTCTCAAGGTTCGAAAATAGATGATATCGTTTAAATCGGATTCCACAGCATTGTACATAGATGACTTTGTTCATGTTACGTATTCTTACGGTTTGAAAATAGATGATATCATTTAAAGTCGGATTCTAAAGCATTGTAAATAGATGACTTTGTTCAAGTTGAATCTTTTTTAGGTTTGAAAATAGATTATATCGCTAAAAATCGGATTCCAAAGCATTGTAAATAGATGACTTTGTTCAAGTTGCGAGTTCTTAAAGTTAAAAATAGATGATATCGTTTAATGTTAAATACTAAGTCGGATTCTAAAGCATTGTAATCAGATGACTTAGTCCTAGTTTCAGCCTCTTAAGGTTTTAAAATGGATAATATCGTTTAAAGTTGAATCTAAAAGCATTGTAAATAGATGACTTTGTTCAAGTTGCGGATTCTTAAGGTGTGACAATAGATGATATCGTTTAAAGTCGGATTCTAAAGCATTGTTAATAGATGACTTAGTTCTAGTTGCTGATTCTAAAGGTTTGAAAATAGATGATATCGTGTAAAGTCGGATTCTAAAGCAGTGTAAATAGATGATTTTGTTCAAGTTGCTGATTCTTAAGGTTTGAAAATAGATAATATCGTTGAAAGTAGGATTCTAAAGGATTGTAAATAGATGACTTTGTTCAAGTTGCGGATTCTTGAGGTTTGAAAATAGATGATATCGTTTAAAGTCGGATACTAAAGCATTGTAAATAGATGACTTTGTTCAAATTGCGGACTCTTAAGGTTTGAAAATAGATGATATCGTTTAAAGCCGGATTCTAAAGCATTGTAAATAGATGACTTGTTCAAGTCGCCGATTCTTAAGCTTTGAAAAAAGATGATATCGTTTAAAGTCGGATTCTAAAGCACTGTAAATAGATCACTTTGGTCAAGTTGCCGATTCTTAAGGTTCGAACATAGATGATATCGTTTAAAGTCGGATTCTACAGCATTGTAATTAGGTGACTTTGTTCAAGTTGCGGATTTTTAAGGTTTGAAAAAAAATGATATCGTTAAAAGTCGGATTCTAAAGCATTGTAAATAGATGACTTTGATCAAGTTACGGATTCTTTAGGTTTGAAAATAGATGATATCGGTCAAAGTCGGATTCAAAAGCATTGTAAATAGATGACTTTGTTCAAATTGCGGACTCTTAAGGTTTGAAAATAGATGATATCGTTTAAAACCGGATTCTAAAGCATTGTAAATAGATGACTTGTTCAAGTCGCCGATTCTTAAGCTTTGAAAAAAGATGATATCGTTTAAAATCGGATTCTACAACACTGTAAATAGATAACTTTGTTCAAGTTGCCGTTTCTTAAGGTTCGAAAATAGATGATATCGTTTCAAATCGGATTCTAAAGCATTGTAAATAGATGACTTTGTTCAAGTTGCCGATTCTTAAGGTTTGAAAATCGATGATATCTTTTAAAGTCGGATTCTAAAGCATTGTAAATAGATGACTTCGTTCAAGTTGCCGATTCTTAAGCTTTGAAAATAGATGATATCGTATAAAGTCGGATTCCAAAGCATTGTAAATAGATCACTTTGTTCAAGTTACCGATTCTTAAGGTTTTAAAATAGATGATATCGTTTAAAGTCGGATTCTAAAGCATTGTAAATAGATGACTTTGTTCAAGTGTCCGATTCTTAAGGTTTGAAAATAGATGATATCGTTGAAAGTGTGATTCTAAAGCATTGTAAATAGATGACTTTGTTCAAGTTGCGTATTCGTAAGGTTTGAAAATCGATGATATCGTTGAAAGTGTGATTCTAAAGCATTGTAAATAGATGACTTTGTTCAAGTTGCCGATTCTTAAGGTTTGAAAATCGATGATATCTTTTAAAGTCGGATTCTAAAGCATTGTAAATAGATGACTTTGTTCAAGTTGCAGATTCTTGAGGTTTGAAAATAGATGATATCGTTGAAAGTGTGATTCTAAAGCATTGTAAATAGATGACTTTGTTCAAGTTGCCGATTCTTAAGGTTTGAAAATCGATAATATCATTTAAAGTCGGATTCTAAAGCATTGTAAATAGATGACTTTGTTCAAGTTGCAGATTCTTGAGGTTTGAAAATAGATGATATCGTTGAAAGTGTGATTCTAAAGCATTGTAAATTGATGACTTTGTTCAAGTTGCCGATTCTTAAGGTTTTAAAATAGATGATATCGTTTAAAGTCGGATTCTAAAGCATTGTAAATAGATGACTTTGTTCAAGTTGCAGATTCTTGAGGTTTGAAAATAGATGATATCGTTGAAAGTGTGATTCTAAAGCATTGTAAATAGATGACTTTTTTCAAGTTGCCGATTCTTAAGGTTTTAAAATAGATGATATCGTTTAAAGTCGGATTCTAAAGCATTGTAAATAGATGACTTTGTTCAAGTTGCAGATTCTTGAGGTTTGAAAATAGATGATATCGTTTAAAGTGTGATTCTAAAGCATTGTGAATAGATGACTTTGTTCAAGTTGCCGATTCTTAAGGTTTGAAAATCGATGATATCTTTTAAAGTCGGATTCTAAAGCATTGTAAATAGATGACTTCGTTCAAGTTGCCGATTCTTAAGCTTTGAAAATAGATGATATCGTTTAAAGTCGGATTCCAAAGCATTGTAAATAGATCACTTTGTTCAAGTTGCCGATTCTTAAGGTTTTAAAATAGATGATATCGTTTAAAGTCGGATTCTAAAGCATTGTAAATAGATGACTTGTTTCAGTCGCCGATTCTCAAGCTTTGAAAATAGATGATATCGTTTAAAGTCGGATTCTAAAGCATTGTAAATAGATGACTTTGTTTAAGTTCGGGATTCTTATTGTTTGGAAATTGATGATTACGTTTAAAGTCGGATTCTAAAGTATTGTAAATAGATGACCGTGTTCAGGTTGCGTATTCTCTAGGTTTGAAAATAGATGATATCGGTCAAAGTCAGATTCTAAAGCATTGTAAATAGATGACTTCGTTCAAGTTGCCTATTCTTAAGCTTTGAAAATAGATGATATCGTTTAAAGTCGGATTCCAAAGCATTGTAAATAGATCACTTTGTTCAAGTTGCCGATTCTTAGGGTTTTAAAATAGATGATATCGTTTAAAGTCGGATTCTAAAGCATTGTAAATAGATGACTTGTTTCAGTCGCCGATTCTCAAGCTTTGAAAATAGATGATATCGTTTAAAGTCGGATTCTAAAGCATTGTAAATAGATGACTTTGTTTAAGTTCGGGATTCTTATGGTTTGAAAATTGATGATATCGTTTAAAGTCGGATTCTAAAGTATTGTAAATAGATGACCGTGTTCAAGTTGCGTATTCTCTAGGTTTGAAAATAGATGATATCGGTCAAAGTCGGATTCTAAAGCATTGTAAATAGATGACTTTGTTCAAGTTGCGGACTCTGAAGGTTTGAAAATAGATTATATCGTTTGAAGTCGGATTCTAAAGCATTGAAAATAGATGACTTTGTTCAAGTTGCCGATTCTTAAAGTTTGAAAAAAGATGATATTGTTAAAATTCGAATTCTAAAAGATTGTAAATAGATAACTTAGTTCAAGTTGCTGATTTTGTAGGTTTGAAAATAGATGATATCGTTTAAAGTCGGATTCTAAAGCATTGTAAATAGATGACTTCGTTCAAGTTTCCGATTCTTAAGCTTTGAAAATAGATGATATCGTTTAAAGTCGGATTCCGAAGCATTGTAAATAGATCACTTTGTTCAAGTTGCCGATTCTTAAGGTTTTAAAATAGATGATATCGTTTAAAGTCGGATTCTAAAGCATTGTAAATAGATGACTTGTTCAAGTCGCCGATTCCCAAGCTTTGAAAATAGATGATATCGTTTAAAGTCGGATTCTAAAGCACTGTAAATAGATGACTTTGTTCAAGTTGCCAATTCTTAAGGTTTGAAAATAGATGATTTCGTTTAAAGTCGGATTCGAAAGCATTGTAAATAGATGACTTTGTTCAAGTTGCGGATTCTTAAGGTTTAAGACTAGATGATATATTTACATGTCGGATTCTAAAGCATTGTAAATAGATGACCTTGTTTAAGTTGCGAATTCTTAAGGTTTAAAAATAGATGATATCGTTGAAAGTCGGATTCTAAAGCATTGTAAATAGATGACTTTGTTCAAGTGTCCGATTCTTAAGGTTTGAAAATAGATGATATCGTTGAAAGTGTGATTCTAAAGCATTGTAAATAGATGACTTTGTTCAAGTTGCCGATTCTTAAGGTTTGAAAATCGATGATATCTTTTAAAGTCGGATTCTAAAGCATTGTAAATAGATGACGTCGTTCAAGTTGCCGATACTTAAGCTTTGAAAATAGATGATATCGTTTAAAGTCGGATTCCAACGCATTGTAAATAGATCACTTTGTTCAAGTTGCCGATTCTTAAGGTTTTAAAATAGATGATATCGTTTAAAGTCGGATTCTAAAGCATTGTAAATAGATGACTTGTTCCAGTCGCCGATTCTCAAGCTTTGAAAATAGATGATATCGTTTAAAGTCGGATTCTTAAGCTTTGTAAATAGATGACTTCGTTTAAGTTCGGGCTTCTTATAGTTTGAAAATTGATGATATCGTTTAAAGTCGGATTCTAAAGTATTGTAAATAGATGACCGTGTTCAAGTAGCGCAATCTCTCGGTTTGAAAATAGATGATATCGGTCAAAGTCGGATTCTAAAGCATTGTAAATAGATGACTTTGTTCAAGTTGCGGACTCTGAAGGTTTGAAAATAGATTATATCGTTTGAAGTCGGATTCTAAAGCATTGAAAATAGATGACTTTGTTCAAGTTGCCGATTCTTAAAGTTTGAAAAAAGATTATATTGTTAAAAGTCGAATTCTGAAAGATTGTAAATAGATAACTTAGTTCAAGTTGCTGATTTTGTAGGTTTGAAAATAGATGATATCGTTTAAAGTCGGATTCTAAAGCACTGTAAATAGCTGACTTTGTTCAAGTTGCCAATTCTTAAGGTTTGAAAATAGATGATTTGGTTTAAAGTCGGATTCTAAAGCATTGTAAATAGATGACTTTGTTCAAGTTGCGGATTCTTAAGGTTTAAGACTAGATGATATATTTACATGTCGGATTCTATAGCATCGTAAATAGATGACCTTTTTAAAGTTGCGAATTCTTAAGGTTTAAAAATAGATGATATCGTTGAAAGTCGGATTCTAAAGCATTGTAAATAGGTGACTTTGTTCAAGTGTCCGATTCTTAAGGTTTGAAAATAGATGATATCGTTGAAAGTGTGATTCTAAAGCATTGTAAATAGATGACTTTGTTCAAGTTGCGGATTCGTAAGGTTTGAAAATCGATGATATGTTTTAAGTCGGATTCTAAAGCATTGTAAATAGACGACGTCGTTCAAGTTGCCGATACTTAAGCTTTGAAAATAGATGATATCGTTTAAAGTCGGATTCCAAAGCATGGTAAATAGATCACTTTGTTCAATGTGCCGATTCTTTAGGTTTTAAAATAGATGATATCGTTTAAAGTCGGATTCTAAAGCATTGTAAATAGATGACTTGTTCCAGTCTCCGATTCTCAAGCTTTGAAAATAGATGATATCGTTTAAAGTCGGATTCTAAAGCTTTGTAAATAGATGACTTTGTTTAAGTTCGGGATTCTTATGGTTTGAAAATTGATGATATCGTTTAAAGTCGGATTCTAAAGTATTGTAAATAGATGACCGTGTTCAAGTTGCGTATTCTCTAGGTTAAAAAATAGATGATATCGGTCAAAGTCGGATTCTAAAGCATTGTAAATAGATGACTTTGTTCAAGTGGCGGACTCTGAAGGTTTGAAAATAGATTATATCGTTTGAAGTCGGATTCTAAAGCATTGAAAATAGATAACTTTGTTCAAGTTGCTGATTCTTAAAGTTTGAAAAAAGATGATATTGTTAAAAGTCGAATTCTAAAAGATTGTAAATAGATAACTTAGTTCAAGTTGCAGATTCTTGATGGTTTGAAAATAGATGATATCGTTGAAAGTGTGATTCTAAAGCATTGTAAATAGATGACTTTGTTCAAGTTGCCGATTCTTAAGGTTTGAAAATCGATGATATCTTTTAAAGTCGGATTCTAAAGCATTTTAAATAGATGACTTCGTTCAAGTTGCCGATTCTTAAGCTTTGAAAATAGATGATATCGTTTAAAGTCGGATTCCAAAGCATTGTAAATAGATCACTTTGTTCAAGTTGCCGATTCTTAAGGTTTTAAAATAGATGATATCGTTTAAAGTCGGATTCTAAAGCATTGTAAATAGATAACTTGTTCAAGTCGACGATTCATAAGCTTGGAAAATAGATGATATCGTTTAAAGTCGGATTCTAAAGAATTGTAAATAGATGACTTTGTTCAAGTGTCCGATTCTTAAGGTTTGTAAATAGATGAAATCGTTGAAAGTGTGATTTTAAAGCATTGTAAATAGATGACTTCGTTCAAGTTTCGGATTCGTAAGGTTTGAAAATCGATGATATCTTTTAAAGTCGGATTCTAAAGCATTGTAAATAGATGACGTCGTTCAAGTTGCCGATACTTAAGCTTTGAAAATAGATGATATCGTTTAAAGTCGGATTCCAAAGCATTGTAAATAGATCACTTTGTTCAAGTTGCCGATTCTTAAGGTTTTAAAATTGCTAATATCGTTTAAAGTCGGATTCTAAAGTATTGATAATAGATGACCGTGTTCAAGTTGCGTATTCTCTAGGTTTGAAAATAGATGATATCGGTCAAAGTCGGATTCTAAAGCATTGTAAATAGATGACTTTGTTCAAGTTGCGGACTCTGAAGGTTTGAAAATAGATTATATCGTTTAAAGTCGGATTCTAAAGCATTGAAAATAGATGACTTTGTTCAAGTTGCCGATTCTTGAAGTTTGAAAAGAGATGATATTGTTTAAAGTCGAATTCTAAAAGATTGTAAATAGATAACTTAGTTCAAGTTGCTGATTTTGTAGGTTTGAAAATAGATGATATCGTTTAAAGACGGATTCTAAAGCATTGTAAAAAGAGTACTTTGTTCAAGTTGCAGATTCTTGAGGTTTGAAAATAGATGATATCGTTTAAGTCGGATTCTAAAGCATTGTAAATAGATGACTTTGTTCAAGTTGCCGATTCTTAAGGTTTTAAAATAGATGATATCGTTTAAAGTCGGATTCTAAAGCATTGTAAATAGATGACTTTGTTCAAGTTGCCGATTCTTAAGGTTTTAAAATAGATGATATCGTTTAAAGTCGGATTCTAAAGCATTGTAAATAGATTACTTCGTTCAAGTTGCCGATTCTTAAGCTTTGAAAATAGATGATATCGTATAAAGTCGGATTCCAAAGCATTGTAAATAGATCAATTTGTTCAAGTAGCCGATTCTTAAGGTTTTAAAATAGATGATATCGTTTAAAGTCGGATTCTAAAGCATTGTAAATAGATGACTTGTTCAAGTCGCCGATTCTCAAACTTGGAAAATAGATGATATCGTTTAAAGTCGGATTCTAAAGCACTGTAAATAGATGACTTTGTTCAAGTTGCGGATTCTTAAGGTTTAAGACTAGATGATATATTTACATGTCGGATTCTAAAGCATTGTAAATAGATGACCTTGTTCAAGTTGCGAATTCTTAAGGTTTAAAAATAGATGATATCGTTGAAAGTCGGATTCTAAAGCATTGTAAATAGATGACTTTGTTCAAGTGTCCGATTCTAAAGGTTTGAAAATAGATGATATCGTTGAAAGTGTGATTCTAAAGCATTGTAAATAGATGACTTTGTTCAAGTTACGGATTCGTAAGGTTTGAAAATCGATGATATCTTTTTAAGTCGGATTCTAAAGCATTGTAAATAGATGACGTCGTTCAAGTTGCCGATACTTAAGCTTTGAAAATAGATGATATCGTTTAAAGTCGGAGTCCAAAGCATTGTAAATAGATCACTTTGTTCAAGTTGCCGATTCTTAAGGTTTTAAAATAGTTTATATCGTTTAAAGTCGGATTCTAAAGCATTGTAAATAGATGACTTGTTCCAGTCGCCGATTCTCAAGCTTTGAAAATAGATGATATCGTTTAAAGTCGGATTCTAAAGGACTGTAAATAGATGACTTCGTTCAAGCTGCGAGTTCTTAAGGTTTAAAGTAGGATTCTAAAGCATTGTAAATTGATACTTTGTTAAAGTTGCGGATTCTAAAGGTTTGAACCTAGATGATATCGTTTAAAGTCGGATTCTACAGCCTTTTAAATCGATGACTTTGTTCAAGTTGCGGATTCTTAAGGTTTGAAAATAGATTATATCGTTTAAAGTCGGATTCAAAAGCATTGTAAATAGATGACTTTGTTCAAGTTGCGGATTCTTTAGGTTTAAAAATAGATGATATCGTTGAAAGTCGGATTCTAAAGTATTGTAAATTGATGACTTTGTTCAAGTGTCCGAGTCTAAAGGTTTGGAAATTGATGATATCGTTCAAAGTCGGATTCTACAGCATTGTAAACAGATGACTTTGTTCAAGTTGCGGATTCTTAATGTTTGAAAATAGATGATATCGTTTACGGTCGGATTCTAAAGCATTGTAAATAGATGACTTTGTTCAAGTTGCGGATTCTTAAGGTTTGAAAATAGATGATAATGTTTAAAGTTGCATTCTAAAGCATTGTTAATGGATGACTTTGTTCAAATTGCGGATTCTTAAGGTTTGAAAATAGATGATATCGTTTAAAGTCGGTATCTAAAGCATTGTATATAGATGACTTTGTTCAAGTTGCGGATTCTTAAGGTTTGCACCTAGATAGTATCGTTTAAAGTCGCATTCTAAAGCATTGTAAATAGATGACTTTGTTCAAGTTGCAGATTCTTAAGGTTTAAAAATAGATGATAATGTTTACAGTCGTCTTCTAAAGCAGTGTAAATAGATGACTTTGGTCAAGTTGCGCATTCTCAAGGTAGGAAAATAGATGATATTGTTTATAGTCGGATTCTAAAGCATTGTAAGTAGATGACTTTATTACAGTTGCGGATTCTTAAGCTTTGAAAATAGATGATAATGTTTAAAGTCGCATTCTAAAGCATTGTAAATAGATGACTTTGTTCAAGTTGCCGATTCTGAAGGTTTTAAAATAGATGATATCGTTTAAAGTCGGATTCCAAAGCATTGTAAATAGATCACTTTGTTCAAGTTGCGGATTCTTAAGGTTTAAAAATAGATTATATCGTTTAAAGTCGGATTGTAAAGCATTGTTAATAGATACTTTGTTCAAGTTGCACCGTCTAAAAGTTTGAAAATAGATGATATCGTTTCAAGTCGGATTCTAAAGCATTGTAAATAAATGACTTTGTTTAAGTTGCGGATTGTAAAGGTTTGAACCTAGATGATATCGTTTAAAGTCGGATTCTAAAGCCTTTTAAGTAGATGACTTTGTTCAAGTTGCGGATTCTTAAGGTTTGAAAATAGATTCTATCGTTTAAAGTCGGATTCAAAAGCATTGTAAATAGATGACTTTGTTCAAGTAGCGGAGGGTTAAGGTTTAAAAATAGATGATATCGTTGAAAGTCGGATTCTTAAGCATTGTAAATAGATGACTTTGTTCAAGTTGCGGATTCTTAAGGTTTGAAAATAGATTATATCGTTTAAAGTCGGATTCAAAAGCATTGTAAATAGATGACTTTGTTCAAGTTGCGGATTCTTTAGGTTTAAAAATAGATGATATCGTTGAAAGTCGGATTCTAAAGTATTGTAAATAGATGACTTTGGTCAAGTCTCCGATTCTTAAGCTTTGAAAATAGATGATATCGTTCAAAGTCGGATTCTACAGCATTGTAAATAGATGACTTTGTTCAAGTTGCGGACTCTGAAGGTTTGAAAATAGATTATATCGTTTGAAGTCGGATTCTAAAGCATTGAAAATAGATGACTTTGTTCAAGTTGCCGATTCTTAAAGTTTGAAAAAAGATTATATTGTTAAAAGTCGAATTCTGAAAGATTGTAAATAGATAACTTAGTTCAAGTTGCTGATTTTGTAGGTTTGAAAATAGATGATATCGTTTAAAGTCGGATTCTAAAGCACTGTAAATAGCTGACTTTGTTCAAGTTGCCAATTCTTAAGGTTTGAAAATAGATGATTTGGTTTAAAGTCGGATTCTAAAGCATTGTAAATAGATGACTTTGTTCAAGTTGCGGATTCTTAAGGTTTAAGACTAGATGATATATTTACATGTCGGATTCTATAGCATCGTAAATAGATGACCTTTTTAAAGTTGCGAATTCTTAAGGTTTAAAAATAGATGATATCGTTGAAAGTCGGATTCTAAAGCATTGTAAATAGGTGACTTTGTTCAAGTGTCCGATTCTTAAGGTTTGAAAATAGATGATATCGTTGAAAGTGTGATTCTAAAGCATTGTAAATAGATGACTTTGTTCAAGTTGCGGATTCGTAAGGTTTGAAAATCGATGATATGTTTTAAGTCGGATTCTAAAGCATTGTAAATAGACGACGTCGTTCAAGTTGCCGATACTTAAGCTTTGAAAATAGATGATATCGTTTAAAGTCGGATTCCAAAGCATGGTAAATAGATCACTTTGTTCAATGTGCCGATTCTTTAGGTTTTAAAATAGATGATATCGTTTAAAGTCGGATTCTAAAGCATTGTAAATAGATGACTTGTTCCAGTCTCCGATTCTCAAGCTTTGAAAATAGATGATATCGTTTAAAGTCGGATTCTAAAGCTTTGTAAATAGATGACTTTGTTTAAGTTCGGGATTCTTATGGTTTGAAAATTGATGATATCGTTTAAAGTCGGATTCTAAAGTATTGTAAATAGATGACCGTGTTCAAGTTGCGTATTCTCTAGGTTAAAAAATAGATGATATCGGTCAAAGTCGGATTCTAAAGCATTGTAAATAGATGACTTTGTTCAAGTGGCGGACTCTGAAGGTTTGAAAATAGATTATATCGTTTGAAGTCGGATTCTAAAGCATTGAAAATAGATAACTTTGTTCAAGTTGCTGATTCTTAAAGTTTGAAAAAAGATGATATTGTTAAAAGTCGAATTCTAAAAGATTGTAAATAGATAACTTAGTTCAAGTTGCAGATTCTTGATGGTTTGAAAATAGATGATATCGTTGAAAGTGTGATTCTAAAGCATTGTAAATAGATGACTTTGTTCAAGTTGCCGATTCTTAAGGTTTGAAAATCGATGATATCTTTTAAAGTCGGATTCTAAAGCATTTTAAATAGATGACTTCGTTCAAGTTGCCGATTCTTAAGCTTTGAAAATAGATGATATCGTTTAAAGTCGGATTCCAAAGCATTGTAAATAGATCACTTTGTTTAAGTTGCCGATTCTTAAGGTTTTAAAATAGATGATATCGTTTAAAGTCGGATTCTAAAGCATTGTAAATAGATAACTTGTTCAAGTCGACGATTCATAAGCTTGGAAAATAGATGATATCGTTTAAAGTCGGATTCTAAAGAATTGTAAATAGATGACTTTGTTCAAGTGTCCGATTCTTAAGGTTTGTAAATAGATGAAATCGTTGAAAGTGTGATTTTAAAGCATTGTAAATAGATGACTTCGTTCAAGTTTCGGATTCGTAAGGTTTGAAAATCGATGATATCTTTTAAAGTCGGATTCTAAAGCATTGTAAATAGATGACGTCGTTCAAGTTGCCGATACTTAAGCTTTGAAAATAGATGATATCGTTTAAAGTCGGATTCCAAAGCATTGTAAATAGATCACTTTGTTCAAGTTGCCGATTCTTAAGGTTTTAAAATTGCTAATATCGTTTAAAGTCGGATTCTAAAGTATTGATAATAGATGACCGTGTTCAAGTTGCGTATTCTCTAGGTTTGAAAATAGATGATATCGGTCAAAGTCGGATTCTAAAGCATTGTAAATAGATGACTTTGTTCAAGTTGCGGACTCTGAAGGTTTGAAAATAGATTATATCGTTTAAAGTCGGATTCTAAAGCATTGAAAATAGATGACTTTGTTCAAGTTGCCGATTCTTGAAGTTTGAAAAGAGATGATATTGTTTAAAGTCGAATTCTAAAAGATTGTAAATAGATAACTTAGTTCAAGTTGCTGATTTTGTAGGTTTGAAAATAGATGATATCGTTTAAGTCGGATTCTAAAGCATTGTAAATAGATGACTTTGTTCAAGTTGCCGATTCTTAAGGTTTTAAAATAGATGATATCGTTTAAAGTCGGATTCTAAAGCATTGTAAATAGATGACTTTGTTCAAGTTGCCGATTCTTAAGGTTTTAAAATAGATGATATCGTTTAAAGTCGGATTCTAAAGCATTGTAAATAGATTACTTCGTTCAAGTTGCCGATTCTTAAGCTTTGAAAATAGATGATATCGTTTAAAGTCGGATTCTAAAGCATTGTAAATAGATGACTTGTTCAAGTCGCCGATTCTCAAACTTGGAAAATAGATGATATCGTTTAAAGTCGGATTCTAAAGCACTGTAAATAGATGACTTTGTTCAAGTTGCGGATTCTTAAGGTTTAAGACTAGATGATATATTTACATGTCGGATTCTAAAGCATTGTAAATAGATGACCTTGTTCAAGTTGCGAATTCTTAAGGTTTAAAAATAGATGATATCGTTGAAAGTCGGATTCTAAAGCATTGTAAATAGATGACTTTGTTCAAGTGTCCGATTCTTAAGGTTTGAAAATAGATGATATCGTTGAAAGTGTGATTCTAAAGCATTGTAAATAGATGACTTTGTTCAAGTTACGGATTCGTAAGGTTTGAAAATCGATGATATCTTTTAAAGTCGGATTCTAAAGCATTGTAAATAGATGACGTCGTTCAAGTTGCCGATACTTAAGCTTTGAAAATAGATGATATCGTTTAAAGTCGGAGTCCAAAGCATTGTAAATAGATCACTTTGTTCAAGTTGCCGATTCTTAAGGTTTTAAAATAGTTTATATCGTTTAAAGTCGGATTCTAAAGCATTGTAAATAGATGACTTGTTCCAGTCGCCGATTCTCAAGCTTTGAAAATAGATGATATCGTTTAAAGTCGGATTCTAAAGGACTGTAAATAGATGACTTCGTTCAAGCTGCGAGTTCTTAAGGTTTAAAGTAGGATTCTAAAGCATTGTAAATTGATACTTTGTTAAAGTTGCGGATTCTAAAGGTTTGAACCTAGATGATATCGTTTAAAGTCGGATTCTACAGCCTTTTAAATCGATGACTTTGTTCAAGTTGCGGATTCTTAAGGTTTGAAAATAGATTATATCGTTTAAAGTCGGATTCAAAAGCATTGTAAATAGATGACTTTGTTCAAGTTGCGGATTCTTTAGGTTTAAAAATAGATGATATCGTTGAAAGTCGGATTCTAAAGTATTGTAAATTGATGACTTTGTTCAAGTGTCCGAGTCTAAAGGTTTGGAAATTGATGATATCGTTCAAAGTCGGATTCTACAGCATTGTAAACAGATGACTTTGTTCAAGTTGCGGATTCTTAATGTTTGAAAATAGATGATATCGTTTACGGTCGGATTCTAAAGCATTGTAAATAGATGACTTTGTTCAAGTTGCGGATTCTTAAGGTTTGAAAATAGATGATAATGTTTAAAGTTGCATTCTAAAGCATTGTTAATGGATGACTTTGTTCAAATTGCGGATTCTTAAGGTTTGAAAATAGATGATATCGTTTAAAGTCGGTATCTAAAGCATTGTATATAGATGACTTTGTTCAAGTTGCGGATTCTTAAGGTTTGCACCTAGATAGTATCGTTTAAAGTCGCATTCTAAAGCAGTGTAAATAGATGACTTTGGTCAAGTTGCGCATTCTCAAGGTAGGAAAATAGATGATATTGTTTATAGTCGGATTCTAAAGCATTGTAAGTAGATGACTTTATTACAGTTGCGGATTCTTAAGCTTTGAAAATAGATGATAATGTTTAAAGTCGCATTCTAAAGCATTGTAAATAGATGACTTTGTTCAAGTTGCCGATTCTGAAGGTTTTAAAATAGATGATATCGTTTAAAGTCGGATTCCAAAGCATTGTAAATAGATCACTTTGTTCAAGTTGCGGATTCTTAAGGTTTAAAAATAGATTATATCGTTTAAAGTCGGATTGTAAAGCATTGTTAATAGATACTTTGTTCAAGTTGCACCGTCTAAAAGTTTGAAAATAGATGATATCGTTTCAAGTCGGATTCTAAAGCATTGTAAATAAATGACTTTGTTTAAGTTGCGGATTGTAAAGGTTTGAACCTAGATGATATCGTTTAAAGTCGGATTCTAAAGCCTTTTAAGTAGATGACTTTGTTCAAGTTGCGGATTCTTAAGGTTTGAAAATAGATGATATCGTTTAAAGTCGGATTCAAAAGCATTGTAAATAGATGACTTTGTTCAAGTAGCGGAGGGTTAAGGTTTAAAAATAGATGATATCGTTGAAAGTCGGATTCTTAAGCATTGTAAATAGATGACTTTGTTCAAGTTGCGGATTCTTAAGGTTTGAAAATAGATTATATCGTTTAAAGTCGGATTCAAAAGCATTGTAAATAGATGACTTTGTTCAAGTTGCGGATTCTTTAGGTTTAAAAATAGATGATATCGTTGAAAGTCGGATTCTAAAGTATTGTAAATAGATGACTTTGGTCAAGTCTCCGATTCTTAAGCTTTGAAAATAGATGATATCGTTCAAAGTCGGATTCTACAGCATTGTAAATAGATGACTTTGTTCAAGTTGCGGATTCTTAATGTTTGAAAATAGATGATATCGTTTACGGTCGGATTCTAAAGCATTGTAAATAGATGACTTTGGTCAAGTTGCGGATGCTTAATGTTTGAAAATAGATGATATCGTTTAAAGTCGGATGCTAAAGCATTGTAAGTAGATGACTTTATTACAGTTGCGGATTCTTAAGGTTTGAAAATAGATGATAATGTTTAAAGTTGCATTCTAAATCATTGTTAATGGATGACTTTGTTCAAATTGCGGATTCTTAAGGTTTGAAAATAGATGATATCGTTTAAAGTCGGTATCTAAAGCATTGTAAATAGATGACTTTGTTCAAGTTGCGGATTCTTAAGGTTTGAACCTAGATAGTATCGTTTTAAGTCGGATTCCAAAGCATTGTAAATAGATGACTTTGTTCAAGTTGCAGATTCTTAAGGTTTGAAAATAGATGATAATGTTTACAGTCGTCTTCTAAAGCATTTTAAATAGATGACTTTGGTCAAGTTGCGCATTCTCAAGGTTGGAAAATAGATGATATTGTTTATAGTCGGATTCTAAAGCATTGTAAGTAGATGACTTTATTACAGTTGCGGATTCTTAATGTTTGAAAATAGATGATAATGTTTAAAGTCGCATTCTAAAGCATTGTAAATAGATGACTTTGTTCAAGTTGCAGATTCTGAAGGTTTGAAAATAGATGATATCGTTTAAAGTCGGATTCTAAAGCATTGTAAATAGATGTCTTTGTTCAAGTTGCGGATTCTTAAGGTTTAAAAATAGATTATATCGTTTAAAGTCGGATTCTAAAGCATTGTTAATAGATACTTTGTTCAAGTTGCGGATTCTTAAGGTTTAAAAATAGATTATATCGTTTAAAGTCGGATTCTAAAGCATTGTTAATAGATATTTTGTTCAAGTTGCACCGTCTAAAAGTTTGAAAATAGATGATATCGTTTAAAGTCGGATTCCAAAGCATTGTAAATAGATGACTTTGGTCAAGTTGCGCATTCTCAAGGTAGGAAAATAGATGATATTGTTTATAGTCGGATTCTAAAGCATTGTAAGTAGATGACTTTATTACAGTTGCGGATTCTTAAGCTTTGAAAATAGATGATAATGTTTAAAGTCGCATTCTAAAGCATTGTAAATAGATAACTTTGTTCAAGTTGCTAATTCTGATGGTTTGAAAATAGATTATATCGTTTAAAGTCGGATTCCAAAGCATTGTAAATAGATCACTTTGTTCAAGTTGCGGATTCTTAAGGTTTAAAAATAGATTATATCGTTTAAAGTCGGATTCTAAAGTATTGTTAATAGATACTTTGTTCAAGTTGCACCGTCTAAAAGTTTGAAAATAGATGATATCGTTTAAAGTCGGATTCTAAAGCATTGTAAATAAATGACTTTGTTTAAGTTGCGGATTGTAAAGGTTTGAACCTAGATGATATCGTTTAAAGTCGGATTCTAAAGCCTTTTAAGTAGATGACTTTGTTCAAGTTGCGGATTCTTAAGGTTTGAAAATAGATTATATCGTTTAAAGTCGGATTCAAAAGCATTGTAAATAGATGACTTTGTTCAAGTAGCGGAGGGTTAAGGTTTAAAAATAGATGATATCGTTGAAAGTCGGATTCTTAAGCATTGTAAATAGATGACTTTTTTCAAGTGTCCGATTCTTAAGGTTTGAAAATAGATGATATCGTTCAAAGTCGGATTCTACAGCATTGTAAATAGATGACTTTGTTCAAGTTGCGGATTCTTTAATTTTGAAAATAGATGATATCGTTTACGGTCGGATTCTAAAGCATTGTAAATAGATGACTTTGGTCAAGTTGCAGATGCTTAATGTTTGAAAATAGATGATATCGTTTAAAGTCGGATGCTAAAGCATTGTAAGTAGATGACTTTGTTCAAGTTGCAGATTCTTAAGGTTTGAAAATAGATGATAATGTTTACAGTCGTCTTCTAAAGCATTTTAAATAGATGACTTTGGTCAAGTTGCGCATTCTCAAGGTTGGAAAATAGATGATATTGTGTATAGTCGGATTCTAAAGCATTGTAAGTAGATGACTTTATTACAGTTGCGGATTCTTATAGTTTGAAAATAGATGATAATGTTTAAAGTCGCATTCTAAAGCATTGTAAATAGATGACTTTGTTCAAGTTGCAGATTCTGAAGGTTTGAAAATAGATGATATCGTTTAAAGTCGGATTCTAAAGCATTGTAAATAGATGTCTTTGTTCAAGTTGCGGATTCTTAAGGTTTAAAAATAGATTATATCGTTTAAAGTCGGATTCTAAAGCATTGTTAATAGATACTTTGTTCAAGTGGCACCGTCTAAAGTTTTGAAAATAGATGATATCGTTTCAAGTCGGATTCTAAATCATTGTAAATAGATGACTTTGTTCAAGTTGGTGGATTCTTAGGGTTTGAAAATAGATCATATCGTTTAAAGTCGGATTCTAAAGCATTGTAAATAGATGACTTTGTTCAAGTTTCGGATTCTTAGGGTTTGAAAATATATGTTATCGTTTAAATTTCGATTCTAAAGCATTGTAAATAGATGACTTTGTTTAAGTTGCTGATACTTAAGGATTCAAAATAGATAGTATCGTTTAAAGTCGGATTCTAAAGCATTGTAAATAGATGACTTTGTTCAAGTTGCGGATTCTCAAGGTTTGAAAATAGATGATATCTTTTTAAGTCGGATTCTAAAGCATTGTAAATAGATGACTTTGGTCAAGTTGCGGATACTTAAGGTTTAAAAATAGATGATATCGTGGAATGTCGGATTCTAAAGCATTGTAAATAGATGACATTGTAAGAGTTGCGGATTCTTAATGTTTGAAAATAGATGATATCGTTTAAGTCGGATTCTAAAGCATTGTAAATAGATGACTTTGTTCAAGTTGCGGATACTTAATGTTTGAAAATAGATGATATTGTTTAAAGTCGGATTCTAAAGCATTGTAAATAGATGACTTTGTTTAAGTTGCGGATACTTAATGTTTTAAAATAGATGATATCGTTTAAAGTCGGATTCATAAGCATTGTAAATAGATATTTTGGTCAAGTTGCGGAGTCTAAAGGTTCGAAAATAGATGATATCGTTTGAAGTCTGATTCTAAAGTATTGTAAATAGATGACTTTGTTGAAGTTGCCGATTCTCAAGGTTTGAAAATATATGATATTGTTTGAAGTCGGATTCTAAAGCATTGTAAGTAGATGACTTTATTACAGTTGCGGATTCTTAAGCTTTGAAAATAGATGATAATGTTTGAAGTCGCATTCTAAAGCATTGTAAATTGATGACTTTGTTCAAATTGCGGATTCTTAAGGTTTGAAAATATATGATATCGTTTAAAGTCGGATCCTAAAGCATTGTAAATAGATGACTTTCTTAAAGTTGCGAGTTGTTTAGGTTTAAAAGTAGATGATATCGTTTAATGTCGGATACTAAAGCATTGTAAATAGATGACTTTGTTTAAGTTGCGGATTCTTAATGTCTGAAAATAGATGATATCGTTGTAAGTCGGATTCTAAAGCATTGTAAATAGATGAATTTGTTTAAGTTGCGGATTCTTAATGTTTGAAAATAGATGATAATGTGAAAAGTCGCATTCTAAAGCATTGTAAATTGATGACTTTGTTCAAATTGCGGATTCTTAAGGTTTGAAAATATATGATATCGTTTAAAGTCGGATCCTAAAGCATTGTAAATAGATGTCTGTGTTCAAGTGGCGGATTCTTAAAGATTAAAAATAGATGATATCGTTTCAAGTCGGATTCTAAAGCATTGTAAATAGATGACTTTGTTAAAGTTGCGGATTCTAAAGGTTTGAACCTAGATGATATCGTTTAAAGTCGGATTCTAAAGCCTTTTAAATAGATGACTTTGTTCAAGTTGCGGATTCTTAAAGTTTGAAAATAGATTCTATCGTTTAAAGTCGGATTCAAAAGCATTGTAAATAGATGACTTTAGTCAAGTTGCGGAGGGTTAAGGTTTAAAAATAGATGATATCGTTGAAAGTCGGATTCTAAAGCATTGTAAATAGAGGACTTTGTTCAAGTTGCAGATTCTTAAAGTTTGAAAATAGATTATATCGTTTAAAGTCGGATTCAAAAGCATTGTAAATAGATGATTTTGTTCAAGTTGCGGATTATTTAGGTTTAAAAATAGATGATATCGTTTAAAGTCGGTATCTAAAGCATTGTAAATAGATGACTTTGTTCAAGTTGCGGATTCTTGAGGTTTACACCTAGATAGTATCGTTTAAAGTCGGATTCCAAAGCATTGTAAATAGATGACTTTGTTCAAGTTGCAGATTCTTAAGGTTTGAAAATAGATGATAGTGTTTACAGTCGTCTTCTAAAGCATTGTAAATAGATGACTTTGGTCAAGTTGCGCATTCTCAAGGTTGGAAAAAAGATGATATTGTTTATAGTCGGATTCTAAAGCATTGTAAGTAGATGACTTTATTACAGTTGCGGATTCTTAAGGTTTGAAAATAGATGATAATGTTTAAAGTCGCATTCTAAAGCATTGTAAATAGATGACTTTGTTCAAGTTGCAGATTCTGAAGGTTTGAAAATAGATGATATCGTTTAAAGTCGGATTCTAAAGCATTGTAAATAGATGTCTTTTTTCAAGTTGCGGATTCTTAAGGTTTAAAAATAGATTATATCGTTTACAGTCGGATTCTAAAGCATTGTAAATAGATTCTTTGTTCAAGTTGCACCGTCTAAAGGTTTGAAAATAGATGATATCGTTTCAAGTCGGATTCTAAATCATTGTAAATAGATGACTTTGTTCAAGTTGCCGATTCTCCAGGTTTGACAATAGATGATATTGTTAAAAGTCGGATTCTAAAGCATTGTAAATAGATGACTTTGTTCAAGTTGGTGGATTCTTAGGGTTTGAAAATAGATGATATCGTTCAAAGTCGGATTCTAAAGCATTGTAAATAGATGACTTTGTTCAAGTTTCGGATTCTTAGGGTTTGAAAATAGATGTTATCGTTTAAAGTTCGATTCTAAAGCATTGTAAATAGATGACTTTGTTTAAGTTGCTGATTCTTAAGGATTCAAAATAGATAGTATCGTTTAAAGTCGGATTCTAAAGCATTGTAAATAGATGACTTTGTTCAAGTTGCGGATTCTTAAGGTTTGAAAATAGATGATATCGTTTCAAGTCGGATTCTAAAGCATTGTAAATAGATGACTTTGGTCAAGTTGCGGATACTTAAGGTTTAAAAATAGATGATATCGTGGAATGTCGGATTCTAAAGCATTGTAAATAGATGACATTGTTAGAGTTGCGGATTCTTAATGTTTGAAAATAGATGATATCGTTGAAAGTCGGATTCTAAAGCATTGTAAATAGATGACTTTGTTCAAGTTACGGATTCTCAAGGTTTGAAAATAGATGATATTGTTTATAGTCGGATTCTAAAGCATTGTAAATAGATATTTTGGTCGAGTTGCGGAGTCTAAAGGTTTGAAAATAGATGATATCGTTTCAAGTCTGATTCTAAAGTATTATAAATTGAGTACTTTGTTGAAGTTGCCGATTCTCAAGGTTTGAAAATAGATGATATTGTTTATAGTCAGATTCTAAAGCATTGTAAGTAGATGACTTTATTACAGTTGCGGATTCTTAAGCTTTGAAAATAGATGATAATTTTTAATATCGCATTCTAAAGCATTGTAAATTGATGACTTTGTTCAAATTGCGGATTCTTAAGGTTTGAAAATATATGATATCGTTTAAAGTCGGATCCTAAAGCATTGTAAATAGATGTCTTTGTCTAAGTTGCGGATTCTTAAGGTTTAAAAATAGATTATATCGTTTACAGTCGGATTCTAAAGCATTGTAAATAGATACTTTGTTCAGGTTGCACCGTCTAAAGGTTTGAAAATAGATGATATCGTTTCAAGTTGGATTCTAAAGCATTGTAAATAGATGACTTTGTTCAAGTTGCCGATTCTCCCGGTTTGAAAATAGATGATATTTTTTCAAGTCAGATTCTAAAGCATTGTAAGTAGATGACTTTATTACAGTTGCGGATTCTTAAGGTTTGAAAATTGATGATAATGTTTCCAGTCGCATTCTACAGCTTTGTAAATAGATGACTTTGTTCAAGTTGCGGATTCTAAAGGTTTGAACCTAGATGATATCGTTTACCGTCGGACTCTAAAGCATTGTAAATAGATGACTTTGGTCAAGTCTCGGATTCTTTATGTTTGAAATAGATGATATCGTTTAAAGTCGGATGCTAAAGCATTGTAAGTTGATGACTTTATTACAGTGGCGGATTCTTAAGGTTTGAAAATAGATGGTAATGTTTAAAGTCGCATTCTAAAGCATTGTAAATAGATGACTTTGTGCAAATTGCGGATTCTTAATGTTTGAAAATAGATGATATCGTTTAAAGACGGATTCTAAAGCATTGTAAGTAGATGACTTTATTACAGTTGCGATTTCTTAAGGTTTTAAAAAAGATGATAATGTTTAAAGTCGCATTCTAAACCTTTGTAAATAGATGACTTTGTTCAAGTTGCCGATTCTAACGGTTTGAAAATAGATGATATTGTTTAAAGTCGGATTCTAAAGCATTGTAAATAGATACTTTGTTCAAGTTGCACGGTCTAATGGTTTGAAAATAGATGATATCGTTTCAAGTCGGATTCTAAAGCATTGTAAATAGATGACTTTGTTCAAGTTGCCGATTCTCCCGGTTTGAAAATAGATGATATTGTTTCAAGTCAGATTCTACAGCATTGTGAGTAGATGACTTAATTACAGTTGCTGATTCTTAAGGTTTGAAAATAGATGAGAATGTTTAAAGTCGCATTCTAAAGCTTTGTAAATAGATGACTTTGTTCAAGTTGCGGATTCTAAAGGTTTGAACCTAGATGATATCGTTTAAAGTCGGATTCTAAAGCATTGTAAATAGACGACTTTGTTCAAGTGTCCGATTCTTAAGGTTTGAAAATAGATGATATCGTTCAAAGTCGGATTCTAAAGCATTGTAAATAGATGACTTTGGTCAAGTTGCGGATTCTTAATGTTTGAAAATAGATGATATCGTTTAAAGTCGGAAGCTAAAGCATTGTAAGTTGATGACTTTATTACAGTTGCGGATTCTTAAGGTTTGAAAATAGATGGTAATGTTTAAAGTCGCATTCTAAAGCATTGTAAATAGATGACTTTGTGCAAATTGCGGATTCTTAATGTTTGAAAATAGATGATATCGTTTAAAGACGGATTCTAAAGCATTGTAAGTAGATGACTTTATTCAAGTTGCGGATTCTTAAGGTTTGAAAAAAGATGATAATGTTTAAAGTCGCATTCTAAAGCTTTGTAAATAGATGACTTTGTTCAAGTTGCCGATTCTCAAGGTTTTAAAATAGATGATATTGTGTATAGTCGGATTCTAAAGCATTGTAAGTAGATGACTTTATTACAGTTGCGGATTCTTAAGCTTTGAAAATAGATGATAATGTTTAAAGTCGCATTCTAAAGCATTGTAAATTGATGACTTTGTTCAAATTGCAGATTCTTAAGGTTTGAAAATAGATGATATCGTTCAAAGTCGAATTCTAAAGCATTGTAAATAGATGACTTTGTTCAAGTTGCAGATTCTTAAGGTTTTAAAATAGATGATATCGTTTAAAGTCGGATCTAAAGCATTGTAAATAGATGACTTTGTTCAAGTTGTCGATTCTTAAGCGTTGAAAATAGATGATATTGTTTAAAGTCGGATTCACAAGCATTGTAAATAGATGGTTTTCTTCAAGTTGCCGGTTCTTAAGGTTAGAGAATAGATGATATCGTTTAAAGTCGGATTTTAAAGCATTGTAAATAGATGACATTATTCAAGTTGCGGATTCTTAAGGTTTGAAAATCGAAGATATCGGTTAAAGTCGGATTCTAAAGCATCGTAAATAGATCACTTTGTTCAAGTTGAGGATCTTCAAAGTTTGAAAATAGATGATATTGTTTAAAGTCGGATTCTAAAGCATTGTAAATAGATGACATTGTTCAAGTTGCCGATTTTTAAGGTTTGAAAATAGATTATATCGTTTGAAGTCGCATTCTAAAGAATTGTAAATATATGACATTCTGCAAGTTTCGGATTCTTAAAGTTTCAAAATAGATGATATCGTTTAAAGTCAGATTACAAATCATTGTAAATAGATGGTTTTGTTCAAGTTTCCGGTTCTTAAGGTTGGAGAATAGATGATATCGTTTAAAGTCGGATTCTAAAGCATTGTAAATACATGACTTTGTTCAAGTTGCGGATTCTTAAGGTTTAGACCTAGATAGTATCGTTTAAAGTCGGATTCCAAAGCATTGTAAATAGATGATTTTGTTCAAGTTGAAGATTCTTAAGGTTTGAAAATAGATGATAATGTTTACAGTCGTCTTCTAAAGCATTGTAAATAGATGACTTTGGTCAAGTTGCGCATTCTCAAGGTTGGAAAATAGATGATATTGTTAATAGTCGGATTCTAAAGCATTGTAAATAGATGACTTTATTACAGTTGCGGATTCTAAGCTTTGAAAATAGATGATAATGTTTAAAGTCGCATTCTAAAGCATTGTAAATAGATGACTTTGTTCAAGTTGCAGATTCTGAAGGTTTGAAAATAGTATGTATCGTTTAAAGTAACATTCTAAAGCAATGTAAATAGATGACTTTGTTCAAGTTGCGGATTCTTAAGGTTTTAAAATAGATGATATCGTTTAAAGTCGGATCTAAAGCATTGTAAATAGATGACTTTGTTCAAGTTGTAGATTCTTAAGCGTTGAAAATGGATGATATTGTTTAAAGTCGGATTCTAAAGCATTGTAAATAGATGGTTTTCTTCAAGTTACCGGTTCTTAAGGTTAGAGAATAGATGATATCGTTTAAAGTCGGATTTTAAAGCATTGTAAATAGATGACATTATTCAAGTTGCGGATTCTTAAGCTTTGTAAATCGATAATATCGGTTAAAGTCGGATTCTAAAGCATTGTAAATAGATCACTTTGTTCAAGTTGAGGATCGTCAAGGTTTGAAAATAGATGATATTGTTTAAAGTCGGATTCTAAAGCATTGTAAATAGATGACTGTGTTCAAGTTGCGAATTCTAAAGCTTTGAAATTAGATGATATTGTTTAAAGTCGGATTCTAAAGCATTGTAAATAGATGACTTTGTTCAAGTTGCCGATTCTTAAAGTTTGAAAATAGATTATAATGTTTAAAGTCGGATGCTAAAGCATTGTAAATAGACGACTTTGTGCAAGTTGCAGTTTCTTAAAGTTTCAAAATAGATGATATCGTTTAAAGTCGGATTCTAAAGCATTGTAAATAGATGACTTTGTTCAAGTTGCGGATCCTTAAGGTTGAAAATAGAGGATATCGTTTAAAATCGGATTCTAAAGCTTTGTAAATATGTGACTCTGTTCAAGTTGCGGATTCTTAAGGTTTAAAAATAGATGATATCGTTTAAAGTATGATTCTGAAGCATTGTAAGTAGATAAATTTGTTCAAGTTGCGGATTCTTAAGGAAAAAAAATAGATGATATAGTTGAAAGTCGGATTCTAAAGCATTGTAAATAGATGACTTTGTTCAAGTTACTGATTCTTAAGGATTCAAAATAGATAGTATCGTTTAAAGTCGGATTCTAAAGCATTGTAAATAGATGACTTTGTTCAAGTTGCGGATTCTTAAGGTTTGAAAATAGATGATATCGTTTAAAGTCGGATTCTAAAGCATTGTAAATAGATGACTTTGGTCAAGTTGCGGATACTTCAGGTTTAAAAATAGATGATATCGTGGAATGTCGGATTCTAAAGCATTGTAAATAGATGACATTGTTAGAGTTGCGGATTCTTAATGTTTGAAAATAGATGATAATGTTTAAAGTCGCATTCTAAAGCATTGTAAATTGATGACTTTGTTCAAATTGCGGATTCTTAAGGTTTGAAAATATATGATATCGTTTAAAGTCGGATCCTAAAGCATTGTAAATAGATGTCTTTGTCTAAGTTGCGGATTCTTAAAGTTTAAAAATAGATTATATCGTTTACAGTCGGATTCTAAAGCATTGTAAATAGATGACTTTGTTCAAGTTGCCGATTCTCCCGGTTTGAAAATAGATGATATTGTTTCAAGTCAGATTCTAAAGCATTGTAAGTAGATGACTTTATTACAGTTGCTGATTCTTAAGGTTTGAAAATAGATGAGAATGTTTAAAGTCGCATTCTAAAGCTTTGTAAATAGATTACTTTGTTCAAGTTGCGGATTCTAAAGGTTTGAACCTAGATGATATCGTTTAAAGTCAGATTCTAAAGCATTGTAAATAGATGACTTTGTTCAAGTTGCGGATTCTTAAGGTTTGAAAATAGATTATATCGTTTAACGTCGGGTTAAAAGCATTGTAAATAGATGACTTTGTTCAAGTTGCGGATTCTTAAGGTTTAAAACTAGATGATATCGTTGAAAGTCGGATTCTAAAGCATTGTAAATAGATGACTTTGTTCAAGTGTCCGATTCTTCAGGTTTGAAAATAGATGATATCGTTCAAAGTCGGATTCTAAAGCATTGTAAATAGATGACTTTGGTCAAGTTGCGGATTCTTAATGTTTGAAAATAGATGATATCGTTTAAAGTCGGATGCTAAAGCATTGTAAGTTGATGACTTTATTACAGTTGCGGATTCTTTAGGTTTGAAAATAGATGGTAATGTTTAAAGTCGCATTCTAAAGCATTGTAAATAGATGACTTTGTGCAAATTGCGGATTCTTAATGTTTGAAAATAGAGTATATCGTTTAAAGACGGATTCTAAAGCATTGTAAGTAGATGACTTTATTACAGTTGCGGTTTCTTAAGGTTTTAAAAAAGATGATAATGTTAAAAGTCGCATTCTAAAGCTTTGTAAATAGATGACTTTGTTCAAGTTGCAGATTCTCAAGGTTTGAAAATAGATGATATTGTGTATAGTCGGATTCTAAAGCATTGTAAGTAGATGACTTTATTACAGTTGCGGATTCTTAAGCTTTGAAAATAGATGATAATGTTTAAAGTCGCATTCTAAAGCATTGTAAATTGATGACTTTGTTCAAATTGCGGATTCTGAAGGTTTGAAAATAGATGATATCGTTTAAAGTCGGATTCTAAAGCATTGTAAATAGATGTCTTTGTTCAAGTTACGGATTCTAAAGGTTTGAAAATTAATGATATCGTTCAAAGTCGAATTCTAAAGCATTGTAAATAGATGACTTTGTTCAAGTTGCAGATTCTTAAGATTTTAAAATAGATGATATCGTTTAAAGTCGGATCTAAAGCATTGTAAATAGATGACTTTGTTCAAGTTGTCGATTCTTAAGCGTTGAAAATAGATGATATTGTTTAAAGTCGGATTCACAAGCATTGTAAATAGATGGTTTCCTTCAAGTTGCCGGTTCTTAAGGTTAGAGAATAGATGATATCGTTTAAAGTCGGATTTTAAAGCATTGTAAATAGATGACATTATTCAAGTTGCGGATTCTTAAGGTGTGAAAATCGATGATATCGGTTAAAGTCGGATTCTAAAGCATCGTAAATAGATCACTTTGTTCAAGTTGAGGATCTTCAAAGTTTGAAAATAGATGATATTGTTTAAAGTCAAATTCTAAAGCATTGTAAATAGATGACATTGTTCAAGTTTCCGATTTTTAAGGTTTGAAAATAGATTATATCGTTTGAAGTCGCATTCTAAAGCATTGTAAATAGATGACATTCTGCAAGTTTCGGATTCTTAAAGTTTCAAAATAGATGATATCGTTTAAAGTCAGATTACAAATCATTGTAAATAGATGGTTTTGTTCAAGTTTCCGGTTCTTAAGGTTGGAGAATAGATGATATCGTTTAAAGTCGGATTCTAAATCATTGTAAATACATGACTTTGTTCAAGTTGCGGATTCTTAAGGTTTAGACCTAGATAGTATCGTTTAAAGTCGGATTCCAAAGCATTGTAAATAGATGACTTTGTTCAAGTTGCAGATTCTTAAGGTTTGAAAATAGATGATAATGTTTACAGTCGTCTTCTAAAGCATTGTAAATAGATGACTTTGGTCAAGTTGCGCATTCTCAAGGTTGGAAAATAGATGATATTGTTTATAGTCGGATTCTAAAGCATTGTAAGTAGATGACTTTATTACAGTTGCGGATTCTTAAGCTTTGAAAATAGATGATAATGTTTAAAGTCGCATTCTAAAGCATTGTAAATAGATGACTTTGTTCAAGTTGCAGATTCTGAAGGTTTGAAAATAGTATGTATCGTTTAAAGTAACATTCTAAAGCAATGTAAATAGATGATTGTGTTCAAGTTGCGGATTCTTAAAGTTTAAAATAGATGATATCCTTTAAAGTCGGATTCTAAAGCATTGTAAATAGATGACTTTGTTCAAGTTGCGGATTCTTAAGGTGTGAAAATAGATGTTATCGTTTAAAGTCGGATTCTAAAGCATTGTAAATAGATGACTTTGTTCAAGTTGCCGCTTCTTAAGGTTTGAAAATAGATGATATCGTTTAAAGTCGGATTCTAAAGCATTGTAAATAGATGACTTTGTTCAAGTTGCAAGTTGTTAAGTTTTTAAAGTAGATGATATCGTTTAATGTCGGATGCTGATGCATTGTAAATAGATGACTTCGTTTAAGTTGCGGAGTCTTAATGTTTGAAAATAGTATGTATCGTTTAAAGTAACATTCTAAAGCATTGTAAATAGATGACTTTGTTCAAGTTCCGCATTCTTAGGGTTTTAAAATAGATGATATCGTTTAAAGTCGGATTCTAAAGCATTGTAAATAGATGACTTTGTTCAAGTTGCGGATTCTTAGGGTTTTAAGGTAGATGATATCGTTACTTGTCGGATTCTAAAGCATTGTAAATAGATGACTTTGTTCAAGTTGCGAACTCTTTAGGTTTGAAAATAGATGATATCGTTTAACGTCGGACTAAAGCATTGTAAATAGATGACTCTATTCAAGTAGCGGATTCTTAAGGTTCGAAAATAGATAATATCGTTTAAAGTCGGATTCCAAAGCATTGTAAATAGATGACTTTGTTCAAGTTGCGGATTCTTAATGTTTGAAAATAGATGATATCGTGTAAAGTCGGATTCTAAAGCATTGTAAATAGATGACTGTGTTAAAGTTGCGGATTCTTAAGGTTTGAAAATAGATGATATCTTTTAAAGTCGGATTCTAAAGCATTGTAAATAGATGACTTTGTTCAAGTTGCGGATTCTTAAGGTGTGAAAATAGATGTTATCGTTTAAAGTCGGATTCTAAAGCATTGTAAATAAATGACTTTGTTCAAGTTGCGGATTCTCAATGTTTGAAAATAGATGATATCGTGTAAAGTCGGATTCTAAAGCATTGTAAATAGATGACTTTGTTCAAGTTGCGGATTCTTATTTTTTGAAAATAGATCATATCGTTTAAAGTCGGATTCTAAAGCATTGTAAATAGATGACTTTGTTAAAGTTGCGGATTCTTAATGTTTGAAAATAGATGATATCGTTTAAGTCGGATTCTAAAGCACTGTAAATAGATGACTTTGTTCAAGTTGCGGATACTTAATGTTTGAAAATTGATGATATCGTTTAAAGTCGGATTCTAAAGCATTGTAAATAGATACTTTGTTCAAGTTGCGGAGTCTAATGTTTTAAAAATAGATGCTATCTTTTCAAGTCGGATTCTAAAGCATTGTTAATCGATGACTGTGTTCAAGTTGCGGATTCCTAAGGTTTACAAATAGATGATATCGTTTAAAGTCGGATTCTAAAGCATTGTAAATAGATGACTTTGTTCAAGTTGCGAATTCTAAAGGTGTGAAAATAGATGTTTTCGTTTAAAGTCGGATTCTAAAGCATTGTAAATAGATTACTTTGTTCAAGTTGCGGATTCTTAAGGTTTGAAAATAGATGACATCGTTTAAAGTCGGATTCTGAAGCACTGTAAATGGATGACTTTGTTCAAGTTGCCGATTCTTAATGTTAGAAAATAGATGATATTGTTTAAAGTTTGATTCTAAAGCATTTTAAATAGATGACTTGTTCAAGTTGTGGATTCTTAAGCTTAGAAAACAGATGATATCGTTTAAAGTCGAATTCTAAAGCACTGTAAATAGATGACTTTGTTCAAGTTGCCCAATCTTAAGGTTCGGAAATAGATGATATCGTTTAAAGTCGGATTCTAAAGCATTGTAAATAGATGACTTTGTTCAAGTTGCTAGTTCTTAAGGTTTGAAACTAGGTGATACTGTGTAATGTAGGATACTAAAACATTGTAAATAGATGACTTTGTTCATTTTGAGGATTCTCAAGGTTTAAAAATAGATGATATCGTTTAAAGTCGGATTCTAAAGCATTGTAAATAGATTACTTGTTCAAGTTGCCGATTCTTAAGCTTTGAAAATAGATGATATCGTTTGAAGTTGGATTCTAAAGCATTGTATATAGACGACTTTGTTCAAGTTACGTATTCTTAAGGTTCGAAAATAGATGATACCGTTAAAGTCGGATTCTAAAGCATTGTAAATAGATGACTTTGTTCAAGTTGCGGATTTTTTAGGTTTGAAAATAGATGATATCGTTTAAAGTCGGATTCTAAAGCACTGTAAATAGATGACTTTGTTCAAGTTGCGGATTCTTAAGGTTTGAAAATAGATGATATTGTTTAAAGTCGGATTCTAAAAGATTGTAAATAGATGACTTTGTTCAAGTTCCCGATTCTTAAGGGTTGAAAATAGATGATAATGTTTAAAGTCCCATTCTAAAGCATTGAAAATAGATGACTTTGTTCAAGTTGCGGATTCTTAAGTTTTTAAAATAGATGATATCGTTTAAAGTCGGATTCTAAAGCATTATAAATAGATGATCTTGTTCAAGTTGCGGATTCTTAAGGTTAGTAAATCGATATCGTTAAAAGTCGGATTCTTAAGCATTGTAAATAGATGACTTTGTTCAAGTTGCGGATTCTTGAGGTTTAAAAATAGATGATATCGGTCAAAGTCGGATTCAAAAGCATTGTAAATAGATGACTTTGTTCAAGTTGCGGATGCTTAAGGGTTGAAAATAGATGATTATGTTTAAAGTCGGATTCTAAAGCATTGTAAATAGATGACTTTGTTCAAGTTGCATATTCTTAAGGTTTGAAAATAGATGATATCGTTTAAAGTGTGATTCTAAAGCATTGTAAATAGATTACTTGTTTACGTTACGGATTCTTAACGTTTGAAAATCGATGATATCGTTTAAAGTCGGATTCTAAAGCATCGTAAATAGATGACTTTGTTCAAGTCGCGGAAACTAAATGTTTGAAAATAGATTATATCGTTTAAAGTAAGATTCTACAGCACTGTAAATAGATAACTTTGTTCAAGTTGCCGATTCTTAAGGTTCGAAAATAGATGATATCGTTTGAAATCGGATTCTAAAGCATTGTAAAAAGATGACTTTGTTCAAGTTACGTATTCTTAAGGTTTGAAAATAGATAATATCATTTAAAGTCGGATTCTAAAGCATTGTAAATAGATGACTTTGTTCAAGTTGCGGATTTTTTAGGTTTGAAAATAGATGATATCGCTTAAAGTCGGATTCCAAAGCATTTTAAATAGATGACTTTGTTCAAGTTGCGGATTCTTTAGGTTGTAAAATAGACGATATCGTTTAAAGTCGGATTCTAAAGAATTGTAAATAGATGATTTTGTTCAAGTTGCCGATTCTTAAGGTTTGAAAATAGAAAATAATGTTTAAAGTAGGATTCAAAAGCATTGTAAATAGATGACTTTGTTCAAGTGGTGGATTCTTAAGGTTTGAAAATAGATGATATCGTTGAAAGTGTGATTCTAAAGCATTGTAAATAGATGACTTTGTTCAAGTTGCGGATACTTAAGGTTTGAAAATCGATGATATCGTTTAAAGTCGGATTCTAAAGCATTGTAAATAGATGACTTTGTTCAAGTTGCCGATTCTGAAGCTTTGCAAATAGATGATATCGTTTAAAGTCGGATTACAAAGCATTGTAAATAGACGACTTTGTTCAAGTTGCGGATTCTTAAGATTTGAAAATCGATGATATCGTTTAAAGTCGGATTCTAAAGCATTGTAAATAGATGACTTTGTTCAAGTTGCCGATTCTTAAGCTTTGCAAATAGATGATATCGTTTAAAGTCGGATTACAAAGCATTGTAAATAGACGACTTTGTTCAAGTTGCGGATTCTTAAGGTTTGAAAATAGATGATACCGTTTAAAGTCGGATTTTAAAGCATTGTAAATAGATGACTTTGTTTAAGTTGCGGATTTTTTAGGTTTGAAAATAGATGATATCGTTTAAAGTCGGATTCTAAAGCATTGTAAATAGATGATATTGTTCAAGTAGCCGATTCTTAAGGTTTGAAAATAGATGATATTGTTTAAATACGGATTCTAAACGATTGTAAATAGATGACTTTGTTCAAGTTGCGGATTCTTAAGGGTTGAAAATAGATGATAATGTTTAAAGTCAGATTCTAAAGCATTGTAAATAGATAACTGTGTTCAAGTTGCATATTCTTAAGGTTTGAAAATAGATGATATCGTTTAAAGTGTGATTCTAAAGCATTGTAAATAGATGACTTGTTAGAAGTTTCTGATTCTCAATGTTCGAAAATAGATGATATCGTTTGAAGTCGGATTCTAAAGCATTGTAAATAGATCACTTTGTTCAAGTTGCAGATGTTTTAGGTTTGAAAATAGATGATATCGTTTAAAGTCGCATTCCAAAGCATTGTAAATAGATGACTTTGTTCAAGTTGCGGATTCGTTAGGTTTGAAAATAGATGATATCGGTTAAAGTCGGATTCTTAAGCATTGTAAATAGATGCCTTGTTCAAGTTGCGGACTCTGAAGGTTTGAAAATAGATGATATCGTTTAAAGTCGGATTCTAAAGCATTGTAAATAGATGACTTTGTTCAAGTTGCCGATTCTTAAGGTTTGAAAATAGATGATATTGTTTAACGTCGGATTCTAAAAGATTGTAAATAGATGCCTTGTTCAAGTGCCGGATTCTAAACGGTTGAAAATAGATGATAATGTTTAAAGTCAGATTCTAAAGTATTGAAAATAGATGACTTTATTCAATTTGCGGATTCTTAAGGTTTTAAAATAGATGATATCGTTTAAAGTCGGATTCTAAAGCATTGTAAATAGATGACCTTGTTCAAGTCGCGGATTCTTAAGGTTTGTAAATCGATGATATCGTTAAAAGTCGGATTCTTAAGCATTGTAAATAGATGACTTTGTTCAAGTGTCCGATTCTTAAGGTTTGAAAATAGAGGATATCGGTCAAAGTCGGATTCTAAAGCATTGTAAATAGATGACTTTGTTACAGTTGCGGACTCTGAAGGTTTGAAAATAGAGGATATCGTTTAAAGTCGGATTCTAAAGCATTGTAAATATATGACTTTGTTCAAGTTGCCGATTCTTAAGGTTTGAAAATAGATGATATTGTTTAAAGTCGGATTCTAAATGATCGTAAATAGATGACTTTGTCTAAGTTTCGGATTCTTAAGGTTTGAAAATAGAAGATCATGTTTAAAGTAGGATTCAAAAGCATTGTAAATAGATGACTTTGTTCAAGTGGCGGATTCTTAAAGTTTGAAAATAGATTATATCGTTGATAGTGTGATTCTAAAGCATTGTAAATAGATGACTTTGTTCAAGTTGCGGATTCTTAAGGTTTGAAAATCGATGATATCGTTTAAAGTCGGATTCTAAAGCATTGTAAATAGATGACTTTGTTCAAGTTGCCGATTCTTAAGCTTTGAAAATAGATGATATCGTTTAAAGTCGGATTCCAAAGCATTTTAAATAGATGACTTTGTGCAAGTAACGGATTCTTAAGGTTTAAAAATAGATGATATCGTTTAAAGTCGGATTCTAAAGCATTGTAAATAGATGACTTTGTTCAAGTTGCGAGTTCTTAAGGTTTAAAACTAGATGATATCGTTTTCTGTCGGATACTAATACATTGTAAATAGATTACTAAGTGCAAGTTACGTATTCTTAAGGTTTAGAAAATAGATGATATCGTTTAAAGTCGGATTATAAAGCCTTGTAAATAGATGACTTTGTTCAGGTTGCGGATTTTTTCAGTTTGAAAATAGATGATATCGTTTAAAGTCGGATTCTAAAGCATTGTAAATAGATGACTTTGTTCAAGTTGCCGATTCTTAAGGTTTGTAAAATATATGATATTGTTTAAATTCGGATTCTAAAGGATTGTAAATAGAGGACTTTGTTCAAGTTGCAGATGCTTAAGGGTTCAAAATAGATGATAATGTTTGAAATCGGATTCATAAGCATTGTAAATAGATGACTTTGTTCAAGTTACGTATTCTTAAGGTTTGAAAATAGATGATATCATTTAAAGTCGGATTCTAAAGCATTGTAAATAGATGACTTTGTTCAAGTTGCGGATTGTTTAGGTTTGAAAATAGATGATATCGCTTAAAGTCGGATTCCAAAGCATTGTAAATATATGACTTTGTTGAAGTTGCGGATTCTTTAGGTTGTAAAATAGATTATACCGGTTAAAGTCGCATTCTAAAGCATTGTAAATAGATGACTTTGTTCAAGTGGCGGACTAAAATAGATGATATTGTTACAAGTACGATTCTAAAGCATTGTAAGTAGATGACTTTATTACAGTTGCGGATTCTTTAGGTTTAAAAATAGATGATAATGTTTAAAGTCGCATTCTTAAGCATTGTAAATAGATAGCCTGGTTCCAGTTTCGGATTCTTAAGGTTTGAAAATAGATGATATCGTTTGAAGCCGGATTCTAAAGCATTGTAAGTAGATGACTTTGTTCAAGTTGCCGATTCTTAAAGTTTGAAAATATATTATATCGTTTAAAATCGGATTCCAAATCATTGTAAATAGATGACTTTGTTCAAGTTGCGGATTCTTAAGATTTAAAAATAGATGATATCGTTTAAAGTCGGATTCTAAAGCATTGTAAATAGATGACTTTGTTCAAGTTGCGGACTTATTGCTTGAAAATAGATGATATCGTTTCAAGTCGGATTCTATAGCATTGTAAATAGATGACTTTGTTCAAGTTGAGGATGGTCAAGGTTAGAAAATAGATGATATTGGTTAAAGTCGGATTCTTAAGCATTGTAAGTACATTACTTTATTACAGTTGCGGATTCTTAAGGTTTGAAAATAGATGGTAATGTTTACAGTCGCATTCTAAAGCATTGTAAAAAGATGACTTCGTTCAAGTTGTGCATTCTTGAGGTTTGTGAATAGATGATATCGTTTAAAGTCGGATTCTAAAGAACTTTAAATAGATGACTTTGTTCAAGTTGCGGATTCTTAAGGTTTTTAAATAGATGATATCAATAAATGTCGGATTCTTAAGCATTGTAAATAGATGACTTTGTTCAAGTTGCCGACTCTGAAGGTTTAAAAATAGATGATATCGTTTAAAGTCGGATTTTAAAGCATTGTACATAGATGACTGTGTTCAAGTGGCTGATTCTTATGGTTTGAAAATTGATGATATCGGTCAAAGTCGGATTCTAAAGCATTGTAAATAGATGACTTTGTTCAAGTTGCGGATTCTTAATGTTTTAAATAGATGATATAGTTTTAAGTCGGATTCTAAAGCATTGTAAATAGATGACTTTGTTACAGTTGCGGATTCTTAAGGTTTAAATATAGATAATATCGGTTAAAGTCGGATTCTAAAGCATTGTAAATAGATGTCTTTGTTCAAGGTTCGGATTCTGAATGTTTAAAAATAGATTATATCGTTTAAAGTCGGATTCTAAAGCATTATTAATAGATACTTTGTTCAAGTTGCACCGTCTACAGGTTTGAAAATAGATGATATCGTTTCAAGTCGGATTCTAAAGCATTGTAAATAGATGACTTTGTTAAAGTTGCGGATTCTAAAGGTTTTAACCTAGATGATATCGTTTAAAGTCGGATTCTAAAGCCTTTTAAATAGATGACTTTGTTCAAGTTGCGGATTCTTAAGGTTTGAAAATAGATTCTATCGTTTAAAGTCGGATTCAAAAGCATTGTAAATAGATTACTTTGTTCAAGTTGCGGAGGGTTAAGGTTTAAAAATAGATGATATCGTTGAACGTCGGATTCAAAAGCATTGTAAATAGATGACTTTGTTCAAGTTGCGGATTCTTAAGGTTTGAAAATCGATGATATCGTTTAAAGTCGGATTTTGAAGCATTGTAAATAGATGACTTTGTTCAAGTTGCCGACTCTTAAGCTTGGAAAATAGATGATATCGTTTAAAGTCGGATTCCAAAGCATTTTAAATAGATGACTTTGTGCAAGTAACGGATTCTTAAGGTTTAAAAATAGATGATATCGTTTAAAGTCGGATGTTAAAGCATTGTAAATAGATTACTTTGTTCAAGTTGCGAGTTCTTAAGGTTTAAAACTAGATGATATCGTTTTCTGTTGGATACTTATACATTGTAAATAGATTACTAAGTGCAAGTTACGTATTCTTAAGGTTTAGAAAATAGATGATATCGTTTAAAGTCGGATTATAAAGCCTTGTAAATAGATGACTTTGTTCAAGTTGCGGATTTTTTCAGTTTGAAAATAGATGATATCGTTTAAAGTCGGATTCTAAAGCATTGTAAATAGATGACTTTGTTCAAGTTGCCGATTCTTAAGGTTTGTAAAATATATGATATTGTTCAAATTCGGATTCTAAAGGATTGTAAATAGAGGACTTTGTTCAAGTTGCAGATGCTTAAGGGTTCAAAATAGATGATAATGTTTTAAGTCAGATTCTAAAGCATTGTAAATAGATGACTTTGTTCAAGTTGCGGATTCTTAAGGTTTGAAAATAGATGATATCGTTTAAAGTGTGATTCTAAAGCATTGTAAATAGATGACTTGTTTACGTTGCGGATTTTTAACGTTTGAAAATCGATGATATCGTTTAAAGTCGGATTCTAAAACATTGTAAATAGATGACTTTGTTCAAGTAACGGATACTTAATGTTTGAAAATAGATGATATCGTTTAAAGTCGGATTCTACAGCACTGTAAATAGATAACTTTGTTCAAGTTGCCGATTCTTAAGGTTCGAAAATAGATGATATTGTTTGAAATCGGATTCATAAGCATTGTAAATAGATGACTTTGTTCAAGTTACGTATTCTTAAGGTTTGAAAATAGATGATATCATTTAAAGTCGGATTCTAAAGCATTGTAAATAGATGACTTTGTTCAAGTTGCGGATTGTTTAGGTTTGAAAATATATGATATCGCTTAAAGTCGGATTCCAAAGCATTGTAAATAGATGACTTTGTTGAAGTTGCGGATTCTTTAGGTTGTAAAATAGATTATACCGGTTAAAGTCGGATTCTAAAGCATTGTTAATAGATGACTTTGTTCAAGCGGCGGACTAAAATAGATGATATTGTTACAAGTACGATTCTAAAGCATTGTAAGTAGATGACTTTATTACAGTTGCGGATTCTTTAGGTTTAAAAATAGATGATAATGTTTAAAGTCGCATTCTTAAGCATTGTAAATAGATAGCCTTGTTCCAGTTTCGGATTCTTAAGGTTTGAAAATAGATGATATCGTTTAAAGCCGGATTCTAAAGCATTGTAAGTAGATGACTTTGTTCAAGTTGCCGATTCTTAAAGTTTGAAAATATATTATATCGTTTAAAATCGGATTCCAAATCATTGTAAATAGATGACTTTGTTCAAGTTGCGGATTCTTAAGATTTAAAAATAGATGATATCGTTTAAAGTCGGATTAAAAAGCATTGTAAATAGATGACTTTGTTCAAGTTGCTGACTCTTACTGTTTGAAAATAGATGATATCGTTTCAAGTCGGATTCTATAGCATTGTAAATAGATGACTTTGTTCAAGTTGAGGAGGCTCAAGGTTAGAAAATCGATGATATTGGTTAAAGTCGGATTCTTAAGCATTGTAAGTACATTACTTTATTACAGTTTCGGATTCTTAAGGTTTGAAAATAGATGGTAATGTTTACAGTCGCATTCTAAAGCATTGTAAATAGATGACTTCGTTCAAGTTGTGCATTTTTGAGGTTTGTGAATAGATGATATCGTTTAAAGTCGGATTCTTAAGAACTTTAAATAGATGACTTTGTTCAAGTTGCGGATTCTTAAGGTTTTTAAATAGATGATATCGTTTAAAGTCGGATTTTAAAGCATTGTACATAGATGACTGTGTTCAAGTGGCTTATTCTTATGGTTTGAAAATTGATGATATCGGTCAAAGTCGGATTCTAAAGCATTGTAAATAGATGACTTTGTTCAAGTTGCGGATTCTTAATGTTTTAAAATAGATGATATAGTTTTAAGTCGGATTCTAAAGCATTGTAAATAGATGACTTTGTTACAGTTGCGGATTCTTAAGGTTTAAATATAGATAATATCGGTTGAAGTCGGATTCTAAAGCATTGTAAATAGATGTCTTTGTTCAATGTTCGGATTCCTAATGTTTAAAAATAGATTATATCGTTTAAAGTCGGATTCTAAAGCATTATTAATAGATACTTTGTTCAAGTTGCACCGTCTAAAGGTTTGAAAATAGATGATATCGTTTCAAGTCGGATTCTAAAGCATTGTAAATAGATGACTTTGTTAAAGTTGCGGATTCTAAAGGTTTTAACCTAGATGATATCGTTTAAAGTCGGATTCTAAAGCCTTTTAAATAGATGACTTTGTTCAAGTTGCGGATTCTTAAGGTTTGAAAATAGATTCTATCGTTTAAAGTCGGAATCAAAAGCATTGTAAATAGATTACTTTGTTCAAGTTGCGGAGGGTTAAGGTTTAAAAATAGATGATATCGTTGAAAGTCGGATTCAAAAGCATTGTAAATAGATGACTTTGTTCAAGTTGCGGATTCTTTAGGTTTAAAAATAGATGATATCGTTTACGGTCGGATTCTAAAGCATTGTAAATAGATGACTTTGGTAAAGTTGCGGATGCTTAATGTTTGAAAATAGATGATATCGTTTCAAGTCGGATGCTAAAGCATTGTAAGTAGATGACTTTATTACAGTTGCGGATTCTTAAAGTTTTAAAATAGATGATAATGTTTTAAGTTGCATTCTAAAGCATTGTTAATGGATGACTTTGTTCAAATTGCGGATTCTTAAGGTTTGAAAATAGATGATATCGTTTAAAGTCGGAATCTAAAGCATTGTAAATAGATGACTTTGTTCAAGTTGCGGATTCTTAAGGTTTGAACCTAGATAGTATCGTTTAAAGTCGGATTCCAAAGCATTGTAAATAGATGACTTTGTTCAAGTTGCAGATTCTTAAGGTTTGAAAATAGATGATATTGTTTATAGTCGGATTCTAAAGCATTTTAAGTAGATGACTTTATTACAGTTGCGGATTTTTAAGCTTTGAAAATAGATGATAATGTTTAAAGTCGCATTCTAAAGCATTGTAAATAGATGACTTTGTTCAAGTTGCAGATTCTGAAGGTTTGAAAATAGATGATATCGTTTAAAGTCGGATTCTAAAGCATTGTAAATAAATGTCTTTGTTCAAGTTGCGGATTCTTAAGGTTTAAAAATAGATGATATCGTTTAAAGTCGGATTCTAAAGCATTGTTAATAGATACTTTGTTCACGTTGCACCGTCTAAAGTTGTGAAAATAGATGATATCGTTTCAAGTCGGATTCTAAACATTGTAAATAGATGACTTTGTTCAAGTTGCCGATTCTCCAGGTTTGAAAATAGATGATATTGTTTAAAGTCGGATTCTAAAGCATTGTAAATAGATGACTTTGTTAAAGTTGGTGGATTCTTAGTGTTGGAAAATAGATGATATCGTTTAAAGTCGGATTCTAAAGCATTGTAAATAGATGACTTTGTTAAAGTTTCGGATCCTTAGGGTTTGAAAATAGATGTTATCGGTTAAAGTTCGATTCTAAAGCATTGTAAATAGATGACTTTGTTTAAGTTGCTGATACTTAAGGATTCAAAATAGATAGTATCGTTTAAAGTCGGATTCTAAAGCATTGTAAATAGATGACTTTGTTCAAGTGGCCGATTTTTTAGGTTTGAAAATAGATGATATAGTTAAAAGTTGGATCTAAAGCATTGTAAATAGATGACTTTGTTCAAGTTGCGGATACTTAATGTTTGAAAATAGATGATATTGTTTAAAGTCGGATTCTAAAGCATTGTAAATAGATGACTTTGTTTAAGTAGCGGATTCTTAATGTTTTAAAATAGATGATATCGTTCAAAGTCGGATTCTAAAGCATTGTAAATAGATATTTTGGTCAAGTTGCGGAGTCTAAAGGTTTAGAAGTAGATGATATCGTTTCAAGTCAGATTCTAAAGTATTGTAAATAGATGACTTTGTTGAAGTTGCAGATTCTCAAGGTTTGAAAATAGATGATATTGTTTATAGTCGGATTCTAAAGCATTGTAAGTAGATGACTTTATTACAGTTGCGGATTCTTAAGCTTTGAAAATAGATGATAATGTTTAAAGTCGCATTCTAAAGCTTTGTAAATAGATGACTTTGTTCAAGTTGCGGATTCTTAAGGTTGGAAAATAGATTATATCGTTTAACGTCGGGTTAAAAGCATTGTAAATAGATGACTTTGTTCCAGTTGCGGATTCTTAAGGTTTAAAACTAGATGATATCGTTGAAAGTCGAATTCTAAAGCATTGTAAATAGATGACTTTGTTCAAATGTCCGATTCTTAAGGTTTGAAAATAGAGGATATCGTTCAAAGTCGGATTCTAAAGCATTGTAAATAGATTACTTTGTTCAAGTTGCGGAGGGTTAAGGTTTAAAAATAGATGACATCGTTGAAAGTCGCATTCAAAAGCATTGTAAATAGATGACTTTGTTCAAGTTGCGGATTCTTTAGGTTTAAAAATAGATGATATCGTTTACGGTCGGATTCTAAAGCATTGTAAATAGATGACTTTGTTACAGTTGCGGATTCTTAAGGTTTAAATATAGATAATATCGGTTGAAGTCGGATTCTAAAGCATTGTAAATAGATGTCTTTGTTCAATGTTCGGATTCCTAATGTTTAAAAATAGATTATATCGTTTAAAGTCGGATTCTAAAGCATTATTAATAGATACTTTGTTCAAGTTGCACTGTCTAAAGGTTTGAAAATAGATGATATCGTTTCAAGTCGGATTCTAAAGCATTGTAATTAGATGACTTTGTTAAAGTTGCGGATTCTAAAGGTTTTAACCTAGATGATATCGTTTAAAGTCGGATTCTAAAGCCTTTTAAATAGATGACTTTGTTCAAGTTGCGGATTCTTAAGGTTTGAAAATAGATTCTATCGTTTAAAGTCGGATTCAAAAGCATTGTAAATAGATTACTTTGTTCAAGTTGCGGAGGGTTAAGGTTTAAAAATAGATGATATCGTTGAAAGTCGGATTCAAAAGCATTGTAAATAGATGACTTTGTTCAAGTTGCGGATTCTTTAGGTTTAAAAATAGATGATATCGTTTACGGTCGGATTCTAAAGCATTGTAAATAGATGACTTTGGTAAAGTTGCGGATGCTTAATGTTTGAAAATAGATGATATCGTTTCAAGTCGGATGCTAAAGCATTGTAAGTAGATGACTTTATTACAGTTGCGGATTCTTAAGGTTTGAAAATAGATGATAATGTTTAAAGTTGCATTCTAAAGCATTGTTAATGGATGACTTTGTTCAAATTGCGGATTCTTAAGGTTTGAAAATAGATGATATCGTTTAAAGTCGGAATCTAAAGCATTGTAAATAGATGACTTTGTTCAAGTTGCGGATTCTTAAGGTTTGAACCTAGATAGTATCGTTTAAAGTCGGATTCCAAAGCATTGTAAATGGATGACTTTGTTCAAGTTGCAGATTCTTAAGGTTTGAAAATAGATGATATTGTTTATAGTCGGATTCTAAAGCATTTTAAGTAGATGACTTTATTACAGTTGCGGATTTTTAAGCTTTGAAAATAGATGATAATGTTTAAAGTCGAATTCTAAAGCATTGTAAATAGATGACTTTGTTCAAGTTGCAGATTCTGAAGGTTTGAAAATAGATGATATCGTTTAAAGTCGGATTCTAAAGCATTGTAAATAAATGTCTTTGTTCAAGTTGCGGATTCTTAAGGTTTAAAAATAGATGATATCGTTTAAAGTCGGATTCTAAAGCATTGTTAATAGATACTTTGTTCACGTTGCACCGTCTAAAGTTTTGAAAATAGATGATATCGTTTCAAGTCGGATTCTAAATCATTGTAAATAGATGACTTAATTCAAGTTGCCGATTCTCCAGGTTTGAAAATAGATGATATTGTTTTAAGTCGGATTCTAAAGCATTGTAAATAGATGACTTTGTTCAAGTTGGTGGATTCTTAGTGTTGGAAAATAGATGATATCGTTTAAAGTCGGATTCTAAAGCATTGTAAATAGATGACTTTGTTAAAGTTTCGGATCCTTAGGGTTTGAAAATAGATGTTATCGGTTAAAGTTCGATTCTAAAGCATTGTAAATAGATGACTTTGTTTAAGTTGCTGATACTTAAGGATTCAAAATAGATAGTATCGTTTAAAGTCGGATTCTAAAGCATTGTAAATAGATGACTTTGTTCAAGTAGCCGATTTTTTAGGTTTGAAAATAGATGATATCGTTAAAAGTTGGATTCTAAAGCATTGTAAATAGATGACTTTGTTCAAGTTGCGGATACTTAATGTTTGAAAATAGATGATATTGTTTAAAGTCGGATTCTAAAGCATTGTAAATAGATGACTTTGTTTAAGTTGCGGATTCTTAATGTTTTAAAATAGATGATATCGTTTAAAGTCGGATTCTAAAGCATTGTAAATAGATATTTTGGTCAAGTTGCGGAGTCTAAAGGTTTAGAAGTAGATGATATCGTTTCAAGTCTGATTCTAAAGTATTGTAAATAGATGACTTTGTTGAAGTTGCAGATTCTCAAGGTTTGAAAATAGATGATATTGTTTATAGTCGGATTCTAAAGCATTGTAAGTAGATGACTTTATTACAGTTGCGGATTCTTAAGCTTTGAAAATAGATGATAATGTTTAAAGTCGCATTCTAAAGCTTTGTAAATAGATGACTTTGTTCCAGTTGCGGATTCTTAAGGTTTAAAACTAGATGATATCGTTGAAAGTCGGATTCTAAAGCATTGTAAATAGATGACTTTGTTCAAGTTGCCGATTCTAACGGTTTGAAAATAAATGATATTGTTTAAAGTCGGATTCTAAAGCATTGTAAATAGATGACTTTGTTCAAGTTGCGGATTCTAAAGGTTTGAACTTAGATGATATCGTTTAAAGTCGGATTCTAAAGCATTGTAAATAGATGACTTTGTTCAAGTTGCGGATTCTTAAGGTTTGAAAATAGATGATATCGTTTAAAGTCGGATTCTAAAGCATTGTAAATAGATCACTTTGGTCAAGTTGCGCATTCTCAAGGTTGGAAAATAGATGATATCGTTGAAAGTCGGATTCTAAAGCATTGTAAATAGATGACTTTGGTCAAGTTGCGGATACTTAAGGTTTAAAAATAGATGATATCGTGGAAAGTCAGATTCTAAAGCATTGTAAATAGATGACATTGTTAGAGTTGCGGATTCTTAATGTTTGAAAATAGATGATATCGTTTAAGTCGGATTCTAAAGAATTGTAAATAGATGACTTTGTTCAAGTTGCGGATACTTAATGTTTGAAAATAGATAATATTGTTTAAAGACGGATTCTAAAGCATTGTAAATAGATGACTTTGTTTAAGTTGCGGATTCTTAATGTTTGAAAATAGATGATATCGGTTAAAGTCGGATTCTAAAGCATTGTAAATAGATGACTTTCTTCAAGTCGTTTGTTGTTTAGGTTTAAAAGTAGATGATATCGTTTAATGTCGGATACTAAAGCATTGTAAATAGATGACTTTGTTTAAGTTGCGGATTCTTAATGTCTGAAAATAGATGATATCGTTTAAAGTCGGATTCTAAAGCATTGTAAATAGATGAATTTGTTTAAGTTGCGGATTCTTAATGTTTGAAAATAGATGATATCGTTTAAAGTTAGATTCTAAAGCATTGTAAATAGATGACTTTGTTCAAGTTGCGGATTCTTTAGGTTTACAAATCGATGATATCGTTTAAAGTCGGATTCTAAAGCATTGTAAATAGATGACTTTGTTCAAGTTGCGGATTCTTGATGTTTTAAAATAGATGATATCGTTTAAAGTCGGATTCTAAAGCATTGTAAATAGATGACTTTGTTCAAGTTGCAGATACTTAATGTTTGAAAATAGATGATATCGTTTAAAGTCGGATTCTAAAGCATTATAATTAGATGACTTTGGTCCAGTTGCGGATTCTTTAGGTTTGAAAATAGATGATATCGTTTAAAGTCGGATTCTAAAGCATTGTAAGTAGATGACTTTGTTCAAGTTGCCGATTCTTAAAGTTTGAAAATATATTATATCGTTTAAAATCGGATTCCAAATCATTGTAAATAGATGACTTTGTTCAAGTTGCGGATTCTTAAGATTTAAAAATAGATGATATCGTTTAAAGTCGGATTCTAAAGCATTGTAAATAGATGAATTTGTTCAAGTTGCGGACTCTTATTGTTTGAAAATAGAAGATAATGTTTAAAGTAGAATTCAAAAGCATTGTAAATAGATGACTTTGTTCAAGTGGTGGATTCTTAAGGTTTGAAAATAGATGATATCGTTGAAAGTGTGATTCTAAAGCATTGTAAATAGATGACTTTGTTCAAGTTGCGGATACTTAAGGTTTGAAAATCGATGATATCGTTTAAAGTCGGATTCTAAAGCATTGTAAATAGATGACTTTGTTCAAGTTGCCGATTCTTAAGCTTTGCAAATAGATGATATCTTTTAAAGTCGGATATCAAAGCATTGTAAATAGACGACTTTGTTAAAGTTGCGGGTTCTTAAGATTTGAAAATAGATGATATCGCTTAATGTCGGATACTAAAGCATTGTAAATAGATTACTTAGTTCAAGTTACGTATTCTTAAGGTTTGAAAATAGATGATATCGTTTAAAGTCGGATTATAAAGCATTGTAAATAGATGACTTTGTTTAAGTTGCGGATTTTTTAAGTTTGAAAATAGATGATATCGTTTAAAGTCGGATTCTAAAGCATTGTAAATAGATGATATTGTTCAAGTAGCCGATTCTTAAGGTTTGAAAATAGATGATATTGTTTAAATACGGATTCTAAACGATTGTAAATAGATGACTTTGTTCAAGTTTCGGATTCTTAAGGGTTGAAAATAGATGATAATGTTTAAAGTCAGATTCTAAAGCATTGTAAATAGAATACTGTGTTCAAGTTGCATATTCTTAAGGTTTGAAAATAGATGATATCGTTTAAAGTGTGATTCTAAAGCATTGTAAATAGATGACTTGTTGAAGTTTCTGATTCTTAAGGTTCGAAAATAGATAATATCGTTTGAAGTCGGATTCTAAAGCATCGTAAATAGATCACTTTGTTCAAGTTGCAGATGTTTTAGGTTTGAAAATAGATGATATCGTTTAAAGTCGGATTCTTAAGCATTGTAAATAGATGACTTGTTCAAGTTGCGGACTCTGAAGGTTTGAAAATAGATGATATCGTTTAAAGTCGGATTCTAAAGCATTGTAAATAGATGTCTTTGTTCAAGTTGCCGATTCTTAAGGTTTGAAAATAGATGATATTGTTTACAGTCAGATTCTAAAGTATTGAAAATAGATGACTTTATACAATTTGCGGATTCTTAAGGTTTTAAAATAGATGATATCGTTTAAAGTCGGATTATAAAGCATTGTAAATATATGACCTTGTTCAAGGTGCCAATTCTTAAGGTTTGTAAATCGATGATATCGTTAAAAGTCGGATTCTTAAGCATTGTAAATAGATGACGTTGTTCAAGTTGCGGATTCTTGATGTTTGAAAATAGATGATATCGGTCAAAGTCGGATTCTAAAGCATTGTAATTAGATGACTTTGTTACAGTTGCGGACTCTGAAGGTTTGAAAATAGAGGATATCGTTTAAAGTCGGATTCTAAAGCATTGTAAATATATGACTTTGTTCAAGTTGCCGATTCTTAAGATTTGAAAATAGATGATATTGTTTAAAGTCGGATTCTAAATGATCGTAAATAGATGACTTTGTCTAAGTTTCGGATTCTTAAGGTTTGAAAATAGAAGATCATGTTTAAAGTAGGATTCAAAAGCATTGTAAATAGATGACTTTGTTCAAGTTGCGGATTCTTTAGGTTTGAAAATAGATGATATCGTTGAAAGTGTGATTCTAAAGCATTGTAAATAGATGACTTTGTTCAAGTTGCGGATTCTTAAGGTTTGAAAATCGATGATATCGTTTAAAGTCGGATTCTAAAGCATTGTAAATAGATGACTTTGTTCAAGTTGCCGATTCTTAAGCTTTGAAAATAGATGATATCGTTTAAAGTCGGATTCCAACGCATTTTAAATAGATGACTTTGTGCAAGTAACGGATTCTTAAGGTTTGAAAATAGATGATATCGTTGAAAGTCGGATTCTAAAGCATTGTAAATAGATGACTTGGTTCAAGTTGCGAGTTCTTAAGGTTTAAAACTAGATGATATCGTTTTCTGTCGGATACTAAAGCATTGTAAATAGATTACTAAGTGCAAGTTACGTATTCTTAAGGTTTAGAAAATAGATGATATCGTTTAAAGTCGGATTATAAAGCCTTGTAAATAGATGACTTTGTTCAAGTTGCGCATTTTTTAAGTTTGAAAATAGATGATACTGTTTAAAGTCGGATTCTAAAGCATTGTAAATAGATGACTTTGTTCAAGTTGCCGATTCTTAAGGTTTGTAAAATATATGATATTGTTGAAATTCGGATTCTAAAGGATTGTAAATAGAGGACTTTGTTCAAGTTGCGGATGCTTAAGGGTTCAAAATAGATGATAATGTTTCAAGTCAGATTCTAAAGCATTGTAAATAGATGACTTTGTTCAAGTTGCGGATTCTTAAGGTTTGAAAATAGATGATATCGTTGAAAGTGTGATTCTAAAGCATTGTAAATAGATCACTTGTTTACGTTGCGGATTCTTAACGTTTGAAAATCGATGATATCGTTTAAAGTCGGATTCTAAAACATTGTAAATAGATGACTTTGTTAAAGTCGCGGATACTTAATGTTTGAAAATAGATGATATCGTTCAAAGTCGGATTCTACAGCACTGTAAATAGATGACTTTGTTTAAGTTGCCGATTCTTTAGGTTCGAAAATAGATGATATTGTTACAAGTACGATTCTAAAGCATTGTAAGTAGATGACTTTATTACAGTTGCGGATTCTTAAGGTTTGAAAATAGATGATATCGTTTAAAGCCGGATTCTAAAGCATTGTAAGTAGATGACTTTGTTCAAGTTGCCGATTCTTAAAGTTTGAAAATATATTATATCGTTTAAAATCGGATTCCAAATCATTGTAAATAGATGACTTTGTTCAAGTTGCGGATTCTTAAGATTTAAAAATAGATGATATCGTTTAAAGTCGGATTCTAAAGCATTGTAAATAGATGACTTTGTTCAAGTTGCGGACTCTTATTGGTTGAAAATAGATGATATCGTTTCAAGTCGGATTCTATAGCATTGTAAATAGATGACTTTGTTCAAGTTGAGGAGGCTCAAGGTTAGAAAATAGATGATATTGGTTAAAGTCGGATTCTTTAGCATTGTAAGTACATTACTTTATTACAGTTGCGGATTCTTAAGGTTTGAAAATAGATGGTAATGTTTACAGTCGCATTCTAAAGCATTGTAAATAGATGACTTTGTTCAAGTTGCGGATTCTTAATGTTTTAAAATAGATGATATAGTTTTAAGTCGGATTCTAAAGCATTGTAAATAGATGACTTTGTTACAGTTGCGGATTCTTAAGGTTTAAATATAGATAATATCGGTTAAAGTCGGATTCTAAAGCATTGTAAATAGATGACTTTGTTCAAGTGGCGGACTAAAATAGATGATATTGTTTAAAGTCGGATTCTAAAGCATTGTGAATAGATTACTTTGTTAGAGTTGCGGATTCTTTAGGTTTCAAAATAGATGATAATGTTTAAAGTCGCATTCTTAAGCATTGGTAATAGATGACGTTTTTAAAGTTGCGGATTCTTAAGGTTTGAAAATAGATGATATCGTTTAAAGTCGGATTCTAAAGCATTGTAAATAGATGACTTTGTTCAAGGTGCGGATTCTTCAGGTTTGAAAATAGATGATATCGTTTAAAGTCGGATTCTAAAGCATTGTAAATAGATGACTTTGTTCAAGTTGCGGATTCTTAAGGTTTGAAAATAGATGATATCGTTTTAAGTCGGATTCTAAAGCATTGTAAATTGATGACTTTGTTAAAGTTGCGGACTCTTAAGGTTTGAAAATAGATGATATCGTTTAAGATCGGATTCCATCTATTGAAAATAGATGACTTTGTTCAAGTTGCGGATGGTTAAGGTTTGAAAATAGATGATATCGTTTAAAGTCGGATTATAAAGCATTGTAAATAGATTACTTTGTTAGATTAGCGGATCCTTACTGTTTGAAAATAGATGATATCGTTTAAGTCTGATTCTAAAGCATTGTATATAGATGACATTGTTCAAGTGGCGGACTAAAATAGATGATATTGTTACAAGTACGATTCTAAAGCATTGTAAGTTGATGACTTTATTACAGTTGCGGATTCTTTAGGTTTGAAAATAGATTATAATGTTTAAAGTCGGATTCTAAAGCACTTTAAATAGATGACTTTGTTCAAGTTGCGGATTCTTAAGGTTAGCAAATAGATGATATCGTTTAAAGTCGGATTCTAAAGCATTGTAAATCGATGACTGTGTTCAAGTTGCGGATTCTTAAGGTTTGAAAACAGATGATACCGGTTAAAGTCGGATTCTAAACATTGTAAATAGATGACTTTGTTCAAGTGGCGGACTAAAATAGATGATATTGTTACAAGTACGATTCTAAAGCATTGTAAGTTGATGACTTTATTACAGTTGCGGATTCTTTAGGTTTGAAAATAGATTATAATGTTTAAAGTCGCATTCTGTAGCATTGTAAATAGATGACTTTGTTCAAGTTGCGGATTCTTAAGGTTTGAAAATAGATGATATCGTTTTAAGTCGGATTCTAAAGCATTGTAAATAGATGACTTTGTTCAAGTTGCGGATTCTTAAGGTTTGAAAATAGATGATATCGTTTAAAGTCAGGTTCTAAAGCATTGTAAATAGATGACTTTGTTCAAGTTGCGGATTCTTAAGGTTTGAAAATAGATGATATCGTTTTAAGTCGGATTCTAAAGCATTGTAAATTGATGACTTTGTTAAAGTTGCAGACTCTTAAGGTTTGAAAATAGATGATATCGTTTAAGATCGGATTCCTAACTATTGAAAATAGATGACTTTGTTCAAGTTGCGGATTCTTAAGGTTTGAAAATAGATAATATCGTTTAAAGTCGGATTCTAAAGCATTGTAAATAGATTACTTTGTTAGAGTTGCGGATCCTTACTGTTTGAAAATAGATGATATCGTTTAAGTCGGATTCTAAAGCATTGTATATAGATGACATTGTTCAAGTTGCGGATACTTAATGTTTGAAAATAGATGATATCGTGTAAAGTCGGATTCTAAAGCATTGTAATTTGATAACTTTGTTCCAGTTGCGGATTCTTAAGGTTTTAAAATAGATGATATCGTTTAAAGTCGGATTCTAAAGCACTTTAAATAGATGACTTTGTTCAAGTTGCGGATTCTTAAGGTTAGAAAATAGATGATATCGTTTAAAGTCGGATTCTAAAGCATTGTAAATAGATGACTGTGTTCAAGTTGCGGATTCTTAAGGTTTGAAAACAGATGATACCGGTTAAAGTCGGATCCTAAAGCATTGTAAATAGATGACTTTGTTCAAGTGGCGGACTAAAATAGATGATATTGTTACAAGTACGATTCTAAAGCATTGTAAGTTGATGACTTTATTACAGTTGCAGATTCTTTAGGTTTGAAAATAGATGATAATGTTTAAAGTCGCATTCTTAAGCATTGTAAATGGATGACTTTGTTCAAGTTGCGGATTCTTAAGGTTTGAAAATAGATGATATCGTTTTAAGTCGGATTCTAAAGCATTGTAAATCGATGACTTTGTTCAAGTTGCGGATTCTTAAGGTTTGAAAATAGATGATATCGTTTAAAGTCAGGTTCTAAAGCATTATAAATAGATGACTTTGTGCAAGTAACGGATTCTTAAGGTTAAAAATAGATGATATCGTTTAAAGTCGGATTCTAAAGCATTGTAAATAGATGACTTTGTTCAAGTTGCCGATTCTTAAGGTTTGTAAAATATATGATATTGTGGAAATTCGGATTCTAAAGGATTGTAAATAGAGGACTTTGTTCAAGTTGCGGATGCTTAAGGGTTCAAAATAGATGATAATGTTTCAAGTCAGATTCTAAAGCATTGTAAATAGATGACTTTGTTCAAGTTGCGGATTCTTAAGGTTTGAAAATAGATGATATCGTTTAAAGTCGGATTCTAAAACATTGTAAATAGATGACTTTGTTCAAGTCGCGGATACTTAATGTTTGAAAATAGATGATATCGTTTAAAGTCGGATTCTACAGCACTGTAAATAGATAACTTTGTTTAAGTTGCCGATTCTTAAGGTTCGAAAATAGATGATATTGTTACAAGTACGATTCCAAAGCATTGTAAGTAGATGACTTTATTACAGTTGCGGATTCTTTAGGTTTAAAAATAGATGATAATGTTTCAAGTCGCATTCTTAAGCATTGTAAATAGATGACTTTGTTCAAGTTGCGGATTCTTAAGGTTTGAAAATAGATGATATCGTTTAAAGCCGGATTCTAAAGCATTGTAAGTAGATTACTTTGTTCAAGTTGCCGATTCTTAAAGTTTGAAAATATATTATATCGTTTAAAATCGGATTCCAAATCATTTTAAATAGATGACTTTGTTCAAGTTGCGGATTCTTAAGATTTAAAAATAGATGATATCGTTTAAAGTCGGATTCTAAAGCATTGTAAATAGATGACTTTGTTCAAGTTGCGGACTCTTATTGTTAGAAAATTGATGATATCGTTTCAAGTCGGATTCTATAGCATTGTAAATAGATGACTTTGTTCAAGTTGAGGAGGCTCAAGGTTAGAAAATAGATGATATTGGTTAAAGTCAGATTCTTAAGCATTGTAAGTACATTACTTTATTACAGTTGCGGATTCTTAAGGTTTGAATATAGATGGTAATGTTTACAGTCGCAATCTAAAGCATTGTAAATAGATGACTTCGTTCAAGTTGTGCAGTCTTGAGGTTTGTGAATAGATGATATCGTTTAAAGTCGGATTCTTAAGAACTTTAAATAGATGACTTTGTTCAAGTTGCGGATTCTTAAGGTTTTTAAATAGATGATATCAATTAAAGTCGGATTCTAAAGCATTGTAAATGGATGACTTTGTTCAAGTTGCAGACTCTGAAGGTTTAAAAATAGATTATATCGTTTAAAGTCGGATTTTAAAGCATTGTAAATAGATGACTGTGTTCAAGTTGCTGATTCTTATGGTTTGAAAATTGATGATATCGGTTAAAGTCGGATTCTAAAGCATTGTAAGTAGATGACTTTGTTCAAGTGGCGGACTAAAATAGATGATATTGTTTAAAGTACGATTCTAAAGCATTGTAAGTTGATGACTTTATTACAGTTGCGGATTCTTTAGGTTTCAAAATAGATGATAATGTTTAAAGTCGCATTCTTAAGCATTGTAAATAGATGACATTGTTAAAGTTGCGGATTCTTAAGGTTTGAAAATAGATGATATCGTTTTAAGTCGGATTCTAAAGCATTGTAAATAGATGCCTTTGTTCAAGTTGCGGATTCTTAAGGTTTGAAAATAGATGATATCGTTTTAAGTCGGATTCTAAAGCATTGTAAATTGATGACTTTGTTAAAGTTGCGGATTCTTTAGGTTTGAAAATAGATGATATCGTTTAAGATCGGATTCCAAACTATTGAAAATAGATGACTTTGTTCAAGTATCGGATTCTTAAGGTTTGAAAATACATGATATCGTTTAAAGTCGGATTCTAAAGCATTGTGAATAGATTACTTTGTTAGAGTTGCGGATCCTTACTGTTTGAAAATAGATGATATCGTTTAAGTCGGATTCTAAAGCATTGTATATAGATGACATTGTTCAAGTTGCGGATACTTAATGTTTGAAAATAGATGATATCGTTTAAAGTCGGATTGTAAAGCATTGTAATTTGATAACTTTGTTCCAGTTGCGGATTCTTAAGGTTTTAAAATAGATGATATCGTTTAAAGTCGGATTCTAAAGCACTTTAAATAGATGACTTTGTTCAAGTTGCGGATTCTTAAGGTTAGAAAATAGATGATATTGTTTTAAGTCGGATTCTAAAGCATTGTAAATAGATGACTGTGTTCAAGTTGGTGATTCTTAAGGTTTGAAAACAGATGATACCGGTTAAAGTCGGATTCTAAAGCATTGTAAATAGATGACTTTGTTCAAGTGGCGGACTAAAATAGATGATATTGTTACAAGTACGATTCTAAAGCATTGTAAGTTGATGACTTTATCACAGTTGCGGATTCTTTAGGTTTGAAAATAGATGATAATGTTTAAAGTCGCATTCTTAAGCATTGTAAATTGATGACTTTGTTCAAGTTGCGGATTCTTAAGGTTTTAAAATAGATGATATCGTTTTAAGTCGGATTCTAAAGCATTGTAAATAGATGACTTTGTTCAAGTTGCGGATTCTTAAGGTTTGAAAATAGATGATATCGTTTAAAGTCAGGTTCTAAAGCATTGTAAATAGATGACTTTGTTCAAGTTGCGGATTCTTAAGGTTTGAAAATAGATGATATCGTTTTAAGTCGGATTCTAAAGCATTGTAAATTGATGATTTAGTTAAAGTTGCAGACTCTTAAGGTTTGAAAATAGATGATATCGTTTAAGATCGGATTCCTAACTATTGAAAATTGATGACTTTGTTAAGTTGCGGATTCTTAAGGTCTGAAAATAGATGATATCGTTTAAAGTCGGATTCTACAGCATTGTAAATAGATGACTTTATTCAAGTGGCCGATTCTTAAAGTTTGAAAATAGATGATATCGTTTAAAGTCGGATTCTAAAGCATTGTAAATAGATGACTTTGTTCAAGTTGCGGATTTTTTATGTTTGAAAATAGATGATATAGTTTAAAGTTGGATTCTAAAGCATTGTAAATAGATGACTTTGTTCAAGTTGCGGATTCTTAAGGTTTAAAAATAGATAATATCGTGTAAAGTCGGATTCTAAAGCATTGTAATTTGATAACTTTGTTCAAGTTGCGGATTCTTAAGGTTTTAAAATAGATGATATCGTTTAAAGTCGGATTCTAAAGCACTTTAAATAGATGACTTTGTTCAAGTTGCGGATTCTTAAGGTTAGAAAATAGATGATATCGTTTAAAGTCGGATTCTAAAGCATTGTAAATAGAGGACTGTGTTCAAGTTGCGGATTCTTAAGGTTTGAAAACAGATGATACCGGTTAAAGTCGGATTCTAAAGCATTGTAAATAGATGACTTTGTTCAAGTGGCGGACTAAAATAGATGATATTGTTACAAGTACGATTCTAAAGCATTGTAAGTTGATGACTTTATTACAGTTGCGGATTCTTTAGGTTTTAAAATAGATGATAATTGTTAAAGTCGCATTCTTAAGCATTGTAAATGGATGACTTTGTTCAAGTTGCGGATTCTTAAGGTTTGAAAATAGATGATATCGTTTTAAGTTGGATTCTAAAGCATTGTAAATAGATGACTTTGTTCATGTTGCGGATTTTTAAGGTTTGAAAATAGATAATATCGTTTAAAGTCAGGTTCTAAAGCATTATAAATAGATGACTTTGTGCAAGTAACGGATTCTTAAGGTTTAAAAATAGAGGATATCGTTTAAAGTCGGATTCTAAAGCATTGTAAATAGATGACTTTGTTCAAGTTGCGAGTTCTTAAGGTTTAAAACTAGATGATATCGTTTTCTGTTAGATACTAAAGCATTGTAAATAGATTACTAAGTGCAAGTTACGTATTCTTAAGGTTTAGAAAATAGATGATATCGTTTAAAGTCGGATTATAAAGCCTTGTAAATAGATGACTTTGTTGAAGTTGCGCATTTTTTTAAGTTTGAAAATAGATGATATCGTTTAAAGTCGGATTCTAAAGCATTGTAAATAGATGACTTTGTTCAAGTTGCCGATACTTAAGGTTTGTAAAATATATGATATAGTTGAAATTCGGATTCTAAAGGATTGTAAATAGAGGACTTTGTTCAAGTTGCGGATGCTTAAGGGTTCAAAATAGATGATAATGTTTCAAGTCAGATTCTAAAGCATTGTAAATAGATGACTTTGTTCAAGTTGCGGATTCTTAAGGTTTGAAAATAGATGATATCGTTTAAAGTGTGATTCTAAAGCATTGTAAATAGATGACTTGTTTACGTTGCGGATTCTTAACGTTTGAAAATCGATGATATCGTTTAAAGTCGGATTCTAAAACATTGTAAATAGATGACTTTGTTCAAGTCGCGGATACTTAATGTTTGAAAATAGATGATATCGTTTAAAGTCGGATTCTACAGCACTGTAAATAGATAACTTTGTTCAAGTTGCCGATTCTTAAGGTTCGAAAATAGATGATATTGTTACAAGTACGATTCTAAAGCATTGTAAGTAGATGACTTTATTACAGTTGCGGATTCTTTAGGTTTGAAAATAGATGATATCGTTTAAAGTCGGATTCTAAAGCATTGTAAATAGATGACTTTGTTCAAGTTGCCGATACTTAAGGTTTGTAAAATATATGATATAGTTGAAATTCGGATTCTAAAGGATTGTAAATAGAGGACTTTGTTCAAGTTGCGGATTCTTAAGGTTTGAAAATAGATGATATCGTTTAAAGCCGGATTCTAAAGCATTGTAAGTAGATTACTTTGTTCAAGTTGCCGATTCTTAAAGTTTGAAAATATATTATATCGTTTAAAATCGGATACCAAATCATTGTAAATAAATGACTTTGTTCAAGTTGCGGACTCTTATTGTTAGAAAATAGATGATATCGTTTCAAGTCGGATTCTATAGCATTGTAAATAGATGACTTTGTTCAAGTTGAGGAGGCTCAAGGTTAGAAAATAGATTATATTGGTTAAAGTCGGATTCTTAAGCATTGTAAGTACATTACTTTATTACAGTTGCGGATTCTTAAGGTTTGAAAATAGATGGTAATGTTTACAGTCGCATTCTAAAGCATTGTAAATAGATGACTTCGTTCAAGTTGTGCATTCTTGAGGTTTGTGAATAGATGATATCGTTTAAAGTCGGATTCTAAAGAACTTTAAATAGATGACTTTGTTCAAGTTGCGGATTCTTAAGGTTTTTAAATAGATGATATCAATTAAAGTCGGATTCTAAAGCATTGTAAATAGATGACTTTGTTCAAGTTGCAGACTCTGAACGTTTAAAAATAGATGATATCGTTTAAAGTCGGATTCTAAAGCATTGTAAATAGATGACTTTGTTCAAGTTGCGGATTCTTAAGGTTTGAAAATAGATGATATCGTTTAAAGTCGGATTCTAAAGCATTGTAAATAGATGACTTTTTTCAAGTTGCGGATTCTTAAGGTTTGAAAATAGATGATATCGTTTAAGATCGGATTCCAAACTATTGAAAATAGATGACTTTGTTCAAGTTGCGGATGGTTAAGGTTTGAAAATAGATGATATCGTTTAAAGTCGGATTATAAAGCATTGTAAAAAGTTTACTTTGTTAGATTAGCGGATCCTTACTGTTTGAAAATAGATGATATCGTTTAAGTCGGATTCTAAAGCATTGTATATAGATGACATTGTTGAAGTTGCGGATACTTAATGTTTGAAAATAGATGATATCGTTTAAAGTCGGATTCTAAAGCATTGTTATTTGATGACTTTGTTCCAGTTGCGGATTCTTAAGGTTTGAAAATAGATGATATCGTTTAAAGTCGGATTCTAAAGCACTTTAAATAGATGACTTTGTTCAAGTTGCGGATTCTTAAGGTTAGAAAATAGATGATATCGTTTAAAGTCGGATTCTAAAGCATTGTAAATCGATGACTGTGTTCAAGTTGCGGATTCTAAAGGTTTGAAAACAGATGATACCGGTTAAAGTCGGATTCTAAAGCATTGTAAATAGATGACTTTGTTCAAGTGGCGGACTAAAATAGATGATATTGTTACAAGTACGATTCTAAAGCATTGTAAGTTGATGACTTTATTACAGTTGCGGATTCTTTAAGTTTGAAAATAGATGATAATGTTTAAAGTCGCATTCTTAAGCATTGTAAATAGATGACTTTGTTCAAGTTGCGGATTCTTAAGGTTTGAAAATAGATGATATCGTTTTAAGTCGGATTCTAAAGCATTGTAAATAGATGACTTTGTTCAAGTTGCGGATTCTTATGGTTTGAAAATAGATGATATCGTTTAAAGTCAGGTTCTAAAGCATTGTAAATAGATGACTTTGTTCAAGTTGCGGATTCTTAACGTTTGAAAATAGATGATATCGTTTTAAGTCGGATTCTAAAGCATTGTAAATTGATGACGTTGTTAAAGTTGCGGACTCTTAAGGTTTGAAATCAGATGATATCGTTTAAGATCGGATTCCAACTATTGAAAATAAATAACTTTGTTCAAGTTGCGGATTCTTAAGGTTTGGAAATCGATGATATCTTTTAAAGTCAGATTCTAAAGCATTGTAAATAGATGACTTTGTTCAAGTTGCGGATTCTTGATGTTTTAAAAAATAGATGATAGCGTTTAAAGTCGGATTCTAAAGCATTGTAAATAGATTACTTTGTTAGAGTTGCGGATCCTGACTGTTTGAAAATAGATGATATCGTTTAAGGCGGATTCTAAAGCATTGTATATAGATGACATTGTTCAAGTTGCGGATACTTAATGTTTGAAAATAGATGATATCGTTTAAAGTCGGATTCTAAAGCATTGTAATTTGATGACTTTGTTCCAGTAGCGGATTCTTAAGGTTTGAAAGTAGATGATATCGTTTAAAGTCGGATTCTAAAGCACTTTAAATTAATAACTTTGTTCAAGTTGCGGATTCTTAAGGTTTGAAAATAGATGATATCGTTTAAAGTCTGATTCTAAAGCATTGTAAATAGATGACTGTGTTCAAGTTGCGGATTCTTAAGGTTTGAAAATAGATGATATCGGTTAAAGTCGGATTCTAAAGCATTGTAAATAGATGACTTTGTTCAAGTTGCGGATTCTTGATGTTTGAAAATAGATGATATAGTTTAAAGTCGGATTTTAAAGCATTGTAACTAGATGACTTTGTTCAAGTTGCGGATTCTTAGGGTTTGAAAATAGATGATATCGTGTAAAGTCGGATTCTAAAGCATTGTAAATAGATGACTTTGTTCAAGTTGCGGACTAAAATAGATGATATTGTTTAAAGTACGATTCTAAAGCATTGTAAGTAGATGACTTCATTACAGTTGCGGATTCTTAAGGTTTGAAAATAGATGATAATGTTTAAAGTCGCATTCTAAAGCATTGTAAATAGATGACTTTGTTCAAGTTGCGGATTCTTAAGGTTTGGCAATAGATGATATCGTTTAAAGTCGGATTCTAAAGCATTGTAAATAGATGACTTCGTTCAAGTTGCCGATTCTTAAGCTTTGAAAATAGATGATATCGTTAAAAGTCGGATTACAAAGCATTGTAAATGGACGACTTTGTTCAAGTGGCGGATTCTTCAGGTTTGAAAATAGATAATATCGTTTAATGTCGTATACTAAAGCATTGTAAATAGATTACTAAGTTCAAGTTACGTATTCTTAAGGTGTCAAAATAGATTATATTGTTTAAAGTAAGATTAGAAAGCATTGTAAATAGATGACTTTGTTCAAGTTGCGGATCTTTTAGGTTTGAAAATAGATGATATCGTTTAAAGTCGGATTCTAAAGCATTGTAAATAGATGATATTGTTCAAGTTGCCAATTCTTAAGGTTTGAAAATAGATGATATTGTTGCCATACGGATTCTACCCGATTGTAAATAGATGACTTTGTTCAAGTTGCGGATTCTTTAGGGTTGAAAATAGATGATAATGTTTAAAGTGTGATTCTGAAGCATTGTAAATAGATGACTTTGTTCAAGTTGCGGATTCTTAAGGTTTGAAAATAGATGATATCGGTTAAAGTCGGATTCTAAAGCATTGTAAATAGATGACTTGTTCAAGTTGCCGCTTCTTAAGCTTGGAAAATAGATGATATCGTTTAAAGTCGGATTCTAAAGCACTGTAAATCGATGACTTTGTTCAAGTTGCCGATTCTTAATGTTCGAAAATAGATGATATCGTTTTAAGTCGGATTCTAAAGCATTGTAAATAGATGACTTTGTTTAAGTTGCTGATACTTAAGGATTAAAAATAGATAGTATCGTTTAAAGTCGGATTCTAAAGCATTGTAAATAGATGACTTTGTTCAAGTTGCGGATTCTTAAGGTTTGAAAATAGATGATATCGTTTAAAGTCGGATTCTAAAGCATTGTAAATAGATGACTTTGGTCAAGTTGCGGATACTTAAGGTTTAAAAATAGATGATATCGTGGAATGTCGGATTCTAAAGCATTGTAAATAGATTACATTGTTAGAGTTGCGGATTCTTAATGTTTGAAAATAGATGATATCGTTTAAGTCGGATTCTAAAGCATTGTAAATAGATGACTTTGTTCAAGTTGCAGATACTTAATGTTTGAAAATAGATGATATTGTTTAAAGTCGGATTCTAAAGCATTGTAAATAGATGACTTTGTTTAAGTTGCGGATTCTTAATGTTTTAAAATAGATGATATCGTTTAAAGTCAGATTCTAAAGCATTGTAAATAGATATTTTGGTCAAGTTGCGGAGTCTAAAGGTTTGAAAATAGATGATATCGTTTCAAGTCTGATTCTAAAGTATTGTAAATAGATGACTTTGTTGAAGTTGCCGATTCTCAAGGTTTGAAAATAGATGATATTGTTTATAGTCGGATTCTAAAGCATTGTAAGTAGATGACTTTATTACAGTTGCGGATTCTTAAGCTTTGAAAATAGATGATACTTTTTAAAGTCGCATTCTAAAGCATTGTAAATTGATGACTTTGTTCACATTGCGGATTCTTAAGGTTTGAAAATATATGATATCGTTTAAAATCGGATCCTAAAGCATTGTAAATAGATGTCTTTGTTCAAGTTGCACCGTCTAAAGGTTTGAAAATAGATGATATCCTTTCAAGTCGAATTGTAAAGCATTGTAAATAGATGACTTTGTTCGAGTTGCCGATTCTCCCGGTTTGAAAATAGATGATATTGTTTAAAGTCAGATGCTAAAGCATTGTAAGTAGATGACTTTATTACAGTTGCGGATTCTTAAGGTTTGAAAATAGATGATAATGTTTAAAGTCGTATTCTAAAGCATTGTAAATAGATGACTTTGTTCAAGTTGCGGATTCTAAAGGTTGGAACCTAGATGATATCGTTTAAAGTCGGATTCTAAAGCATTGTAAATAGATGACTTTGTTCAAGTTGCGGATTCTTAAGGTGTAAAAATAGATTATATCGTTTAACGTCGGGTTAAAAGCATTGTAAATAGATGACTTTGTTCCAGTTGCGGATTCTTAAGGTTTAAAACTAGATGATATCGTTGAAAGTCGGATTCTAAAGCATTGTAAATAGATGACTTTGTTCAAGTGTCCGATCCTTAAGGTTTGAAAATAGATGATATCGTTCAAAGTCGGATTCTAAAGCATTGTAAATAGATGACTTTGTCCAAGTTGCGGATTCTTAATGTTTAAAAATAGATGATATCGTTTACCGTCGGACTCTAAAGCATTGTAAATAGATGACTTTGGTCAAGTTGCGGATTCTTAATGTTTGAAAATAGATGATATCGTTTAAAGTCGGATGCTAAAGCATTGTAAGTTGATGACTTTATTACAGTTGCGGATTCTTAAGGTTTGAAAATAGATGATAATGTTTAAAGTCGCATTCTAAAGCATTGTAAACAGATCACTTTGTGCAAATTGCGGATTTTTAATGTTTGAAAATAGATGATATAGTTTAAAGACGGATTCTAAAGCATTGTAAGTAGATGACTTTATACAGTTGCGGTTTCTTAAGGTTTTAAAAAAGATGATAATGTTTAAAGTCGCATTCTAAAGCTTTGTAAATAGATGACTTTGTTAAAGTTGCGGATTCTTTGTGTTTGGAAATAGATGATATCGTTTAAAGTCGGATTCTAAAGCATTGTAAATAGATGACTTTGTTCAAGTTGCGGATTCTTAAGGTTTGAAAATAGATGATATCGTTTAAAATCGGATTCTAAAGCATTGTAAATAGATGACTTTGTTCAAGTTGGTGATTCTTAAGGTTTGAAAATAGATGATATCGTTTAAAGTCGGATTCTAAAGCATTGTAAATAGATGATATTGTTCAAGTTGCAAATTCTTAAGGTTTAAAAATAGATGATATCGTTTATAGTCGGATTCTAAAGCATTGTAAATAGATGACTTTGTTCAAGTTGCCGATTCTTAATGTTTTAAAATAGATGATATCGTTTAAAGTCGGATTCTACAGCATAGTAAATAGATTACTTTGTTCAAGTGGCATACTCTTAAGGTTTGAAAATAGATGATATCGTTTAAAGTCGGATTCTACAGCATTGTAAATAGATGACTTTGTTCAAGTTGCGGATTCTTAAGGTTTGAAAATAGATTATATGGTTTAAAGTCGGATTCTAAAGCATTGTAAATAGATTACTTTGTTCAAGTTGCGGACTGCTAAGGTTTGGAAATAGATGATAGCGTTTAAAGTCGGATTCTAAAGCACTGTAAATAGATGACTTTGTTCAAGTTGGTGGATTCTTAGAGTTTGAAAATAGATGATATCGTTTAAAGTCGGATTCTAAAGCATTGTAAATAGATGACTTTGTACAAGTTGCGAGTTGTTTAGGTTTAAAAGTAGATTATATCGTTTAAAGTATGATTCTAACACATTGTAAATAGATTACTTTGTTTAAGTTGCCGATTCTTAAGGTTTGACAATAGATGATATCGTTTAAAGTCAGATTCTAAAGCAGTATAAATAGATAACTTTGTTCAAGTTGCCGATTCTTAAAGTTTGAAAATAGATGATATTGTTTAAAGTCGTATTCTAAAGCATTGTAAATAGATGACTTTGTTCAAGTTGCCGATTCTTAAGGTTCGACAATAGATGATATCGTTTAAAGTCGGATTGTAAAGCATTGTAAATAGATTACTTTGTTAAAACTGCCGATTCTTTAAGTTTGAAAATAGATGATATCGTTTAAAGTCGGATTCGAAAGCATTGTAAATAGATGACTTTGTTCAAGTTGCTGATTCTTAAGGTTTGAAGATAGATGATATTGTTTAAAATCGGATTCTAAAGAATCGTAAATACATGACTTTGTTGAAGTTGCCGATTCGTAGGCTTTTAAAATAGATGATATTGTTTAAAGTCGGATTCTAAAGCATTGTAAATAGATGACTTTGTTCAAGTTGCCGAGACTTTAGGTTTCGAAAACAGATGATATCTTTTAAAGTCGTATTCTTAAGCATCGTAAATAGATGACTTTGTTCAAGTTGCGGATTCTTAAGGTTTGAAAAAAGTATGATATCGTGTAAAGTCGGATTCTAAAGCATTGTAAATATGTCACTTTGTTCAAGTTGCCTATATTAAGGTTTGAGAATAGATGATATCGTTGAAAGTCGGATTCTAAAGCATCGTAAATAGATTGCTTTGTTCAAGTGGCCGATTCTTAAGGTTTGAAAATAGATGATATCGTTTAAAGTCGGATAATAAACCATTGTAAATAGATGACTTTGTTGAAGTTTCGGATTCTTAAGATTTCAAAATAGATGATATTTTTAAAGTCGGATTCTAAAGAATTGTAAATAGATGACTTTGTTCAAGTTACACATTCTTAAGCTTTGAAAAATAGATGATATCGTTTAAAGTCGGATTCTACAGCATTGTAAATAGATGACGTTGTTCAATTTGCCGATTCTAAAGGTTTGAGAATAGATGATATTGTTTAAAGTCGGATTCTAAAGAATTGTAAGTAGATGACTTTGTTCAAGTTGCCGATACTAAAAGTTTGAGAATAGATGATATCGTTGAAAGTCGGATTCTAAAGCATTGTAAATAGATGACTTAGTTCAAGGGTCCGATTCTTAAGGTTTGAAAATAGATGATATCGTGTAAAGTCGGATTCTAAAGCATCGTACATCGATGACTTTGTTCAAGTTGCGGATTCTTAAGTTTAGAAAATAGATTATATCGTGTAAAGTCGGATTCTAAAGCATTGTAAATAGATGACTTTGTTCAAGTTGCGGATTCTTAAGGTTTAAAAATAGATAATATCGTGTAAAGTCGGATTCTAAAGCATTGTAATTTGATAACTTTGTTCAAGTTGCGGATTCTTAAGGTTTTAAAATAGATGATATCGTTTAAAGTCGGATTCTAAAGCACTTTAAATAGATGACTTTGTTCAAGTTGCGGATTCTTAAGGTTAGAAAATAGATGATATCGTTTAAAGTCGGATTCTAAAGCATTGTAAATAGAGGACTGTGTTCAAGTTGCGGATTCTTAAGGTTTGAGAATAGATGATATCGTTTAAAGTCAGATTCTAAAGAATTGTAAATATATTACTTTGTTCAAGTTCTAGATTCTTTAGGTAGAAAATAGATAATATTGTTTAAAGTCGGATCATAAAGCATTGTAAATAGATGACTTAGTTCAAGTTGCGAATTCTTAAGGTTTGAAAATAGATGATATTGGTTTTAGTCGGGTTCTAAAGCATTGTAAATAGATGACTTTGTTCAAGTTACCGATTCTTAAGGTTTGAGAATAGATGATATCGTTTAAAGTCGGATTCTAAAGCATTGTAAATAGATGACTTAGTTCAAGTTGCCGATTCTTAAGGTTTGAAATTAAATTATATTCTTTAAAGTCGGATTCTACAGCATTGTAAATAGATGACTTTGTTCAAGTTGCCGATTCGTAAGGTTTGAAACTAGAATATATCGTTTAAAGTCGGATTCTAAAGCATTGTAAATAGATGACTTTGTTCAAGTTGCCGATTCTTTTGCTTTGAAAATAGATAATATTGTTTAAAGTCGGATTCTAAAGCATTGTAAATAGATTACTTTGTTTAAGTTGCCGATTCTAAAGGTTTGCGAATTCTCAAGGTTTGAAAATAGATGATATTGTTTTAAGTCGGGTTCTAAAGAATGGTAAATCCATGATTCTTAAGGTTTTATAATAGATGATATCGTTTAAAGTATGATTCTAAAGCATTGCGTATTCTTAAGGTTTGAAAATAGATTATATCGTTTAAAGTTGCCGATTCTTAAGGTTTGCGAATTCTTAAGGTTTGAAAATAGATGATATTTTTTAAGTCGGGTTCTAAAGAATGGTAAATCCATGACTTTGTTCAAGTTGCCGATTCGTAAGGTTTTAGAATAAATGATATCGTTTAAAGTATGATTCTAAAGCATTGTAAATAGATGACTTTGTTCAAGTTGCGGATTCTTAATGTTTGAACATAGACGATATCGTTGAAAGTCGGATTCTAAAGCATTGTAAATAGATGACTTTGTTAAAGTTGCGGATTCTTAATGTTTGAAAATAAATGATATAGTTTAAAGTCGGATTCTAAAGCATTGTAAATAGATGACTTTGTTAAAGTGGCGGACTCTTAATGTTTGTAAAATAGATGATATTGTTTAAAGTACGATTCTAAAGCATTGTAAGTAGATGACTTTATTACAGTTGCGGATTCTTTAGGTTTGAAAATAGATGATAATGTTTAAAGTCGCATTCTAAAGCATTGTAAATAGATGACTTTGTTCAAGTTGCTGATTCTTCAGGTTTGAAAATAGATGCCTTTGTTCAAGTTGCGGATTCTTAAGGTTTAAAAATAGATGATATCGTTCAAAGTCGGATTCTAAAGCATTGTAAATAGATGACTTTGTTCAAGTTGAGGATTCTCAAGGTTTGAAAATAGATGATTATGTTTAAAGTCGCATTCTAAAGCATTGTAAATGGATGACTTTGTTTAAGTTGCGGATTCTTAATGTTTGCAAACAGATGATATCGTTTAAAGTCGGATTGTAAAGTATTGTAAATAGATGATAGTGTTCAAGTTGCGGATTCTACAGGTTTGAAAATAGATGATATCGTTTTACGTCGGATTCTAAAGCATTGTAAATAGATGACTTTGTTCAAGTGGCCGATCCTTAAAGTTTGAAAATGAATGATATCGTTTAAAGTCGTATTCTTAAGCATCGTAAATAGATGCCTTTGTTCAAGTTGCGGATTCTTAAGGTTTGAAAATAGATCATAACGTTTAACGTCGGATTCTAAAGCATTGTAAATAGATTGCTTTGTTCAAGTTGCGGATTCTTTAGGTATGAAAATAGATGATATCGTTTAAAGTCGGATTCTAAAGCATTGTAAATAAATGACTTTTTCAAGTTGCGGATTCTTAATGTTTGAAAATAGATGATATCGTTAAAAGTCGGATTCTAAAGCATTGTACATAGATTACTTTGTTCAAGTTGCGGATTCTTTGTGTTTGAAAATAGATGATATCGTTTAAAGTCGGATTCTAAAGCATTGTAAATAGATGACTTTGTTCAAGTTGCGGACTCTTAAGTTTTGAAAATAGATGATATCGTTTAAAATCGGATTCTAAAGCATTGTAAATAGATGACTTTGTTCAAGTTGCGGATTCTTAAGGTTTGAAAATAGATAATATCGTTTAAAGTCGGATTCTAAAGCATTGTAAATAGATTATATTGTTCAAGTTGCAAATTCTTAAGGTTTAAAAATAGATGATATCGTTTATAGTCGGATTCTAAAGCATTGTAAATAGATGACTTTGTTCAAGTTGCCGATTCTTAATGTTTGACAATAGATGATATCGTTTAAAGTCGGATTCTACAGCATTGTAAATAGATGACTTTGTTCAAGTTGCGGATTCTTAAGGTTTGAAAATAGATTATATGGTTTAAAGTTGGATTCTAAAGCATTGTAAATAGATTACTTTGTTCCAGTTGCGGACTGCTAAGGTTTGAAAATAGATGATATCGTTTATAGTCGGATTCTAAAGCATTGTAAATAGATGACTTTGTTCAAGTTGGTGGATTCTTAGAATTTGAAAATAGATGATATCGTTTAAAGTCGGATTCTAAAGCATTGTAAATAGATGACTTTGTTCAAGTTGCGAGTTGTTTAGGTTTAAAAGTAGATTATATCGTTTAATGTCGGATACTAAAGCATTGTAAATAGATTACTTTGTTTAAGTTGCGGATTATTAATGTTTGAAAATAGATGATATCGTTTAAGTCGGATTATAAAGCATTGTAAATAGATGACTTTGTTCAAGTTGCGGATACTTAATGTTTGAAAATAGATGATATCGTTTAAAGTCGGATTCTAAAGCATTGTAAATAGATGACTTTGTTTCAGTTTCGGATTCTTAAGGTTTGAAAATAGATGATTTCCTTTAAAGTCGGATTCTAAAGCATTGTAAATAGATGACTTTGTGCAAGTTGCCGATTCTGAAAGTTTGAAAATAGATTATATCGTTTAAAGTCGGATTCTAAAGCATTGTAAATAGATGACTTTGTTCAAGTTGCGGATTCTTCAGATTTGAAAATAGATGATATCGTTTAAAGTCGGATTCTAAAGAATTGTAAATAGATTATATTGTTCAAGTTGCAAATTCTTAAGGTTTAAAAATAGATGATATCGTTTATAGTCGGATTCTAAAGCATTGTAAATAGATGACTTTGTTCAAGTTGCCGATTCTTAATGTTTGACAATAGATGATATCGTTTAAAGTCGGATTCTACAGCATTGTAAATAGATGACTTTGTTCAAGTTGCGGATTCTTAAGGTTTGAAAATAGATTATATGGTTTAAAGTTGGATTCTAAAGCATTGTAAATAGATTACTTTGTTCCAGTTGCGGACTGCTAAGGTTTGAAAATAGATGATATCGTTTATAGTCGGATTCTAAAGCATTGTAAATAGATGACTTTGTTCAAGTTAGTGGATTCTTAGAATTTGAAAATAGATGATATCGTTTAAAGTCGGATTCTAAAGCATTTTAAATAGATGACTTTGTTCAAGTTGCGAGTTGTTTAGGTTTAAAAGTAGATTATATCGTTTAATGTCGGATACTAAAGCATTGTAAATAGATTACTTTGTTTAAGTTGCGGATTATTAATGTTTGAAAATAGATGATATCGTTTAAGTCGGATTATAAAGCATTGTAAATAGATGACTTTGTTCAAGTTGCGGATACTTAATGTTTGAAAATAGATGATATCGTTTAAAGTCGGATTCTAAAGCATTGTAAATAGATGACTTTGTTTCAGTTTCGGATTCTTAAGGTTTGAAAATAGATGATTTCCTTTAAAGTCGGATTCTAAAGCATTGTAAATAGATGACTTTGTGCAAGTTGCCGATTCTGAAAGTTTGAAAATAGATTATATCGTTTAAAGTCGGATTCTAAAGCATTGTAAATAGATGACTTTGTTCAAGTTGCGGATTCTTCAGATTTGAAAATAGATGATATCGTTTAAAGTCGGATTCTAAAGCATTGTAAATAGATGACTTTGTTTAAGTTGCGGACTCTTAAGGTTTGAAAATAGATGATGTCGTTTGAAATCGGATTCTAAAGCATTGTAAATAGATGAGTTTGTTCAAGTTGCGGATTCTTAAGGTTTGAAAATAGATGATATCGTTTAAAGTCGGATTCTAAAACATTGTAAGTAGATGACTTTGTTCAAGTGACCGATTCTTAATGTTTGTAAAATAGATGATATCTTTTAAAGTCGTAATCTAAAGCATTGTAAATAGATGACTTTGTTCAAGGTGCAGACTCTGAAGGTTTGAAAATAGATGATGTCGTTTCAAATCAGATTCTAAAGCATTGTAAATAGATGACTTTGTTTAAGTTTCCGATTCTTAAGGTGTGAAAATAGAAGTTATCGTTTAAAGTTCGATTCTAAAGCATTGTAAATTGATGACTGTATTCAAGTTGCGGACTGCTAAGGTTTGATAATAGATGATATTCTTTAAAGTCGGATTCAAAAGCATTGTAAATAGATGACTTTGTTCAAGTTGCGAATTCTTCAGCTTTGAGAATAGACAGTATTGTTTACAGTCGGATTCTAAAGCATTGTAAATAGATGACTTCGTTCAAGTTGCCGATTCCTAAGGTTTGAAAATAGATTATATCGTTTAAAGTTGGATTCTAAAGCATTGTAAATAGATGACTTTGTTCTAGTTTCCGATTGTTAAGGTTTGAAAATAGATAATATCGTTTAAAGTCGGATTCTAAAGCATTGTAAATAGATGACTTTGTTCAAGTTTCGAGTGGTTAAGGTTTAAAAATAGATGATATCGTTTAATGTAGGATTCTAAAGCATTGTAAATAAATGACTTTGTTTAAGTTGCGGATTCTTAATGTTTGAAAATAGATGATATCGTTTCAAGTCGGATTCCAAAGCATTATAAATAGATGACTTTGTTCAAGTTTCCGATTTTAATGTTTGAAAATAGATGATGTCGTTTAAAGTCGGATTTTAAAGCATTGTAAATGGATGACTTTGTTCAAGTTGCGGATTCTTAAGGTTTGAAAATAGATGATATCGTTTCAAGTCGGATTCTAAAGCATTGTAAATAAATAACTTTGTTCAAGTTGCGGATACCTAATGTTTTAAAATGAATGATATCGTTTAAGGTCGGATTCTAAAGCATTGTAAATAGATGACTTTGTTCAAGTTGCGGATTCTTAATGTTTGAAAATAGATGATATCGTTTAAAGTCGGATTCTAAAGTATTGTAAATAGATGTCTTTGTTCAAGTTGCGGACTCTTATGGTTTGAAAATAGATTATATCGTTTCAAGTCGGATTCTAAAGCATTGTAAATAGATGACTTTGTTCAAGTTTCCGATTCTTAAGGTGTGAAAATAGATGTTGTCGTTTAAAGTTCGATTCTAAAGCATTGGAAATAGATTACTTTATTCAAGTTGCGGACTGCTAAGGTTTGAAAATAGATGATATCCTTTAAAGTCTGATTCTAAAGCATTGTAAATAGATGACTTTGGTCAAGTTGGTAGAATTTTAAGGTTTGAAAATAGATGATATCGTTGAAAGTTCGATTCTAAAGCATTGTAAATAGATGACTTTGTTCAAGTTTCCGATTCTTACAGATTGAAAATAGATGATATCGTTTAAAGTCGGATTCAAAAGCATTGTAAATAGATGACTTTGTTCAAGTGGCGGACTCTTAATGTTTGTAAAATAGATGATATTGTTTTAAGTACGATTCTAAAGCATTGTAAGTAGATGACTTTATTACAGATGCGGATTCTTTAGGTTTGAAAATAGATGATAATGTTTAAAGTCGCATTCTAAAGCATTGTAAATAGATGACTTTGTTCAAGTTGCGGATACTTAATGTTTGAAAATAGATGATATCGTTTAAAATCGGATTCTAAAGCATTGTAAATAGATTACTTTTTTCAAGTTGCGGATTCTTAAGGTGTGAAAATAGATGATATCGTTTCAAGTCGGATTCTAAAGCATTGTAAATAGATGATATTGTTCAAGTTGCAAATTCTTAAGGTTTAAAAATAGATGATATCGTTTATAGTCGGATTCTAAAGCATTGTAAATAGATGACTTTGTTCAAGTTGCCGATTCTTAATGTTTGAAAATAGATGATATCGTTTAAAGTCGGATTCTACAGCATTGTAAATAGATTACTTTGTTCAAGTTGCATACTCTTAAGGTTTGAAAATAGATGATATCGTTTAAAGTGGGATTCTACAGCATAGTAAATAGTTTGTTCAAGTTGCGGATTCTTAAGGTTTGAAAATAGATTATATGGTTTAAAGTCGGATTCTAAAGCATTGTAAATAGATTACTTTGTTCAAGTTGCGGACTGCTAAGGTTTGAAAATAGATGATATCGTTTAAAGTCGGATTCTAAAGCATTGTAAATAGATGACTTTGTTCACGTTGGTTGATTCTTAGAGTTTGAAAATAGATGATATCGTTTAAAGTCGGATTCTAAAGCATTGTAAATAGATGACTTTGTTCAAGTTGCGAGTTGTTTAGGTTTAAAAGTAGATTATATCGTTTAATGTCGGATACTAAAGCATTGTAAATAGATTACTTTGTTTAAGTTGCGGATTCTTAATGTTTGAAAATCGATGATATCGTTTAAAGTCGGATTATAAAGCATTGTACTTTTTTGACTTTGTTCAAGTTGTGGATTCTTGATGTTTGAAAATAGATGATATCGTTTAAAGTCGGATTCTTAAGCATTGTAAATAGATGACTTTGTTAGAGTTGCGGATCCTACATGTTTGAAAATAGATGATATCGTTTTAGTCGGATTATAAAGCATTGTAAATAGATGACTTTTTCAAGTTGCGGATGCTTAATGTTTGAAAATAGATGATATCGTTTAAAGTCGGATTCTAAAGCATTGTAAATAGATGACTTTGTTTCAGTTTCGGATTCTTAAGGTTTGAAAATAGATGATTTCGTTTAAAGTCGGATTCTAAAGCATTGTCAATAGATGACTTTGTTCAAGTTGCCGATTCTGAAAGTTTGAAAATAGATTATATCGTTTAAAGTCGGATTCTAAAGCATTGTAAATAGATGACTTTGTTCAAGTTGCGGATTCTTAAGATTTGAAAATAGATGATATCGTTTAAAGTCAGAGTCTAAAGCATTGTAAATAGATGACTTTGTTCAAGTTGCCGATCCTTAATGTTTGTAAAATAGATTATATCTTTTGAAGTCGGATTCTAAAGCATTGTAAATAGATGACTTTGTTAAAGTTGCAGACTCTGAAGGTTTGAAAATAGATGATGTCGTTTAAATCGGATTCTAAAGCATTGTAAATAGATGAATTTGTTCCAGTTTCCGATTCTTAAGGTGTGAAAATAGAAGTTATCGTTTAAAGTTCGATTCTAAAGCATTGTAAATTGATGACTGTATTCAAGTTGCGGATTCTTCAGCTTGTAGAATAGACAGTATTGTTTACAGTCGGATTCTAAAGCATTGTTAATAGATGACTTCGTTCAAGTTGCCGATTCCTAAGGTTTCAAAATAGATTATATCGTTTAAAGTCGGATTCTAAAGCATTGTAAATAGATGACTTCGTTCAAGTTTCCGATTGTTAAGGTTTGAAAATAGATAATATCGTTTAAAGTCGGATTCTAAAGCATTGTAAATAGATGACTTTGTTCAAGTTGCGGATTCTTAAGATTTGAAAATAGATGATATCGTTGTAAGTCGGATTCTAAAGCATTGTAAATAGATGACTTTGTTTAAGTTGCGGACTCTTAAGGTTTGAAAATAGATGATATCGTTTGAAATCGGATTCTAAAGCATTGTAAATAGATGAGTTTGTCTAAGTTGCGGATTCTTAAGGTTTGAAAATAGATGATATCGTTTAAAGTCGGATTCTAAAACATTGTAAGTAGATGACTTTGTTCAAGTTGCCGATTCTTAATGTTTGTAAAATAGATGATATCTTTTAAAGTCGTAATCTAAAGCATTGTAAATAGATGACTTTGTTCAAGGTGCAGACTCTGAAAGTTTGAAAATAGATGATGTCGTTTCAAATCAGATTCTAAAGCATTGTAAATAGATGACTTTGTTTAAGTTTCCGATTCTTAAGGTGTGAAAATAGAAGTTATCGTTTAAAGTTCGATTCTAAAGCATTGTAAATTGATGACTGTATTCAAGTTGCGGACTGCTAAGGTTTGATAATAGATGATATTCTTTAAAGTCGGATTCAAAAGCATTGTAAATAGATGACTTTGTTCAAGTTGCGCATTCTTCAGCTTTGAGAATAGACAGTATTGTTTACAGTCGGATTCTAAAGCATTGTAAATAGATGACTTCGTTCAAGTTGCCGATTCCTAAGGTTTGAAAATAGATTATATCGTTTAAAGTCGGATTCTAAAGCATTGTAAATAGATGACTTTGTTAGGGTTGCGGATTCTTAAGATTTGAAAATAGATGATATCGTTTAAAGTCGGAGTCTAAAGCATTGTAAATAGATGACTTTGTTCAAGTTGCCGATTCTTAATGTTTGTAAAATAGATTATATCTTTTAAAGTCGGATTCTAAAGCATTGTAAATAGATGAATTTGTTCCAGTTTCCGATTCTTAAGGTGTGAAAATAGAAGTTATCGTTTAAAGTTCGATTCTAAAGCATTGTAAATTGATGACTGTATTCAAGTTGCAGACTGCTAAGGTTTGAAAATAGATGATATCGTTTAAAGTCGGATTCTAAAGCATTGTAAATAGATGACTTTGTTCAAGTTGCGGATTCTTCAGCTTGTAGAATAGACAGTATTGTTTACAGTCGGATTCTAAAGCATTGTTAATAGATGACTTTGTTTAAGTTGCGGACTCTTAAGGTTTGAAAATAGATGATATCGTTTGAAATCGGATTCTAAAGCATTGTAAATAGATGAGTTTGTTCAAGTTGCGGATTCTTAAGGTTTGAAAATAGATTATATCGTTTAAAGTCGGATTCTAAAACATTGTAAGTAGATGACTTTGTTCAAGTTTCGAGTGGTTAAGGTTTAAAAATAGATGATATCGTTTAATGTAGGATTCTAAAGCATTGTAAATAAATGACTTTGTTTAAGTTGCAGATTTTAATGTTTGAAAATAGATGATGTCGTTTAAAGTCGGATTTTAAAGCATTGTAAATGGATGACTTTGTTCAAGTTGCGGATTCTTAAGGTTTGAAAATAGATGATATCGTTTCAAGTCGGATTCTAAAGCATTGTAAATAAATAACTTTGTTCAAGTTGCGGATAGTTAATGTTTTAAACTGAATGATATCGTTTAAGGTCGGATTCTAAAGCATTGTAAATAGATGACTTTGTTCAAGTTGCGGATTTTTAATGTTTGAAAATAGATGATATAGTGTAAAGTCGGGTTCTAAAGCATTGTAAATAGATTACTTTGTTCAAGTGTCGGATTCTTTTTGTTTGAAAATAGATGATATGGTTTAAATTCGGATTCTAAAGCATTGTAAATAGATGACTTTGTCTAAGTGGCGAATTCTTAAGATTTGAAAATAGATGATATCGTTTAAAGTCGGATTCTAAAGTATTGTAAATAGATGTCTTTGTTCAAGTTGCGGACTCTTAGGGTTTGAAAATAGATTATATCGTTTCAAGTCGGATTCTAAAGCATTGTAAATAGATGACTTTGTTCAAGTTTCCGATTCTTAAGGTGTGAAAATAGATGTTGTCGTTTAAAGTTCGATTCTAAAGCATTGTAAATAGATTACTTTATTCAAGTTGCGGACTGCTAAGGTTTGAAAATAGATGATATCCTTTAAAGTCTTATTCTAAAGCATTGTAAATAGATAACTTCGGTCAAGTTGGTAGAATTTTAAGGTTTGAAAATAGATGATATCGTTGAAATTTCGATTCTAAAGCATTGTAAATAGATGACTTTGTTCAAGTTTCCGATTCTTACAGATTGAAAATAGATGATATCGTTTAAAGTCGGATTCAAAAGCATTGTAAATAGATGACTTTGTTCAAGTGGCGGACTCTTAATGTTTGTAAAATAGATGATATTGTTTTAAGTACGATTCTAAAGCATTGTTAGTAGATGACTTTATTACAGTTGCGGATTCTTTAGGTTTGAAAATAGATGATAAAGTTTAAAGTCGCATTCTAAAGCATTGTAAATAGATGACTTTGTTCAAGTAGCGGACTCTTAAGTTTTGAAAATAGATTATATCGTTTAAAATCGGATTCTAAGCATTGTAAATAGATTACTTTGTTCAAGTTTCCGATTCTTAAGGTGTGAAAATAGATGATATCGTTTCAAGTCGGATTCTAAAGCATTGTAAATGGATGATATTGTTCAAGTTGCAAATTCTTAAGGTTTAAAAATAGATGATATCGTTTATAGTCGGATTCTAAAGCATTGTAAATAGATGACTTTGTTCAAGTTGCCGATTCTTAATGTTTGAAAATAGATGATATCGTTTAAAGTCGGATTCTACAGCATTGTAAATAGATTACTTTGTTCAAGTTGCATACTCTTAAGGTTTGAAAATAGATGATATCGTTTAAAGTGGGATTCTACAGCATTGTAAATAGATTACTTTGTTCAAGTTGCGGATTCTTAAGGTTTGAACATCGATGATATCGTTTAAAGTCGGATTATAAAGCATTGTAATTTTTTGACTTCGTTCAAGTTGTGGATTCTTGATGTTTAAAAATAGATGATATCGTTTAAAGTCGGATTCTTAAGCATTGTAAATAGATGACTTTGTTAGAGTTGCGGATCCTACATGTTTGAAAATAGATGATATCGTTTTAGTCGGATTATAAAGCATTGTAAATAGATGACTTTGTTCAAGTTGCGGATACTTAATGTTTGAAAATAGATGATATCGTTTAAAGTCGGATTCTAAAGCATTGTAAATAGATGACTTTGTTTCAGTTTCGGATTCTTAAGGTTTGAAAATAGATGATTTCGTTTAAAGTCGGATTCTAAAGCATTGTCAATAGATGACTTTGTTCAAGTTGCCGATTCTGAAAGTTTGAAAATAGATTATATCGTTTAAAGTCGGATTCTAAAGCATTGTAAATAGATGACTTTGTTCAAGTTGCGGATTCTTCAGATTTGAAAATAGATGATATCGTTTAAAGTCGGAGTCTAAAGCATTGTAAATAGATGACTTTGTTTAAGTTGCGGACTCTTATGGTTTGAAAATAGATGATATCGTTTCAAATCGGATTCTAAAGCATTTTAAATAGATGACTTTGTTCAAGTTGCGGATTCTTAAGGTTTTTAAAATAGATGATATCGTTTAAAGTCGGATTCTAAAACATTGTAAGTAGATGACTTTGTTCAAGTTGCCGATTCTTAATGTTTGTAAAATAGATTATATCTTTTAAAGTCGGATTCTAAAGCATTGTAAATAGATGACTTTGTTAAAGTTGCAGACTCTGAAGGTTTGAAAATAGATGATGTCGTTTAAATCGGATTCTAAAGCATTGTAAATAGATGAATTTGTTCCAGTTTCCGATTCTTAAGGTGTGAAAATAGAAGTTATCGTTTAAAGTTCGATTCTAAAGCATTGTAAATTGATGACTGTATTCAAGTTGCGGACTGCTAAGGTTTGAAAATAGATGATATCGTTTAAAGTCGGATTCTAAAGCATTGTAAATAGATGACTTTGTTCAAGTTGCGGATTCTTCAGCTTTGAGAATAGACAGTATTGTTTACAGTCGGATTCTAAAGCATTGTAAATAGATGACTTCGTTCAAGTTGCCGATTCCTAAGGTTTGAAAATAGATGATATCGTTTAAAGTCGGATTCTAAAGCATTGTAAATAGATGACTTTGTTCAAGTTTCCGAATGTTAAGGTTTGAAAATAGATAATATCGTTTAAAGTCGGATTCTAAAGCATTGTAAATAGATGATATTGTTCAAGTTGCAAATTCTCAAGGTTTAAAAATAGATGATATTGTTTATAGTCGGATTCTAAAGCATTGTAAATAGATGACTTTGTTCAAGTTGCCGATTCTTAATGTTTGAAAATAGATGATATCGTTTAAAGTCGGATTCTACAGCATTGTAAATAGATTACTTTGTTCAAGTTGCATACTCTTAAGGTTTGAAAATAGATGATATCGTTTAAAGTGGGATTCTACAGCATTGTAAATAGATTACTTTGTTCAAGTTGCGGATTCTTAAGGTTTGAAAATCGATGATATCGTTTAAACTCGGATTATAAAGCATTGTAATTTTTTGACTTCGTTCAAGTTGTGGATTCTTGATGTTTGAAAATAGATGATATTGTTTAAAGTCGGATTCCTAAGCATTGTAAATAGATGACTTTGTTAGAGTTGCGGATCCTACATGTTTGAAAATAGATGATATCGTTTTAGTCGGATTATAAAGCATTGTAAATAGATGACTTTGTTTCAGTTTCGGATTCTTAAGGTTTGAAAATAGATGATATCGTTTAAAGTCGGATTCTAAAGCATTGTAAATAGATGACTTTGTTTAAGTTGCGGACTCTTATGGTTTGAAAATAGATGATATCGTTTAAAGTCGGATTCTAAAGCATTGTAAATAGATGACTTTGTTCAAGTTGCGGATTCTTAAGGTTTGAAAATAAATGATATCGTTTAAAGTCGGATTCCAAAGCATTGTAAATAGATGACTTTGTTAAAATTGCGGATTCTTTAGGTTTGAAAATAGATGATATAGTTTCAAGTAGGATTCAAAGGCATTGTAAATAGATTACTTTGTTCAAGTTGCGGATTCTTAAGGTTTGAAAATAGATGATATCGTTTATAGTCGGATTCTAAAGCATTTTAAATAGATGACTTTGTTCAAGTTGCGAATTCTTAAGGTTTTAAAATAGATGATGTCGTTTAAATCGGATTCTTAAGCATTGTAAATAGATGAATTTGTTCCAGTTTCCGATTCTTAAGGTGTGAAAATAGAAGTTATCGTTTAAAGTTCGATTCTAAAGCATTGTAAATTGATGACTGTATTCAAGTTGCGGACTGCTAAGGTTTGAAAATAGATGATATCGTTTAAAGTCGGATTCTAAAGCATTGTAAATAGATGACTTTGTTCAAGTTGCGGATTCTTCAGCTTGTAGAATAGACAGTATTGTTTACAGTCGGATTCTAAAGCATTGTTAATAGATGACTTCGTTCAAGTTGCCGATTCCTAAGGTTTGAAAATAGATGATATCGTTTAAAGTCGGATTCTAAAGCATTGTAAATAGATGAGTTTGTTCAAGTTTCCGATTGTTAAGGTTTAAAAATAGATAATATCGTTTAAAGTCGGATTCTAAAGCATTGTAAATAGATGATATTGTTCAAGTTGCAAATTCTCAAGGTTTAAAAATAGATGATATCGTTTATAGTCGGATTCTAAAGCATTGTAAATAGATGACTTTGTTCAAGTTGCCGATTCTTAATGTTTGAAAATAGATGATATCGTTTAAAGTCGGATTCTACAGCATTGTAAATAGATTACTTTGTTCAAGTTGCATACTCTTAAGGTTTGAAAATAGATGATATCGTTTAAAGTGGGATTCTACAGCATTGTAAATAGATTACTTTGTTCAAGTTGCGGATTCTTAAGGTTTGAACATCGATGATATCGTTTAAAGTCGGATTATAAAGCATTGTAATTTTTTGACTTCGTTCAAGTTGTGGATTCTTGATGTTTGAAAATAGATGATATCGTTTAAAGTCGGATTCTTAAGCATTGTAAATAGATGACTTTGTTAGAGTTGCGGATCCTACATGTTTGAAAATAGATGATATCGTTTTAGTCGGATTATAAAGCATTGTAAATAGATGACTTTGTTCAAGTTGCGGATACTTAATGTTTGAAAATAGATGATATCGTTTAAAGTCGGATTCTAAAGCATTGTAAATAGATGACTTTGTTTCAGTTTCGGATTCTTAAGGTTTGAAAATAGATGATTTCGTTTAAAGTCGGATTCTAAAGCATTGTCAATAGATGACTTTGTTCAAGTTGCCGATTCTGAAAGTTTGAAAATAGATGATATCGTTTAAAGTCGGATTCTAAAGCATTGTAAATAGATGACTTTGTTCAAGTTGCGGATTCTTAAGATTTGAAAATAGATGATATCGTTTAAAGTCGGAGTCTAAAGCATTGTAAATAGATGACTTTGTTTAAGTTGCGGACTCTTATGGTTTGAAAATAGATGATATCGTTTCAAATCGGATTCTAAAGCATTGTAAATAGATGACTTTGTTCAAGTTGCGGATTCTTAAGGTTTTAAAACTGATGATATCGTTTAAAGTCGGATTCTAAAACATTGTAAGTAGATGACTTTGTTCAAGTTGCCGATTCTTAAGGTTTGAAAATAAATGATATCGTTTAAAGTCGGATTCCAAAGCATTGTAAATAGATGACTTTGTTAAAATTGCGGATTCTTTAGGTTTTAAAATAGATGATATAGTTTCAAGTCGGATTCAAAGGCATTGTAAATAGATTACTTTGTTCAAGTTGCGGATTCTTAAGGTTTGAAAATAGATGATATCGTTTATAGTCGGATTCTAAAGCATTGTAAATAGATGACTTTGTTCAAGTTGCCGAATCTTAATGTTTGAAATTAGATGATATCGTTTAAAGTGGGATTCTACAGCATTGTAAATAGATTACTTTGTTCAAGTTGCGGATTCTTAAGGTTTGAAAATAGATTATATGGTTTAAAGTCGGATTCTAAAGCATTGTAAATAGATTACTTTGTTCAAGTTGCGGACTGCTAAGGTTTGAAAATAGATGATATCGTTTAAAGTCGGATTCTAAAGCATTGTAAATAGATGACTTTGTTCAAGTTGCCGATTCTGAAAGTTTGAAAATAGATTATATCGTTTAAAGTCGGATTCTAAAGCATTGTAAATAGATGACTTTGTTCAAGTTGCGGATTCTTAAGATTTGAAAATAGATGATATCGTTTAAAGTCGGATTCTAAAGCATTGTAAATAGATGACTTTGTTTAAGTTGCGGACTCTTATGGTTTGAAAATAGATGATATCGTTTAAAGTCGGATTATAAAGCATTGTAAATTTTTGACTTTGTTCAAGTTGTGGATTCTTGATGGTTGAAAATAGATGATATCGTTTAAAGTCGGATTCTAAAGCATTGTAAATAGATTACTTTGTTAGAGTTGCGGATCCTTAATGTTTGAAAGTAGATGATATCGTTTTAGTCGGATTATAAAGCATTGTAAATAGATGACTTTGTTCAAGTTGCGGATACTTAATGTTTGAAAATAGATGATATCGTTTAAAGTCGGATTCTAAAGCATTGTAAATAGATGACTTTGTTTCAGTTTCGGATTCTTAAGGTTTGAAAATCGATGATATCGTTTAAAGTCGGATTCTAAAGCATTGTAAATAGATGACTTTGTTCAAGTTGCCCATTCTGAAGGTTTGAAATAAGATGATATCGTTTAAAGTCGGAGTCTAAAGCATTGTAAATAGATGACTTTGTTTACCTTGCGGACTCTTATGGTTTAAAATAGATGATATCGTTTCAAATCTGATTCTAAAGCATTGTAAATAGATGACTTTGTTCAAGTTGCCGATTCTTAAGGTTTGAAAATAGATGATATCGTTTAAAGTCGGATTCTAAAACATTGTAAGTAGATGACTTTGTTCAAGTTGCCGATTCTTAATGTTTGTAAAATAGATGATATCTTTTAAAGTCGGATTCTAAAGCATCGTAAGCAGATGACTTTGTACAAGTTGCAGACTCTGAAGGTTTGAAAATAGATGATGTCGTTTCAAATCGGATTCTAAAGCATTGTAAATAGATGAATTTGTTCAAGTTTCCGATTCTTAAGGTGTGAAAATAGAAGTTATCGTTTAAAGTTCGATTCTAAAGCATTGTAAATTGATGACTGTATTCAAGTTGCGGACTGCTAGGTTTGATAATAGATGATATCCTTTAAAGTCGGATTCTAAAGCATTGTAAATAGATGACTTTGTTCAAGTTGCGGATTCTTCAGCTTTGAGAATCGACAGTTTTGTTTACAGTCGGATTCTAAAGCATTGTAAATAGATGACTTCGTTCAAGTTGCCGATTCCTTAGGTTTTAAAATAGATAATATCGTTTAAAGTCGGATTCTAAAGCATTGTAAATAGATGACTTTGTTCAAGTTTCCGATTGTTAAGGTTTGAAAATAGATAATATCGTTCAAAGTCGGATTCTAAAGCATTGTAAATAGATGACTTTGTTCAAGTTGCGGATTCTTAAGGTTTGAAAATAAATGATATCGTTTAAAGTCGGATTCCAAAGCATTGTAAATAGATGACTTTGTTAAAATTGCGGATTCTTTAGGTTTGAAAATAGATGATATAGTTTCAAGTCGGATTCTAAAGAATTGTAAATAGATTACTTTGTTCAAGTTGCGGATTCTTAAGGTTTGAAAATAGATGATATCTTATAAAGTCGGATTCTAAAGCATTGTAAATAGATGACATTGTGTAAGTTGCCGATTCTTAAGGTTTGAAAATAGATGATATCGCTTAAAGTCGGATTCTAAAGCATTGTAAATAGATGACTTTGTTCAAGTTTCGAGTAGTTAAGGTTTAAAAATAGATTATATCGTTTAATGTAGGATTCTAAAGCATTGTAAATAAATGACTTTGTTTAAGTTGCAGATTCTTAATGTTTGAAAATAGATAATATAGTTTAAAGTCGGATTCTAAAGCATTATAAGTAGATGACTTTGTTCAAGTTGCGGACTCTTAAGGTTTGAAAATAGATGATATCGTTTCAAGTCGGATTCTAAAGCATTGTAAATATATAACTTTGTTCAAGTGACGGATACCTAATGTTTGAAAATAGATGATATCGTTTAAGGTCGGATTCCAAAGCATTGTAAATAGATGACTTTGTTCAAGTGGCCGATTCTTAAGGTTTACAAATGAATGATATCGTTTAAAGTACGATTCTAAAGCATTGTAAATAGATGACTTTGTTCAAGTTGCGGATTCTTAATGTTTTAAAATAGATGATATAGTCCGAAGTCGGATTCTAAAGCATTGTAAATAGATTACTTTGTTCAAGTTGCGGATTCTTATGTTTGAAAATAGATGATATCGTTTAAAGTCGGATTCTAAAGCATTGTAAATAGATTACTTTGTTCAAGTTGCAGACTCTCAAGGTTTGAAAATAGATGATATCGTTTCAAATCGGATTCTAAAGCATTGTAAATAGATGACTTTGTTCAAGTTGCGGATTCTTATGTTTGAAAATAGATGATATCGTTTAAAGTCGGATTCTAAAGCATTGTAAATAGATGACTTTGTTCAAGTTGCGAGTTGTTAAGGTTTAAAAGTAGATGATATCGTTTAATGTCGGATACTAAAGCATTGTAAATAGATGACTTTGTTCAAGTTGCGGATTCTTAATGTTAGAAAATAGATGATATCGTTTAAAGTCGGATTCTAAAGCATTGTAAATCTTTGGCTTTGTTCAAGTTGCGGATTCTTGATGTTTGAAAATAGATGATATCGTTTAAAGTCGGATTCTAAAGCATTGTAAATAGATGATTTTGTTCCAGTTTCGGATTCTTAAGATTTGAAAATAGATGATATCGTTTAAAGTCGGATTCTAAAGCATTGTAAATAGATGTCTTTGTTCAAGTTGCGGACTCTTATGGTTTGAAAATAGATGATATCGTTTCAAGTCGGATTCTAAAGCATTGTAAATAGATGACTTTGTTCAAGTTTCCGATTCTTAAGGTCTGAAAATAGATGTTATCGTTTAAAGTTCGATTCTAAAGCATTGTAAATAGATTACTTTCTTCAAGTTGCGGACTGCTAAGGTTTAAAAATAGATGATATCCTTTAAAGTCGGATTCTAAAGCATTTTAAAAAGATGACTTTTGTCAAGTTGGTAGATTCTTAGGGTTTGAAAATAGATGATATCGTTTAAAGTCAGATTCTAAAGCATTGTAATTAGATGACTTTGTTCAAGTTGCGGATTCTTAGGGTTTGAAAATAGATCATATCGTTTAAAGTCGGATTCTAAAGCATTGTAAATAGATGACTTGTTTCAAGTTCCGGAATCTTAAGGTTTGAAAATAGATGATATCGTTTAAAGTTTTATTCTAAAGCATTGTAAATAGATGACTTTGTTCAAGTTTCCGATTCTTAAGGATTGAAAATAGATTATATCTTTTAAAGTCGGATTCTAAAGCATTGTACATAGATGACTTTGTTCAAGTTGAAGACTCTGAAGGTTTGAAAATAGATGATGTCGTTTAAATCGGATTCTAAAGCATTGTAAATAGATGAATTTGTACAAGTTTCCGATTCTGAAGGTGTGAAAATAGAAGTTATCGTTTTAAGTTCGATTCTAAAGCATTGTAAATTGATGACTGTATTCAAGTTGCAAACTGCTAAGGTTTGAAAATAGATGATATCGTTTAAAGTCGGATTCCAAAGCATTGTAAATAGATGACTTTGTTCAAGTTGCGGATTCTTCAGCTTTGAGAATAGACAGTATTGTTTACAGTCGGATTCTAAAGCATTGTAAATAGATGACTTCGTTCAAGTTGCCGATTCCTAAGGTTTGAAAATAGATAATATCGTTTAAAGTCGGATTCTAAAGCATTGTAAATAGATGACTTTGTTCAAGTTTCCGATTGTTAAGGTTTGAAAATAGATAATATCGTTTAAAGTCGGATTCTAAAGCATTGTAAATAGATGACTTTGTTCAAGTTGCGGATTCTATAGGTTTAAAAATAGATGATATCGTTTAAAGTCGGATTCTAAAGCATTGTAAATAGATGACTTTGTTAAAATTGCGGATTCTTTAGGTTTGAAAATAGATGATATAGTTTCAAGTCGGATTCTAAAGCATTGTAAATAGATTATTTTATTCAAGTTGCGGATTCTTAAGGTTTGAAAATAGATGTTATCGTTTATAGTCGGATTCTAAAGCATTGTAAATAGATGACTTTGTTCAAGTTGCCGATTCTTAATGTTTGAAATTAGATGATATCGTTTAAAGTCCGATTCTACAGCATTGTAAATAGATTACTTTGTTCAAGTTGCATACTCTTAAGGTTTGAAAATAGATGATATCGTTTAAAGTAGGATTCTACAGCATTGTAAATAGATTACTTTGTTCAAGTTGCGGATTCTTAAGGTTTGAAAATAGATTATATAGTTTAAAGTCGGATTCTAAAGCATTGTAAATAGATTACTTTGTTCAGGTTGCGGACTGCTAAGGTTTGAAAATAGATGATATCGTTTAAAGTCGGATTCTAAAGCATTGTAAATAGATGACTTTGTTCAAGTTGTTGGATTCTTAGAGTTTGAAAATAGATGATATCGTTTAAAGTCGGATTCTAAAGCATTGTAAATAGATGACTTTGTTCAAGTTGCGAGTTGTTTAGGTTTAAAAGTAGATTATATCGTTTAATGTCGGATACTAAAGCATTGTAAATAGATTACTTTGTTTAAGTTGCGGATTCTTAATGTTTGAAAATCGATGATATCGTTTAAAGTCGGATTCTTAAGCATTGTAAATAGATGACTTTGTTCAAGTTGCGGATACTTAATGTTTGAAAATAGATGATATCGTTTAAAGTCGGATTCTACAGCATTGTAAATAGATGACTTTGTTTCAGTTTCGGATTCTTAAGGTTTGAAAATAGATGATTTCGTTTAAAGTCGGATTCTAAAGCATTGTAAATAGATGACTTTGTTCAAGTTGCCGATTCTGAAAGTTTGAAAATAGATGATATCGTTTAAAGTCGGATTCTAAAGCATTGTAAATAGATGACTTTGTTTAAGTTGCGGACTCTTATGGTTTAAAATAGATGATATCGTTTCAAATCGGATTCTAAAGCATTGTAAATAGATGACTTTGTTCAAGTTGCGGATTCTTAAGGTTTGAAAATAGATGATATCGTTTAAAGTCGGATTCTAAAACATTGTAAGTAGATGACTTTGTTCAAGTTGCCGATTCTTAATGTTTGTAAAATAGATGATATCTGTTAAAGTCGGATTCTAAAGCATTGTAAATAGATGACTTTGTTCAAGTTCCAGACTCTGAAGGTTTGAAAATTGATCATGTCGTTTCAAATCGGATTCTAAAGCATTGTAAATAGATGAATTTGTTCAAGTTTCCGATTCTTAAGGTGTGAAAATAGAAGTTATCGTTTAAAGTTCGATTCTAAAGCATTGTAAATTGATGACTGTATTCAAGTTGCGGACTGCTAGGTTTTATAATAGATGATATCTTTTAAAGTCGGATTCTAAAGCATTGTAAATAGATGACTTTGTTCAAGTTGCGGATTCTTCAGCTTTGAGAATAGACAGTTTTGTTTACAGTCGGATTCTAAAGCATTGTAAATAGATGACTTCGTTCAAGTTGCCGATTCCTTAGGTTTGTAAATAGATAATATCGTTTAAAGTCGGATTCTAAATCATTGTAAATAGATGACTTTGTTCAAGTTGCGGACTCTTAGGGTTGGAAAATAGATGATGATGTTTAAAGTCGGATTCTAAAGCATTGTAAATAGATGACTTTGTTCAAGTTGAGGATTCTCAAGGTTTGAAAATAGATGATATTGTTTAAAGTCGGATTCAAAAGCATTGTAAATAGATGACGTTTTACAAGTTGCGGATTGTCAAGGTTTTAAAATAGATTATATCGCTTTAAGTCGGATTCTAAAGCATTGTAAATAGATGACTTTGTTCAAGTTGCGAGTTGTTAAGGTTTAAAAGTAGATGATATCGCTTAATGTCGGATACTAAAGCATTGTAAATAGATGACTTTGTTTCAGTTGCGGATTCTTAATGTTTGAAAATAGATGATATCGTTTAAAGTCGGATGCTAAAGCATTGTAAATAGATGAATTTGTTCCAGTTGCGGATTCTTAAGGTTTGAAAATTGATGATATCGTTTAAAGTCGGATTCTAAAGCATTGTACATAGATGACTTTGTTCAAGTTTCGAGTGGTTAAGGTTTAAAAATAGATGATATCGTTTAATGTCGGATTCTAAAGCATTGTAAATAGATGACTTTGTTCAAGTTGCCGATTCTTAAGGATTGAAAATAGATGATGACGTTTAAAGTTGGATTCTAGAGCATTGTAAATAGATGACTTTGTTACAGTTGCGAGTTGTTAAGGTTTAAAAGTAGATGATGTCGTAATATGTCGGATACTAAAGCATTGTAAATAGATGACTTTGTTTAAGTGGCGGATTCTTAATGTTTGAAAATAGATGATATCGTTTAAAGTCGTATTCTAAAGCATTGTAAATAGATGAATTTGTTTAAGTTACGGATTCTTAATGTTTGAAAATAGATGATATCGTTTAAAGTTGAATTCTAAAGCATTGTAAATAGATGACTTTGTTCAAGTTGCGGATTCTTAATGTTTGAAAATCGATGATATCGTTTGAAGTCGGACTCTAAAGCATTGTAAATAGATGACTTTGTTCAAGTTGCAGATTCTTGATGGTTGAAAATAGATGATATCGTTTAAAGTCGGATTCTAAAGCATTGTAAATAGATGACTTAGTTAGTGTTGCGGATCCTTAATGTTTGAAAATAGATGATATCGTTTAAGTCGGATTATAAAGCATTGTAAATAGATGACTTTGTTCAAGTTGCGGATACTTAATGTTTTAAAATAGATGATATCGTTTAAAGTCGGATTCTAAAGCATTGTACAGGGATGACTTTGTTCCAGTTTCGGATTCTTAAGGTTTGAAAATAGATGATTTCGTTTAAAGTCGGATTCTAAAGCATTGTAAATAGAAGACTTTGTTCAAGTTGCCGATTCTTAAGATTTGAAAATAGATGATATCGTTTAAAGTCGGATTCTAAAGCATTGTAAATAGATGACTTTGTTCAAGTTGCGGACTCTCATGGTTTAAAATAGATGATATCGTTTAAAGTCGGATTCCAAAGCATTGTCACTAGATGACTTTGTTCAAGTTGCGGATTCTTAATGTTTGAAAATAGATGATATCGTTTAAAGTCGGATTCTAAAGCATTGTAAATAGATGACTTTGTTCAAGTTGCGGACTCTTAGGGTTGGAAAATAGATGATAATGTTTAAAGTCGGATTCTAAAGCATTGTAAATAGATGACTTTGTTCAAGTTGAGGATTCTCAAGGTTTGAAAATAGATGATATTGTTTAAAGTCGGATTCAAAAGCATTGGAAATAGATGACTTTTTACAAGTTGCGGATTGTCAAGGTTTTAAAATAGATTATATCGCTTTAAGTCGGATTCTAAAGCATTGTAAATAGATGACTTTTTCAAGTTGCGAGTTGTTAAGGTTTAAAAGTAGATGATATCGCTTAATGTGGGATACTAAAGCATTGTAAATAGATGACTTTGTTTAAGTTGCGGATTCTTAATGTTTGAAAATAGATGATATCGTTTAAAGTCGGATTCTAAAGCATTGTAAATAGATGAATTTGTTCCAGTTGCGGATTCTTAAGGTTTTAAAATAGATGATATCGTTTAAAGTCGGATTCTAAAGCATTGTACATAGATGACTTTGTTCAAGTTTCGAGTGGTTAAGGTTTAAAAATAGATGATATCGTTTAATGTCGGATACTAAAGCATTGTAAATAGATGACTTTGTTAAAGTTGATGATTCTTAATGTTTAAAAACAGATGATATAGTTTAAAGTCGGATTCTAAAGCATTGTAAATAGATTAATTTTTTTAAGTTACGGATTCTTAATGTTTGAAAATAGATGATATCGTTTAAAGTTGATTTCTAAAGCATTGTAAATAGATGACTTTGTTCAAGTTGCGGATTCTTAATGTTTGAAAATCGATGATATCGTTTAAAGTCGGATTCTAAAGCATTGTAAATAGATGACTTTGTAAGAGTTGCGGATCCTTAATGTTGGAAAATAGATGATATCGTTTTAGTCGGATTATAAAGCATTGTAAATAGATGACTTTGTTCAAGTTGCGGATACTTAATGTTTGAAAATAGATGATATCGTTTAAAGTCGGATTCTAAAGCATTGTAAATAGATGACTTTGTTCATGTTGCTGATTCTTCAGGTTTGAAAATAGATGATATCAGTTAAAGTCGGATTCTAAAGCATTGTAAATAGATGACTTTGTTCAAGTTGCCGATTCTTAAGGATTGAAAATAGATGATATCGTTTAAAGTCGGATTTTAAAGCATTGTAAATAGATGACTTTGTTACAGTTGCGAGTTGTTAAGGTTTAATAGTAGATGATATCGTTAAATGTCGGATACGAAAGCATTGTAAATAGATGACTTTGTTTAAGTTGCGGATTCTTATTGGGGTAAAATAGATGATATCGTTTAAAGTCGGATTCTAAAGCATTGTAAATAGATGAATTTGTTTAAGTTACGGACTCTTAATGTTTGAAAATAGATGATATCGTTTAAAGTTGAATTCTAAAGCATTGTAAATAGATGACTTTGTTCAAGTTGCGGATTCTTTATGTTTGAAAATCGATGATATCGTTTAAAGTCGGATTCTAAAGCATTGTGAAGCTTTGACTTTGTTCAAGTTGCGGATTCTTGATGGTTGAAAATAGATGATATCGTTTAAAGTCGGATTCTAAAGCATTGTGAATAGATGACTTTGTTAGGGTTGCGGATCCTTAATGTTTGAAAATAGATGATATCGTTTAAGTCGGATTATAAAGCATTGTAAATAGATGACTTTGTTCAAGTTTCGGATACTTAATGTGTTAAAATAGATGATTTCGTTTAAAGTCGGATTCTAAAGCATTGTCAATAGATGACTTTGTTCAAGTTGCGGATTCTTAATGTTGTAAAATAGATGATATCGTTTAAAGTCGGATTCTAAAGCATTGTAAATAGATGACTTTGTTCAAGTTGGGGATACTTAATGTTTGAAAATAGATGATATCGTTTAAAGTCGGAATCTAAAGCATTGTAAATAGATGACTTTGTTCCAGTTGCGGATTCTTAAGGTTTGAAAATAGATGATATCGTTTAAAGTCGGATTCTAAAGCATTGTAAATAGATAACGTTGTTCAAGTTGCGGATTCTTAAGATTTGAAAATAGGTGATATCGTTGAAGTCGGATTCTAAATCATTGTAAATTGATGACTTTGTTCAAGTTGCGGACTCTTATGGTTTGAAAATAGATGATGTCGTTTAAAGTCGGATTCTAAAGCATTGTAAATAGATTACTTTGTTCAAGTTAAGGATTCTCAAGGTTTGAAAATAGATTATATTGTTTAAAGTCGGATTCTAAAGCATTGGAAATAGATGACTTTGTTCAAGTTGCGGATTCTCAAGGTTTAAAAGTAGATGATATAGTTAAATGTCGGATTCTAAAGCATTGTAAATAGATGACTTTGTTTAAGTTGCCGATTCTTAATGTTTTAAAATAGATGATATCGTTTAATGTCGGATTCTAAAGCATTATAAATAGATGAATTTGATTAAGTTGCGGATTCTTAATGTTTGAAAATAGATGATACTGTTTAAAGTCGGATTCTAAAGCATTGTAAATAGATGACTTTGTTCAGGTTGACGATACTTAATGTTTGAAAATAGATGATATCGTTTAAAGTCGAATTCTAAAGCATTGTTAATAGATGACTTTGTTCCAGTTGCGGATTCTTAAGGTTTGAAAAAAGATTATATCGTTTAAAGTCGGATTCTAAAGCATAGTAAATAGATGACTTTGTTCAAGTTGCCGATTCTTAAGGATTGAAAATAGATGATATCGTTTAAAGTAGGATTCTAAAGCATTGTAAATAGATGACTTTGTTCTAGTTGCGAGTTGTTAAGGTTTAAAAGTAGATGATATCGTAAAATGTCGGATACTAAAGCATTGTAAATAGATGACTTTGTTTAAGTTGCCGATTCTTAATGTTTGAAAATAGATGATATCGTTTAAAGTCGGATTCTAAAGCATTGTAAATAGATGAATTTGTTTAAGTTACGGAATCTTAATGTTTGAAAATAGATGATATCGTTTAAAGTTGAATTCTAAAGCATTGTAAATAGATGACTTTCTTCAAGTTGCGGATTCTTAATGTTTGAAAAGCGATGATATCGTTTAAAGTCGGATTCTAAAGCATTGTAAATCTTTGACTTTGTTCAAGTTTCGGATTCTTGATGGTTGAAAATAGATGATATCGTTTAAAGTCAGGTTTTTACAGCATTGTAAATAGATGACTTTGTTAGAGTTGCGGATCCTTAATGTTTGAAAATAGATAATATCGTTTAAGTCGGATTATAAAGCATTGTAAATAGATGACTTTGTTCAAGTTGCGGATTCTTAATGTTTTAAAATAGATGATATCGTTTCAAGTCGGATTCTAAAGCATTGTAAATAGATGACTTTGTTCCAGTTTCGGATTCTTAAGGTTTGAAAATAGATGATATCGTTTAAAGTCGGATTCTAAAGCATTGTTTATAGATGACTTTGTTCAGGTTGCCGATTCTCAAAGTTTGAAAATAGATTATATCCTTTAAAGTCGGATTCTAAATTATTGTAAATAGATGACTTTGTTCAAGTTGCGGATTCTTAAGATTTGAAAATAGATGATATCGTTTAAAGTCGGATTCTAAAGCATTGTAAATAGATGACTTTGTTTAAGTTGCCGAGTTTTAATGTGTGAAAATAGATGATATCGTTTAAAGTCGGATTCTAAAGCATTGTAAATAGATGAATTTGTTTAAGTTACGGATTCTTAATGTTTGAAAATAGATGATATCGTTTAAAGTTGAATTCTAAAGCATTGTAAATAGATGACTTTCTTCAAGTTGCATATTCTTAATGTTTGAAAATAGATGATATCGTTTAAAGTCGGATTCTAAAGCATTGTAAATAGATGACTTTGTTAGAGTTGCGGATCCTTAATGTTTGAAAATAGATGATATCGTTTAAGTCGGATTATAAAGCATTGTAAATAGATGACTTTGTTCAAGTTGCGGATCCTTAATGTTTGAAAATAGATGATATCGTTTAAGTCAGATTATAAAGCATTGTAAATAGATGACTTTGTTCAAGTTGCGGATACTTAATGTGTTAAAATAGATGATATCGTTTCAAGTCGGATTCTAAAGCATTGTAAATAGATGACTTTGTTCCAGTTTCGGATTCTTAAGGTTGTAAAATAGATGATTTCGTTTAAAGTCGGATTCTAAAGCATTGTCAATAGATGACTTTGTTCAAGTTGCGGATTCTTAATGTTTGAAAATAGATGATATCTTTTAAAGTCGGATTCTAAAGCATTGTAAATAGATGAATTTGTTTAAGTTGTGGATTCTTAAGATTGAAAATAGATGATATCGTTTAAAGTCGGATTCTAAAGGATTGTAAATAGATGACTTTGTTCAAGTTGGGGATACTTAATGTTTGAAAATAGATGATATCGTTTAAAGTCGGAATCTAAAGCATTGTAAATAGATGACTTTGTTCCAGTTGCTGATTCTTAAGGTTTGAAAATAGATGATATCGTTTAAAGTCGTATTCTAAAGCATTGTAAATAGATAGCTTTGTTCAAGTTGCGGATTCTTAATGTTTGAAAATAGATGATATCGTTTAAAGTCGGATTCTAAAGCATTGTAAATAGATGAATTTGTTTAAGTTGCGGATTCTTAAGGATTGAAAATAGATGATATCGTTTAAAGTCGGATTCTAAAGCATTGTAAATAGATGACTTTGTTCAAGTTGCGGATTCTTGATGTTTTAAAATAGATGATATCGTTTAAAGTCGGATTCTAAAGCATTGTAAATAGATAACGTTGTTCAAGTTGCCGATTCTTAAAGTTTAAAAAATAGATTATATCGTTGAAGTCGGATTCTAAATCATTGTAAATAGATGACTTTGTTAAAGTTGCGGATCCTTAAGATTTGAAAATAGATGATAACGTTTAAAGTCGGATTCTAAAGCATTGTAAATAGATGACTTTGTTCAAGTTGCAGACTCTTATGGTTTGAAAATAGATGATGTCGTTTAAAGTCGGATTCTAAAGCATTGTAAATAGATGACTTTGTTCAAGTTGCGGATTGTCAAGGTTTTAAAATAGATTATATCGCTTAAAGTAGGATTCTAAAGCATTGTAAATAGATGACTTTGTTCAAGTTGCGAGTTGTTAAGGTTTAAAAGTAGATGATATCGTTTAATGTCGGATACTAAAGAATTGTAAATAGATGACTTTGTTTAAGTGGCTGGTTTCTTAATGATTGAAAATAGATGATATCGTTTAATGTCGCATTCTAAAGCGTTGTAAACAGATGAATTTGTTTAAGTTGCGGATTCTTAATGTGTGAAAATAGATTATATCGTTTAAAGTCGGATTCTAAAGCATTGTAAATAGATGACTTTGTTCAAGTTGCGGATACTTAATGTTTGAAAATAGATGATATCGTTTAAAGTCGGATTCTAAAGCATTGTAAATAGATGACTTTGTTCCAGTTGCGGATTCTTAAGGTTTGAAAAAAGATGATATCGTTTAAAGTCGGATTCTAAAGCATTGTAAATAGATGACTTTGTTAAAGTTGCGCATGCTTAAGGTTTGAAAATAGATGATATCTTTTAAAGTGTGATTCTAAAGCATGGTAAATAGATGACTTTGTTCATGTTGCCGATTCTTCAGGTTTGAAAATAGATGATATCGTTTAAAGTAGGATTCTAAAGCATTGTAAATAGATGACTTTGTTCTAGTTGCCGATTCTTAAGGATTGAAAATAGATGATATCGTTTGAAAGTCGGATTATAAAGCATTGTAAATAGATGACTTTGTTCTAGTTGCGAGTTGTTAAGGTTTAAAAGTAGATAATATCGTTAAATGTCGGATACTAAAGCATTGTAAATAGATGACTTTGTTTAAGTTGCCGAGTTTTAATGTGTGAAAATAGATGATATCGTTTAAAGTCGGATTCTAAAGCATTGTAAATAGATGAATTTGTTTAAGTTACGGATTCTTAATGTTTGAAAATAGATGATATCGTTTAAAGTTGAATTCTAAAGCATTGTAAATAGATGACTTTCTTCAAGTTGCATATTCTTAATGTTTGAAAATAGATGATATCGTTTAAAGTCGGATTCTAAAGCATTGTAAATAGATGACTTTGTTAGAGTTGCGGATCCTTAATGTTTGAAAATAGATGATATCGTTTAAGTCGGATTATAAAGCATTGTAAATAGATGACTTTGTTCAAGTTGCGGATCCTTAATGTTTGAAAATAGATGATATCGTTTAAGTCAGATTATAAAGCATTGTAAATAGATGACTTTGTTCAAGTTGCGGATACTTAATGTGTTAAAATAGATGATATCGTTTCAAGTCGGATTCTAAAGCATTGTAAATAGATGACTTTGTTCCAGTTTCGGATTCTTAAGGTTGTAAAATAGATGATTTCGTTTAAAGTCGGATTCTAAAGCATTGTCAATAGATGACTTTGTTCAAGTTGCGGATTCTTAATGTTTGAAAATAGATGATATCTTTTAAAGTCGGATTCTAAAGCATTGTAAATAGATGAATTTGTTTAAGTTGTGGATTCTTAAGATTGAAAATAGATGATATCGTTTAAAGTCGGATTCTAAAGGATTGTAAATAGATGACTTTGTTCAAGTTGGGGATACTTAATGTTTGAAAATAGATGATATCGTTTAAAGTCGGAATCTAAAGCATTGTAAATAGATGACTTTGTTCCAGTTGCTGATTCTTAAGGTTTGAAAATAGATGATATCGTTTAAAGTCGTATTCTAAAGCATTGTAAATAGATAACGTTGTTCAAGTTGCCGATTCTTAAAGTTTAAAAAATAGATTATATCGTTGAAGTCGGATTCTAAATCATTGTAAATAGATGATTTTGTTAAAGTTGCGGATTCTTAAGATTTGAAAATAGGTGATATCGTTTAAAATCGGATTCTAAAGCATTGTAAATAGATTACTTTGTTCAAGTTAAGGATTCTCAAGGTTTGAAAATAGATGATATTGTTTAAAGTCGGATTCTAAAGCATTGTAAATAGATGACTTTGTTCAAGTTGCGGATTGTCAAGGTTTTAAAATAGATTATATCGCTTAAAGTCGGATTCTAAAGCATTGTAAATAGATGACTTTGTTCAAGTTGCGAGTTGTTAAGGTATAAAAGTAGATGATATCGTTTAATGTCGGATACTAAAGAATTGTAAATAGATGACTTTGTATAAGTGGCGGATTCTTAATGTTTGAAAATAGATGATATCGTTTAATGTCGGATTCTAAAGCATTATAAATAGATGAATTTGATTAAGTTGCGGATTCTTAATGTTTGAAAATAGATGATATCGTTTAAAGTCGGATTCTAAAGCATTGTAAATAGATGACTTTGTTCAAGTTGCGGATACTTAATGTTTGAAAATAGATGATATACGTTAAAAGTCGAATTCTAAAGCATTGTAAATAGATGACTTTGTTCCAGTTGCGGATTCTTAAGGTTTGAAAAAAGATGATATCGTTTAAAGTCGGATTCTAAAGCATTGTAAATAGATGACTTTGTTTAAGTTGCGCATGCTTAATGTTTGAAAATAGATGATATCTTTTAAAGTGTGATTCTAAAGCATGGTAAATAGATGACTTTGTTCAAGTTGCCGATTCTTAAGGATTGAAAATAGATTATATCGTTTAAAGTAGGATTCTAAAGCATTGTAAATAGATGAATTTGTTTAAGTTACGGATTCTTAATGTTTGAAAATAGATGATATCTTTTAAAGTGTGATTCTAAAGCATTGTAAATAGATGACTTTGTTCAAGTTGGGGATACTTAATGTTTGAAAATAGATGATATCGTTTAAAGTCGGAATCTAAAGCATTGTAAATAGATGACTTTGTTCCAGTTGCGGATTCTTAAGGTTGGAAAATAGATGATATCGTTTAAAGTCGGATTCTAAAGCATTGTAAATAGATAACGTTGTTCAAGTTGCCGATTCTTAAAGTTTAAAAAATAGATTATATCGTTGAAGTCGGATTCTAAATCATTGTAAATAGATGACTTTGTTAAAATGGCGGATTCTTAAGATTTGAAAATAGATGATATCGTTTAAAGTCGGATTCTTAAGCATTGTAAATAGATGACTTTGTTCAAGTTGCGGATTGTCAAGGTTTTAAAATAGATTATATCGCTTAAAGTCGGATTCTAAAGCATTGTAAATAGATGACTTTGTTCAAGTTGCGAGTTGTTAAGGTTTAAAAGTAGATGATATCGTTTAATGTCGGATACTAAAGAATTGTAAATAGATGACTTTGTTTAAGTGGCGGATTCTAAATGTTTGAAAATAGATGATTTCGTTTAATGTCGGATTCTAAAGCATTGTAAATAGATGAATTTGATCAAGTTGCGGATTCTTAATGTTTGAAAATAGATGATATCGTTTAAAGTCGGATTCTAAAGCATGGTAAATAGATGACTTTGTTCATGTTGCCGATTCTTCAGTTTTGAAAATAGATCATATCGTTTGAAAGTCGGATTCTAAAGCATTGTAAATAGATGACTTTGTTCAAGTTGCCGATTCTTAAACATTCAAAATAGATGATATCGTTTAAAGTAGGATTCTAAAGCATTGTAAATAGATGACTTTGTTCTAGTTGCGAGTTGTAAAGGTTTAAAAGTAGATGATATCGTTAAATGTCGGATACTAAAGCATTGTAAATAGATGACTTTGTTCACGTTGGTTGATTCTTAATGTTTTAAAATAGATGATATCGTTTAAAGTCGGATTCTAAAGCATTGTAAATAGATGAATTTGTTTAAGTTACGGATTTTTAATGTTTGAAAATAGATGATATCGTTTAAAGTTGAATTCTAAAGCATTGTAAATAGATGACTTTCTTCAAGTTGCGGATTCTTAATGTTTAGAAAATCGATGATATCGTTTAAAGTCGGATTCTAAAGCATTGTAAATCTTTGACTTTTTTCAAGTTGCGGATGCTTGATGGTTGAAAATAGATGATATCGTTTAAAGTCGGATTCTAAAGCATTGTAAATAGATGACTTTGTTAGAGTTGCGGATCCTTAATGTTTGAAAATAGATGATATCGTTTTAGTCGGATTATAAAGCATTGTAAATAGATGACTTTGTTCAAGTTGCGGATACTTAATGTGTTAAAATAGATGATATCGTTTCAAGTCGGATTCTAAAGCATTGTAAATAGATGACTTTGTTCCAGTGTCGGATTCTTAAGGTTTGAAAATAGATGATTTCGTTTAAAGTCGGATTCTAAAGCATTGTTTATAGATGACTTTGTTCAAGTTGCCGATTCTTAAAGTTTGAAAATAGATTATATCCTTTAAAGTCGGATTCTAAATTATTGTAAATAGATGACTTTGTTCAAGTTACGGATTCTTAAGATGTGAAAAAAGATTATATCGTTTAAAGTCGGATTCTAAAGCATTGTAAATAGATGACTTTGTTCAAGTTTCGGACTCTTATGGTTTAAAAATAGATGATATCGTTTAAAGTCGGATTCTAAAGCATTGTCAATAGATGACTTTGTTCAAGTTGCGGATTCTTAATGTTTGAAAATAGATGATATCGTTTAAAGTCGGATTCTAAAGCATTGTAAATAGATGAATTTGTTTAAGTTGCAGATTCTTAAGGATTGAAAATAGATGATATCGTTTAAAGTCGGATTCTAAAGCATTGTAAATAGATGACTTTGTTCAAGTTGGGGATACTTAATGTTTGAAAATAGATGATATCGTTTAAAGTCGGAATCTAAAGCATTGTAAATAGATGACTTTGTTCAAGTTGCGGACTCTTATGGTTTGAAAATAGATGATGTCGTTTAAAATCGGATTCTAAAGCATTGTAAATAGATTACTTTGTTCAAGTTAAGGATTCTCAAGGTTTGAAAATAGATGATATTGTTTAAAGTCGGATTCTAAAGCATTGGAAATAGATGACTTTGTTCAAGTTGCGGATTGTCAAGGTTTTAAAATAGATGATATCGTTTGAAAGTCGGATTCTAAAGCATTGTAAATGGATGACTTTGTTCAAGTTGCGAGTTTTTAAGGTTTAAAAGTAGATGATATCGTTTAATGTCGGATACTAAAGAATTGTAAATAGATGACTTTGTATAAGTGGCGGATTCTTAATGTTTGAAAATAGATGATATCGTTTAATGTCGGATTCTAAAGCATTATAAATAGATGAATTTGATTAAGTTGCGGATTCTTAATGTTTGAAAATAGATGATATCGTTTAAAGTCGGATTCTAAAGCATTGTAAATAGATGACTTTGTTCAAGTTGCGGATACTTAATGTTTGAAAATAGATGATATCGTTTAAAGTCGAATTCTAAAGCATTGTAAATAGATGACTTTGTTCCAGTTGCGGATTCTTAAGGTTTGCAAAAAGATGATATCGTTTAAAGTCGGATTCTTAAGCATTGTAAATAGATGACTTTGTTCATGTTGCCGATTCTTCAGTTTTGAAAATAGATGATATCGTTTGAAAGTCGGATTCTAAAGCATTGTAAATAGATGACTTTGTTCAAGTTGCCGATTCTTAATGTTTGAAAATAGATGATATCGTTTAAAGTAGGATTCTAAAGCATTGTAAATAGATGACTTTGTTCTAGTTGCGAGTTGTTAAGGTTTAAAAGTAGATGATATCGTTTAATGTCGGATACTAAAGCATTGTAAATAGATGACTTTGTTTAAGTTGCCGATTCTTAATGTTTGAAAATAGATGATATCGTTTAAAGTCGGATTCTAAAGCATTGTAAATAGATGAATTTGTTTTAGTTACGGATTCTTAATGTTTGAAAATAGATGATATCGTTTAAAGTTGAATTCTAAAGCATTGTAAATAGATGACTTTCTTCAAGTTGCGGATTCTTAATGTTTGAAAATCGATGATATCGTTTAAAGTCGGATTCTAAAGCATTGTAAATCTTTGACTTTGTTCAAGTTGCGGATTCTTGATGGATGAAAATAGATGATATCGTTTAAAGTCGGATTCTAAAGCATTGTAAATAGATGACTTTGTAAGAGTTGCGGATCCTTAATGTTTGAAAATAGATGATATCGTTTAAGTCGGATTATAAAGCATTGTAAATAGATGACTTTGTTCAAGTTGCGGATACTTAATGTTTTAAAGTAGATGATATCGTTTCAAGTAGGATTCTAAAGCATTGTAAATAGATGACTTTGTTCCAGTTTCGGATTCTTAAGGTTTGAAAATAGATGATTTCGGTTAAAGTCGGATTCTAAAGCATTGTAAATAGATGACTCTGTTAAAGTTGCGGATACTTAATGTTTGAAAATAGATGATATCGTTTAAAGTCGGATTCTAAAGCATTGTAAATAGATGACTTTGTTCCATTTGCGGATTCTTAAGGTTTGAAAAAAGATGATATCGTTTAAAGTCGGATTCTAAAGCATTGTAAATAGATGACTTTGTTTAAGTTGCGCATGCTTAATGTTTGAAAATAGATGATATCTTTTAAAGTGTGATTCTAAAGCATGGTAAATAGATAACTTTGTTCATGTTGCCGATTCTTCAGGTTTGAAAATAGATGATATCGTTTAAAAGTCGGATTCTAAAGCATGGTAAATAGATGACTTTGTTCATGTTGCCGATTCTTCAGTTTTGAAAATAGATGATATCGTTTGAAAGTCGGATTCTACAGCATTGTAAATAGATGACTTTGTTCAAGTTGCCGATTCTTAAGGATTGAAAATAGATGATATCGTTTAAAGTAGGATTCTAAAGCATTGTAAATAGATTACTTTGTTCTAGTTGCGAGTTGTTTAGGTTTAAAAGTAGATGATATCGTTAAATGTCGGATACTAAAGCATTGTAAATAGATGACTTTGTTTAAGTGGCCGATTCTTAATGTTTGAAAATAGATGATATCGTTTAAAGTCGGATTCTAAAGCATTGTAAATAGATGAATTTGTTTAAGTTACGGATTCTTAATGTTTGAAAATAGATGATATCGTTTTAAGTTGAATTCTAAAGCATTGTAAATAGATGACTTTCTTCAAGTTGCGGATTCTTAATGTTTGAAAATCGATGATATCGTTTAAAGTCGGATTCTAAAGCATTGTAAATCTTTGACTTTGTTCAAGTTGCGGATTCTTGATGGATGAAAATAGATGATATCGTTTAAAGTCGGATTCTAAAGCATTGTAAATAGATGACTTTGTTAGAGTTGCGGATCCTTAATGTTTGAAAATAGATGATATCGTTTAAGTCGGATTATAAAGCATTGTAAATAGATGACTTTGTTCAAGTTGCGGATACTTAATGTTTTAAAGTAGATGATATCGTTTAAAGTCGGATTCTAAAGCATTGTAAATAGATGACATTGTTCCAGTTTCGGATTCTTAAGGTTTGAAAATAGATGATTTCGGTTAAAGTCGGATTCTAAAGCATTGTAAATAGATGACTTTGTTCCAGTTTCGGATTCTTAAGATTTGAAAATAGATGATTTTGTTTAAAGTCGGATTCTAAAGCATTGTAAATAGATGACTTTGTAAAAGTGGCCGATTCTTAAAGTTTTAAAATAGATTATATCGTTTCAAGTCGGATTCTAAATCATTGTAAATATATGATATTGTTCAAGTTGCTTATTCTTAAGATTTGAAAATAGATGACATCGTTTAAAGTCGGATTCTAAAGCATTGTAAATAGATGACTTTGTTAAAGTTGCGGACTCTTATGGTTTGAAAATAGATGATATCGTTTAAAGTCGTATTCTAAAGCATTGTAAATAGATAGCTTTGTTCAAGTTGCGGATTCTTAATGTTTGAAAATAGATGATATCGTTTAAAGTCGGATTCTAAAGCATTGTAAATAGATGAATTTTTTTAAGTTGCGGATTCTTAAGGATTGAAAATAGATGATATCGTTTAAAGTCGGATTCTAAAGCATTGTAAATAGATGACTTTGTTCAAGTTGCGAATTCTTAAGATTTGAAAATAGATGATATCGTTTAAAGTCGGATTCTAAAGCATTGTAATTAGATGACTTTGTTCAAGTTTCGGACTCTTATTGTTTGAAAATAGATGATATCGTTTAAAGTCGGATTCTAAAGCATTGTAAATAGATAGCTTTGTTCAAGTTGCGGATTCTTAATCTTTGAAAATAGATGATATCGTTTAAAGTCGGATGCTAAAGCATTGTAAGTAGATGACTTTATTAGAGCTGCGGATTCTTAAGGTTTGAAAATAGATGATAATGTTTAAAGTCGCATTCTAAAGCTTTGTAAATAGATGACTTTGTTCAAGTTGCGGATTCTTAAGGTTTGAAAATAGATTATATCGTTTAACGTCGGGTTAAAAGCATTGTAAATAGATGACTTTGTTCCAGTTGCGGATTCTTAAGGTTTAAAACTAGATGATATCGTTGAAAGTCGGATTCTAAAGCATTGTAAATAGATGACTTTGTTCAAGTGTCCGATTCTTAAGGTTTGAAAATAGAGGATATCGTTCAAAGTCGGATTCTAAAGCATTGTAAATAGATTACTTTGTCTAAGTTGCCGATTCTAACGGTTTGAAAATAGATGATATTGTTTAAAGTCGGATTCTAAAGCATTGTAAATAGATGACTTTGTTCAAGTTGCCGATTCTTAAGGATTGAAAATAGATGATATCTTTTAAAGTCGGATTCTAAAGCATTGTAAATAGATGACTTTGTTCTAGTTGCGAGTTGTTAAGGTTTAAAAGTAGATTATATCGTTAAATGTCGGATACTAAAGCATTGTAAATAGATGACTTTGTTTAAGTTGCAGATTCTTAAGGATTGAAAATAGATGATATCGTTTAAAGTCGGATTCTAAAGCATTGTAAATAGATGACTTTGTTCAAGTTGGGGATACTTAATGTTTGAAAATAGATGATATCGTTTAAAGTCGGATTCTAAAGCATTGTAAATAGATAACGTTGTTCAAGTTGCAGATTCTTAAAGTTTAAAAAATAGATTATATCGTTGAAGTCGGATTCTAAATCATTGTAAATAGATGACTTTGTTCAAGTTGCGGATTGTCAAGGTTTTAAAATAGATTATATCGCTTTAAGTCGGATTCTAAAGCATTGTAAATAGATGACTTTGTTCAAGTTGCGAGTTGTTAAGGTTTAAAAGTAGATGATATCGTTTAAAGTCGGATTCTAAAGCATTGTAAATAGATGACTTTGTTCAAGTGGCGGATTCTTAAGATTTGAAAATAGATGACATCGTTTAAAGTCGGATTCTAAAGCATTGTAAATAGATGACTTTGTTCAAGTTGCGGACTCTTATGGTTTGAAAATAGATGATATCGTTTAAAGTCGTATTCTAAAGCATTGTAAATAGATAGCTTTGTTCAAGTTGCGGATTCTTAATGTTTGAAAATAGATGATATCGTTTAAAGTCGGATTCTAAAGCATTGTAAATAGATGAATTTGTTCAAGTTGCGGATTCTTAAGGATTGAAAATAGATGATATCGTTTAAAGTCGGATTCTAAAGCATTGTAAATAGATGACTTTGTTCAAGTTGCGGATTCTTAATGTTTGAAAATAGATGATATCGTTTAAAGTCGGATTCTAAAGCATTGTAAATAGATAACGTTGTTCAAGTTGCCGATTCTTAAAGTTTAAAAAATAGATTATATCGTTGAAGTCGGATTCTAAATCATTGTAAATAGATGACTTTGTTAAAGTTGCGGATTCTTAATATTTGAAAATAGATGATATCGTTTAAAGTCGGATTCTAAAGCATTGTAAATAGATTACTTTGTTCAAGTTGAGGATTCTCAAGGTTTGAAAATAGATGATATTGTTTAAAGTCGGATTCTAAAGCATTGGAAATAGATGACTTTGTTCAAGTTGCGGATTGTCAAGGTTTTAAAATAGATTATATCGCTTAAAGTCGGATTCTAAAGCATTGTAAATAGATGACTTTGTTCAAGTTGCGAGTTGTTAAGGTTTAAAAGTAGATGATATCGTTTAATGTCGGATACTAAAGAATTGTAAATAGATGACTTTGTTTAAGTGGCGGATTCTTAATGTTTGAAAATAGATGATATCGTTTTATGTCGGATTCTAAGCATTGTAAATAGATGAATTTGTTTAAGTTGCGGATTCTTAATGTTTGAAAATAGATGATATCGTTTAAAGTCGGATTCTAAAGCATTGTAAATAGATGACTTTGTTCAAGTTGCGGATACTTAATGTTTGAAAATAGATGATATCGTTTAAAGTCGGATTCTAAAGCATTGTAAATAGATGATTTTGTTCCAGTTGCGGATTCTTAAGGTTTGAAAAAAGATGATATCGGTTAAAGTCGGATTCTAAAGCATTGTAAATAGATGACTTTGTTTAAGTTGCGCATGCTTAAGGTTTGAAAATAGATAATATCTTTTAAAGTGTGATTCTAAAGCATTGTAAATAGATGAATTGTTCATGTTGCCGATTCTTCAGGTTTGAAAATAGATGATATCGTTTAAAGTAGGATTCTAAAGCATTGTAAATAGATGACTTTGTTAGAGTTGCCGATTCTTAAGGATTGAAAATAGATGATATCGTTTGAAAGTCGGATTATAAAGCATTGTAAATTGATGACTTTGTTCTAGTTGCGAGTTGTTAAGGTTTAAAAGTAGATTATATCGTAAAATGTCGGATACTAAAGCATTGTAAATAGATGACTTTGTTTAAGTTGCCGATTCTTAATGTTTGAAAATAGATGATATCGTTAAAAGTCGGATTTTAAAGCATTGTAAATAGATGAATTTGTTTAAGTTAAAGATTCTTAATGTTTGAAAATAGATGATATCGTTTAAAGTTGAATTCTAAAGCAGTGTAAATAGATGACTTTCTTCAAGTTGCGGATTCTTAATGTTTGAAAATCGATGATATCGTTTAAAGTCGGATTCTAAAGCATTGTAAATCTTTGACTTTGTTCAAGTTGCGGACTCTTGATGGTTGAAAATAGATGATATCGTTTAAAGTCGGATTCTAAAGCATTGTAAATAGATGACTTTGTTACAGTTGCGGATCCTTAATGTTTGTAAAATAGATGATATCGTTTAAGTCGGATTATAAAGCATTGTAAATAGATGACTTTGTTTTAAGTTGCGGATACTTAATGTTTTAAAATAGATGATATTGTTTCAAGTCGGATTCTAAAGCATTGTAAATAGATGACTTCGTTCCAGTTTCGGATTCTTAAGGTTTGAAAATAGATGATTACGTTTAAAGTCGGATTCTAAAGCATTGTTTATAGATGACTTTGTTCAAGTTTCCGATTCTTAAAGTTTGAAAATAGATTATATTGTTTAAAGTCGGATTCTAAATTATTGTAAATAGATGACTTTGTTCAAGTTGCGAATTCTTAAGATTTGAAAATAGATGATATCGTTTAAAGTCGGATTCTAAAGCATTGTAAATAGATGACTTTGTTCAAGTTTCGGACTCTTATTGTTTGAAAATAGATGATATCGTTTAAAGTCGGATTCTAAAGCATTGTAAATAGATAGCTTTGTTCAAGTTGCGGATTCTTAATCTTTGAAAATAGATGATATCGTTTAAAGTCGGATTCTAAAGCATTGTAAATAGATGAATTTGTTTAAGTTGCGGATACTTAATGTTTGAAAATAGATGATATCGTTTAAAGTCGGATTCTAAAGCATTGTAAATAGATGATTTTGTTCCAGTTGCGGATTCTTAAGGTTTGAAAAAAGATGATATCGTTTAAAGTCGGATTCTAAAGCATTGTAAATAGATTACTTTGTTTAAGTTGCGCATGCTTAAGGTTTGAAAATAGATAATATTATTTAAAGTGTGATTCTAAAGCATGGTAAATAGATGACTTTGTTCATGTTGCCGATTCTTCAGTTTTGAAAATAGATGATATCGTTTAAAGTCGGATTCTAAAGCATTGTAAATAGATGACTTTGTTCTAGTTGCCGATTCTTAAGGATTGGAAATAGATGATATCGTTTGAAAGTCGGATTATAAAGCATTGTAAATTGATGACTTTGTTCTAGTTGCGAGTTGTTAAGGTTTAAAAGTAGATGATATCGTTAAATGTCGGATACTAAAGCATTGTAAATAGATGACTTTGTTTAAGTTGCCGATTCTTAATGTTTGAAAATAGATAATATCGTTTAAAGTCGGATTCTAAAGCATTGTAAATAGATGAATTTGTTTAAGTTACGGATTCTTAATGTTTGAAAATAGATGATATCGTTTAAAGTTGAATTCTAAAGCATTGTAAATAGATGACTTTCTTCAAGTTGCGGATTCTTAATGTTTGAAAATCGATGATATCGTTTAAAGTCGGATTCTAAAGCATTGTAAATCTTTGACTTTGTTCAAGTTGCGGACTCTTGATGGTTGAAAATAGATGATATCGTTTAAAGTCGGATTCTAAAGCATTGTAAATAGATGACTTTGTTAGAGTTGCGGATCCTTAATGTTTGAAAATAGATGATATCGTTTAAGTCGGATTATAAAGCATTGTAAATAGATGACTTTGTTCAAGTTGCGGATACTTAATGTTTTAAAATAGATGATATTGTTTCAAGTCGGATTCTAAAGCATTGTAAATAGATGACTTCGTTCCAGTTTCGGATTCTTAAGGTTTGAAAATAGATGATTTCGTTTAAAGTCGGATTCTAAAGCATTGTTTATAGATGACTTTGTTCAAGTTTCCGATTCTTAAAGTTTGAAAATAGATTATATCGTTTAAAGTCGGATTCTTAATTATGGTAAATAGATGACTTTGTTCAAGTTGCGAATTCTTAAGATTTGAAAATAGATGATATCGTTTAAAGTCGGATTCTAAAGCATTGTAAATAGATGACTTTGTTCAAGTTTCGGACTCTTATTGTTTGAAAATAGATGATATCGTTTAAAGTCGGATTCTAAAGCATTGTAAATAGATAGCTTTGTTCAAGTTGCGGATTAATAATCTTTGAAAATAGATGATATCGTTTAAAGTCGGATTCTAAAGCATTGTAAATAGATGAATTTGTTTAAGTTGCGGATTCTTAAGGATTGAAAATAGATGATATCGTTTAAAGTCGGATTCTCAAGCATTGTAAATAGATGATTTTGTTCCAGTTGCGGATTCTTAAGGTTTGAAAATAGATGATATCGTTTAAGTCGGATTCTAAAGCATTGTAAATAGATGACTTTGTTCAAGTTGCGGATACTTAATGTTTGAAAATAGATGATATCGTTTAAAGTCGGATTCTAAAGCATTGTAAATAGATGACTTTGTTAGAGTTGCGGATCCTTAATGTTTGAAAATAGATGATATCGTTTAAGTCGGATTCTAAATCATTGTAAATAGATGACTTTGTTCAAGTTGCGGATACTTAATGTTTCAAAATAGATGATATCGTTTAAAGTCGGATTCTAAAGCATTGTAAATAGATGACTTTGTTCAAGTTGCGGATTCTTAAGGTTTGAAAATAGATGATATCGTTTCAAGTCAGAGTCTACAGCATTGTAAATAGAAGACGTTGTTCAAGTTGCCGATTCTTAAAGTTTGAAAATAGATTATATCGTTTGAAGTCGGATTCTAAATCATTGTAAATAGATGACTTTGTTCAAGTTGCGGATTCTTAAGATTAAAAATAGATGATATCGTTTAAAGTCGGATTCTAAAGCATTGTAAATAGATGACTTTGTTCAAGTTGCGGACTCTTATGGTTTGAAAATAGATGATAATGTTTAGAGTCGGATTCTAAAGCATTGTAAATAGATGACTTTGTTCAAGTTGCGGATTCCTAATGTTTGAAAATCGATGATATCGTTTAAAGTCGGATTCTAAAGCATTGTAAATCTTTGACTTTGTTCAAGTTGCGGATTCTTGATGGTTGAAAATAGATGATATCGTTTAAAGTCGGATTCTAAAGCATTGTAAATAGATGATTTTGTTAGAGTTGCGGATCCTTTATGTTTGAAAATAGATGATATCGTTTAAGTCGGATTATAAAGCATTGTAAATAGATGACTTTGTTCAAGTTGCGGATACTTAATGTTTTAAAATAGATGATATCGTTTAAAGTCGGATTCTAAAGCATTGTAAATAGATGACTTTGTTCCAGTTTCGGATTCTTAAGGTTTGAAAATAGATGATTTTGGTTAAAGTCGGATTCTAAAGCATTGTAAATAGATGAATTTGTTTAAGTTGCGGATTATTAATGTTTGAAAATAGATGATATCGTTTAAAGTCGGATTCTAAAGCATTGTAAATAGATGACTTTGTTCAAGTTGCGGATACTTAATGTTTGAAAATAGATGATATCGTTTAAAGTCGGATTCTAAAGCATTGTAAATAGATGACTTTGTTCCAGTTGCGGATTCTTAAGGTTTGAATATAGATGATATCGTTTAAAGTCGGATTCTAAAGCATTGTAAATAGATAGCTTTGTTCAAGTTGCGGATTCTTAATCTTTGAAAATAGATGATATCGTTTAAAGTCGGATTCTAAAGCATTGTAAATCTTTAACTTTGTTCAGGTTGCGGATTCTTGATGGTTGAAAATAGATGATATCGTTTAAAGTCGGATTCTAAAGCATTGTAAATAGATGACTTTGTTAGAGTTGCGGATCCTTAATGTTTGAAAATAGATGATATCGTTTAAGTCGGATTATAAAGCATTGTAAATAGATGACTTTGTTCAAGTTGCGGATACAAACTGTTTTAAAATAGATGATATCGTTTCAAGTCGGATTCTAAAGCATTGTAAATAGATGACTTTGTTCCAGTTTCGGATTCTTAAGGTTTGAAAATAGATGATTTTGTTTAAAGTCGGATTCTAAAGCATTGTAAATAGATGACTTTGTTAAAGTGGCCGATTCTTAAAGTTTGAAAATAGATTATATCGTTTAAAGTCGGATTCTAAATCATTGTAAATAGATGACTTGGTTCAAGTTGCGGATTCTTAAGATTTGAAAATAGATGACATCGTTTAAAGTCGGATTCTAAAGCATTGTAAATAGATGAATTTGTTTAAGTTGCGGATTCTTAAGGATTGAAAATAGTTATATCGTTTAAAGTCGGATTCTAAAGCATTGTAAATAGATGACTTAGTTCAAGTTGCGGATTCTTGATGTTTGAAAATAGATGATATCGTTTAAAGTCGGATTCTAAAGCATTGTAAATAGATGACTTTGTTAGAGTTGCGGATCCTTAATGTTGGAAAATAGATGATATCGTTTAAATAGATGAATTTGTTTAAGTTGCGGATTCTTAAGTCGGAGTCATAAGCATTGTGAAAAGATGACTTTGTTCAAGTTGCGGATACTTAATGTTTGAAAATAGATGATATCGTTTAAAGTCGGATTCTAAAGCATTGTAAATAGATGACTTTGTTCAAGTTGCGGACTCTTATGGTTTGAAAATAGATGATATCGTTTAAAATCGTATTCTAAAGCATTGTAAATAGATAGCTTTGTTCAAGTTGCGGATTCTTAATGTTTTAAAATAGATGATATCGTTTAAAGTCGGATTCTAAAGCATTGTAAATAGATGACTTTGGTCAAGTTGCGCATTCTCAAGGTTGGAAAATAGATGATGTTGTTTATAGTCGGATTCTAAAGCATTGTAAGTAGATGACTTTATTACAGTTGCGGATTTTTAAGCTTTGAAAATAGATGATAATGTTTAAAGTCGCATTCTAAAGCATTGTAAATAGATGACTTTGTTCAAGTTGCAGATTCTGAAGGTTTGAAAATAGATGATATCGTTTAAAGTCGGATTCTAAAGCATTGTAAATAAAGGTCTTTGTTCAAGTTGCGGATTCTTAAGGTTTAAAAATAGATGATATCGTTTAAAGTCGGATTCTAAAGCATTGTTAATAGATACTTTGTTCACGTTGCACCGTCTAAAGTTTTGAAAATAGATGATATCGTTTCAAGTCGGATTCTAAATCATTGTAAATAGATGACTTTGTTCAAGTTGCCGATTCTCCAGGTTTGAAAATAGATGATATCGTTTAAAGTCGGATTCTAAAGCATTGTAAATAGATAACTTTGTTCAAGTTGGTGGATTCGTAGGGTTGGAAAATAGATGATATCGTTTAAAGTCGGATTCTAAATCATTGTAAATAGATGACTTTGTTCAAGTGTCCGATTCTTAAGGTTTGAAAATAGAGGATTCTAAAGCATTGTAAATAGATGACTTTGGTCAGGTTTCGCATTCTCAAGGTTGGAAAATAGATGATATCGTTGAAAGTCGGATTCTAAAGCATTGTAAATAGATGACTTTGGTCAAGTTGCGGATACTAAAGGTTTGAAAATAGATGATATCGTGGAAAGTCGGATTCTAAAGCATTGTAAATAGATGACATTGTTAGAGTTGCGGATTCTTAATGTTTGAAAATAGATGATATCGTTTAAGTCGGATTCTAAAGCATTGTAAATAGATGACTTTCTTCAAGTCGCGAGTTGTTTAGGTTTAAAAGTAGATGATATCGTTTAATGTCGGATACTAAAGCATTGTAAATAGATGACTTTGTTCCAGTTGCGGATTCTTAAGGTTTGAATATAGATGATATCGTTTAAAGTCGGATTCTAAAGCATTGTAAATAGATAGCTTTGTTCAAGTTGCGGATTCTTAATCTTTGAAAATAGATGATATCGTTTAAAGTCGGATTCTAAAGCATTGTAAATCTTTAACTTTGTTCAGGTTGCGGATTCTTGATGGTTGAAAATAGATGATATCGTTTAAAGTCGGATTCTAAAGCATTGTAAATAGATGACTTTGTTAGAGTTGCGGATCCTTAATGTTTGAAAATAGATGATATCGTTTAAGTCGGATTATAAAGCATTGTAAATAGATGACTTTGTTCAAGTTGCGGATACAAACTGTTTTAAAATAGATGATATCGTTTCAAGTCGGTTCTAAAGCATTGTAAATAGATGACTTTGTTCCAGTTTCGGATTCTTAAGGTTTGAAAATAGATGATTTTGTTTAAAGTCGGATTCTAAAGCATTGTAAATAGATGACTTTGTTAAAGTGGCCGATTCTTAAAGTTTGAAAATAGATTATATCGTTTAAAGTCGGATTCTAAATCATTGTAAATAGATGACTTGGTTCAAGTTGCGGATTCTTAAGATTTGAAAATAGATGACATCGTTTAAAGTCGGATTCTAAAGCATTGTAAATAGATGAATTTGTTTAAGTTGCGGATTCTTAAGGATTGAAAATAGTTATATCGTTTAAAGTCGGATTCTAAAGCATTGTAAATAGATGACTTAGTTCAAGTTGCGGATTCTTGATGTTTGAAAATAGATGATATCGTTTAAAGTCGGATTCTAAAGCATTGTAAATAGATGACTTTGTTAGAGTTGCGGATCCTTAATGTTGGAAAATAGATGATATCGTTTAAATAGATGAATTTGTTTAAGTTGCGGATTCTTAAGTCGGAGTCATAAGCATTGTGAAAAGATGACTTTGTTCAAGTTGCGGATACTTAATGTTTGAAAATAGATGATATCGTTTAAAGTCGGATTCTAAAGCATTGTAAATAGATGACTTTGTTCAAGTTGCGGACTCTTATGGTTTGAAAATAGATGATATCGTTTAAAATCGTATTCTAAAGCATTGTAAATAGATAGCTTTGTTCAAGTTGCGGATTCTTAATGTTTTAAAATAGATGATATCGTTTAAAGTCGGATTCTAAAGCATTGTTAATAGATACTTTGTTCACGTTGCACCGTCTAAAGTTTTGAAAATAGATGATATCGTTTCAAGTCGGATTCTAAATCATTGTAAATAGATGACTTTGTTCAAGTTGCCGATTCTCTAGGTTTGAAAATAGATGATATCGTTTAAAGTCGGATTCTAAAGCATTGTAAATAGATAACTTTGTTCAAGTTGGTGGATTCTTAGGGTTGGAAAATAGATGATATCGTTTAAAGTCGGATTCTAAATCATTGTAAATAGATGACTTTGTTCAAGTGTCCGATTCTTAAGGTTTGAAAATAGAGGATTCTAAAGCATTGTAAATAGATGACTTTGGTCAGGTTGCGCATTCTCAAGGTTGGAAAATAGATGATATCGTTGAAAGTCGGATTCTAAAGCATTGTAAATAGATGACTTTGGTCAAGTTGCGGATACTAAAGGTTTGAAAATAGATGATATCGTGGAAAGTCGGATTCTAAAGCATTGTAAATAGATGACATTGTTAGAGTTGCGGATTCTTAATGTTTGAAAATAGATGATATCGTTTAAGTCGGATTCTAAAGCATTGTAAATAGATGACTTTCTTCAAGTCGCGAGTTGTTTAGGTTTAAAAGTAGATGATATCGTTTAATGTCGGATACTAAAGCATTGTAAATAGATGACTTTGTTTAAGTTGCGGATTCTTAATGTCTGAAAATAGATGATATCGTTTAAAGTCGGATTCTTAAGCATAGTTAATAGATGAATTTGTTTAAGTTGCGGATTCTTAATGTTTGAAAATAGATGATATCGTTTAAAGTTAGATTCTAAAGCATTGTAAATAGATGACTTTGTTCAAGTTGCGGATTCTTTAGGTTTACAAATCGATGATATCGGTTTAAGTCGGATTCTAAAGCATTGTAAATAGATGACTTTGTTCAAGTTGCGGATTCTTGATGTTTTAAAATAGATGATATCGTTTAAAGTCGGATTCTAAAGCATTGTAAATAGATGACTTTGTTCAAGTTGCAGATACTTAATGTTTGAAAATAGATGATATCGTTTAAAGTCGGATTCTAAAGCATTGTAATTAGATGACTTTGGTCCAGTTGCGGATTCTTTAGGTTTGAAAATAGATGATATCGTTTAAAGTCGGATTCTAAAGCATTGTAAGTAGATGACTTTGTTCAAGTTGCCGATTCTTAAAGTTTGAAAATATATTATATCGTTTAAAATCGGATTCCAAATCATTGTAAATAGATGACTTTGTTCAAGTTGCGGATTCGTAAGATTTAAAAATAGATGATATCGTTTAAAGTCGGATTCTAAAGCATTGTAAATAGATGACTTTGTGCAAGTTGCGGACTCTTATTGTTTGAAAATAGATTATATCGTTTCAAGTCGGATTCTAAAGCATTGTAAATAGATTACTTTGTTCAAGTTGAGGAAGCTCAAGGTTAGAAAATAGATGATATTGGTTAAAGTCGGATTCTTAAGCATTGTAAGTACATTACTTTATTACAGTTGCGGATTCTTAAGGTTTGAAAATAGATGATAATGTTTACAGTCGCATTCTAAAGCATTGTAAATAGATGACTTCGTTACAGTTGTGCATTCTTGAGGTTTGTGAATAGATGATATCGTTTAAAGTCGGATTCTAAAGCACTTTAAATAGATGACTTTGTTCAAGTTGCGGATTCTTAAGGTTTGAAAATAGATGATATCGTTTAAAGTCGGATTCTAAAGCATTGTAAATAGATGACTTTGTTCAAGTTGCAGATTCTTTAATGTTTGAAAATAGATGATATCGTGTAAAGTCGGATTCTAAAGCATTGTAAGTAGATGACTTTGTTCAAGGATCCAATTCTTAATGTTTGAAAATGCATGATATCGTTTAAAGTCGGATTCTAAAGCATTGTAAATAGATTACTTTGTTCAAGTTGCCGACTCTTGAGGTTTTAAAATAGATGATATCGTTTCAAATCGGATTCTAAAGCATTGTAAATAGATGACTTTGTTCAAGTTGCCGATTCTTAAGGTGTGAAAATAGATGATATCGTTTAAAGTCGGATTCTAAAGCATTGTAAATAGATTACTTTGTTTAAGTTGCGGACTGCTCAGGTTTGAAAATAGATGATATCGTTTAAAGTCGGATTCTAAAGCATTGTAAATAGATGACTTTGGTCAAGTTGGTGGATTCTTAGGGTTTGAAAATAGATGATATCGTTTAAAGTCGGATTCAAAAGCATTATAAATAGATGACTTTGTTCAAGTTGGGGATTCTTAGGGTTTGAAAATAGATGATATCGTTTAAAGTCGCATTCTAAAGCATTGTAAATAGATGACTTTGTTCAAGTTGCCGATTCTTAAGGATTGAAAATAGATTATAATGTTAACAGTCGGATTCTAAAGCATTGTAAATAGATGACTTTGTTCAAGTTGCGGATTTTTAAGGTTTGAAAATAGATGATATCGTTTAAAGTCGGATTCTAAAGCATTGTAAATAGATGACTTTGTTCAAGTGGCGGATTCTTAAAGTTTTAAAATAGATGATATCGTTTAATTTCGTATTCTAAAGCATTGTAAATAGATGACTTTGTTCCAGTTGCGGATTCTTAAGGTTTGAAAATAGATGATATCGTTTAAAGTCGGATTCTAAAGTATTGTAACTATATGACATTGTGACAGTTGCGGATTCTAAAGGTTTAGAAATGGGTGATATCGTTTAAAGTCGGATTCTAAACCATTGTAAATAGATCACTTTGTTCAAGTTGCCGATTCTTAAGGTTTGAAAATAGATGATATCGTTTAAAGTCGGATTCTAAAGCATTGTAAATAGATGACTTGTTCAAGTCGGCGATGGTTAAGCTTTTAAAAAAGATGATATCGTTTAAAGTCGGATTCTAAAGCACTGTAAATAGATGAGTTTGTTCAAGTTGCCGATTCTTAAGGTTCGAAAACAGATAATATCGTTTTTAGTCGGATTCTAAAGCATTGTAAATAGATGACATTGTAATAGTTGCGGATTTTTAAGGTTCGAAAATAGCTGATATCGTTTAAAGTCGGATTCTAAAGCATTGTAAATAGATGATTTTGTTCAAGTTGCGGATTCTTAAGGTTTGAAAATAGATTATATCGTTTAAAGTCGGATTCTATAGCATTGTAAATAGATGACATTGTTACAGTTGCGGATCTATAAGGTTTGAAAATAGAATATATCGTTTAAAGTCGGATTCCAAAGCATTGTAAATAGATGACTTTGTTCAAGTTGCGGATTCTTAAGGTTTTAAAATAGATGATATCGTTAAAAGTCGGATTCTAAAACATTGTAAATTGATGACTTAGTTAAAGTTGCAGATTTTTAAGGTTTGTAAATAGAGGATATTGTTTAAAGTCGGATTCTAAAGCATTGTAAATAGATGACTTGTTTCAAGTTGCGGATCATTAGGGTTTAAAATAGATGATATTGTTTAAGTCGGATTCTAAAGCATTGAATATAGATTACTTTGTTCAAGTTGCGGATTCTTAAGATTTGAAAATAGATGATATCTTTTAAAGTCGAATACTAAAGCATTCTAAATAGATGACTTTGTTCAAGTTGCGGATTCGTTAGGTTTGAAAATAGATTATATCGTTTAAAGTCGGATTCTAAAGCATTGTAAATAGATGAGTTTGTTCAAGTTGCGGTTTCTTGAGGTTTGAAAATAGATGATATCGGTTAAAGTCGGATTCTAAAGCATTGTAAATTGATGACTTGTTCAAGTCGCCGATTCTTGAGGTTTGAAAATAGATGATATCTTTTAAAGTCTGATTCTAAAGCATTGTAAATAGATGACTTTGTTAAAGTTGCGGATTCTTAAGGTGTGAAAATAGATGATATCGTTTAAAGTCCGGTCTGAAAGCATTGTAAATAGATGACTTGTTGAAGTGGCCGATTCTTAAGCTTTTAAAATAGATGATATAGTTTAAAGTCGGATTCTGAAGCATTGTAAATAGATGACTTTGTTCAAGTTGCCTATTCTTAAGGTTTGAAAATAGATAATATCGTTTAAAGTAGGATTCTAAAGCATTGTAAATAGATTACTTGTTCAAGTCGCCGATGGTTAAGCCTTTAAAAAAGACGATATCGGTTAAAGTCGGATTCTAAAGCACTGTAAATAGATCAGTTTGTTCAAGTTGCTGATTCTTAAGGTTCGAAAATGGATGATATCGTTCTAAGTCGGATTCTAAAGCATTGTACATACATAACATTGTAATAGTTACTGATTTTTAAGGTTCGAAAGTAGATGATATCGTTTAAAGTCGGATTCTAAAGCATTGTAAATAGATGACTTTCTTCCAGTTGCGGATTCTGAAGGTTTGAAAATAGATGATATCGTTTAAAGTCGGATTCTAAAGCATTCTAAATAGATGACTTTGTTTAAGTTGCGGATTCTAACGGTTTGAAAATAGATGATATCATTTAAAGTCGGCCTCTACAGCATTGTAAATAGATGACTTTGTTCAAGTTGCGGATTCTTGAGGTTTGAAACAGGATGGTATCGTTTAAAGTCGGATTCTACAGCATTGTAAATAGGTGACATTGTGGTAGTTGCAGATTCTTAAGGTTTGAAAATAGATGATATCGTTTAAAGTCGGATTCTAAAGCATTGTAAATAGATGACTTGTTCAAGTCGCCGATGGTTAAGCTTTTAAAAAAGATGATATCGTTTAAAGTCGGATTCTTAAGCACTGTAAATAGATGAGTTTGTTCAAGTTGCCGATTCTTAAGGTTCGAAAATATATGATAGCGTTTTTAGTCGGATTCTAAAGCATTGTAAATAGATGACATTGTAATAGTTGCGGATTTTTAAGGTTCGAAAATAGATGATATCGTTTAAAGTCGGATTCTAAAGCATTGTAAATAGATGACTTGTTTCAAGTTGCGGATTCTTAAGGTTTTAAAATAGATGATATTGTTTAAGTCGGATTCTAAAGCATTGAATATAGATTACTTTCTTCAAGTTGCGGATTCTTAAGATTTGAAAATAGATGATATCTTTTAAAGTCTGATTCTAAAGCATTGTAAATAGATGACTTTGTACAAGTTGCGGATTCTTAAGGTGTGAAAATAGATGATATCGTTTAAAGTCGGATTCGAAAGCATTGTAAATAGATGACTTGTTAAAGTGGCCGATTCTTAAGCTTTTAAAAAAGATGATATCGTTTAAAGTCGGATTCTAAAGCATTGTAAATAGATGACTTTGTTCAAGTTGCCGATTCTTAAGGTTTGAAAATAGATAATATCGTTTAAAGTAGGATTCTAAAGCATTGTAAATAGATCACTTGTTCAAGTCGCCGATGGTTAAGCTTTTAAAAAAGACGATATCGGTTAAAGTCGGATTCTAAAGCACTGTAAATAGATCAGTTTGTTCAAGTTGCTGATTCTTAAGGTTCGAAAATGGATGATATCGTTCTAAGTCGGATTCTAAAGCATTGTACATACATAACATTGTAATAGTTACGGATTTTTAAGGTTCGAAAGTAGATGATATCGTTTAAAGTCGGATTCTAAAGCATTGTAAATAGATGACTTTCTTCCAGTTGCGGATTCTGAAGGTTTGAAAATAGATGATATCGTTTAAAGTCGGATTCTAAAGCATTCTAAATAGATGACTTTGTTTAAGTTGCGGATTCTAACGGTTTGAAAATAGATGATATCATTTAAAGTCGGCCTCTAAAGCATTGTAAATAGATGACTTTGTTCAAGTTGCGGATTCTTGAGGTTTGAAAATAGATGGTATCGTTTAAAGTCGGATTCTACAGCATTGTAAATAGGTGACATTGTTGTAGTTGCAGATTCTTAAGGTTTGAAAATAGATGATATCGTTTAAAGTCGGATTCTAAAGCATTGTAAATAGATGACTTGTTCAAGTCGCCGATGGTTAAGCTTTTAAAAAAGATGATATCGTTTAAAGTCGGATTCTTAAGCACTGTAAATAGATGAGTTTGTTCAAGTTGCCGATTCTTAAGGTTCGAAAATATATGATAGCGTTTTTAGTCGGATTCTAAAGCATTGTAAATAGATGACATTGTAATAGTTGCGGATTTTTAAGGTTCGAAAATAGATGATATCGTTTAAAGTCGGATTCTAAAGCATTGTAAATAGATGACTTGTTTCAAGTTGCGGATTCTTAAGGTTTTAAAATAGATGATATTGTTTAAGTCGGATTCTAAAGCATTGAATATAGATTACTTTGTTCAAGTTGCGGATTCTTAAGATTTGAAAATAGATGATATCTTTTAAAGTCTGATTCTAAAGCATTGTAAATAGATGACTTTGTTCAAGTTGCGGATTCTTAAGGTGTGAAAATAGATGATATCGTTTAAAGTCGGATTCGAAAGCATTGTAAATAGATGACTTGTTAAAGTGGCCGATTCTTAAGCTTTTAAAAAAGATGATATCGTTTAAAGTCGGATTCTAAAGCATTGTAAATAGATGACTTTGTTCAAGTTGCCGATTCTTAAGGTTTGAAAATAGATAATATCGTTTTAAGTAGGATTCTAAAGCATTGTAAATAGATGACTTGTTCAAGTCGCCGATGGTTAAGCTTTTAAAAAAGACGATATCGGTTAAAGTCGGATTCTAATGCACTGTAAATAGATCAGTTTGTTCAAGTTGCTGATTCTTAAGGTTCCGAAATGGATGATATCGTTTTAAGTCGAATTCTAAAGCATTGTACATACATAACATTGTAATAGTTGCGGATTTTTAAGGTTCGAAAGTAGATGATATCGTTTAAAGTCGGATTCTAAAGCATTGTAAATAGATGACTTTCTTCCAGTTGCGGTTCTGAAGGTTTGAAAATAGATGATATCGGTTAAAGTCGGATTCTAAAGCATTGTAAATAGATGACTTTGTTTAAGTTGCGGATTCTAACGGTTTGAAAATAGATGATATCATTTAAAGTCGGCCTCTAAAGCATTGTAAATAGATGACTTTGTTCTAGTTGCGGATTCTTAAGGTTTGAAAATAGATGGTATCGTTTAAAGTCGGATTCTACAGCATTGTAAATAGGTGACATTGTTCAAGTTGCCGATTCTTAAGGTTTGAAAATAGATGATATCGTTTAAAGTCGGATTCTGAAGCATTGTAAATAGATGACTTTGTTCAAGTTGCCGATTCTTAAGGTTTGTAAATAGATGATATTGTTTAAAGTCGGATTCTAAAGCATTGTAAATAGATGACTTGTTTCAAGTTGCGGATTCTTAAGGTTTTAAAATAGATGATATTGTTTAAGTCGGATTCTAAAGCATTGAATATAGATTACTTTGTTCAAGTTGCGGATTCTGAAGATTTGAAAATAGATGATATCTTTTAAAGTCGAATACTAAAGCATTGTAAATAGATGACTTTGTTCAAGTTGCGGATTCGTTAGGTTTGAAAGTAGATTATATCGTTTAAAGTCGGATTCTAAAGCATTGTAAATAGATGACTTTGTTCAAGTTGCGGATTCTTGAGGTTTGAAAATAGATGATATCGTTTTAAGTCGGATTCTAAAGACTTGTAAATTGATGACTTTGTTCAAGTTGCGGATTCTTAAGGTTTGAAAATAGATTATAATGTTAACAGTCGGATTCTAAAGCATTGTAAATAGATTACTTTGTTCAAGTTGCGGAGTCTTAAGGTTTGAAAATAGATGATATCGTTTAAAGTCGGATTCTAAACATTGTAAATAGATGACTTTGTTCAAGTTGCGGAGTCTTTAGGTTTGAAAGTAGATGATAACTTTTAAAGTCGGATTTTAAAGCATTGTAAATAGATGACTTGTTAAAGTCGCCGATTCTTAAGCTTTTAAAATAGATGATATCGTTTAAAGTCGGATTCTAAAGCACTGTAAATAGATGACTTGTTCAAGTTGCCGATTCTTCTGGTTCGAAAATAGATGATATCGTTAAAAGTCGGATTCTACAGCATTGCAAATAAGTGACATTGTGTAAGTTGCAAATTCTTAAGGTTTGAAAATAGATGATATCGGTGAAAAATCGGATTCTAAAGCATTGTAAATAGATGACTTTGTTCAAGTTGCGGATTTTTAAGGTTTGAAAATATATGATATCGTTTAAAGTCAGATTCTAAAGCATTGTAAATAGATGACTTTGTTCAAGTGGCGGATCCTTAAAGTTTGAAAATAGATGATATCGTTTAATTTCGTATTCTAAAGCATTGTAAATAGATGACTTTGTTCCAGTTGCGGATTCTTAAGGTTTGAAAATAGATGATATCCTTTAAAGTCGGATTCTAAAGTATTGTAAATATATGACATTGTGACAGTTGCGGATTCTAAAGGTTTGAAAATAGATGATATCGTTTAAAGTCGGATTCTAAAGCATTGTAAATAGATTACTTTGTTCCAGTTGCGGATTCTTTTGCTTTGAAAATAGAAGATATCGTTTCAAGTCGGATTCTGAAGCATTGTAAATAGATCACTTTGTTCAAGTTGCCGATTCTTAAGGTTTGAAAATAGATGATATCGTTTAAAGTCGGATTCTACAGCATTGTAAATAGATGACTTGTTCAAGTCGCCGATGGTTAAGCTTTTAAAAAAGATGATATCGTTTAAAGTCGGATTCTAAAGCACTTTAAATAGATGACTTTGTTCAAGTTGCGGATTCTTAAGGTTTGAAAATAGATGATATCGTTTAAAGTCGGATTCTAAAGCATTGTAAATAGATGACTTTGTTCAAGTTGCAGATTCTTTAATGTTTGAAAATAGATGATATCGTGTAAAGTCGGATTCTAAAGCATTGTAAGTAGATGACTTTGTTCAAGGATCCAATTCTTAATGTTTGAAAATGCATGATATCGTTTAAAGTAGGATTCTAAAGCATTGTAAATAGATTACTTTGTTCAAGTTGCCGACTCTTGAGGTTTTAAAATAGATGATATCGTTTCAAATCGGATTCTAAAGCATTGTAAATAGATGACTTTGTTCAAGTTGCCGATTCTTAAGGTGTGAAAATAGATGATATCGTTTAAAGTCGGATTCTAAAGCATTGTAAATAGATTACTTTGTTTAAGTTGCGGACTGCTCAGGTTTGAAAATAGATGATATCGTTTAAAGTCGGATTCTAAAGCATTGTAAATAGATGACTTTGGTCAAGTTGGTGGATTCTTAGGGTTTGAAAATAGATGATATCGTTTAAAGTCGGATTCAAAAGCATTATAAATAGATGACTTTGTTCAAGTTGCGGATTCTTAGGGTTTGAAAATAGATGATATCGTTTAAAGTCGCATTCTAAAGCATTGTAAATAGATGACTTTGTTCAAGTTGCCGATTCTTAAGGATTGAAAATAGATTATAATGTTAACAGTCGGATTCTAAAGCATTGTAAATAGATGACTTTGTTCAAGTTGCGGATTTTTAAGGTTTGAAAATAGATGATATCGTTTAAAGTCGGATTCTAAAGCATTGTAAATAGATGACTTTGTTCAAGTGGCGGATTCTTAAAGTTTTAAAATAGATGATATCGTTTAATTTCGTATTCTAAAGCATTGTAAATAGATGACTTTGTTCCAGTTGCGGATTCTTAAGGTTTGAAAATAGATGATATCGTTTAAAGTCGGATTCTAAAGTATTGTAAATATATGACATTGTGACAGTTGCGGATTCTAAAGGTTTAGAAATAGGTGATATCGTTTAAAGTCGGATTCTAAACCATTGTAAATAGATCACTTTGTTCAAGTTGCCGATTCTTAAGGTTTGAAAATAGATGATATCGTTTAAAGTCGGATTCTAAAGCATTGTAAATAGATGACTTGTTCAAGTCGGCGATGGTTAAGCTTTTAAAAAAGATGATATCGTTTAAAGTCGGATTCTAAAGCACTGTAAATAGATGAGTTTGTTCAAGTTGCCGATTCTTAAGGTTCGAAAACAGATGATATCGTTTTTAGTCGGATTCTAAAGCATTGTAAATAGATGACATTGTAATAGTTGCGGATTTTTAAGGTTCGAAAATAGCTGATATCGTTTAAAGTCGGATTCTAAAGCATTGTAAATAGATGATTTTGTTCAAGTTGCGGATTCTTAAGGTTTGAAAATAGATTATATCGTTTAAAGTCGGATTCTATAGCATTGTAAATAGATGACATTGTTACAGTTGCGGATCTATAAGGTTTGAAAATAGAATATATCGTTTAAAGTCGGATTCCAAAGCATTGTAAATAGATGACTTTGTTCAAGTTGCGGATTCTTAAGGTTTTAAAATAGATGATATCGTTAAAAGTCGGATTCTAAAACATTGTAAATTGATGACTTAGTTAAAGTTGCAGATTTTTAAGGTTTGTAAATAGAGGATATTGTTTAAAGTCGGATTCTAAAGCATTGTAAATAGATGACTTGTTTCAAGTTGCGGATCATTAGGGTTTAAAATAGATGATATTGTTTAAGTCGGATTCTAAAGCATTGAATATAGATTACTTTGTTCAAGTTGCGGATTCTTAAGATTTGAAAATAGATGATATCTTTTAAAGTCGGATTCTAAAGCATTGTAAATAGATGAGTTTGTTCAAGTTGCGGTTTCTTGAGGTTTGAAAATAGATGATATCGGTTAAAGTCGGATTCTAAAGCATTGTAAATTGATGACTTGTTCAAGTCGCTGATTCTTGAGGTTTGAAAATAGATGATATCTTTTAAAGTCTGATTCTAAAGCATTGTAAATAGATGACTTTGTTCAAGTTGCGGATTCTTAAGGTGTGAAAATAGATGATATCGTTTAAAGTCCGGTCTGAAAGCATTGTAAATAGATGACTTGTTGAAGTGGCCGATTCTTAAGCTTTTAAAATAGATGATATAGTTTAAAGTCGGATTCTGAAGCATTGTAAATAGATGACTTTGTTCAAGTTGCCTATTCTTAAGGTTTGAAAATAGATAATATCGTTTAAAGTAGGATTCTAAAGCATTGTAAATAGATGACTTGTTCAAGTCGCCGATGGTTAAGCCTTTAAAAAAGACGATATCGGTTAAAGTCGGATTCTAAAGCACTGTAAATAGATCAGTTTGTTCAAGTTGCTGATTCTTAAGGTTCGAAAATGGATGATATCGTTCTAAGTCGGATTCTAAAGCATTGTACATACATAACATTGTAATAGTTACTGATTTTTAAGGTTCGAAAGTAGATGATATCGTTTAAAGTCGGATTCTAAAGCATTGTAAATAGATGACTTTCTTCCAGTTGCGGATTCTGAAGGTTTGAAAATAGATGATATCGTTTAAAGTCGGATTCTAAAGCATTCTAAATAGATGACTTTGTTTAAGTTGCGGATTCTAACGGTTTGAAAATAGATGATATCATTTAAAGTCGGCCTCTACAGCATTGTAAATAGATGACTTTGTTCAAGTTGCGGATTCTTGAGGTTTGAAACAGGATGGTATCGTTTAAAGTCGGATTCTACAGCATTGTAAATAGGTGACATTGTTGTAGTTGCAGATTCTTAAGGTTTGAAAATAGATGATATCGTTTAAAGTCGGATTCTAAAGCATTGTAAATAGATGACTTGTTCAAGTCGCCGATGGTTAAGCTTTTAAAAAAGATGATATCGTTTAAAGTCGGATTCTTAAGCACTGTAAATAGATGAGTTTGTTCAAGTTGCGGATTTTTAAGGTTTGAAAATAGATGATATCGTTTAAAGTCGGATTCTAAAGCATTGTAAATAGATGACTTTGTTCAAGTGGCGGATTCTTAAAGTTTTAAAATAGATAATATCGTTTAATTTCGTATTCTAAAGCATTGTAAATAGATGACTTTGTTCCAGTTGCGGATTCTTAAGGTTTGAAAATAGATGATATCGTTTAAAGTCGGATTCTAAAGTATTGTAAATATATGACATTGTGACAGTTGCGGATTCTAAAGGTTTAGAAATAGGTGATATCGTTTAAAGTCGGATTCTAAACCATTGTAAATAGATCACTTTGTTCAAGTTGCCGATTCTTAAGGTTTGAAAATAGATGATATCGTTTAAAGTCGGATTCTAAAGCATTGTAAATAGATGACTTGTTCAAGTCGGCGATGGTTAAGCTTTTAAAAAAGATGATATCGTTTAAAGTCGGATTCTAAAGCACTGTAAATAGATGAGTTTGTTCAAGTTGCCGATTCTTAAGGTTCGAAAACAGATGATATCGTTTTTAGTCGGATTCTAAAGCATTGTAAATAGATGACATTGTAATAGTTGCGGATTTTTAAGGTTCGAAAATAGCTGATATCGTTTAAAGTCGGATTCTAAAGCATTGTAAATAGATGATTTTGTTCAAGTTGCGGATTCTTAAGGTTTGAAAATAGATTATATCGTTTAAAGTCGGATTCTATAGCATTGTAAATAGATGACATTGTTACAGTTGCGGATCTATAAGGTTTGAAAATAGAATATATCGTTTAAAGTCGGATTCCAAAGCATTGTAAATAGATGACTTTGTTCAAGTTGCGGATTCTTAAGGTTTTAAAATAGATGATATCGTTAAAAGTCGGATTCTAAAACATTGTAAATTGATGACTTAGTTAAAGTTGCAGATTTTTAAGGTTTGTAAATAGAGGATATTGTTTAAAGTCGGATTCTAAAGCATTGTAAATAGATGACTTGTTTCAAGTTGCGGATCATTAGGGTTTAAAATAGATGATATTGTTTAAGTCGGATTCTAAAGCATTGAATATAGATTACTTTGTTCAAGTTGCGGATTCTTAAGATTTGAAAATAGATGATATCTTTTAAAGTCGGATTCTAAAGCATTGTAAATAGATGAGTTTGTTCAAGTTGCGGTTTCTTGAGGTTTGAAAATAGATGATATCGGTTAAAGTCGGATTCTAAAGCATTGTAAATTGATGACTTGTTCAAGTCGCCGATTCTTGAGGTTTGAAAATAGATGATATCTTTTAAAGTCTGATTCTAAAGCATTGTAAATAGATGACTTTGTTCAAGTTGCGGATTCTTAAGGTGTGAAAATAGATGATATCGTTTAAAGTCCGGTCTGAAAGCATTGTAAATAGATGACTTGTTGAAGTGGCCGATTCTTAAGCTTTTAAAATAGATGATATAGTTTAAAGTCGGATTCTGAAGCATTGTAAATAGATGACTTTGTTCAAGTTGCCTATTCTTAAGGTTTGAAAATAGATAATATCGTTTAAAGTAGGATTCTAAAGCATTGTAAATAGATGACTTGTTCAAGTCGCCGATGGTTAAGCCTTTAAAAAAGACGATATCGGTTAAAGTCGGATTCTAAAGCACTGTAAATAGATCAGTTTGTTCAAGTTGCTGATTCTTAAGGTTCGAAAATGGATGATATCGTTCTAAGTCGGATTCTAAAGCATTGTACATACATAACATTGTAATAGTTACTGATTTTTAAGGTTCGAAAGTAGATGATATCGTTTAAAGTCGGATTCTAAAGCATTGTAAATAGATGACTTTCTTCCAGTTGCGGATTCTGAAGGTTTGAAAATAGATGATATCGTTTAAAGTCGGATTCTAAAGCATTCTAAATAGATGACTTTGTTTAAGTTGCGGATTCTAACGGTTTGAAAATAGATGATATCATTTAAAGTCGGCCTCTACAGCATTGTAAATAGATGACTTTGTTCAAGTTGCGGATTCTTGAGGTTTGAAACAGGATGGTATCGTTTAAAGTCGGATTCTACAGCATTGTAAATAGGTGACATTGTTGTAGTTGCAGATTCTTAAGGTTTGAAAATAGATGATATCGTTTAAAGTCGGATTCTAAAGCATTGTAAATAGATGACTTGTTCAAGTCGCCGATGGTTAAGCTTTTAAAAAAGATGATATCGTTTAAAGTCGGATTCTTAAGCACTGTAAATAGATGAGTTTGTTCAAGTTGCCGATTCTTAAGGTTCGAAAATATATGATAGCGTTTTTAGTCGGATTCTAAAGCATTGTAAATAGATGACATTGTAATAGTTGCGGATTTTGAAGGTTCGAAAATAGATGATATCGTTTAAAGTCGGATTCTAAAGCATTGTAAATAGATGACTTGTTTCAAGTTGCGGATTCTTAAGGTTTTAAAATAGATGATATTGTTTAAGTCGGGGTCTAAAGCATTGAATATAGATTACTTTCTTCAAGTTGCGGATTCTTAAGATTTGAAAATAGATGATATCTTTTAAAGTCTGATTCTAAAGCATTGTAAATAGATGACTTTGTACAAGTTGCGGATTCTTAAGGTGTGAAAATAGATGATATCGTTTAAAGTCGGATTCGAAAGCATTGTAAATAGATGACTTGTTAAAGTGGCCGATTCTTAAGCTTTTAAAAAAGATGATATCGTTTAAAGTCGGATTCTAAAGCATTGTAAATAGATGACTTTGTTCAAGTTGCCGATTCTTAAGGTTTGAAAATAGATAATATCGTTTAAAGTAGGATTCTAAAGCATTGTAAATAGATCACTTGTTCAAGTCGCCGAAGGTTAAGCTTTTAAAAAAGACGATATCGGTTAAAGTCGGATTCTAAAGCACTGTAAATAGATCAGTTTGTTCAAGTTGCTGATTCTTAAGGTTCGAAAATGGATGATATCGTTCTAAGTCGGATTCTAAAGCATTGTACATACATAACATTGTAATAGTTACGGATTTTTAAGGTTCGAAAGTAGATGATATCGTTTAAAGTCGGATTCTAAAGCATTGTAAATAGATGACTTTCTTCCAGTTGCGGATTCTGAAGGTTTGAAAATAGATGATATCGTTTAAAGTCGGATTCTAAAGCATTCTAAATAGATGACTTTGTTTAAGTTGCGGATTCTAACGGTTTGAAAATAGATGATATCATTTAAAGTCGGCCTCTAAAGCATTGTAAATAGATGACTTTGTTCAAGTTGCGGATTCTTGAGGTTTGAAAATAGATGGTATCGTTTAAAGTCGGATTCTACAGCATTGTAAATAGGTGACATTGTTGTAGTTGCAGATTCTTAAGGTTTGAAAATAGATGATATCGTTTAAAGTCGGATTCTAAAGCATTGTAAATAGATGACTTGTTCAAGTCGCCGATGGTTAATCTTTTAAAAAAGATGATATCGTTTAAAGTCGGATTCTTAAGCACTGTAAATAGATGAGTTTGTTCAAGTTGCCGATTCTTAAGGTTCGAAAATATATGATAGCGTTTTTAGTCGGATTCTAAAGCATTGTAAATAGATGACATTGTAATAGTTGCGGATTTTTAAGGTTCGAAAATAGATGATATCGTTTAAAGTCGGATTCTAAAGCATTGTAAATAGATGACTTGTTTCAAGTTGCGGATTCTTAAGGTTTTAAAATAGATGATATTGTTTAAGTCGGATTCTAAAGCATTGAATATAGATTACTTTGTTCAAGTTGCGGATTCTTAAGATTTGAAAATAGATGATATCTTTTAAAGTCTGATTCTAAAGCATTGTAAATAGATGACTTTGTTCAAGTTGCGGATTCTTAAGGTGTGAAAATAGATGATATCGTTTAAAGTCGGATTCGAAAGCATTGTAAATAGATGACTTGTTAAAGTGGCCGATTCTTAAGCTTTTAAAAAAGATGATATCGTTTAAAGTCGGATTCTAAAGCATTGTAAATAGATGACTTTGTTCAAGTTGCCGATTCTTAAGGTTTGAAAATAGATAATATCGTTTTAAGTAGGATTCTAAAGCATTGTAAATAGATGACTTGTTCAAGTCGCCGATGGTTAAGCTTTTAAAAAAGACGATATCGGTTAAAGTCGGATTCTAATGCACTGTAAATAGATCAGTTTGTTCAAGTTGCTGATTCTTAAGGTTCCAAAATGGATGATATCGTTTTAAGTGAAATTCTAAAGCATTGTACATACATAACATTGTAATAGTTGCGGATTTTTAAGGTTCGAAAGTAGATGATATCGTTTAAAGTCGGATTCTAAAGCATTGTAAATAGATGACTTTCTTCCAGTTGCGGATTCTGAAGGTTTGAAAATAGATGATATCGGTTAAAGTCGGATTCTAAAGCATTGTAAATAGATGACTTTGTTTAAGTTGCGGATTCTAACGGTTTGAAAATAGATGATATCATTTAAAGTCGGCCTCTAAAGCATTGTAAATAGATGACTTTGTTCAAGTTGCGGATTCTTAAGGTTTGAAAATAGATGGTATCGTTTAAAGTCGGATTCTACAGCATTGTAAATAGGTGACATTGTTGTAGTTGCAGAGTCTTAAGGTTTGAAAATAGATGATATCGGTTAAAGTCGGATTCTAAAGTTTTGTAAATAGATGACTTTGTTCAAGTTGCGGATTCTTAAGGTTTGAAAATAGATGATATCGTTTAAAGTCGGATTCTGAAGCATTGTAAATAGATGACTTTGTTCAAGTTGCCGATTCTTAAGGTTTGAAAATAGATGATATCGTTTAAAGTCGGATTCTGAAGCATTGTAAATAGATGACTTTGTTCAAGTTGCAGATTTTTAAGGTTTGTAAATAGATGATATTGTTTAAAGTCGGATTCTAAAGCATTGTAAATAGATGACTTGTTTCAAGTTGCGGATTCTTAAGGTTTTAAAATAGATGATATTGTTTAAGTCGGATTCTAAAGCATTGAATATAGATTACTTTGTTCAAGTTGCGGATTCTGAAGATTTGAAAATAGATGATATCTTTTAAAGTCGAATACTAAAGCATTGTAAATAGATGACTTTGTTCAAGTTGCGGATTCGTTAGGTTTGAAAGTAGATTATATCGTTTAAAGTAGGATTCTAAAGCATTGTAAATAGATGACTTTGTTCAAGTTGCGGATTCTTGAGGTTTGAAAATAGATGATATCGTTTTAAGTCGGATTCTAAAGACTTGTAAATTGATGACTTTGTTCAAGTTGCGGATTCTTAAGGTTTGAAAATAGATTATAATGTTAACAGTCGGATTCTAAAGCATTGTAAATAGATGACTTTGTTCAAGTTGCGGAGTCTTAAGGTTTGAAAATAGATGATATCGTTTAAAGTCGGATTCTAAACATTGTAAATAGATGACTTTGTTCAAGTTGCGGAGTCTTTAGGTTTGAAAGTAGATGATAACTTTTAAAGTCGGATTTTAAAGCATTGTAAATTGATGACTTGTTAAAGTCGCCGATTCTTAAGCTTTTAAAATAGATGATATCGTTTAAAGTCGGATTCTAAAGCACTGTAAATAGATGACTTGTTCAAGTTGCCGATTCTTCTGGTTCGAAAATAGATGATATCGTTAAAAGTCGGATTCTACAGCATTGCAAATAAGTGACATTGTGTAAGTTGCAAATTCTTAAGGTTGTAAAATAGATGATATCGGTGAAAAATCGGATTCTAAAGCATTGTAAATAGATGACTTTGTTCAAGTTGCGGATTTTTAAGGTTTGAAAATATATGATATCGTTTAAAGTCAGATTCGAAAGCATTGTAAATAGATGACATTGTGACAGTTGCGGATTCTAAAGGTTTGAAAATAGATGATATCGTTTAAAGTCGGATTCTAAAGCATTGTAAATAGATTACTTTGTTCCAGTTGCGGATTCTTTAGCTTTGAAAATAGAAGATATCGTTTCAAGTCGGATTCTGAAGCATTGTAAATAGATCACTTTGTTCAAGTTGCCGATTCTTAAGGTTTGAAAATAGATGATATCGTTTAAAGTCGGATTCTACAGCATTGTAAATAGATGACTTGTTCAAGTCGCCGATGGTTAAGCTTTTAAAAAAGATGATATCGTTTAAAGTCGGATTCTAAAGCACTGTAAATAGATGAGTTTGTTCAAGTTGCCGATTCTTAAGGTTCGAAAACAGATGATATCGTTTTTAGTCGGATTCTAAAGCATTGTTAATAGATGACATTGTAATAGTTGCGGATTTTTAAGGTTCGAAAATAGCTGATATCGTTTAAAGTCGGATTCTAAAGCATTGTAAATAGATGATTTTGTTCAAGTTGCGGATTCTTAAGGTTTGAAAATAGATTATATCGTTTAAAGTCGGATTCTACAGCATTGTAAATAGATGACATTGTTACAGTTGCGGATTCATAAGGTTTGAAAATAGAATATATCGTTTAAAGTCGGATTCCAAAGCATTGTAAATAGATGACTTTGTTCAAGTTTCGGATTCTTAAGGTTTTAAAATAGATGATATCGTTAAAAGTCGGATTCTAAAACATTGTAAATTGATGACTTAGTTAAAGTTGCAGATTTTTAAGGTTTGTAAATAGATGATATTGTTTAAAGTCGGATTCTAAAGCATTGTAAATAGATGACTTGTTTCAAGTTGCGGATTCTTAGGGTTTAAAATAGATGATATTGTTTAAGTCGGATTCTAAAGCATTGAATATAGATTACTTTGTTCAAGTTGCGGATTCTTAAGATTTGAAAATAGATGATATCTTTTAAAGTCGAATACTAAAGCATTGTAAATAGATGACTTTGTTCAAGTTGCGGATTCGTTAGGTTTGAAAATAGATTATATCGTTTAAAGTCGGATTCTAAAGCATTGTAAATAGATGAGTTTGTTCAAGTTGCGGTTTCTTGAGGTTTGAAAATAGATGATATCGGTTAAAGTCGGATTCTAAAGCATTGTATATTGATGACTTGTTCAAGTCGCCGATTCTTGAGGTTTGAAAATAGATGATATCGGTTAAAGTCGGATTCTAAAGCATTGTAAATAGATGACTTTGTTCAAGTTGCGGATACTAAATGTTTGAAAATAGATGATATCGTTTAAAGTCGGATTCTGAAGCATTGTAAATAGATTACTTTGTTCAAGTTGCCGATTCTTAAGGTTTGAGAATAGATGATATCGTTTAAAGTCGGATTCTAAAGCATTGTAAATAGATGACTTTGTTAAATTTGCCGATTCGTAAGGTTTGAAACTAGATTATATCGTTTAAAGTTGCTGATTCTTAAGGGTTGCGAATTCTTAAGGTTTGAAAATAGATGATATTGTTTTAAGTCGGGTTCTAAAGAATGGTAAATCCATGACTTTGTTCAAGTTGCCGATTCTTAAGGTTTTAGAATAAATGATATCGTTTAAAGTCAGATTCTAAAGGATTGTAAATCGATGACTTTGTTCAAGTTGCCGATTCTTAAGGTTTGAAAATAGATGATCTCGTTTAAAGTCGGATTGTAAAGCATTGTAAATAGATGACTTTGTTGAAGTTGCCGATTCGAAAGGTTTGAGAAGTAATGATATCGCTTTAAGTCGGATTCTAAAGCATTGTAAATAGATGACTTTGTTAAAGTTGCCGATACTTGAAGTTTGAAAATAGATGATATCGTGAAAAGTACGATTCTAAAGCATTGTAAATAGATTACTTCGTTCAAGTTGCTGATTCTTAAGGTTTGAAAATAGATGATATTGTTTAAAGTCGGATTCTAAAGCATCGTAAATAGATGACTTTGTTCAAGTTGCCAATTCGTAAGCTTTGAAAATAGATTATATTGTTTAAAGTTGGATTCTAAAGCATTGTAAATAGATGACTTTGTTCAAGTTGCCGATTCGTAAGGTTTGAAAATAGATGATATCGGTTAAAGTCGGATTTGAAAGCATTGTAAATAGATGACTTTGTTCAAGTTGCAGATTCTTAAGGTTTGAAAATAGATGATATCGTTTAAAGTCGGATTCTAAAGCATTGCAAATAGATGACTTTGTTCAAGTTGCCGATTCTTAAGGTTTGAAAATAGATGATATTGTTTAAAGTCGGATTCTAAAGCATCGTAAATAGATGACTTTGTTCAAGTTGCCAATTCGTAAGCTTTGAAAATAGATGATATCGTTTAAAGTCGGATTCTAAAGCATTGTAAATAGATGACCTTTGTCAAGTTGCGGATTCTTAATGTTTGAACATAGACGATATCGTTTAAAGTCGGATTCTAAAGCATTGTAAATAGATGACTTTGTACAAGTTGCGGATTCTTTATGTTTGAAAATAGATGATATAGTTTAAAGTCGGATTCTAAAGCATTGTAAATAGATGACTTTGTTCAAGTTGCGGATTCTTAAAGTTTGAAAATAGATGATATCGTTTAAAGTCGGATACTAAAGCATTGTAAATAGATGACTTTGTTCAAGTGGCGGACTCTTAAGGTTTGAAAATAGATGATATTGTTTAAAGTACGATTCTAAAGCATTGTAAGTAGATGACTTTATTACAGTTGCGGATTCTTTAGGTTTGAAAATGGATGATAATGTTTAAAGTCGCATTCTAAAGCATTGTAAATAGATGACTTTGTTCAAGTTGCTGATTCTTCAGGTTTGAAAATAGATGATATCGTTTAAAGTCGGATTCTAAAGCATTGTAAATAGATGACTTTGTTCAAGTTGCGCATTCTTAAGGTTTGAAAATAGATGATATCGTTTAAAGTCGGATTCTAAAGCATTGTAAATAGATGCTTTTGTTCAAGTTGCGGATTCTTAAGGTTTAAAAATAGATGATATCGTTCAAAGTCGGATTCTAAAGCATTGTAAATTGATGACTTTTTTATAGTTGCCGATTTTTAAGGTTTGACAATAGATGCTATCGTTTAAAGTCGGATTCTAAAGCATTGTAAATAGATGACTTTGTTCCAGTTGCGGATTCTTAATGTTTGAAATAGATGATATCGTTTAAAGTCGGATTCTAAAGCATTGTAAATAGATGACTTTGTTCTAAGTTGCGGATTCTTAAGGTTTGAAAATAGATGATATCGTTTATAGTCGGATTCTGAAGCATTGTAAATAGATGACTTTGTTCAAGTGGCGCATTCTTTAAGGTTTGAAAATAGATGATATCGTTTAAAGTCGGATTCTAAAGCATTGTAAATAGATTACTTTGTTCAAGTTGCGGATTCTTTGTGTTTGAAAATAGATGATATCGTTTAAAGTCGGATTCTAAAGCATTGTAAATAGATGACTTTGTTCAAGTTGCGGATTCTTAAGGTTTGAAAATAGATGATATCGGTTAAACTCGGATTCTAAAGCATTGTAAATAGATGACTTTGTTCAAGTTGGTGATTCTTAAGGTTTGAAAATAGATGATATCGTTTAAAGTCGGATTCTAAAGCATTGTAAATAGATGATATTGTTCAAGTTGCAAATTCTTAAGGTTTAAAAATAGATGATATCGTTTATAGTCGGATTCTAAAGCATTGTAAATAGATGACTTTGTTCAAGTTGCCGATTCTTAATGTTTAAAAACAGATGATATCGTTTAAAGTCGGATTCTTCAGCATTGTAAATAGATTACTTTGTTCAAGTTGCATACTCTTAAGGTTTGAAAATAGATGATATCGTTTAAAGTCGGATTCTACAGCATTGTAAATAGATGACTTTGTTCAAGTTGCGGATTCTTAAGGTTGTAAAATAGATTATATGGTTTAAAGTCGGATTCTAAAGCATTGTAAATAGATTACTTTGTTCAAGTTGCGGACTGCTAAGGTTTGGAAATAGATGATATCGTTTAAAGTCGGATACTAAAGCATTGTAAATAGATGACTTTGTTCAAGTTGGTGGATTCTTAGAGTTTGAAAATAGATGATATCGTTTAAAGTCGGATTCTAAAGCATTGTAAATAGATGACTTTGTTCAAGTTGCGAGTTGTTTAGGTTTAAAAGTAGATTATATCGTTTAAAGTATGATTCTAAAGCATTGTAAATAGATGACTTTGTTTAAGTTGCCGATTCTTAAGGTTAGACAATAGATGATATCGTTTAAAGTCAGATTCTAAAGCAGTATAAATAGATAACTTTGTTCAAGTTGCCGATTCTTAAAGTTCGAAAATAGATGATATTGTTTAAAGTCGTATTCTAAAGCATTGTAAATAGATTACTTTGTTCAAGTTGCCGATTCTTAAGGTTCGACAATAGATGATATCGTTTAAAGTCGGATTCTAAAGCATTGTAAATAGATTACTTTGTTAAAGTTGCCGATTCTTAAAGTTTGAAAATAGATGATATCGTGTAAAGTCGGATTCGAAAGCATTGTAAATAGATGACTTTGTTCAAGTTGCCGATTCTTAAAGTTTGAAGACAGATGATATTGTTTAAAATCGGATTCTAAAGAATCGTAAATACATGACTTTGTTGAAGTTGCCGATTCGTAAGCTTTGAAAATAGATGATATTGTTTAAAGTCGGATTCTAAAGCATTGTAAATAAATGACTTTGTTCAAGTTGCGGATACTTAAGGGTTGAAAATTGATGATATCGTTTAAAGTCGGATTCTAAAGTATTGTAAACAGATGACTTTGTTCTAAGTTGCGGATTCTTAAGTTTTAAAAATAGATTATATCGTTTAAAGTCGGATTCTGAAGCATTGTAAATAGATGACTTTGTTCAAGTTGAGGATTCTTAAGGTTTGAGAATTGATTACAATGTTTGAAGTCGGATTCTAAAGCATTGTATATAGATGACTTTGTTCAAGTTGCGGAGTCTTAAGGGTTGAAAATAGATGATATCGTTTAAAGTCGGATTCTAAAGCATTGTAAATAGACGACTTTGTTCAAGTTGCGGATTTTTAAGGTTTGAAAATTTATGATATCTTTTAAAGTCTAGTTCTAAAGCATTGTAAATAGATGAATTTGTTCACGTTGCGGATTCTTAAGGTTTGAAAATAGATGATATCGTTTAAAGTCGGATTCTAAATCATTGTAAATAGATGACTTGTTAAAGTCGCCGATTCTTAAGGTTCGAAAATAGATGATATCGTTTTTAGTCGGATTCTAAAGCATTGTTAATAGATGACATTGTAATAGTTGCGGATTTTTAAGGTTCGAAAATAGCTGATATCGTTTAAAGTCGGATTCTAAAGCATTGTAAATAGATGACTTTGTTCAAGTTGCGGATTCTTAAGGTTTGAAAATAGATTATATCGTTTAAAGTCGGATTCTACAGCATTGTAAATAGATGACATTGTTACAGTTGCGGATTCATAATGTTTGAAAATAGATGATATCGTTTAAAGTCGGATTCCAAAGCATTGTAAATAAATGACTTTGTTCAAGTTGCGGATTCTTAAGGTTTTAAAATAGATGATATCGTTAAAAGTCGGATTCTAAAACATTGTAAATTGATGACTTAGTTTAAGTTGCAGATTTTTAAGGTTTGTAAATAGATGATATTGTTTAAAGTCGGATTCTAAAGCATTGTAAATAGATGACTTGTATCAAGTTGCGGATTCTTAGGGTTTAAAATAGATGATATTGTTTAAGTCGGATTCTAAAGCATTGAATATAGATTACTTTGTTCAAGTTGCGGATTCTTAAGATTTGAAAATAGATGATATCTTTTAAAGTCGAATACTAAAGCATTGTAAATAGATGACTTTGTTCAAGTTGCGGATTCGTTAGGTTTGAAAATAGATTATATCGTTTAAAGTCGGATTCTAAAGCCTTGTAAATAGATGAGTTTGTTCAAGTTGCGGATTCTTGAGGTTTGAAAATAGATGATATCGCTTAAAGTCGGATTCTAAAGCATTGTAAATAGATGACTTTGTTCATGTTGCGGATACTTAATGTTTGAAAATGGATGATATCGTTTAAAGTCCGATTCTAAAGCATTGTAAATAGATGACTTTGTTCAAGTTGCGGATACTTAATGTTTCAAAATAGATGATATCGTTTAAAGTCGGATTCTGAAGCATTGTAAATAGATTACTTTGTTCAAGTTGCCGATTCTTAATGTTTTAAAATAGATTATTTCGTCTAAAGTCGGATTCTAAAGCATTGTAAATTGATGACTTAGTTCAAGTTGCAGATTTTTAAGGTTTGTAAATAGATGATATTGTTTAAAGTCGGATTCTAAAGCATTGTAAATAGATGACTTGTTTCAAGTTGCGGATTCTTAAGGTTTTAAAATAGATGATATTGTTTAAGTCGGATTCTAAAGCATTGAATATAGATTACTTTGTTCAAGTTGCGGATTCTTAAGATTTGAAAATAGATGATATCTTTTTAAGTCTGATTCTAAAGCATTGTAAATAGATGACTTTGTTCAAGTTGCGGATTCTAAAGGTGTGAAAATAGATGATATCGTTTAAAGTCGGATTCGAAAGCATTGTAAATAGATGTCTTGTTAAAGTGGCCGATTCTTAAGCTTTTAAAATAGATGATATCGTTTAAAGTCGGATTCTGAAGCATTGTAAATAGATGACTTTGTTCAAGTTGCCGATTCTTAAGGTTTGAAAATAGATAATATCGTTTAAAGTAGGATTCTAAAGCATTGTAAATAGATGACTTGTTCAAGTCGCCGATGGTTTAGCTTTTAAAAAAGACGATATCGGTTAAAGTCGGATTCTAAAGCACTGTAAATAGATCAGTTTGTTCAAGTTGCTGATTCTTAAGGTTCGAAAATGGATGATATCGTTTTAAGTCGGATTCTAAAGCATTGTACATACATGACATTGTAATAGTTGCGGATTTTTAAGGTTCGAAAGTAGATGATATCGTTTTAAGTAAGATTCTAAAGCATTGTAAATAGATGACTTTCTTCCAGTTGCGGATTCTGAAGGTTTGAAAATAGATGATATCGTTTAAAGTCGGATTCTAAAGCATTGTAAATAGATGACTTTATTTAAGTTGCGGATTCTGACGGTTTGAAAATAGATGATATCATTTAAAGTCGGCTTCTAAAGCATTGTAAATAGATGACTTTGTTTAAGTTGCGGATTCTTGAGGTTTGAAAAAAGATGGTATCGTTTAAAGTGTGATTCTACAGCATTGTAAATAGGTGACATTGTTGTAGTTGCAGATTATTAGGTTTGAAAATAGATGATATCGGTTAAAGTCGGATTCTAAAGCATTGTAAATAGATGACTTTGTTCAAGTTGCGGAGTCTTAAGGTTTGAAAATAGATGATATCGTTTAAAGTCGGATTCTAAAGCACTGTAAATAGATGACTTTGTTCAAGTTGCCGATTCTTCAGGTTCAAAAAATAGATGATATCGTTTCAAATCGGATTCTACAGCATTGCAAATAGGTTACATTGTGTAAGTTGCAGATTCTTAAGGTTTGAAAATAGATGATATCGGTGAAAAATCGGATTTTAAAGCATTGTAAATAGATGACTTTGTTCAAGTTGCGGATTTTTAAGGTTTGAAAATAGATGATATCGTTCAAAGTCGGATTCTAAAGCATTCTAAATAGATGACTTTGTTCAAGTGGCGGATTCTTAAAGTTTGAAAATAGATGATATCGTTTGATTTCGTATTCTAAAGCATTGTAAATAGATGACTTTGTTCCAGTTGCGGATTCTTAAGGTTTGAAAATAGATGATATCGTTTAAAGTCGGATTCTAAAGTATTGTAAATATATGACATTGTGACAGTTGCAGATTCTAAAGGTTTGAAAATAGATTATATCGTTTAAAGTCGGATTCTAAAGCATTGTAAATAGATGACTTTGTTCCAGTTGCGGATACTTAAGGGTTGAAAATTGATGATATCGTTTAAAGTCGGATTCTAAAGTATTGTAAACAGATGACTTTGTTCTAAGTTGCGGATTCTTAAGGTTTAAAAATAGATTATATCGTTTAAAGTCGGATTCTGAAGCATTGTAAATAGATGACTTTGTTCAAGTTGAGGATTCTTAAGGTTTGAGAATTGATTACAATGTTTGAAGTCGGATTCTAAAGCATTGTATATAGATGACTTTGTTCAAGTTGCGGAGTCTTAAGGGTTGAAAATAGATGATATCGTTTAAAGTCGGATTCTAAAGCATTGTAAATAGACGACTTTGTTCAAGTTGCGGATTTTTAAGGTTTGAAAATTTATGATATCTTTTAAAGTCTAGTTCTAAAGCATTGTAAATAGATGAATTTGTTCACGTTGCGGATTCTTAAGGTTTGAAAATAGATGATATCGTTTAAAGTCGGATTCTAAATCATTGTAAATAGATGACTTGTTAAAGTCGCCGATTCTTAAGGTTCGAAAATAGATGATATCGTTTTTAGTCGGATTCTAAAGCATTGTTAATAGATGACATTGTAATAGTTGCGGATTTTTAAGGTTCGAAAATAGCTGATATCGTTTAAAGTCGGATTCTAAAGCATTGTAAATAGATGACTTTGTTCAAGTTGCGGATTCTTAAGGTTTGAAAATAGATTATATCGTTTAAAGTCGGATTCTACAGCATTGTAAATAGATGACATTGTTACAGTTGCAGATTCATAATGTTTGAAAATAGATGATATCGTTTAAAGTCGGATTCCAAAGCATTGTAAATAAATGACTTTGTTCAAGTTGCGGATTCTTAAGGTTTTAAAATAGATGATATCGTTAAAAGTCGGATTCTAAAACATTGTAAATTGATGACTTAGTTTAAGTTGCAGATTTTTAAGGTTTGTAAATAGATGATATTGTTTAAAGTCGGATTCTAAAGCATTGTAAATAGATGACTTGTTTCAAGTTGCGGATTCTTAGGGTTTAAAATAGATGATATTGTTTAAGTCGGATTCTAAAGCATTGAATATAGATTACTTTGTTCAAGTTGCGGATTCTTAAGATTTGAAAATAGATGATATCTTTTAAAGTCGAATACTAAAGCATTGTAAATAGATGACTTTGTTCAAGTTGCGGATTCGTTAGGTTTGAAAATAGATTATATCGTTTAAAGTCGGATTCTAAAGCCTTGTAAATAGATGAGTTTGTTCAAGTTGCGGATTCTTGAGGTTTGAAAATAGATGATATCGCTTAAAGTCGGATTCTAAAGCATTGTAAATAGATGACTTTGTTCATGTTGCGGATACTTAATGTTTGAAAATAGATGATATCGTTTAAAGTCGGATTCTAAAGCATTGTAAATAGATGACTTTGTTCAAGTTGCGGATACTTAATGTTTGAAAATAGATGATATCGTTTAAAGTCGGATTCTGAAGCATTGTAAATAGATTACTTTGTTCAAGTTGCCGATTCTTAATGTTTTAAAATAGATTATTTCGTCTAAAGTCGGATTCTAAAGCATTGTAAATTGATGACTTAGTTCAAGTTGCAGATTTTTAAGGTTTGTAAATAGATGATATTGTTTAAAGTCGGATTCTAAAGCATTGTAAATAGATGACTTGTTTCAAGTTGCGGATTCTTAAGGTTTTAAAATAGATGATATTGTTTAAGTCGGATTCTAAAGCATTGAATATAGATTACTTTGTTCAAGTTGCGGATTCTTAAGATTTGAAAATAGATGATATCTTTTTAAGTCTGATTCTAAAGCATTGTAAATAGATGACTTTGTTCAAGTTGCGGATTCTAAAGGTGTTAAAATAGATGATATCGTTTAAAGTCGGATTCGAAAGCATTGTAAATAGATGTCTTGTTAAAGTGGCCGATTCTTAAGCTTTTAAAATAGATGATATCGTTTAAAGTCGGATTCTGAAGCATTGTAAATAGATGACTTTGTTCAAGTTGCCGATTCTTAAGGTTTGAAAATAGATAATATCGTTTAAAGTAGGATTCTAAAGCATTGTAAATAGATGACTTGTTCAAGTCGCCGATGGTTTAGCTTTTAAAAAAGACGATATCGGTTAAAGTCGGATTCTAAAGCACTGTAAATAGATCAGTTTGTTCAAGTTGCTGATTCTTAAGGTTCGAAAATGGATGATATCGTTTTAAGTCGGATTCTAAAGCATTGTACATACATGACATTGTAATAGTTGCGGATTTTTAAGGTTCGAAAGTAGATGATATCGTTTAAAGTGTGATTCTACAGCATTGTAAATAGGTGACATTGTTGTAGTTGCAGATTATTAGGTTTGAAAATAGATGATATCGGTTAAAGTCGGATTCTAAAGCATTGTAAATAGATGACTTTGTTCAAGTTGCGGAGTCTTAAGGTTTGAAAATAGATGATATCGCTTAAAGTCGGATTCTAAAGCATTGTAAATAGATGACTTTGTTCATGTTGCGGATACTTAATGTTTGAAAATAGATGATATTGTTTAAAGTCGGATTCTAAAGCATTGTAAATAGATGACTTTGTTCAAGTTGCGGATACTTAATGTTTGAAAATAGATGATATCGTTTAAAGTCGGATTCTGAAGCATTGTAAATAGATTACTTTGTTCAAGTTGCCGATTCTTAATGTTTTAAAATAGATTATTTCGTCTAAAGTCGGATTCTAAAGCATTGTAAATTGATGACTTAGTTCAAGTTGCAGATTTTTAAGGTTTGTAAATAGATGATATTGTTTAAAGTCGGATTCTAAAGCATTGTAAATAGATGACTTGTTTCAAGTTGCGGATTCTTAAGGTTTTAAAATAGATGATATTGTTTAAGTCGGATTCTAAAGCATTGAATATAGATTACTTTGTTCAAGTTGCGGATTCTTAAGATTTGAAAATAGATGATATCTTTTTAAGTCTGATTCTAAAGCATTGTAAATAGATGACTTTGTTCAAGTTGCGGATTCTAAAGGTGTGAAAATAGATGATATCGTTTAAAGTCGGATTCGAAAGCATTGTAAATAGATGTCTTGTTAAAGTGGCCGATTCTTAAGCTTTTAAAATAGATGATATCGTTTAAAGTCGGATTCTGAAGCATTGTAAATAGATGACTTTGTTCAAGTTGCCGATTCTTAAGGTTTGAAAATAGATAATATCGTTTAAAGTAGGATTCTAAAGCATTGTAAATAGATGACTTGTTCAAGTCGCCGATGGTTTAGCTTTTAAAAAAGACGATATCGGTTAAAGTCGGATTCTAAAGCACTGTAAATAGATCAGTTTGTTCAAGTTGCTGATTCTTAAGGTTCGAAAATGGATGATATCGTTTTAAGTCGGATTCTAAAGCATTGTACATACATGACATTGTAATAGTTGCGGATTTTTAAGGTTCGAAAGTAGATGATATCGTTTTAAGTAAGATTCTAAAGCATTGTAAATAGATGACTTTCTTCCAGTTGCGGATTCTGAAGGTTTGAAAATAGATGATATCGTTTAAAGTCGGATTCTAAAGCATTGTAAATAGATGACTTTATTTAAGTTGCGGATTCTGACGGTTTGAAAATAGATGATATCATTTAAAGTCGGCTTCTAAAGCATTGTAAATAGATGACTTTGTTTAAGTTGCGGATTCTTGAGGTTTGAAAAAAGATGGTATCGTTTAAAGTGTGATTCTACAGCATTGTAAATAGGTGACATTGTTGTAGTTGCAGATTATTAGGTTTGAAAATAGATGATATCGGTTAAAGTCGGATTCTAAAGCATTGTAAATAGATGACTTTGTTCAAGTTGCGGAGTCTTAAGGTTTGAAAATAGATGATATCGTTTAAAGTCGGATTCTAAAGCACTGTAAATAGATGACTTTGTTCAAGTTGCCGATTCTTCAGGTTCAAAAAATAGATGGTGTCGTTTCAAATCGGATTCTACAGCATTGCAAATAGGTTACATTGTGTAAGTTGCAGATTCTTAAGGTTTGAAAATAGATGATATCGGTGAAAAATCGGATTTTAAAGCATTGTAAATAGATGACTTTGTTCAAGTTGCGGATTTTTAAGGTTTGAAAATAGATGATATCGTTCAAAGTCGGATTCTAAAGCATTCTAAATAGATGACTTTGTTCAAGTGGCGGATTCTTAAGTTTGAAAATAGATGATATCGTTTGATTTCGTATTCTAAAGCATTGTAAATAGATGACTTTGTTCCAGTTGCGGATTCTTAAGGTTTGAAAATAGATGATATCGTTTAAAGTCGGATTCTAAAGTATTGTAAATATATGACATTGTGACATTTGCAGATTCTAAAGGTTTGAAAATAGATTATATCGTTTAAAGTCGGATTCTAAAGCATTGTAAATAGATGACTTTGTTCCAGTTGCGGATACTTAAGGGTTGAAAATTGATGATATCGTTTAAAGTCGGATTCTAAAGTATTGTAAACAGATGACTTTGTTCTAAGTTGCGGATTCTTAAGGTTTAAAAATAGATTATATCGGTTAAAGTCGGATTCTGAAGCATTGTAAATAGATGACTTTGTTCAAGTTGAGGATTCTTAAGGTTGGAGAATTGATTACAATGTTTGAAGTCGGATTCTAAAGCATTGTATATAGATGACTTTGTTCAAGTTGCGGAGTCTTAAGGGTTGAAAATAGATGATATCGTTTAAAGTCGGATTCTAAAGCATTGTAAATAGACGACTTTGTTCAAGTTGCGGATTTTTAAGGTTTGAAAATTTATGATATCTTTTAAAGTCTAGTTCTAAAGCATTGTAAATAGATGAATTTGTTCACGTTGCGGATTCTTAAGGTTTGAAAATAGATGATATCGTTTAAAGTCGGATTCTAAATCATTGTAAATAGATGACTTGTTAAAGTCGCCGATTCTTAAGGTTCGAAAATAGATGATATCGTTTTTAGTCGGATTCTAAAGCATTGTTAATAGATGACATTGTAATAGTTGCGGATTTTTGAGGTTCGAAAATAGCTGATATCGTTTAAAGTCGGATTCTAAAGCATTGTAAATAGATGACTTTGTTCAAGTTGCGGATTCTTAAGGTTTGAAAATAGATTATATCGTTTAAAGTCGGATTCTACAGCATTGTAAATAGATGACATTGTTACAGTTGCAGATTCATAATGTTTGAAAATAGATGATATCGTTTAAAGTCGGATTCCAAAGCATTGTAAATAAATGACTTTGTTCAAGTTGCGGATTCTTAAGGTTTTAAAATAGATGATATCGTTAAAAGTCGGATTCTAAAACATTGTAAATTGATGACTTAGTTTAAGTTGCAGATTTTTAAGGTTTGTAAATAGATGATATTGTTTAAAGTCGGATTCTAAAGCATTGTAAATAGATGACTTGTTTCAAGTTGCGGATTCTTAGGGTTTAAAATAGATGATATTGTTTAAGTCGGATTCTAAAGCATTGAATATAGATTACTTTGTTCAAGTTGCGGATTCTTAAGATTTGAAAATAGATGATATCTTTTAAAGTCGAATACTAAAGCATTGTAAATAGATGACTTTGTTCAAGTTGCGGATTCGTTAGGTTTGAAAATAGATTATATCGTTTAAAGTCGGATTCTAAAGCCTTGTAAATAGATGAGTTTGTTCAAGTTGCGGATTCTTGAGGTTTGAAAATAGATGATATCGCTTAAAGTCGGATTCTAAAGCATTGTAAATAGATGACTTTGTTCATGTTGCGGATACTTAATGTTTGAAAATAGATGATATCGTTTAAAGTCGGATTCTAAAGCATTGTAAATAGATGACTTTGTTCAAGTTGCGGATACTTAATGTTTGAAAATAGATGATATCGTTTAAAGTCGGATTCTGAAGCATTGTAAATAGATTACTTTGTTCAAGTTGCCGATTCTTAATGTTTTAAAATAGATTATTTCGTCTAAAGTCGGATTCTAAAGCATTGTAAATTGATGACTTAGTTCAAGTTGCAGATTTTTAAGGTTTGTAAATAGATGATATTGTTTAAAGTCGGATTCTAAAGCATTGTAAATAGATGACTTGTTTCAAGTTGCGGATTCTTAAGGTTTTAAAATAGATGATATTGTTTAAGTCGGATTCTAAAGCATTGAATATAGATTACTTTGTTCAAGTTGCGGATTCTTAAGATTTGAAAATAGATGATATCTTTTTAAGTCTGATTCTAAAGCATTGTAAATAGATGACTTTGTTCAAGTTGCGGATTCTAAAGGTGTTAAAATAGATGATATCGTTTAAAGTCGGATTCGAAAGCATTGTAAATAGATGTCTTGTTAAAGTGGCCGATTCTTAAGCTTTTAAAATAGATGATATCGTTTAAAGTCGGATTCTGAAGCATTGTAAATAGATGACTTTGTTCAAGTTGCCGATTGTTAAGGTTTGAAAATAGATAATATCGTTTAAAGTAGGATTCTAAAGCATTGTAAATAGATGACTTGTTCAAGTCGCCGATGGTTTAGCTTTTAAAAAAGACGATATCGGTTAAAGTCGGATTCTAAAGCACTGTAAATAGATCAGTTTGTTCAAGTTGCTGATTCTTAAGGTTCGAAAATGGATGATATCGTTTTAAGTCGGATTCTAAAGCATTGTACATACATGACATTGTAATAGTTGCGGATTTTTAAGGTTCGAAAGTAGATGATATCGTTTAAAGTGTGATTCTACAGCATTGTAAATAGGTGACATTGTTGTAGTTGCAGATTATTAGGTTTGAAAATAGATGATATCGGTTAAAGTCGGATTCTAAAGCATTGTAAATAGATGACTTTGTTCAAGTTGCGGAGTCTTAAGGTTTGAAAATAGATGATATCGTTTAAAGTCGGATTCTAAAGCACTGTAAATAGATGACTTTGTTCAAGTTGCCGATTCTTCAGGTTTAAAAAATAGATGATATCGTTTCAAATCGGATTCTACAGCATTGCAAATAGGTTACATTGTGTAAGTTGCAGATTCTTAAGGTTTGAAAATAGATGATATCGGTGAAAAATCGGATTTTAAAGCATTGTAAATAGATGACTTTGTTCAAGTTGCGGATTTTTAAGGTTTGAAAATAGATGATATCGTTCAAAGTCGGATTCTAAAGCATTCTAAATAGATGACTTTGTTCAAGTGGCGGATTCTTAAAGTTTGAAAATAGATGCTATCGTTTGATTTCGTATTCTAAAGCATTGTGAATAGATGACTTTGTTCCAGTTGCGGATTCTTAAGGTTTGAAAATAGATGATATCGTTTAAAGTCGGATTCTAAAGTATTGTAAATATATGACATTGTGACAGTTGCTGATTCTAAAGGTTTGAAAATAGATTATATCGTTTAAAGTCGGATTCTAAAGCATTGTAAATAGATGACTTTGTTCCAGTTGCGGATTCTTTGGCTTTGAAAATAGAAGATATCGTTTAAAGTCGGATTCTGAAGCATTGTAAATAGATGACTTTGTTCAAGTTGCCGATTCTTAAGGTTTGAAAATAGATGATATCGTTTAAAGTCGGATTCTAAAGCATTGTAAATAGATGACTTGTTCAAGTCGCCGATGGTTAAGATTTTAAAAAAGATGATATCGTTTAAAGTCGGATTCTAAAGCATTGTAAATAGATGAGTTTGTTCAAGTTGCCGATTCTTAAGGTTCGAAAATAGATGATATCGTTTTTAGTCGGATTCTAAAGCATTGTAAATAGATGACATTGTAATAGTTGCGGATTTTTAAGGTTTGAAAATAGATGATATCGTTTAAAGTCGGATTCTAAAGCATTGTAAATAGATGACTTTGTTCAAGTGGCGGATTCTTAAAGTTTGAAAATAGATGATATCGTTTAATTTCGTATTCTAAAGCATTGTAAATAGATGACTTTGTTCCAGTTGCGGATTCTTAAGGTTTGAAAATATATGATATCCTTTAAAGTCGGATTCTAAAGTATTGTAAATATATGACATTGTGACTGTTGCGGATTCTAAAGGTGCAAAATAGATGATATCGTTTAAAGTCGGATTCTAAAGGATTGTAAATAGATGACTTTGTTCCAGTTGCGGATTCTATAGCTTGGAAAATAGAAGATATCGTTTAAAGTCGGATTCTGAAGCATTGTAAATAGATCACTTTTTTCAAGTTTCTGATTCTTAAGGTTTGAAAATAGATGATATCGTTTAAAGTCGGATTCTAAAGCATTGTAAATAGATGACTTGTTCAAGTCGCCGATGGTTAAGCTTTTAAAAAAGATGATATCGTTTAAAGTCGGATTCTAAAGCACTGTAAATAGATGAGTTTGTTCAAGTCGCCGATGGTTAAGCTTTTAAAAAAGATGATATCGTTTAAAGTCGGATTCTAAAGCATTGTAAATAGATGACTTGTTCCAGTCGCCGATGGTTAAGCTTTTAAAAAAGATGATATCGTTTAAAGTCGGATTCTAAAGCACTGTAAATAGATGAGTTTGTTCAAGTTGCCGATTCTTAAGGTTCGAAAATAGATGATATCGTTTTTAGTCGGATTCTAAAGCATTGTAAATAGATGACATTGTAATAGTTGCGGATTTTTAAGGTTCGAAAATAGATGATATCGTTTAAAGTCGGACTCTACAGCATTGTAAATAGATAACTTTGGTCAAGTTGCGGATTCTTAAGGTTTGAAAATAGCTGATATCGTTTAAAGTCGGACTCTAAAGCATTGTAAATAGATGACTCTGTTCTAGTTGCCGATTCTTAAAGTTTTAAAAATAGATGATATCGTTTAAAGTCGGATTCTACAGCATTGTAAATAGATGACATTGTTACAGTTGCAGATTCATAAGGTTTGAAAATAGATGATATCGTTTAAAGTCGGATTCTAAAACATTGTAAATCGATGACTTAGTTTAAGTTGCAGATTTTTAAGATATGTAAATAGATGATATTGTTTAAAGTCGGATTCTAAAGCATTGTAAATAGATGACTTGTTTCAAGTTGCGGATTCTAAGGGTTTAAAATAGATGATATTGTTTAAGTCGGATTCTAAAGCATTGAATATAGATTACTTTGTTCAAGTTGCGGATTCTTAAGATTTGAAAATAGATTATATCTGTTAAAGTCGAATACTAAAGCATTGTAAATAGATGACTTTGTTCAAGTTGCGGATTCGTTAGGTTTGAAAATAGATTATATCGTTTAAAGTCGGATTCTAAAGCATTGTAAATAGATGACTTTGTTCAAGTTGCGGTTTCTTGAGGTTTGAAAATAGATGATATCGGTTAAAGTCGGATTCTAAAGCATTGTAAATTGATGACTTGTTCAAGTCGCCGATTCTTGAGGTTTGAAAATAGATGATATCGGTTAAAGTCGGATTCTAAAGCATTGTAAATAGATGACTTTGTTCAAGTTGCGGATACTTAATGTTTGAAAATAGATGATATCGTTTAAAGTCGGATTCTAAAGCATTGTAAATTGATGACTTAGTTCAAGTTGCAGATTTTAAAGGTTTGTAAATAGATGATATTGTTTAAAGTCGGATTCTAAAGCATTGTAAATAGATGACCTTGTTCAAGTTGCGGATTCTTAAGGTTTTAAAATAGATGATATTGTTTAAGTCGGATTCTAAAGCATTGAATATAGATTACTTTGTTCAAGTTGCGGATTCTTAAGATTTGAAAATAGATGATATCTTTTTAAGTCTGATTCTAAAGCATTGTAAATAGATGACTTTGTTCAAGTTGCCGATTCTTAAACTTTGAAAATACATAATATCGTTTAAAGTAGGATTCTAAAGCATTGTAAATAGATGACTTGTTCAAGTCGCCGATGGTTAAGCTTTTAAAAAAGACAATATCGGTTAAAGTCGGATTCTAAAGCACTGTAAATAGATCAGTTTGTTCAAGTTGCTGATTCTTAAGGTTCGAAAAAGGATGATATCGTTGTAAGTCGGATTCTAAAGCATTGTACATACATGACATTGTAATAGTTGCGGATTTTTAAGGGTCGAAAGTAGATGATATCGTTTTAACTCGGATTCTAAAGCATTGTAAATAGATGACTTTCAACAAGTTGCAGATTCTGAAGGTTTGAAAATAGATGATATCGTTTAAAGTCGGATTCTAAAGCATTATAAATAGATGACTTTGTTTAAGTTGCGGATTCTAACGGTTTGAAAATAGATGATATCATTTAAAGTCGGCCTCTAAAGCATTGTAAATAGATGACTTTGTTTAAGTTGCGGATTCTTGAGGTTTGAAAATAGATGGTATCGTTTAAAGTGTGATTCTACAGCATTGTAAATAGGTGACATTGTTGTAGTTGCAGATTCTTAAGGTTTGAAAATAGATGATATCGGTTAAAGTCGGATTCTAAAGCATTGTAAATAGATGACTTTGTTCAAGTTGCGGATTCTTAAGGTTTGAAAATAGATGATATCGTTTAAAGTCGGATTCTGAAGCATTGTAAATAGATGACTTTGTTCAAGTTGCCGATTCTTAAGGTTTGAAAATAGATGATATCGTTTAAAGTCGGATTCTGAAGCATTGTAAATAGATGACTTTGTTCAAGTTGCCGATTCTTAAGGTTTTAAAATAGATGATTTCGTTTAAAGTCGGATTCTAAAGCATTGTAAATTGATGACTTAGTTCAAGGTGCGGATTCTTAAGGTTTTAAAATAGAGTATATTGTTTAAGTCGGATTCTAAAGCATTGAATATAGATTACTTTGTTCAAGTTGCGGATTCTTAAGATTTGAAAATAGATGATATCTTTTAAAGTCGAATACTAAAGCATTGTAAATAGATGACTTTGTTCAAGTTGCGGATTCGTTAGGTTTGAAAATAGATTATATCGTTTATAGTCGGATTCTAAAGCATTGTAAATAGATGACTTTGTTCAAGTTGCGGATTCTTGAGGTTTGAAAATAGATTATATTGGTTAAAGTCGGATTCTAAAGCATTGTAAATTGATGACTTTGTTCAAGTTGCGGATTCTTAAGGTTTGAAAATAGATTATAATGTTAACAGTCGGATTCTAAAGCATTGTAAATAGATGACTTTGTTCAAGTTGCGGAGTCTTAAGGTTTGAAAATAGATGATATCGTTTAAAGTCGGATTCTAAACATTGCAAATAGATGACTCTGTTCAAGTCGCCGATTCTTAAGCTTTTAAAATAGATGATATCGTTTAAAGTCGGATTCTAAAGCACTGTAAATAGATGACTTTGTTCAAGTTGCCGATTCTTCAGGTTCGAAAATAGATGATATCGTTAAAAGTCGGATTCTACAGCATTGCAAATAGGTTACATTGTGTAAGTTGCAGATTCTTAAGGTTTGAAAATAGATGATATCGGTGAAAAATCGGATTTTAAAGCATTGTAAATAGATGACTTTGTTCTAAGTTGCGGATTTTTAAGGTTTCAAAATAGATGATATCGTTTAAAGTCGGATTCTAAAGCATTGTAAATAGATGACTTTGTTCAAGTGGCGGATTCTTAAAGTTTGAAAATAGATGATATCGTTTAATTTCGTATTCTAAAGCATTGTAAATAGATGACTTTGTTCCAGTTGCGGATTCTTAAAGTTTGAAAATAGATGATATCGTTTAAAGTCGGATTCTAAAGTATTGTAAATATATGACATTGTGACAGTTGCGGATTCTAAAGGTTTGAAAATAGATTATATCGTTTAAAGTCGGATTCTAAAGCATTGTAAATAGATGACTTTGTTCCAGTTGCGGATTCTTTAGCTTTGAAAATAGAAGATATCGTTGAAAGTCGGATTCTGAAGCATTGTAAATAGATGACTTTGTTCAAGTTGCCGATTCTTAAGGTTTGAAAATAGATGATATCGTTTAAAGTCGGATTCTAAAGCATTGTAAATAGATGACTTGTTCAAGTCGCCGATGGTTAAGCTTTTCAAAAAGATGATATCGTTTAAAGTCGGATTCTAAAGCACTGTAAATAGATGAGTTTGTTCAAGTTGCCGATTCTTAAGGTTCGAAAATAGATGATATCGTTTTTAGTCGGATTCTAAAGCATTGTAAATAGATGACATTGTAATAGTTGCGGATTTTTAAGGTTCGAAAATAGATGATATCGTTTAAAGTCGGATTCTAAAGCATTGTAAATAGATGACTTGGTTCAAGTTGCCGATTCTTAAAGTTTGAAAATAGATGATATCGTTTAAAGTCGGATTCTAAAGCATCGTAAATAGATGACTTTGTTCAAGTTGCCGATTCTTAAAGTTTTAAAAATAGATGATATCGTTTAAAGTCGGATTCTACAGCATTGTAAATAGATGACATTGTTACAGTTGCGGATTCATAAGGTTTGAAAATAGATGATATCGTTTAAAGTCGGATTCTACAGCATTGCAAATAGGTTACATTGTGTAAGTTGCAGATTCTTAAGGTTTGAAAATAAATGATATCGTTAAAAGTCGGATTCTAAAACATTGTAAATTGATGACTTAGTTTAAGTTGCAGATTTTTAAGGTTTGTAAATAGATGATATTGTTTAAAGTCGGATTCTAAAGCATTGTAAATAGATGACTTGTTTCAAGTTGCGGATTCTTAAGGTTTTAAAATAGATGATATTGTTTAAGTCGGATTCTAAAGCATTGAATATAGATTACTTTGTTCAAGTTGCGGATTCTTAAGATTTGAAAATAGATGATATCTTTTAAAGTCGAATACTAAAGCATTATAAATAGATGACTTTGTTCAAGTTGCGGATTCGTTAGGTTTGAAAATAGATTATATCGTTTAAAGTCGGATTCTAAAGCATTGTAAATAGATGACTTTGTTCAAGTTGCGGATTCTTGAGGTTTGAAAATAGATGATATCGGTTAAAGTCGGATTCTAAAGCATTGTAAATAGATGACTTTGTTCAAGTTGCGGATTCTTAAGGTTTGAAAAAAGATTATAATGTTAACAGTCGGATTCTAAAGCATTGTAAATAGATGACTTTGTTCAAGTTGCGGAGTCTTAAGGGTTGAAAATAGATGATATCGTTTAAAGTCGGATCTTACAGCATTGTAAATAGATAACTTTGTTGTAAGTTGCGGATTCATAAGGTTTACAAATAGATGATATCGTTTAAAGTCGGATTCTAAAGCATTGTAAATAGATTACTTTGTTCAAGTTGCGGATTCTTAAGGTTTGAAAATAGATGATATCGTTTAAAGTCGGATTCTAAAGCATTGTAAATAGATGACTTGTTAAAGTCGCCGATTCTTAAGCTTTTAAAATAGATGATATCGTTTAAAGTCGGATTCTAAAGCATTGTAAATAAATGACTTTGTTCAAGTTGCCGATTCTTAAGGTTCGAAAATAGATGATATCGTTTAAAGTCGGATTCTACAGCATTGCAAATAGGTGACATTGTGTGAGTTGCAGATTCTTAAGATTTGAAAATAGATTATATCTTTTAAAGTCGGATTCTAAAGCATTGTAAATAAATGACTTTGTTCAAGTTGCGGATTCTTAAGGTTTGAAAATAGAAGATATCGTTTAAAGTCGGATTCTAAAGCATTGTAAATAGATGACTTCGTTCAAGTCGCCGATGGTTAAGCTTTTAAAAAAGATGATATCGTTTAAAGTCGGATTCTAAAGCACTGCAAATAGATGAGTTTGTTCAAGTTGCCGATTCTTAAGGTTCGAAAATAGATGATATCGTTTTTAGTCGGATTCTAAAGCATTTTAAATAGATGACATTGTAATAGTTGCGGATTTTTAAGGTTCGAAAATAGATGATATCGTTTAAAGTCGGATTCTAAAGCATTGTAAATAGATGACTTTGTTCAAGTTGCGGATTCTTAAGGTTTGAAAATAGATTATATCGTTTAAAGTCGGACTCTAAAGCATTGTAAATAGATGACTCTGTTCTAGTTGCCGATTCTTAAAGTTTTAAAAATAGATGATATCGTTTGAAGTCGGATTCCACAGCATTGTAAATAGATGACATTGTTACAGTTGCGGATTCATAAGGTTTGAAAATAGATGATACTGTTTAAAGTCGGACTCTAAAGCATTGTAAATAGATGACTTTGTTCAAGTTGCGGATTCTTAAGGTTTTAAAATAGATGATATCGTTAAAAGTCGGATTCTAAAACATTGTAAATTGATGACTTAGTTTAAGTTGCAGATTTTTAATATTTGTAAATAGATGATATTGTTTAAAGTCGGATTCTAAAGCATTGTAAATAGATGACTTGTTTCAAGTTGCGGATTCTTAGGGTTTAAAATAGATGATATTGTTTAAGTCGGATTCTAAAGCATTGAATATAGATTACTTTGTTCAAGTTGCGGATTCTTAAGATTTGAAAATAGATGATATCTTTTAAAGTCGAATACTAAAGCATTGTAAATAGATGACTTTGTTTAAGTTGCGGAATCGTTAGGTTTGAAAATAGATTATATCTTTTAAAGTCGGATTCTAAAGCATTGTAAATAGATGACTTTGTTCAAGTTGCGGATTCTTGAGGTTTGAAAATAGATGATATCGTTTTAAGTCGGATTCTAAAGCATTGTAAATAGATGACTTTGTTCAAGTTGCGGATTCTTAAGGTTTGAGAATAGATTATAATGTTTAAAGTCGGATTCTAAAGCATTGTAAATAGATGACTTTGTTCAAGTTGCGCAGTCTTAAGTGTTGAAAATAGATGATATCGTTTAAAGTCGGATTCTAAAGCATTGTAAATAGATGACTTGGTTCTAAGTTGCGGATTCTAAAGGTTTAAAAATAGATGATATGGTTTAAAGTCGGATTCTAAAGCATTGTAAATAGATTACTTTGTTCAAGTTGCGGATTCTTAAGGTTTGAAAATAGATGATATCGTTTAAAGTCGGATTCTAAAGCATTGTAAATAGATGACTTGTTAAAGTGGCTGATTCTTAAGATTTTAAAATAGATGATATCGTTTAAAGTCGGATTCTGAAGCATTGTAAATAGATGACTTTGTTCAAGTTGCCAAATCTTAAGGTTTTAAAATAGATAATATCGTTTGAAGTAGGATTCTAAAGCATTGTAAATAGATGACTTGTTCAAGTCGCCGTCGGTTAAGCTTTTAAAAAAGATGATATCGGTTAAAGTCGGATTCTAAAGCACTGTAAATAGATGAGTTTGTTCAAGTTGCCGATTGTTAAGGTTCGAAAATAGATGATATCGTTTTAAGTCGGATTCTAAAGCATTGTAAATACAGGACATTGTAATAGTTGTGGATTTTTTAGGTTCGAAAATAGATGATATCGTTTAAAGTCGGATTCTAAAGCATTGTAAATAGATGTCTTTATTCCAGCTGCGGATTCTGAAGGTTTGAAAATAGATGATATCGTTTGAAGTCGGATTCTAAAGCATTTTAAATAGATGCATTTGTTTAAGTTGCGGATTCTAACGGTTTGTAAATTAGATGATATCATTTAAAGTCGGCCTCTAAAGCATTGTAAATAGATTACTTTGTTCAAGTAGCGGATTCCTGAGGTTTAAATAGAGATGATATCGTTTAAAGTCGGATTCTACAGCATTGTAAATAGGTGACATTGTTGTAGTTGCAGATTCTTAAGATTTGGAAATAGATGATATCGTTTAAAGTCGGATTCTAAAGCATTAGAAATAGATGACTTTGTTCAATTTGCGGATTCTTAAGGTATGAAAATAGATGATATAGTTTAAAGTCGGATTCTGAAGCATTGTAAATAGATGACTTTGTTCCAGTTGCCGACTCTTAAGGTTTGAAAATAGATGATATCGTTTAAAGTCGGATTCTGAAGCATTGTAAATAGATGACTTTGTTCAAGTTGCCGATTCTTAAGGTTTTAAAATAGATGATATCGTTTAAAGTCGGATTCTAAAGCATTGTAAATTGATGACTTAGTTCAAGTTGCAGATTATAAGGTTTGTCAATAGATGATATTGTTTAAAGTCGGATTCTAAAGCATTGTAAATAGATGACTTGTTCAAGTCGCCGATGGTTAAGCTTTACAAAAAAGATGATATCGTTTAAAGTCTGATTCTAAAGCACTGTAAATAGATGACTTTGTACAAGTTGCGGATTGTTAAGGTTTGAAAATAGATGATATCGTTTAAAGTCGGATTTTTAAGCATTGTAAATAGATGACTTGTTAAAGTCGCCGATTCTTAAGTTTTTAAAATAGATGATATCGTTTAAAGTCGGATTCTAAAGCACTGTAAAAGATGACTTTGTTCAAGTTGCCGATTCTTAAGGTTCGAAAATAGATGATATCGTTTAAAGTCGGATTCTGCAGCATTGCAAATAGGTTACATTGTGTAAGTTGCAGATTCTTAAGGTTTGAAAATAGTTGATATCGTTTAAAGTCGGATTCTAAAGCATTGTAAATAAATGACTTTGTTCAAGATGCGTATTCTTAAGGTTTGAAAATAGATGATATCGTTTAAAGTCGGATTCTGAAGCATTGTAAATAGATGACTTTGTTCAAGTTGCGGAGTCTTAAGGGTTGAAAATAGATTATATCGTTTAAAGTCGGATTCTAAAGCATTGTAAATAGATGACTTTGTTCTAAGTTGCGGATTCTTAAGGTTTAAAAATAGATTATATCGTTTAAAGTCGGATTCTGAAGCATTGTAAATAGATGACTTTGTTCAAGTTGAGGATTCTTAAGGTTTGAGAATAGATTACAATGTTTGAAGTCGGATTCTAAAGCATTGTATATAGATGACTTTGTTCAAGTTGCGGAGTCTTAAGGGTTGAAAATAGATGATATCGTTTAAAGTCGGATTCTAAAGCATTGTAAATAGATGACTTTGTTCTAAGTTGTGGATTCTTAAGGTTTAAAAATAGATGATATCGTTTAAAGTCGGATTCTAAAGCATTGTAAATAGATGACTTTGTTCAAGTTGCGGATTTTTAAGGTTTGAAAATTTATGATATCTTTTAAAGTCTTGTTCTACAGCATTGTAAATAGATGACTTTCTTCTACGTTGCGGATTCTTAAGGTTTGAAAATAGATATTATCGTTTAAAGTCGGATTCTAAATCATTGTAAATAGATGACTTGTTAAAGTCGCCGATTCTTAAGCTTTTAAAATAGATGATATCGTTTAAAGTCGGATTCTAAATCATTGTAAAAAGATGACTTGTTCAAGTCGCCGATGGTTAATCTTTTAAAAAAGATGATATCGTTTAAAGTCGGATTCTAAAGCACTGTAAATAGATGAGTTTGTTCCAGTTGCCGATTCTTAAGGTTCGAAAATAGATGATATCGTTTAAAGTCGGATTCTAAAGCATTGTAAATAGATGACATTGTAATAGTTTCGGATTTTTAAGGTTCGAAAATAGATGATATCTTTTAAAGTCGGATTCTAAAGCATTGTAAATAAATGACTTTGTTCAAGTTGCGGATTCTTAAGGTTTGAAAATAGATGATATCGTTTAAAGTCGGATTCTGAAGCATTGTAAATAGATGACTTTGTTCAAGTTGCGGAGTCTTAAGGGTTTACAATAGATGATATCGTTTAAAGTCGGATTCTAAAGCATTGTAAATAGATGACTTTGTTCTAAGTTGCGGATTCTTAAGGTTTAAAAATAGATTATATCGTTTAAAGTCGGATTCTGAAGCATTGTAAATAGATGACTTTGTTCAAGTTGAGGATTCTTAAGGTTTGAGAATAGATTACAATGTTTGAAGTCGGATTCTAAAGCATTGTATATAGATGACTTTGTTCAAGTTGCGGAGTCTTAAGGGTTGAAAATAGATGATATCGTTTAAAGTCGGATTCTAAAGCATTGTAAATAGATGACTTTGTTCTAAGTTGCGGATTCTATAGGTTAAAAATTGGTGATATCGTTTAAAGTCGAGTTCTAAAGCATTGTAAATAGATGACTTTGTTCAAGTTGCGGATTTTTAAGGTTTGAAAATTTATGATATCTTTTAAAGTCTAGTTCTAAAGCATTGTAAATAGATGAATTTGTTCACGTTGCGGATTCTTAAGGTTTGAAAATATGTGATATCGTTTAAAGTCGGATTCTAAATCATTGTAAATAGATGACTTGTTAAAGTCGCCGATTCTTAAGCTTTTAAAATAGATAATATCGTTTAAAGTCGGATTCTAAAGCACTGTAAATAGATGACTTTGTTCAAGTTGCCGATTCTTAAGGTTCGAAAATAGATGATATCGTTTAAAGTCGGATTCTACAGCATTGCAAATAGGTGACATTGTGTAAGTTGCAGATTCTTAAGGTTTGAAAATAGATGATATCGTTTAAAGTCGGATTCTAAAGCATTAGAAATAGATGACTTTGTTCAATTTGCGGATTCTTAAGGTATGAAAATAGATGATATAGTTTAAAGTCGGATTCTGAAGCATTGTAAATAGATGACTTTGTTCCAGTTGCCGACTCTTAAGGTTTGAAAATAGATGATATCGTTTAAAGTCGGATTCTGAAGCATTGTAAATAGATGACTTTGTTCAAGTTGCCGATTCTTAAGGTTTTAAAATAGATGATATCGTTTAAAGTCGGATTCTAAAGCATTGTAAATTGATGACTTAGTTCAAGTTGCAGATTATAAGGTTTGTCAATAGATGATATTGTTTAAAGTCGGATTCTAAAGCATTGTAAATAGATGACTTGTTCAAGTCGCCGATGGTTAAGCTTTACAAAAAAGATGATATCGTTTAAAGTCTGATTCTAAAGCACTGTAAATAGATGACTTTGTACAAGTTGCGGATTGTTAAGGTTTGAAAATAGATGATATCGTTTAAAGTCGGATTTTTAAGCATTGTAAATAGATGACTTGTTAAAGTCGCCGATTCTTAAGTTTTTAAAATAGATGATATCGTTTAAAGTCGGATTCTAAAGCACTGTAAAAGATGACTTTGTTCAAGTTGCCGATTCTTAAGGTTCGAAAATAGATGATATCGTTTAAAGTCGGATTCTGCAGCATTGCAAATAGGTTACATTGTGTAAGTTGCAGATTCTTAAGGTTTGAAAATAGTTGATATCGTTTAAAGTCGGATTCTAAAGCATTGTAAATAAATGACTTTGTTCAAGATGCGTATTCTTAAGGTTTGAAAATAGATGATATCGTTTAAAGTCGGATTCTGAAGCATTGTAAATAGATGACTTTGTTCAAGTTGCGGAGTCTTAAGGGTTGAAAATAGATTATATCGTTTAAAGTCGGATTCTAAAGCATTGTAAATAGATGACTTTGTTCTAAGTTGCGGATTCTTAAGGTTTAAAAATAGATTATATCGTTTAAAGTCGGATTCTGAAGCATTGTAAATAGATGACTTTGTTCAAGTTGAGGATTCTTAAGGTTTGAGAATAGATTACAATGTTTGAAGTCGGATTCTAAAGCATTGTATATAGATGACTTTGTTCAAGTTGCGGAGTCTTAAGGGTTGAAAATAGATGATATCGTTTAAAGTCGGATTCTAAAGCATTGTAAATAGATGACTTTGTTCTAAGTTGTGGATTCTTAAGGTTTAAAAATAGATGATATCGTTTAAAGTCGGATTCTAAAGCATTGTAAATAGATGACTTTGTTCAAGTTGCGGATTTTTAAGGTTTGAAAATTTATGATATCTTTTAAAGTCTTGTTCTACAGCATTGTAAATAGATGACTTTCTTCTACGTTGCGGATTCTTAAGGTTTGAAAATAGATATTATCGTTTAAAGTCGGATTCTAAATCATTGTAAATAGATGACTTGTTAAAGTCGCCGATTCTTAAGCTTTTAAAATAGATGATATCGTTTAAAGTCGGATTCTAAATCATTGTAAAAAGATGACTTGTTCAAGTCGCCGATGGTTAATCTTTTAAAAAAGATGATATCGTTTAAAGTCGGATTCTAAAGCACTGTAAATAGATGAGTTTGTTCCAGTTGCCGATTCTTAAGGTTCGAAAATAGATGATATCGTTTAAAGTCGGATTCTAAAGCATTGTAAATAGATGACATTGTAATAGTTTCGGATTTTTAAGGTTCGAAAATAGATGATATCTTTTAAAGTCGGATTCTAAAGCATTGTAAATAAATGACTTTGTTCAAGTTGCGGATTCTTAAGGTTTGAAAATAGATGATATCGTTTAAAGTCGGATTCTGAAGCATTGTAAATAGATGACTTTGTTCAAGTTGCGGAGTCTTAAGGGTTTACAATAGATGATATCGTTTAAAGTCGGATTCTAAAGCATTGTAAATAGATGACTTTGTTCTAAGTTGCGGATTCTTAAGGTTTAAAAATAGATTATATCGTTTAAAGTCGGATTCTGAAGCATTGTAAATAGATGACTTTGTTCAAGTTGAGGATTCTTAAGGTTTGAGAATAGATTACAATGTTTGAAGTCGGATTCTAAAGCATTGTATATAGATGACTTTGTTCAAGTTGCGGAGTCTTAAGGGTTGAAAATAGATGATATCGTTTAAAGTCGGATTCTAAAGCATTGTAAATAGATGACTTTGTTCTAAGTTGCGGATTCTATAGGTTAAAAATTGGTGATATCGTTTAAAGTCGAGTTCTAAAGCATTGTAAATAGATGACTTTGTTCAAGTTGCGGATTTTTAAGGTTTGAAAATTTATGATATCTTTTAAAGTCTAGTTCTAAAGCATTGTAAATAGATGAATTTGTTCACGTTGCGGATTCTTAAGGTTTGAAAATATGTGATATCGTTTAAAGTCGGATTCTAAATCATTGTAAATAGATGACTTGTTAAAGTCGCCGATTCTTAAGCTTTTAAAATAGATAATATCGTTTAAAGTCGGATTCTAAAGCACTGTAAATAGATGACTTTGTTCAAGTTGCCGATTCTTAAGGTTCGAAAATAGATGATATCGTTTAAAGTCGGATTCTACAGCATTGCAAATAGGTGACATTGTGTAAGTTGCAGATTCTTAAGGTTTGAAAATAGATGATATCGTTTAAAGTCGGATTCTAAAGCATTGTAAATAAATGACTTTGTTCAAGTTACGGATTCTTAAGGTTTGAAAATAGATGATATCGTTTAAAGTCGGATTCTGAAGAATTGTAAATAGATGACTTTGTTCAAGTTGCCGATTCTTAAGGTTTGAAAATAGATAATATCGTTTAAAGTAGGATTCTAAAGCATTGTAAAAAGATGACTTGTTCAAGTCGCCGATGGTTAATCTTTTAAAAAAGATGATATCGTTTAAAGTCGGATTCTAAAGCACTGTAAATAGATGAGTTTGTTCCAGTTCCGATTCTTAAGGTTCGAAAATAGATGATATCGTTTTAAGTCGGATTCTAAAGCATTGTAAATAGATGACGTTGTAATAGTTGCGGATTTTTAAGGTTCGAAAATAGATGATATCGTTTAAAGTCGGATTCTAAAGCATTGTAAATAGATGACTTTGTTCAAGTTGCCGATTCTTAAAGTTTGAAAATAGATGATATCGTTTAAAGTCGGATTCTAAAGCATCGTAAATAGATGACTTTGTTCAAGTTGCCGATTCTTAAAGTTTTAAAAATAGATGATATCGTTTAAAGTCGGATTCTACAGCATTGTAAATAGATGACATTGTTACAGTTGCGGATTCATAAGGTTTTAAAATAGATGATATCGTTTAAAGTCGGATTCTACAGCATTGCAAATAGGTTACATTGTGTAAGTTGCAGATTCTTAAGGTTTGAAAATAAATGATATCGTTAAAAGTCGGATTCTAAAACATTGTAAATTGATGACTAAGTTTAAGTTGCAGATTTTTAAGGTTTGTAAATAGATGATATTTTTTAAAGTCGGATTCTAAAGCATTGTAAATAGATGACTTGTTTCAAGTTGCGGATTCTTAAGGTTTTAAAATAGATGATATTGTTTAAGTCGGATTCTAAAGCATTGAATATAGATTACTTTGTTCAAGTTGCGGATTCTTAAGATTTGAAAATAGATGATATCTTTTAAAGTCGAATACTAAAGCATTATAAATAGATGACTTTGTTCAAGTTGCGGATTCGTTAGGTTTGAAAATAGATTATATCGTTTAAAGTCGGATTCTAAAGCATTGTAAATAGATGACTTTGTTCAAGTTGCGGATTCTTGAGGTTTGAAAATAGATGATATCGGTTAAAGTCGGATTCTAAAGCATTGTAAATAGATGACTTTGTTCAAGTTGCGGATTCTTAAGGTTTGAAAAAAGATTATAATGTTAACAGTCGGATTCTAAAGCATTGTAAATAGATGACTTTGTTCAAGTTGCGGAGTCTTAAGGGTTGAAAATAGATGATATCGTTTAAAGTCGGATCTTACAGCATTGTAAATAGATCACTTTGTTGTAAGTTGCGGATTCATAAGGTTTACAAATAGATGATATCGTTTAAAGTCGGATTCTAAAGCATTGTAAATAGATTACTTTGTTCAAGTTGCGGATTCTAAAGGTTTGAAAATAGATGATATCGTTTAAAGTCGGATTCTAAAGCATTGTAAATAGATGACTTGTTAAAGTCGCCGATTCTTAAGCTTTTAAAATAGATGATATCGTTTAAAGTCGGATTCTAAAGCATTGTAAATAAATGACTTTGTTCAAGTTGCCGATTCTTAAGGTTCGAAAATAGATGATATCGTTTAAAGTCGGATTCTACAGCATTGCAAATAGGTGACATTGTGTGAGTTGCAGATTCTTAAGATTTGAAAATAGATTATATCTTTTAAAGTCGGATTCTAAAGCATTGTAAATAAATGACTTTGTTCAAGTTGCGGATTCTTAAGGTTTGAAAATAGAAGATATCGTTTAAAGTCGGATTCTGAAGTATTGTAAATAGATGACTTTGTTCAAGTTGCCGATTCTTAAGGTTTGAAAATCGATGATATCTTTTAAAGTCGGATTCTAAAGCATTGTAAATAGATGACTTCGTTCAAGTCGCCGATGGTTAAGCTTTTAAAAAAGATGATATCGTTTAAAGTCGGATTCTAAAGCACTGTAAATAGATGAGTTTGTTCAAGTTGCCGATTCTTAAGGTTCAAAAATAGATGATATCGTTTTTAGTCGGATTCTAAAGCATTGTAAATAGATGACATTGTAATAGTTGCGGATTTTTAAGGTTCGAAAATAGATGATATCGTTTAAAGTCGGATTCTAAAGCATTGTAAATAGATGACTTTGTTCAAGTTGCGGATTCTTAAGGTTTGAAAATAGATTATATCGTTTAAAGTCGGACTCTAAAGCATTGTAAATAGATGACTCTGTTCTAGTTGCCGATTCTTAAAGTTTTAAAAATAGATGATATCGTTTGAAGTCGGATTCCACAGCATTGTAAATAGATGACATTGTTACAGTTGCGGATTCACAAGGTTTGAAAATAGATGATACTGTTTAAAGTCGGACTCTAAAGCATTGTAAATAGATGACTTTGTTCAAGTTGCGGATTCTTAAGGTTTTAAAATAGATGATATCGTTAAAAGTCGGATTCTAAAACATTGTAAATTGATGACTTACTTTAAGTTGCAGATTTTTAATATTTGTAAATAGATGATATTGTTTAAAGTCGGATTCTAAAGCATTGTAAATAGATGACTTGTTTCAAGTTGCGGATTCTTAGGGTTTAAAATAGATGATATTGTTTAAGTCGGATTCTAAAGCATTGAATATAGATTACTTTGTTCAAGTTGCGGATTCTTAAGATTTGAAAATAGATGATATCTTTTAAAGTCGAATACTAAAGCATTGTAAATAGATGACTTTGTTTAAGTTGCGGATTCGTTAGGTTTGAAAATAGATTATATCTTTTAAAGTCGGATTCTAAAGCATTGTAAATAGATGACTTTGTTCAAGTTGCGGATTCTTGAGGTTTGAAAATAGATGATATCGTTTTAAGTCGGATTCTAAAGCATTGTAAATAGATGACTTTGTTCAAGTTGCGGATTCTTAAGGTTTGAGACTAGATTATAATGTTTAAAGTCGGATTCTAAAGCATTGTAAATAGATGACTTTGTTCAAGTTGCGCAGTCTTAAGTGTTGAAAATAGATGATATCGTTTAAAGTCGGATTCTAAAGCATTGTAAATAGATGACTTGGTTCTAAGTTGCGGATTCTAAAGGTTTAAAAATAGATGATATGGTTTAAAGTCATATTCTAAAGCATTGTAAATAGATTACTTTGTTCAAGTTGCGGATTCTTAAGGTTTGAAAATAGATGATATCGTTTAAAGTCGGATTCTAAAGCATTGTAAATAGATGACTTGTTAAAGTGGCTGATTCTTAAGATTTTAAAATAGATGATATCGTTTAAAGTCGGATTCTGAAGCATTGTAAATAGATGACTTTGTTCAAGTTGCCAAATCTTAAGGTTTTAAAATAGATAATATCGTTTGAAGTAGGATTCTAAAGCATTGTAAATAGATGACTTGTTCAAGTCGCCGTCGGTTAAGCTTTTAAAAAAGATTATATCGGTTAAAGTCGGATTCTAAAGCACTGTAAATAGATGAGTTTGTTCAAGTTGCCGATTCTTAAGGTTCGAAAATAGATGATATCGTTTTAAGTCGGATTCTAAAGCATTGTAAATACAGGACATTGTAATAGTTGTGGATTTTTTAGGTTCGAAAATAGATGATATCGTTTAAAGTCGGATTCTAAAGCATTGTAAATAGATGTCTTTATTCCAGCTGCGGATTCTGAAGGTTTGAAAATAGATGATATCGTTTGAAGTCGGATTCTAAAGCATTTTAAATAGATGACTTTGTTTAAGTTGCGGATTCTAACGGTTTGTAAATTAGATGATATCATTTAAAGTCGGCCTCTAAAGCATTGTAAATAGATTACTTTGTTCAAGTAGCGGATTCCTGAGGTTTGAAAAGAGATGATATCGTTTAAAGTCGGATTCTACAGCATTGTAAATAGGTGACATTGTTGTAGTTGCAGTTTCTTAAGGTTTGGAAATAGATGATATCGTTTAAAGTCGGATTCTAAAGCATTATAAATAGATGACTTTGTTCAATTTGCGGATTCTTAAGGTATGAAAATAGATGATATAGTTTAAAGTCGGATTCTGAAGCATTGTAAATAGATGACTTTGTTCCAGTTGCCGACTCTTAAGGTTTGAAAATAGATGATATCGTTTAAAGTCGGATTCTGAAGCATTGTAAATAGATGACTTTGTTCAAGTTGCCGATTCTTAAGGTTTTAAAATAGATGATATCGTTTAAAGTCGGATTCTAAAGCATTGTAAATTGATGACTTAGTTCAAGTTGCAGATTATAAGGTTTGTCAATAGATGATATTGTTTAAAGTCGGATTCTAAAGCATTGTAAATAGATGACTTGTTCAAGTCGCCGATGGTTAAGCTTTACAAAAAAGATGATATCGTTTAAAGTCTGATTCTAAAGCACTGTAAATAGATGACTTTGTACAAGTTGCGGATTGTTAAGGTTTGAAAATAGATGATATCGTTTAAAGTCGGATTTTTAAGCATTGTAAATAGATGACTTGTTAAAGTCGCCGATTCTTAAGTTTTTAAAATAGATGATATCGTTTAAAGTCGGATTCTAAAGCACTGTAAAAGATGACTTTGTTCAAGTTGCCGATTCTTAAGGTTCGAAAATAGATGATATCGTTTAAAGTCGGATTCTGCAGCATTGCAAATAGGTTACATTGTGTAAGTTGCAGATTCTTAAGGTTTGAAAATAGTTGATATCGTTTAAAGTCGGATTCTAAAGCATTGTAAATAAATGACTTTGTTCAAGATGCGGATTCTTAAGGTTTGAAAATAGATGATATCGTTTAAAGTCGGATTCTAAAGCATTGTAAATAGATGTCTTTATTCCAGCTGCGGATTCTGAAGGTTTGAAAATAGATGATATCGTTTGAAGTCGGATTCTAAAGCATTTTAAATAGATGACTTTGTTTAAGTTGCGGATTCTAACGGTTTGTAAATTAGATGATATCATTTAAAGTCGGCCTCTAAAGCATTGTAAATAGATTACTTTGTTCAAGTAGCGGATTCCTGAGGTTTGAAAAGAGATGATATCGTTTAAAGTCGGATTCTACAGCATTGTAAATAGGTGACATTGTTGTAGTTGCAGTTTCTTAAGGTTTGGAAATAGATGATATCGTTTAAAGTCGGATTCTAAAGCATTATAAATAGATGACTTTGTTCAATTTGCGGATTCTTAAGGTATGAAAATAGATGATATAGTTTAAAGTCGGATTCTGAAGCATTGTAAATAGATGACTTTGTTCCAGTTGCCGACTCTTAAGGTTTGAAAATAGATGATATCGTTTAAAGTCGGATTCTGAAGCATTGTAAATAGATGACTTTGTTCAAGTTGCCGATTCTTAAGGTTTTAAAATAGATGATATCGTTTAAAGTCGGATTCTAAAGCATTGTAAATTGATGACTTAGTTCAAGTTGCAGATTATAAGGTTTGTCAATAGATGATATTGTTTAAAGTCGGATTCTAAAGCATTGTAAATAGATGACTTGTTCAAGTCGCCGATGGTTAAGCTTTACAAAAAAGATGATATCGTTTAAAGTCTGATTCTAAAGCACTGTAAATAGATGACTTTGTACAAGTTGCGGATTGTTAAGGTTTGAAAATAGATGATATCGTTTAAAGTCGGATTTTTAAGCATTGTAAATAGATGACTTGTTAAAGTCGCCGATTCTTAAGTTTTTAAAATAGATGATATCGTTTAAAGTCGGATTCTAAAGCACTGTAAAAGATGACTTTGTTCAAGTTGCCGATTCTTAAGGTTCGAAAATAGATGATATCGTTTAAAGTCGGATTCTGCGGCATTGCAAATAGGTTACATTGTGTAAGTTGCAGATTCTTAAGGTTTGAAAATAGTTGATATCGTTTAAAGTCGGATTCTAAAGCATTGTAAATAAATGACTTTGTTCAAGATGCGGATTCTTAAGGTTTGAAAATAGATGATATCGTTTAAAGTCGGATTCTGAAGCATTGTAAATAGATGACTTTGTTCAAGTTGCGGAGTCTTAAGGGTTGAAAATAGATTATATCGTTTAAAGTCGGATTCTAAAGCATTGTAAATAGATGACTTTGTTCTAAGTTGCGGATTCTTAAGGTTTAAAAATAGATTATATCGTTTAAAGTCGGATTCTGAAGCATTGTAAATAGATGACTTTGTTCAAGTTGAGGATTCTTAAGGTTTGAGAATAGATTACAATGTTTGAAGTCGGATTCTAAAGCATTGTATATAGATGACTTTGTTCAAGTTGCGGAGTCTTAAGGGTTGAAAATAGATGATATCGTTTAAAGTCGGATTCTAAAGCATTGTAAATAGATGACTTTGTTCTAAGTTGTGGATTCTTAAGGTTTAAAAATAGATGATATCGTTTAAAGTCGGATTCTAAAGCATTGTAAATAGGTGACTTTGTTCAAGTTGCGGATTTTTAAGGTTTGAAAATTTATGATATCTTTTAAAGTCTTGTTCTACAGCATTGTAAATAGATGACTTTCTTCACGTTGCGGATTCTTAAGGTTTGAAAATAGATATTATCGTTTAAAGTCGGATTCTAAATCATTGTAAATAGATGACTTGTTAAAGTCGCCGATTCTTAAGCTTTTAAAATAGATGATATCGTTTAAAGTCGGATTCTAAAGCATTGTAAAAAGATGACTTGTTCAAGTCGCCGATGGTTAATCTTTTAAAAAAGATGATATCGTTTAAAGTCGGATTCTAAAGCACTGTAAATAGATGAGTTTGTTCCAGTTGCCGATTCTTAAGGTTCGAAAATAGATGATATCGTTTAAAGTCGGATTCTAAAGCATTGTAAATAGATGACATTGTAATAGTTTCGGATTTTTAAGGTTCGAAAATAGATGATATCTTTTAAAGTCGGATTCTAAAGCATTGTAAATAAATGACTTTGTTCAACTTGCGGATTCTTAAGGTTTGAAAATAGATGATATCGTTTAAAGTCGGATTCTGAAGCATTGTAAATAGATGACTTTGTTCAAGTTGCGGAGTCTTAAGGGTTTACAATAGATGATATCGTTTAAAGTCGGATTCTAAAGCATTGTAAATAGATGACTTTGTTCTAAGTTGCGGATTCTTAAGGTTTAAAAATAGATTATATCGTTTAAAGTCGGATTCTGAAGCATTGTAAATAGATGACTTTGTTCAAGTTGAGGATTCTTAAGGTTTGAGAATAGATTACAATGTTTGAAGTCGGATTCTAAAGCATTGTATATAGATGACTTTGTTCAAGTTGCGGAGTCTTAAGGGTTGAAAATAGATGATATCGTTTAAAGTCGGATTCTAAAGCATTGTAAATAGATGACTTTGTTCTAAGTTGCGGATTCTATAGGTTAAAAATTGGTGATATCGTTTAAAGTCGAGTTCTAAAGCATTGTAAATAGATGACTTTGTTCAAGTTGCGGATTTTTAAGGTTTGAAAATTTATGATATCTTTTAAAGTCTAGTTCTAAAGCATTGTAAATAGATGAATTTGTTCACGTTGCGGATTCTTAAGGTTTGAAAATATGTGATATCGTTTAAAGTCGGATTCTAAATCATTGTAAATAGATGACTTGTTAAAGTCGCCGATTCTTAAGCTTTTAAAATAGATAATATCGTTTAAAGTCGGATTCTAAAGCACTGTAAATAGATGACTTTGGTCAAGTTGCCGATTCTTAAGGTTCGAAAATAGATGATATCGTTTAAAGTCGGATTCTACAGCATTGCAAATAGGTGACATTGTGTAAGTTGCAGATTCTTAAGGTTTGAAAATAGATGATATCGTTTAAAGTCGGATTCTAAAGCATTGTAAATAAATGACTTTGTTCAAGTTACGGATTCTAAAGGTTTGAAAATAGATGATAACGTTTAAAGTCGGATTCTGAAGAATTGTAAATAGATGACTTTGTTCAAGTTGCCGATTCTTAAGGTTTGAAAATAGATAATATCGTTTAAAGTAGGATTCTAAAGCATTGTAAAAAGATGACTTGTTCAAGTCGCCGATGGTTAATCTTTTAAAAAAGATGATATCGTTTAAAGTCGGATTCTAAAGCACTGTAAATAGATGAGTTTGTTCCAGTTGCCGATTCTTAAGGTTCGAAAATAGATGATATCGTTTTAAGTCGGATTCTAAAGCATTGTAAATAGATGACATTGTAATAGTTGCGGATTTTTAAGGTTCGAAAATAGATGATATCGTTTAAAGTCGGATTCTAAAGCATTGTAAATAAATGACTTTGTTCAAGTTGCGGATTCTTAAGGTTTGAAAATAGATGATATCGTTTAAAGTCGGATTCTGAAGCATTGTAAATAGATGACTTTGTTCAAGTTGCGGAGTCTTAATGGTTGAAAATTGATGATATCGTTTAAAGTCGGATTCTAAAGCATTGTAAATAGATGACTTTGTTCTAAGTTGCGGATTCTTAAGGTTTGAAAATAGATGATATCGTTTAAAGTCGGATTCTGAAGCATTGTAAATAGATGACTTTGTTCAAGTTGAGGATTCTTAAGGTTTGAGAATAGATTACAATGTTTGAAGTCGGATTCTAAAGCATTGTATATAGATGACTTTGTCCAAGTTGCGGAGTCTTAAGGGTTGAAAATAGATGATATCGTTTGAAGTCGGATTCTAAAGCATTGTAAATAGATGACTTTGTTCTAAGTTGCGGATTCTTAAAGTTTAAAAATAGATGATATCGTTTAAAGTCGGATTCTAAAGCATTGTAAATAGATGACTTTGTTCAAGTTGCGGATTTTTAAGGTTTGAAAATTTATGATATCTTTTAAAGTCTAGTTCTAAAGCATTGTAAATAGATGAATTTGTTCACGTTGCGGATTCTTAAGGTTTGAAAATAGATGATATCGTTTAAAGTCGGATTCTTAATCATTGTAAATAGATGACTTGTTAAAGTCGCCGATTCTTAAGCTTTTAAAATAGATAATATCGTTTAAAGTCGGATTCTAAAGCACTGTAAATAGATGACTTTGTTAAAGTTGCCGATTCTTAAGGTTCGAAAATAGATGATATCGTTTAAATTCGGATTCTACAGCATTGCAAATAGGTGACATTGTGTAAGTTGCAGATTCTTAAGGTTTGAAAATAGATGATATCGTTTAAAGTCGGATTCTGAAGCATTGTAAATAGATGACTTTGTTCAAGTTGCCGATTCTTAAGGTTTGAAAATAGATAATATCGTTTAAAGTAGGATTCTAAAGCATTGTAAAAAGATGACTTGTTCAAGTCGCCGATGGTTAAGCTTTTAAAAAAGATGATATCGTTTAAAGTCGGATTCTAAAGCACTGTAAATAGATGAGTTTGTTCCAGTTGCCGATTCTTAAGGTTCGAAAATAGATGATATCGTTTTAAGTCGGATTCTAAAGCATTGTAAATAGATGACATTGTAATAGTTGCGGATTTTTAAGGTTCGAAAATAGATGATATCGTTTAAAGTCGGATTCTAAAGCATTGTAAATAGATGACTTTGTTCAAGTGGCGGATTCTTAAAGTTTGAAAATAGATGATGTCGTTTAATTTCGTATTCTAAAGCATTGTAAATAGATGACTTTGTTCCAGTTGCGGATTCTTAAGGTTTGAAAATAGATGATATCGTTTAAAGTCGGATTCTAAAGTATTGTAAATATATGACATTGTTACAGTTGCGGATTCTAAAGGTTTGAAAATAGATGATATCGTTTAAAGTCGGATTCTAAAGCATTGTACATAGATGACTTTTTCAAGTTGCGGATTCTGAAGGTTTGAAAATAGATGATATCGTTTAAAGTCGGATTCTAAAGCATTGTAAATAGATGACTTTGTTCTAAGTTGCGGATTCTTAAGGTTTAAAAATAGATTATATCGTTTAAAGTCGGATTCTGAAGCATTGTAAATAGATGACTTTGTTCAAGTTGAGGATTCTTAAGGTTTGAGAATAGATTACAATGTTTGAAGTCGGATTCTAAAGCATTGTATATAGATGACTTTGTCCAAGTTGCGGAGTCTTAAGGGTTGAAAATAGATGATATCGTTTGAAGTCGGATTTTAAAGCATTGTAAATAGATGACTTTGTTCTAAGTTGCGGATTCTTAAAGTTTAAAAATAGATGATATCGTTAAAAGTCGGATTCTAAAGCATTGTAAATAGATGACTTTGTTCAAGTTGCGGATTTTTAAGGTTTGAAAATTTATGATATCTTTTAAAGTCTAGTTCTAAAGCATTGTAAATAGATGAATTTGTTCACGTTGCGGATTCTTAAGGTTTGAAAATACATAATATCGTTTAAAGTAGGATTCTAAATCATTGTAAATAGATGACTTGTTAAAGTCGCCGATTCTTAAGCTTTTAAAATAGATAATATCGTTTAAAGTCGGATTCTAAAGCACTGTAAATAGATGACTTTGTTCAAGTTGCCGATTCTTAAGGTTCGAAAATAGATGATATCGTTTAAATTCGGATTCTACAGCATTGCAAATAGGTGACATTGTGTAAGTTGCAGATTCTTAAGGTTTGAAAATAGATGATATCGTTTAAAGTCGGATTCTGAAGCATTGTAAATAGATGACTTTGTTCAAGTTGCCGATTCTTAAGGTTTGAAAATAGATAATATCGTTTAAAGTAGGATTCTAAAGCATTGTAAAAAGATGACTTGTTCAAGTCGCCGATGGTTAAGCTTTTAAAAAAGATGATATCGTTTAAAGTCGGATTCTAAAGCACTGTAAATAGATGAGTTTGTTCCAGTTGCCGATTCTTAAGGTTCGAAAATAGATGATATCGTTTTAAGTCGGATTCTAAAGCATTGTAAATAGATGACATTGTAATAGTTGCGGATTTTTAAGGTTCGAAAATAGATGATATCGTTTAAAGTCGGATTCTAAAGCATTGTAAATAGATGACTTTGTTCAAGTGGCGGATTCTTAAAGTTTGAAAATAGATGATGTCGTTTAATTTCGTATTCTAAAGCATTGTAAATAGATGACTTTGTTCCAGTTGCGGATTCTTAAGGTTTGAAAATAGATGATATCGTTTAAAGTCGGATTCTAAAGTATTGTAAATATATGACATTGTTACAGTTGCGGATTCTAAAGGTTTGAAAATAGATGATATCGTTTAAAGTCGGATTCTAAAGCATTGTAAATAGATGACTTTTTCAAGTTGCGGATTCTGAAGGTTTGAAAATAGATGATATCGTTTAAAGTCGGATTCTAAAGCATTGTAAATAGATGACTTTGTTTAAGTTGCGGATTCTAACGGTTTGAAAATAGATGATATCATTTAAAGTCGGCCTCTAAAGCATTGTAAATAGATGACTTTGTTCAAGTTGCGGATTCTTTGAGGTTTGAAAATAGATGGTATCGTTTAAAGTCGGATTCTACAGCATTGTAAATAGGTGACATTGTTGTAGTTGCAGATTCTTAAGGTTTTAAAATAGATGATATCGGTTAAAGTCGGATTCTAAAGCATTGTAAATAGATGACTTTGTTCAAGTTGCGGATTCTTTAATGTTTGAAAATAGATGATATCGTTTAAAGTCGGATTCTGAAGCATTGTAAATAGATGACTTTGTTCAAGTTGCCGATTCTTAAGGTTTTAAAATAGATGATTTCGTTTAAAGTCGGATTCTAAAGCATTGTAAATTGATGACTTAGTTCAAGTTGCAGATTTTTAAGGTTTGTAAATAGATGATATTGTTTAAAGTCGGATTCTAAAGCATTGTAAATAGATGACTTGTTTCAAGTTGCGGATTCTTAAAGTTTTAAAATAGATGATATTATTAAAGTCGGATTCTTAAGCATTGAATATAGATTACTTTGTTCAAGTTGCGGATTCTTAAGATTTGAAAATAGATGATATCTTTTAAAGTCGAATACTAAAGCATTGTAAATAGATGACTTTGTTCAAGTTGCGGATTGGTTAGGTTTGAAAATAGATTATATCGTTTAAAGTCGGATTCTAAAGCATTGTAAATAGATGACTTTGTTTAAGTTGCGGATTCTTGAGGTTTGAAAATAGATGATATCGGTTAAAGTCGGATTCTAAAGCATTGTAAATTGATGACTTTGTTCAAGTTGCGGATTCTTAAGGTTTGAAAATAGATTATAATGTTAACAGTCGGACTCTAAAGCATTGTAAATAGATGACTTTGTTCAAGTTGCAGAGTCTTAAGGTTTGAAAATAGATGATATCGTTTAAAGTCGGATTCTAAACATTGTAAATAGATGACTTTGTTCAAGTTGCGGATTCTTTAGGTTTGAAAGTAGATGATAACTTTTAAAGTCGGATTTTACAGCATTGTAAATAGATGACTTGTTCAAGTCGCCGATTCTTAAGCTTTTAAAATAGATGATATCGTTTAAAGTCGGATTCTAAAGCACTGTAAATAGATGACTCTGTTCAAGTTGCCGATTCTTCAGGTTCGAAAATAGATGATATCGTTAAAAGTCGGATTTTACAGCATTGCAAATAGGTGACATTGTGTAAGTTGCAGATTCTTAAGGTTTTAAAATAGATGATATCGGTGAAAAATCGGATTCTAAAGCATTGTAAATAGATAACTTTGTTCAAGTTGCGGATTTTTAAGGTTTGAAAATAGATGATATCGTTTAAAGTCGGATTCTAAAGCATTGTAAATAGATGACTTTGTTCAAGTGGCGGATTCTTAAAGTTTGAAAATAGA